>CM035154.1:149584779-150213838 GCA_020205615.1 Panax quinquefolius | reverse complement strand
AAAAGTTCCAAATTTGATAAAAGTTCCAACCAATATTTCAAAGATAATGATATCAAGAAATAATATCATTTGAGAAGAAAATAACATCCTTTACCTCAAAGAATCAAGATTTCGGAAGGAAAGATCTAAGTGATCTTTGAATGAAACTTGTATCTTGAAACAACAACTCTCAAAGTATCTAAATACTCACAAAATACGCTCAATAATATAGAGAGAAAGAGAAAACTTTGTTTCGTGTGATTTTCAATTCTAACTTAGCCTCTATTTATAGGAAAATGTTAGCCCGCACCAAGCAGACTTGACCTGCCACTGATGGCTTTACTCGCTACTATTGCCACCCACCACATTTGAAATAAAATTCAGCACATTTTTCACCAACCACAAGTGGGGCCCACTCAATTCTAGAATTTTCCACCAAAATCAATTATAACCCTACTTTCCTAATCAAACACCTCTTAAAATTTATAACAAATCATTCGCTCATTTTTAACGGTTCAAAATTTGTAGACATATACTCAACTTATATATGTATAACATATCCAAAAATCGCAACGATCCAACTACGATTAAAAATTATAACTCACGCAATATATCGTAAAAATAATTGATTTGATTTTAATACCTCCATTCGACAAAAAATACCGATAAAACACCTCAACATTAAATCCTTCAATTATAACCACATATAATAAATAAATCCATCATTTATATCCATATCAAATAAATATTTTCTTATCATATAAATCAATAATTAATTATTCCCAAATAATATTACAAATCACAATTATGACAACCAGTGCGGGTTCCTCAGAGAGGGGGCTTTCCAATAAGGATCTCTCACTTCTTGGCGCCGCAATTAGGTGACCAAACCTCTCCTTGATGTAACTTTCTAGACATTGCCAATAATGTTATCTAATAATATTATTCAAATAATATGAATTATTGATCCGATAATGGGAAATCTTGTCAGCGTTGACAATTATTGAAACAAAGAATAATATAAAATACCAACGCAAAGAATTATTGAATCAATAAAATAAAAAAGCTGAATAAGAATTCATCGTAATAATTATTGAGTAGTGCCTTCACGTAAGGATCAATAATTGATGCAATACTGCGTGCTACTTGTTCACAACGCGTATTAGTGTTTTTAACCAACGGGTATTCCAACAAAGATAATCTTGTAATAATTACGCCAGATTATTTTTAAACAACTTATATTTGTCGTTTTCCTCATCCAATCGCTTTCACATGGGGCCCTCACATGGTCGCTGGCCGTCGCATTTATGCGAATATTCTCCGAAAAGATTAATATTCCACGACCAAACGAATATTCCCCGACAACAATGAATATTTTATAACCACTTGCTTATTTTGAAATATTTGCGTATTTTACCCTTAACTATCCACATTAATCAAATCAACCCTTACTATTTCAAAATAATAAATAAAGGAAATTCCTTTTATTTAAAAAATTTCGGGTTTTACAACCTCCCCTCCTTATGAAATTTCGTCCTCGAAATTGACGACGATTCTGTGTTTGAAAAGGTGAGGATACCTCGCTTTCATTTCCGCTTCCAATTCCTGTGTCATTTCTCTATAGCATGATTCCTCCACAAAACTTTAACTTGTGGTATGACCTTTCATGGCGTAGGACATGCTCCTTCCTATCCAAAATCTTGACAGTACCTCCTCATACGTTAAGTCTTCTGGCTATCTCGTCCAGGTTCTAACTCTATAACGTGGTTCGGTCTTTCACATATTTACTGAAGTACGATATGTGAAACACATTATGAACACGAGACATACTTGGAGGTAACGCAAGTCTATAGGCTACATTTCCTACTTTCGGTCAAGAATTTAAAATGGACCAATAAATCGTGGATTGAGCTTTCCTCTTTTCCCAAATCTTGTAACTCCTTCCACGGAGCAACTCGCAATAATACATGATCCCCTACACTAAATTCCACGCCCTTTCGATGAAGATCCGCATAACTCTTTTGTCGATCTTGTGCCGCTTTGTATACGTTGTCGAATCATTTGGATCTTTTCGGTAGTCATACGTACTTAACTCGGGTCCCAACAATGTTGCTTCACCCACCTCATCCTAACATATTGGAGAACGACATTTTCGTCCATATAATGCTTCAATGGAGCCACACCTATACTTGCTCGATAATCGTTGTTGTAGGAGAATTCCACCAATGGTAAATACTTATCCTAACCGCCTCTTGAAGTCTAGGACACGAGTCTTAATAAATCTTCAAGAGTTTGAATAGTCCTCTCTCACGATTGTCCGTCTGTTTGGGGATGGTATAACTAAATCTAAATCAAGAACCGCGCTCATTTTGCAAGCTAACCCAAAATCTTGAAGTGAATCTTGGGTCACGATCCGAAACTATGGATATAGGCATGCCATGCAACCTCACAATCTCATTTACGTATATGCTAGCAAGACGCTCAAGGAATAAGTCTCCGTATCGGCAAGAAATGAGCGATTTGGTTAATCTATCAACAATAACCCAAATAGCATTGATGCCTTGAGAAACCGTAGGGAAGACCCGTGAATGAAATCCATGGTAATGTGTTCCCACTTCCATTCCTGAATCTCAAGTGGTTCAGAACGGACCCTTAGGTACTAGATGCTCCGCTTTTACACGTTGACAAGTTAAACACATTGAGATAAACTTTGCAATCTCTCTCTTCATATTGTTCCACCAAAATGTATGTCAAGATCACGATACATTTTAGTACTTCCAGATGGATTGCAAATGGTGTATTGTGTGCCTCCATCATAATCTTGTTCTTCAAATCGTAGTCATTAGGAACACAAAGTCTAGAGTGGACTCAAGTATTCCTTCTTCATCAATTCTCGCTCCTAATAGCTCCTTCTTGTACTTTTTTCTTCATACGCATCACTCCGGGTCGGTGGCTTGAGCAACCTTAACTTTTTTCTATTAAAGTTGGCTCTATGCGATACTTGACATCATCGCACTTCGTTCCTGCATATGATCTTCTACTCAATGCGCCGCCTACCACGTTAAACTTTACCGGGATGGTATTGAATAGTGTGGTCGTAGTCTTTCAATAGTTCGAGCCAACGTCATTGGCGCATGTTGAGTTCTCGCTTGAGTGAAAGAAATATTTAAGGCTTTTATGGTCCGAATATATCTCCACTTTCTCCCCATATGAGATAGTGCCTCCATATCTTTAGCGCAGAAACGATCGCCGCTAACTCTAGATCATGAGTAGGATAATTCCTCTCATACTCTTTAAGTTGTCACGAGGCATAAAGCTATGACTTTCCCACGTTGCAGACGAGAACACATCCTAACCCTTTGCACAAGCATCGTTGTAGATAACAAATCCATCCGAACCAGATGGTATTGTTAGAACAAATGCCGAAATAAGTCTCCTCTTAAGCTCTTGAAACTCTTCTCGTGCATTCTTCATTCCAAACGAATTTTGTATCCTTCCTTAGTTAGGCGAAGTTAATGGAGTAGCGATTCGAGAAAACCCTTCCACGAATCTCCGATAATAACCAAATAAGCCCAAAAGCTACGTGCTTTCAACACCGACTTTGGTTGCTCTAACTTTGATTGCTTCAATCTTCACGGATCAATGAGATACTCCATGTTTTGACACCACGTGCCCAAGGAATGCTACTTCCTCAAGACAAAATCGCATTTCTTCAATTTGGCATATAGTTTGTTTTCACGAAGCCTTTAGAGTACCAACTTAAATGGTGCTCATGATCTTCACGACTTTTGAATATATGAGGATGTCATCAATAAAGACAACAACAAACCGATCCAAATATTCCTTGAATACTTGGCCCATCATATCCATGAAAGTCATAGAGCATTAGTCGGTCGATAGACATGACTAAGAATTCATAATGCCCGCATCGAAGTTCTAAAGCGGTCTTTGAATATCCTCGCTTCTAATCTTCAAATTGATGATATCCGAATCGAAGATCGATTTTTGAAAAGAATTGTGCCCTTTGAATCGGGTCAAACAAGTCATCAATACGAGGTAGAGGATACCTATTCTTGATGGTGACATGGTTCAATTCCGATAGTCAATATGAAGTCGCATACTCCCGCCTTTCTTCTTTACTTAATAAAACAGAGCACCCCAAGGAGATGTACTAGACGAATGAAACCGATGTCCAATAATTCCTCGTAGTTGGACCTTTAACTCCCGAAGTTCAATAGAGCCATTCGATATGGGGTTTTAGAAATGGGCTTTGTACTGGGTTCAAGATCAATAAAGAATTCAACTTCACGCTCGGGGTAGACCGGGAAGTTCTTCGAAATACGTCGGAAAGTCAATAACAACAGAATATTATTCAAATTGACGTGTCTTTATTCAAATCCATAACATGGGCTAAGAAAGCTTGACATCCGCTTTTCAATAAACGAATAGCTTTATGATTAGATATGATAGTGATTGATTTTAATGGTTTAGTTGGTTGAATTCGCATACAACAAAGTTGGTTAGAAATATGAAAACTAACAACCTTACGAAAACAATCAATTTTGGCATGATGAGTAGTTAACCAATCAATTCCTAAAATCACATCAAAAGCAAGTATCTTTAAAGAGATAAGGTCAATAGTAAGGTAATGGTGCCAACTTGAATCAAACAAGATTTATAAACAATGGATGTGATGAAAGTTTCTCCTAACGAGTTTCCACAGATAGATCAAAGTCTAATTTCTCCTGAGTCAAGTTTAAACGTTGAGCACATGCAGGAGAGATAAATGAATGGGTAACACCGTATCAAGTAAGGTATAAACTTAGCAAGAATTTATAAATAGCTTACCCGTGATCACCTCGTTTGGGTTCCTCGCATTATGACCCAACACAACAAACGCTCTTCCCTTAAATCGTTGACTTTGACTTTTTCGGGATGATCTTTTGAGTCACCGTCTCCCATTGAACTAGGTTTCGCCATCATACAATCTCGAAAGCGATATGTCCTTCCTTTCCACAACTATAGCATACCTTGAACTGTTGGCGCGCTTGACCGATATGTCCTCTTTTCCGTGATTTGTAGATATGACCGTGGTCGTTCTCCTCCCTTAGAAGAACCGATTCTTCGCCAAGACCGCTGCCTTCACATAGTCGTTATTAAATCTCCTCTTTTTAAAATCTCCTCCCGACTCGCTTCTTTTTTTACGACCATGATTACCACCAGAGTGGTAACCATTTTTGTCCGTCTGCTTTTCTCCGCCGGTTATCATTATTCTCATTGATCGCTTTATCTCTGGTACGCGATCCTCGTTGTGGTCCTCAATTGACCGTGACTCGTTATCTCGCCTAATAATTGAGCCTCGCTTACAACATCTGAATAAAGAGAAAGTTTATGAGAAATGAGATATTGACGTATCTGGGTTTCAAACCTCTAAGAAACATCCGCGTAATGCTCCTCATTCTCCACCAAAATGAGGTGCAAACACGATAACTCTGCAAACTTTGCCTCGTCATCGAGACACCGCCATTGTTGTTTCGCTTCTAATCGATGAACTCCACTTCCTTCATATGACGAACACTTTCGTGAAAGTATTTGTCATTAAATAGTCTCTGAAACGCCTCCCAAGACATACGCCGAGTGCGGCCGATGGAGTACGCTTCACGACTCTCCACCGATGATCTGCTTCGCCACTTTAACATAAAGGTGGCGAATGGAACCTTCGTTCCTCCGCATCCCAAGACATCGAATATCTTGGTAATTTGTTTTGACCATGTTTTCGCCATGATCGGATCTGCTTTCCTTTAAATTCTGGTGGTCCCAACTCTTTGAATCGTTTGGCGCGATAACCCGTGAATTGCTATCATTTCTCCTCAGATTTTGAACACGAGTCTCCTCGTCCGATTTTTGCATGAACTGCAAAAAGCTTCTAAACATCCCTCGCTCATCATCTCGCCAATGGTGTTGTTCACGGAGAACATTGCCACTGTTGCACGCTTCTCCTCGCTGGTGAGGTGAAAGCGCCTCCACGGTCCTCATTTCCATTGTTAATATTCTCAATCGACATTCTCAAATATCGCCATAAAACAAAGGTTAATTAAGAAAATTAATATATCACATAATATCCTATATATACCCACCAACTAACAAATAAGCTTAGGTAGGACACACTAGCGAAGGATTTACTCGCCTCCCTCCTAGTTCTATTCCCGATCTCCGCCAGATCATCATATCCTAAGCTCGATACCAACCGTGACGCCTTCCCAAAATAGGTATACATCACCCATTCGAGTTGTCAATACATGGTGACGTAAACAACTACAACCCAGTAAGACCCCAACTTTTAATAAATAAAGATGAATTTTTTATAAATATTATTTTTGAATATTATGGAATAATTTGATATAATGTTATAGTTGTGGGTAATATTTATAAATTTTGCAAAGTATGCAAGTGGTTATATTATATTCGATTGGTTGGGAATATTCCTATGTTTTAGCGGGGAATATTCGTATAACTACTCAATCATTGGTGGACCCCACAAATGTAATTATTATCGGATTGAGAAAAAAGACAAAATATTTTATTGAAATAACTATGGAAGTTTTACCGTGGTTACTTGTTGAACTACTCAGTAGTAAAAGTACAAAGAATACGCGTGTGGTTGCAAGAAAGACACCAGATTGATTATCGATGCTTATGTGAGAAGTCACTCATTTGATTCCATTATCACGATTAATAATATGAATTATTATAATGCGATAATGACGTTTTGTTTTATTCAAACATCTTTTTATATAAAATAGAATACTTTATTAAAGTTATTCTATAAATAGAATATATTATATTTTATTATGCATAGTATTGCGTATGTTTTTTCATAGTGTTTTTGCGTAAGATTGCATAAAGTGTTTGCATAGTAAAAATGTTTTTATATAAATAGAATATATTATATTTTATTTAAAAGATTTTTCTTTAAATATGGACCGTCGATTAAAGTAAATCAATCTGCATCGCTCATGGATTAGTTACTTATGCATTCCATTTTCCTATAAATAGAAGCTCATTCCTTCATTATTTTCTTACGAATTCATTGAAACTCTGAGAGAGAAGCTATAGAGAGAAAGTTATAGAAAGAAGAAGAGTATTCTACGCTACTTCACTACTTCTATATTCAGCCTCTTTTCACGGTAGTAAGGTGTTATTCTTTCTTCAAGAGAACTTCATTATTCCATTCACTATTATTCATTGGAATAACTCGTAAAAGTGGCATACCCTATACATAACTCCGATATACGCCAGTATACCTATACTTGGTGAAATCCTTATGTTATTCCATTGCTTATTATTCTCGTTGGAATAACTCAGATACGCCATTTTACCTATACTTGGTGACATTCTTCTATTATTCTCATTGGAACATCATCACATGCATGTGTTTTACACCGGACTGGTTCCGCTTTTTATTATTATTCGTTGGAACATCCATCATGTGTATTACACCGACTGGTTCCGCCTCTTTATCATTCTCATTGGAATATCCTATCTCGTGTGTTTTACACCGGATCCGGTTCCATCTTTATTATTCATTGGAACATCCCGCATCGTGTGAATTTCACCGACACAGTTCCGTTATTATTATTCTGTTGAATAACTCGTACATCGCAAGTACCGCATGCATGGTGATTTCTTTTGTTATTCCATTCTTTATTATACCCAGGTTGGTTAAAACTTTGACTTCTATACTCCATGAAATTAGTAGAATATCCTTGATATTTGCGTTTCATCCAAAGATCTTTCATGGAAATATTCTTCCGATCATTCTTGAATTTTACTCTACAAAGCAAAGATCATGTTGATAGCTTGGACGTTAAAATTCTCGGATAAAATAATTCTTGAACTTGTTTTATTGAATTCTTATATCATTGTCATAATCCTCATTTTTATATTTTTTTAAAGTCATCTCGTGGCTTTAGAGAGCATGGATGGACTTGGTATGATTATGACCAGGATTATTCGGTAATAATCATGACCGTAATATTACAAATGATGTGGTAAAAAAAAAATCCTCGGGTCAGTAGTGCATTGATGGACAGATTGTTGGCATGATCATGACTATTAATGAATACACAACTATTCTCGGCAGTAGTGCAGAAATAATTGTGATCGTGATACTAAAAGAATATCCTCGGTCAGAGTAGTGCGGGGTGATTCGATGATGTGGATTATTTATTAAAGTTGAGTCTCAAATATAATGATGATGAAAACCTTTTAAATCATAAAAGATAGTAGATTTTATTTTCTACTTGACTCTTTTAATGGATTGCATATTCATCGCAGATTAAACCGGTTGTCTATTGTATTTTATCGGTTTAACATTGTTGAAGACTATTGATAATTTATTTTGCATTATCTTAGTCATAATATTTCTTCTTGGGCTAGTTGAGCTCACCCTTTCTTTCATCGCTCTTCTTGAAATGAGAATATAAATTGGAGACGAGTCTGAGAAACGGTGATGGTCCCGAAGATAGCATTAGTAGTCCTCACTATTCGTGAAATAGTGTGATAATAATTATAATGAGGACTTTTTGTTTGAGTTTGTATAATATCTAGTAGACGATATTTGATATTTAAACTCACGCTTTTATGTCGTATTGTACACTTACGCTTATGTTAATAAGTTGTATTTAAATTACATCCATGTAAGTGGCGACCCAAGATGGGTGATGTATACCTAATTTTGGGGGCGTCACAACAACTTTATTATTACAACAGTAAAACTGTGAGTTTAAATACAAATATTATCTTCTAGACAATATCTATACTCAAATAAATCCTCATCACATTTATCGATACATTATTTTACAAAATGGTGAGGACTACTAAACAATCCTTTCTAAAACCTTCATTCCATACCCCGACTCATACTCGCTATATTCTCGCCTCGAGAGAAGAATGGAACAAAAAGGAAAAGGGTGAGCTCAACTAGCTCAAGAAGAATATTATGACTAAGATAATATACAACAAATTATCGTTAGTCTTCAACAGGAAAAATTTAATAGTAATACAATAGACAACAAATTTTAAATCAATATTCGCAATCTGAAATAATAATTCATTAGAAGAGTTAAGTAGAGAATGCAAACTACTATCTTCTATGTATTTAATTTAAAAGTTCATCGCTCATCTTTTATCCTTGTAACAACAATCCATAAACATCCTGAATCAAATATTCATCTTTGCACTCACAAAAGCCAAAGATATTCATTAGTTAGTCATGTTCATTTAAACACTGCTCATCTTTGCACTACAGTGCCAAAGATATTCATCAATTGGTTATGTTCATTTAAACACTGCTCATCTTTGCACTACTGGTGCCAAAGATATTCTTCGAAATCATTCATCTTTGCTTCTACGTGCCAAAGATATTCAATAATATCATCATTTAAGACCGAGGATGATGAAAAATATTTTAAAGAAACGAATCCAAAGAAACAAAATGACAAGGATTAAGGATTAAGGATTCAGATTTGTTTTATCCATGTTCAAAAATACCTCAAAATAATCATAGTGGTGTAAAATTCAAGAATGATCAAAACATGGATACAATCAAAGCTAGTATCCGTATTAGATATTTTGACGAAAAGAAGAAATTTTATTTTTCGATGAATAGTGTCAGATATCGTGAATAGTGCCAGAGTATCGTGAATAGTAACTCCGACACCAAAAGATAGAAATTCCACAAAAAAACATTTCCACGCTTCATGAATAAGTACTCGTGAATAATAACTCGTGAATAGTAACTCATGAATAGTAACTCGTGAATAAGAACTCATGAATAGTAACCCCATACATGAAAAAGTTCCAAATTTGATAAAAAGTTCCAACTAATATTTCAAAGATAATGATATTGAAGAAATAATATCATTTGAGAAGAAAATAACATCCCTTACCTCAAAGAATCAAGATTTCTAAGGAAAGATCTAAGTGATGTTTGATGAAACTTGTACTGAACAGCAACTCTCAAAGTATCTAAATACTCACAAAATACGCTCAATAATATAGAGAGAAAGAGAGAAAACTTTGTTTCTGGTGTGATTTTCAATTCTAACTTAGCCCTCTATTTATAGGAAAATGTTAGCCCTACCAAAGCGACTTGACTTCACACCCGATGGCTTTACCTGCTACTATTGCCACCCACCACATTTGAAATAAAATTCAGCACATTTTTTCACCAACCACAAGTGGGGCCCACTCAATTCTAGAATTTTCCACCAAAATCAATTATAACCCTACTTTCCTAATCAAACACCTCTTAAAATTTATAACAAATCATTCGCTCATTTTAACGGTTCAAAATTTGTAGACATATACTCAACTTATATATGTATAACATATCCAAAAATCGCATAACGATCCAACGGTCGATTAAAAAATTATAACTCACGCAATATATCGTAAAAATACTTGATTTGATTTTTAATACCTCCATTCGACAAAAATACCGATAAAACACCTCAACATTAAATCCTTCAATTATAACCACATATAATAAATAAATCCATCATTTATATCCATATCAAATAAATATTTTCTTATCATATAAATCAATAATTAATTATTCCCAAATAATATTACGTAATCACAATTATGATAACCAGCAGCTTCCTGTGAAAGAGGGCTTTCCAATAAGGATCTCTCTCATCGCGCGCGCAATTAGGTGACCAAACCTCTCCTTAGATGAACTTTCTAGACATTGCCAATAATGTTATCTAATAATATTATTCAAATAATATGAATTATTGATCCGATAATGGAAATATCATGTGCGGACAATTATTGAACAATGAATAATATAAAATACCAACGCAAAGAATTATTGAATCAATAAAATAAAAAACCGAATAAGAATTATCGTAACAATTATTGAGTAAAGCCTTCTCACGTAAGGATCAATAATTGATGCAATACCAGTATGCTCTTGCTCAACAACGCCGTATTAGTGTGTTTTAACCAATTTGGTATTCCAACAAGATAATTGTGAATAATTACGCCGTTATTTTTAAACAACTTATATTTGTCGCTTTCCTCATCCAATCGCTTTTCAAGTTATGGGGCCCACACACATGGTCGCTACCGGTCGTGCATTTAATATTCTCCGATAATGCGAATATTCCACGACCAAACGAATATTCCCTTACAACAATGAATATTTTATAACCACTTGCTTATTTTGAAATATTTATGTATTTTACCCCTAACTATCCACATTAATCAAATCAACCCTTACTATTTCAAAATAATAAATAAAGGAAATTCCTTTTTATTTAAAAAAATTTCGGTCTTATAATCACAATCTTGGTAACGGTAGTTCGCTCCTCAGAAAAGAGGGGGGCTTTCCAATAAGGATCTCTCTCATCTTGGCCTAAATTAGGTGACCAAACCTCTCCTTGCATGTAACTTTCTAGACATTGCCAATAATGTTTTCTAATAATATTATTCGGATAATATGAATTATTGCTCGATAATGGAAAATACGTGTAATGACAATTTATTGAAACAATGATAATATAAAATATTAATGCAAAGAATTATTGAATTAATAAAATAAAATATTTGAATAAGAATTATCGTAACAATTATCGAGTAGTGTCTTCTTACGTAAGAATCAATAATTGGTGCAATACTGCGCAATCGTTCAACAACGCGTATTAGTGTGTTTTAACCACCGGGTATTCCAACAAGATAATTGTAATAACTACGCTATTTATAAACAACTTATATTTGTCGCTTTCTTCATCCAATCGCTTTTCAGTTATGGGGCCCAAAAAGATCGCATACTGTCGTGCGAATATTCCCTACGAGACGAATATTCCACGACCAAACGAATATTCCCGAAAATAATGAATATTTTATCACCACTTGCTTATTTAAAATATTTAGCATTTTACCCATAACTAACCACATTAATCAAATCCACCTTTACTATTTCAAAATAATAAATAAAGGAAATTCCTTTTATTTAAAAATTTCGGGGTCTTACAACCTCCCTCCTTATGAAATTTCGTCCTCGAATTGACGTACGCACTGCAGTGTTTGAAAAGATGAGAATACCTCGCTTTCATTTTCGCTTTCCAACTCCCGTGTCATTTCCTCAATAAGCATGGTTTCTCCACAAAACTTTAACTTGTGGTATAACCTCGGACATAGGACATGTTCTTTCCTCTACAAGATCTTGACAGTACCTCTCCTCATGCGTTAAGTCTTCGCTATCTCGTCCGATTCTAACTTCAATGACGTAGTTCGAATCGTCCACATATTTACGTAACATCGATACGTGAAAAACGTTATGAACACGCGTCATACTTGGCGGTAAACGAGTCTATATAGGCCACGCCTCCTATTCGATCGAGAATTTCAAATGGATTAATAAATCGAAGGTTTGAGCTTTCTCACCTCACCGATTCTCGCTTTTGAAATAACAACTTCTTGCACCTCCTTCTTCAAATTCATCACCCCGGTGTGTGGCTTGAATGACTTTAACTTTATCGATTAAAGTCGATTATACTCAGATATCATCACGTGGGTAACTAGAGTTTTCATCTCCATCTCTATTATTTGTAAATTACTACTGAAATGAGTCTTTGACAATATCGTACTTCAGATTGTGATACGATCTTCTACTCAACACGCCGGCTACCACGTTCGCTTTTCGAGGATGGCACGGTCGAACATGTCTTTGAAATGAGTCTCCTCTTGAGTTCTTCAAGCTCTTCCCACATTCCTTGCTCCATTCGAATTTTGTATCTCTACGAGTCACCAGATAATGGAATGGCGATTCGAGAATATCCTTCAACGAATCTCCGATAATAACCAACTAAGCTTGTAAAGCTACGTATTTCGATTCACCGACTTAGGTTGTTATCAATCGTGACTTATATCCCAACCTTGGATAAAGACGTTACAATGACACCTATCGGTTTAATATCGCATTTAATATGGCGTCCCCTACAGAGAGTTTGGCTTAGGTGAATTCCACAAAGGAAGTCACAAGATAAAGGCTCGGTACCAAATTCTATAGTTGAATTTTTAACTCCTCGAAGTTCAATAGAGCCATTCGATATGAGATTTTAGAAATGAGTTTTGTCTGGGGTTCAAAGTCGATACAAAATTTAATATCGGTCTTTGGGAGTAAACCAAGAAATTCTTCAAAATACGTCGGGAAAATCAATAACAACAGAATATTATTCAAATCGATGTGTCTTTATTCAAATCCATAACATGGACTAAGAAAACTTGACATCCGTAATAAACGAATGACTTCATGGTTTGATATGAAAATGTTTGACTACAATGGTTTGATTGCTTGAATTGAATAACAGTTGCTTAAGAATATGAAAACTAACAACCTTACGAAAGTAATCAATTTCGCATGATGAGTAGTTAACCTTAAATCACATCAAAAGCAAATATCTCTATAGAAATAAGGTTAACATGTAATGTGATAGTGCCAACTCGAATCAAGCAAGATTTCTAAACAACGGATGTAATGAAAGTTTCTCTAACTGAGTCTCCAAAAATAGGTCAAAGTCTAATTTCTCCGTAGTCAAGTTCAAACGTTGAAGCAAGCAAGCAAGAGAGATAAAAGAATGGGTAGAACCAGAGATCTAGTAAGGTATAATCTTCGCAAGAATTTATAATTAACTAACCCGCGTAACTTCGTTCGTTCTCCTCGATTTTGACCGGTCACGACAAACGCTCTTCTAGGAATCGCCGACTTTGACTTTTCTGGGACATCCTTTTGAGTCACCATTCATTGGATCTGGTTTTGATATCATACAATCTCGAGCGATATGTCCTTCTTTTCCATAATTATAGCATACCTTAAACCGCTGTGGGCGGTTTGACATATATCCCTTTCCCGATTTGTAACATACGACCGGTGGTCTTTCTCCTCCTTGGAACTAGTTCTTCTTGGCGGCGACGCCTTCACATGGTCGTTGTTGAATCTCCTCTTTTAAAATCTCCTCCGACTCGCTTCTTCTATTTTCATGGCCACGATTACCACCAGAGTGGTTACCGCCTTTGTCCGTATTCTTCTTTCTCCGCGGGTTAATCGTTATTCGATGACTTCTATCTTCTAGATGATCCTGGTTATGGTCCATCGGTTGAACGCTTTTCGTTATCTCGCTTCTAACAACCGAGCCTGCATGACAACATCCGAATAGAGAGAAAATTTATGAGAAATGAGATATCTTGGCGTATGCAGGGTTTCAAACCTCTCGAAACATCCGCGTAATCGTTCCTCATTCTCCACCAAATGAGGTGCAAACTGGATAACTCTGCGAACTTACCTCGTCTTTGGGACACCGTCGTATGTTATTCGCTCCATCCTAATAAACTCCACTTCCTTCATATGACGAATACTTTCGGGAAGTACTTGTCATTAAACTGCTTCAAACGTCTCCCACGACATGTTGAGTGCGGTGGATGGGTACGCTTCACGATTCCCACCAAAGAATCGCCTCCATACGGAACATAAAGGTGGCGAATGGAACCTTCTGTTCCTCCGTGCATCCCAAGACATCGAATATCTTGGTAATTTGCTTGACCCATGTTTCCGCCGTGATCGGATCCGGCTTTCCCCGAATTCTCGTGGTCCTAACTCTTTGAACCGCTTGGTGACCACCCGTGAATTGCTATCATTTCCTCCTGTATTTTGAACACGAGTCTCCTCGTCGATTTTGCATGAATAATCGCAAAAGCTTCTAAACATCCCCTCGCTCATCATCTCGCTTTCCGGGTGTGTTGTTCATGGGAGGAACATTGTCGACTGTTACACGTTCTCCTCGTTGGTGAGTACAGCATCTCCATGGTCTCATTTACATTGTTAATATTCTCACCGACATTCTCAAATACTTTGTCATAAAACAAGGGTTAATTAAGGAAACCAATATATCACATAATATCCCTATATCTTGACCAACTAACAAATAAGCTTAGGTAGGACACACTAAATGAAGGATTTACTCTGCTCTCCCTCCTAGTTCTATTCCCCGATCTCCGCCAGAGATCATATCCCTAAGCTCGATACCAACCGTGGCGCCCCAAAATAGGTCCATTCCATCCAACCCATTCTGAGTCGCCAAATACATGGTATGCGAAATAACTACAACTTTATTATTACAACATATAAACTGTGAGTTTAAATACGATATTGTCATCTAGACAATATCCACACGCAAATAAATCCCCATCATAATTATTGATACATTATTTTACAAAATGGTGAGGACTACTAAACAACTATCTCTAGAACCTTAATTCCATACCCGACTTGTACTCGCTACATTCTCGCCTCTGAGAGAAGAAAAATGGAACAACAAGGAAAAGGGTGAGCTCAACTAGCCCAAGAAGAATATTATGACTAAGATAATATACAACAAATTATCGTTAGTCTCCAACAGGAAAAATCTAATAGAATACAATAGACAACCGGTTTTAAATCAACAATCGCAATGAAACAACAATTCATTAGAAGAGTTAAGTAGATAATGCAAACTACTATCTTCTATATATGAATTTAAAAGTTCATCATCGATATTTTATCCTGTAACATCAATCAATATATATCTCGAATCAAATATTCATCTTTTGCTTTCTGAAGCCAAAGATATTCATCGATCGGTCATGTTCATCTCAACACTGCTCATCTTTGCACTACGGGCCAAAGATATTCATCGATCCGGTCATGTTCATCTCAACACTGCTCATCTTTGCACTATGGGCCAAAGATATTCATCAAGAAATCATTCATCTTTGCACTACAGGCCAAGATATTCAGTAATATCATCATTTAGGACTGAGGATGATGAAAAATATTTCAAAGAAAATGAATCCAAAGGAAACAAAAGAACAAGTATTATGGATTCGTACTTTAAACAATCCGAGTTCAAATATACTTCATAAATAATCATCTTCAAGTAAAATTCAAGAATGATCAAAACATGGATACAATCAAAGCTAGTATCCGAGAATAGATATTTTGACAAAAAAGAAGAAATTTCATTTTTATTGAATAGTATCAAGATTCGTGAATAGTCTCAGATACGTGAATAGTGACTCAGACACCAAAAGATAGAAATTTCACAAAAAACATCATCACGCTTCGTGAATAGTACTCGTGAATAAGAACTCGTGAATAGTAACTCATGAATAGTAACTCATGAATAGTAACTCATGAATAGTAACTCGTGAATAAGAATCTCATGAATAGTAACCCGAGATGAAAAAGTTCCAAATTTGATAAAAAGTTTCAACTAATATTTCAAAGATAATGATATTGAAGAAATAATATCATTTGAGAAGAAAATAACATCCCTTACCTCGAAAGACAAGATTTAGTTGAAACACCTTGATATAGGCTATGACTTGAACTTGCACCAGATATAGCAATACTCAAAGTATACTCAAAATACTCACAAGAATACGCGATAATATAGAGAGAAAACTTCGATTTACGGTGTGATTTTCAATTCTAACCTAAGACCCTATTTATAAAAATGCTTAGAACACCAAAGCGAAAATTGAATATAATAATATTATTTATAAACAAAATTCCTTAGCCCATCTTTGAAATCTGATTTCAGCCATAGCACATGTTAAATGAGGTTCACAAACTCACCAAAAACGTTTTTCTCAAAATAATTAATTAAAACTCCCAAAAATTAATTATTTCGGAGCTTCGGAACTTCAATAATTCATAATAAATAGCCCCTTTATCAGAAAAATTAAAAACTCACAACTTTCCATAGGAAATTCCATTATTTACAACTTTGCAGAAGGAAGTTTTTCTAAATTCCAAACAGAAATTAACCGAAATCCACAAACGGGCGATTTTACAGGCTATAATCAAATTTCAGTCAAGAAATGGGGTCTACCGACACACAAAACATGTGTTAATCATTTAATGTCACAAAAATACTCTTCCTCCTCATATACTCATATATCCCACATTCATTATAAAAATATCACTAATTAATATATTATTAAAATAATATATTTAAAAGAATTATTTTATCGTAAAAAAAGATAAAATATTAATTTTCAACAATTGTCATTTTAAAAATTTTCTCCATCTATATCTACATAAAATCAATATTTTCCTCATCATATAAATCAATAATTAATTATTCACAAATAATATTAGAATCACAAGATCGACAACCGTGCTGCTCCTGGAAAGAGGGCTTTCTAATAAGGATCTCTCTCTTCTTGGCGTAGCGATTAGGTGACCAAACCTCTCTTTAGGTAACTTTCTAGACATTGCCAATAATGTTTTCTAATAATATTATTCAGATAATATGAATTATTGTCTAGATAATGGAAAATAATTGTGTAATGACAATTTATTGAAACAACGAGTAATATAAAATATTAATGCAACAATGATTGAATCAATAAAATAAAATATCGAATAAAGAATTACCGTAACAATTATTGAGTAGTGTCTTCTTACGTAAGAATCAATAATTGGTGCAATCTGCATGCTTCTTGTTCAACAACGCCAGACAGTGGTGTTTTAACCACCACCGTATTCCAACAAAGATAATACTTGAATAACTACGCCAGTTATTTATAAACAACTTATATTTGTCATTTTCTTCATCCAATCGCTTTCAGTTATGGGGCCCATAAAAGATCGCAGTCGTACATTTAATATTCCCCGACAAAGATCTAATATTCCACGACCAAACGAATATTCCCAAACAATAATGAATATTTTATCACCACTTGCTTATTTAAAATATTTGCGCATTTTACCCATAACTAACCACATTAATCAAATCCACCCTTACTATTTCAAAATAATAAATAAAGGAAATTCCTTTTTATTTTAAAAATTTCGGGGTCTTACAGATATCCCTGCTTACTCCTGGCATATCCTGAGACTCCCATGCGAAAATATCAACGTAGCATTGCAGGAGCTCCATGAGGTTCGTCCGGAGAGGTTCCGGCAGACCTGAACCTATTTTCACCGTCTTGTTCTCCTTTGCCTCGATGAGCTCTATTTCTCCGTTTCTTCATTTGGCGTGACCAATGGTTCTAACTACTCTCTGTGAAAGGTTCGATCTATATCGCCATGGTGCCTTACGCTTCGATATTCCCACTCCCGAGTGATCACGATATTCTATAACATCTTCGGCCGATCCAAGTCCCCTTCACCTCCACCATTCCCCGAGCCGTAGGAAATTTGATTTTGAAATGAGGAATAGAGGTCACGACTTGCAAAAGCAATTAAAGCGGTCTTCCCAAAATAGCATTATAAGCGGAATCTCATACGCACAATATAAAATTTGCAAATAATTTCTACTGTTGGGGGCCGTTCCAAAGATGATTGGCGATTCAATGGTTCCACCACCTTGGCCGGGTCATTACTAAAACCATATAAAGGAGCCTCCGTCTATCTCCATCTTTAAGCCCATCTAAGTGCATCCTCCGATAAGCGTGGGCATCTGAAAAATCTACGAAGACCCATTATCTACCATCATCCGCCCATATCTACCCCATTTTATGCGGTCGGCAAGACCAATGATCCCTCGTGCGGTTCGATGACTTAGAAGGGTAATCTTCATCGATAAAAGAGATTATCGTTACTCGAATAAGGTCATCGGTCTTGGAGGGTACCCACCACCGATATGACCGAATCCAAGTAACTTCGACGCTTTTTCCAACGAATTTGCCGTAAGTACCCCGGTGATGACATCTATCACGTGCCTTGCAGTCGCTTAGAGCCGGCAACACTTGGCTTTGAATCGGTTGAGCTACGGAATAGCCCTCCGTCCTGCTTGTTGATTAGTTCTGGCGACCACATCTTTCAATCAAAGCACCGCCTTGTACCTTTCTTTCAATAAAGTCCTTCAAACTAGCACGATCGTTTGTATCATGACCCGAATTCTTGCTTGATGGTAATCACAATACTTACGAAATTTCCTTTTAGGGCTTAATGTTATCTCGAGGTGGTTCAAAATAGGTTGATTCTTAATTTGATCCAAGATAATGACCGTCTACGTGTTAAGGTCTTTGTACGTCCTATTC
The DNA here is from genome assembly GCA_020205615.1 of Panax quinquefolius. Classification (NCBI taxonomy): domain Eukaryota; kingdom Viridiplantae; phylum Streptophyta; class Magnoliopsida; order Apiales; family Araliaceae; genus Panax; species Panax quinquefolius. The sequence continues at coordinate 150,194,764 of CM035154.1, read as the reverse complement.
ACTCTTTGAAATTTTGGAGCAGACGACGTCCTCCACCCTATCTCCAATTGTTATACTTTTTCGACCCGCCTTCGTAGCGGTCTTTATTACCCTCATTCTTTCTCTGGTCCCTATCGGTTCTATCCCGATCTGTCTCCTTAAGCCGGTCCGAAGCAGAACGTTTGAGGTTGTCCATGGCTTCCTCCACCACTATATAACCTTCAGCTTTGTCAAAGGCCTCGGCGAGACTCTTTGGGTGGTGAAACATCAACTTCTTCACTAACTTCTCCGATTTGACCAGATCTAACCCATTCTGAAACAGTCCAACGGCTTGTAGATCGTTCAGGTCTGTCACTTGGCCGACTGCTTCACGGAACCTCTTCACATATTGGCCCAAAGACTCATTCAAAAACTGTCGAACCTGAGCCAACGAACCAGTTGGTTTTCCCCTTCTTTTGTTGCTCTCGAAGCGAGCATGAAATTTACTGCACATGTCTGCCCAAGATGAAATTGAATCTGAGGGCAAAGTCCCCATCCACTGCCGGGCATCCTTTCTGAGTGTTGTGACAAAAGTATGACACTTAGCGGCATCGCTAAAGTCATAATAATCCATCAGTCGATCGAACGCCTGACTGTGGTCATAGGGATCCCCTGATCCATCATAACTCTCAATATGGGGCAACTTCTTGGTGGGGTCAGCTTTTTCTTTAAGAATCTCCGCGAAAAAGGGGGATGCCTTCTTTCCCGAAGTATCCTTCATTTTCTGTACTTCGGCAAGCTGCTTCCGAAGTTCTTTTAACTCTTTGACCAAATACTCTACACCTTCTGGTTGAGATGATGCTTCTTTTTCCGGTGACTCCTTCCTCCTCTGAGTAGACCGGTTTCTTACAATAGAGCCTTCAATTCTAGAAGGGCTTCTTCGATGACGAGTGTCCACAGGGTGGTATACCCTCAGTAGACTCTCGGGAGTACGATCTCTAGATATGCTTCGTCTTTGAGCCCGCACTAAGGCGAGAATGTGCAACAACAAGGGCTTTCTTTGTGGTTTCAGAGTACGATCTCCGGATCGACCTCTTCGTTTCTCTCCGACCACTCGCTCCTTAGAATCGACGGGGTGATGTACCTCCTCGATCTTTGAGGAGTAGGGCTTCGGATCTTCTTCTTTTTCGATTTGGCCTCGAGACTCTCGTCCCGAATGAATGTGTTCTTTTCCACTTGTTGTTCTTACTCTTGGACCGATTATAACCGAGCTCTTCATCTCTCAACTCATCATCCGCCATCCGCTTTCTATATCCCGTCGTTGCTTCACGAGTACTTCCATAGCTCTATCCTTTCATCATCGCCATCTTAGCCACCGTGAAGCTTTTTCATCTTGGTCCTCTCAGATCGAGTTCTAGGCGGTGCATTCTACTCGCTTCCGATCGTGTGGCGACGCTTTATCGGTCGGGAAGACTAACTTTCGCTTAGCCTTGCCCACCACCTTCGATAGAAAATCTTTGGGGATCGTTTGACGCTGTCTTGCATGAACACTTATTAGGTCCCAAACGATCCTCGATAGACACTCGTGGTGTCGATTCACCGGCGACCCTCTACGCCTTTTCGTGTGTAGGTGTTCTACTCTTCACCATGAATATTGACGTAGAACAAACACGATGCGTGATTGAAAAATACTCGGGACACTAGAACTCGACCTCCTTCTAGCGCCAATGTTAACGCCAGGATCTTTCTCCACGTCCCAATCACCAAGACGCGTCCAATATCTGCGCATTCCAACAAGTCAACACTAAAAGCTCGGCGGCCGAATCACGAGGGATAACTTCCGTGTGAGAGAGTCAAGACAAAGCGATCACAAGGTCAACAATGGAGAGAAAAATATTATCTAATGTCTGAGAGATAGATTCATAATCATAATGAAATGTGTGTGTTACTTACCCTCTTATGTGATCTTAGCCCCATGCATACTTCACTCCCGGTTTACCGTGCCACCCACCACCTCCTGACACCTTTTTTCCCCACTCCGGTCATTTCAAATTAAAAGTAAAGTAGACTACTTTCACACTGCTACCATTGTTTGCCACCGTGCCGTCATCCGAGTCCCATCCTCATTAATGCCATGCAAAGAAAGTGGCGAACACAATAGTCAATCATCACTTGATATAATGATTCTTGGTCAAAGTTGGGTTAAGTGACAATTTGTATAATGGGCCAATTCAATGACTAAGCCCAAATAATGGAAATGACCCAAATGTGGATCCAACCGAAAAGAACCCAATGAAATGATCAAGTAATGGGCCCAAACCAAACTTCGGACCAACCAAGACTTAAAGATAACATGATCCAGGGAGGAGCCCATTAAGTCTAATTTCTAATAAAGAAAATGATTATGCCCAATATATATATATATATATATATATATATATATATATATATATATATAAATATATGTATACCAGTTTGTGTCGATAGATTTTTTTGGCTATGGCGACGATTTCACCATAGCCTATAGTTATTACGATCTATGGCGACAATTGAACCGTCGTTATAACCTAAAAAATCTGTCACCATAAATTTCTACTATGTAATACACATATATATATATATATATATATATATATATATATATATATATATATATATATATATATATATATACTCTTTTTATGTAATTTTGATATTTTATATGATTTTTTTTTAAAATAGAACCTACTCTATACTAACGTGAAAGAGAATAATGTGAAAATATAAGTTCCCACTCAATATTTTTATGGTAAAAGTGAAGATCTAATTAATTATCAATTGATAATAAGTAAAGCTTTATCTTATCATGATCCTAAGATAAATAAATAAAAAAGGGGACCTGAAAATTAAAGGTTATATATTCCTTTTGCTTTTGTTTGGATGCTGTTTCCTCGTAAGCCCCCATCGTCACTTTATAAGGCACTATGCATATTAACTTATCAACTTTGCCATAGTTAATAAAGTATAACGATGCATAGATCCATCCTGGTCTGGTGTAACTTAATTAGTTGACAAATTACAGTAATGTATCCTTTTTGAAAGATAAATTTTGAGTAGCATGCTTCTTTTCTCAAAATATATATTTTCTTTCTACGATACCTCAAGACACTTATTCACTTATATACATATGATTTATGTCATAATATGATCTTTAATTACATGACACATAATAATATTCATAAAATTTTATTTTATTAAATATTTACATCGAAAATCTAATTGCAAGACTATCTAATTTATCAGACCGTCACGTATACCCTAGCATATATAGAATTGAATTTCCTGACAGTTTTTCACGAAATAGCTAGTAAAATATTTGAGAGTACTCATATTGTATTTAACTCGGATCGAGAATTGATTTCATGTTTAATTAAGGAGCTAAATATATACTAAATCATTAAACTAAATTAGGAGAGATGATCAGATCGAACAGTTACAAATTTACATGTTAATTGATAGTTTGCTAGCTCTAGCTCCAGCTGAAAAAGACAAGGTATACTCACCCTACACAGCGGACATATATACAATTATAGCTAACAGCTCCATACACATAAACCAAAAACCGAATTAAACGCTTAATAATTATGAACACTTACTTATCAAACAAGGTTTATATATATACATACAGTCCGCTTCTCCAGCGAACTGGAAGAAGCGAATTAAGAATCAATTAGTAGAAGCGAATTAAGAACGAACCGGCTATAATGACGATTTTTTTCGTCGTTATAGAATAGAAAGTCTATTTTTTTATGCTATAACGATAGAAAAATCGTCAAGTATAAATTTGGTTCATTTCCTTCTAATTATTTGAGATAAAAATTATATATATATATATATATATATATATATATATATATATATATATATATATATATATATATATATATCATAGTTTTCTTCGAAAATGGTTGATGGATCAGCAAACCGAACGGAAAAAGATCTGGAGAGGATATCGGGTTGATCCCAATCAGCGGCGGAGCCTTGATCATCAAAATTCTGGGAATAAGTGTACTCATCATAACTAGGTACCTGATGCTGGTTATGAACTGAACGTTGAAACATCTTCTTTTTCTCTCTCATCAACTTCTTCCACATCACTTTCCACTTTGGGGTGGTAGTGGTGTTGGATCCACCGTCGACCGCCGCCACCGACTCGTACTCGCCGGGGCGCCGCCCAAAGTGGATAGTTCTACTGCGTGAGCTGCTCCACTTGTTCACATCATCCATCAATATAATTGCTGCTAGCTATATCCACTCTCTCTGGACGTATATATTATATATACACATGTGGATATATGTAAAGAAGTCTAGAAAATAATAAATATGAATATTATATATATGGATAATGATATATCCATAATAAACAGTTGTTATAAACATTATTTCGACAAATAAATTGCACACCGTTAATTTAGAGATACAACGTCCAAATGCCTTAAACACTCCCACATTAGTTAGATTCAAATAATTTCAATGTATTAATTTGTAATGTAATTCTAAATTATATTACAATATGAAGTTTAAGTTTTAAATAATTAAATTATCATAATAATTGACAATGTTAAATTATATTACATAAGAAATTATTTGTACAAATGTTTTATAAAAATAAATGCATTAAATATAGTTGACAATGTTAAATTTCACTGCTCAAAAAATTATTCATACAAATAAATACATTGAATATAGTTGACAATTTTAAATTTCATTACTCAAAAATTATTCATACAAATAAATACATTGAATATAGTTGACAATTTTAAATTTTATTACTTAAGAAATTATTTATAAAAATAAATACGTTATATATAGTTGACAATGTTAAATTTTATTGCTTAAGAAATTATTTATGCAAATATTTTATACATTAAAACTATTTAAATTTAACTAAGGGGTATTTTAGATATTTTTCATGGCCACTATTAAAAGTATTGATAATAAATAAATAAAATTTCTAACCAATAAAATAAAATAAAATTCTTTAAACTGTTAAATCTCTAAATTAACAATATAAGATCTGTTTATTAAAAATATACAAAACAACCGTTTGCTATGAATCACTCTAACTCTATTTATGAATGTGTTGTTTGCCAGGTTGATTATAACATAAAGTAGAATGGTCTAATTTGGCTGCGTGCGGATATACATTTGTGTGCTTCATCATTAAGTTTACTTTATGACTCATTAAATAGATAGCTTAATTAATTGGCTCTTTTTGACTTTAACTAATATAATTATAAGGACTCTCTCCATGGATAAAGCTATAAAATAAATAAATAGTTCAGATTCGATTTGTATTCGTTTAATCAAATGTTCAATTTCAACTCTATTCAAAATATAAATAAATTTTAAAATTCAATAAATTACTCGAACCTCATCAAATTATAATTTTCTATTAATACTTGAATCATATTCACTCAAAAAGTTTAAACTATTCGAACTCGATTCGACTCTCGGTCTATAATTAGTAATTTAATTTTGCTAAAAACTATGTACTCTAAAATAAATTAAAACTTTTACTTTAATCATGCTTCTCTAAAAAAATTTAAAGAATAGCATAAATTTGGCTTATTCACTTGGTTTCAAAAGATAGGGGCATCACATACCAAAACCCTAATCAATCTACAAAGCATTTTGGATATGTACATATTGATTTACTGAGTAGCACTACTAAAGACATAAAAATATTTTTAAAAATTGTAGTTTTATAATGCAACTCTAATTTAAGAACTTTCTTTAACAACACAGTTATTTGACAACAGTACAGTTATTTGCCAGTTACAACAATTGCATAACATTATTATACAGGTGCTACTCCTGGCACCCATGTATACAAGTTTGGTAATGGCACACATTCTTGTTGGATTTCAAGCACCTAAAGGAGAATCTTCTTCTATAAAGGTGAGGTGAGATTAAAAAAAACAGAAGAGAAAAGAAAAGAAAAGAAAAGAATTGCCGATGAAATCTTGCTGAGCACATTGCTCCCATATAAGTTTTCTCCATGAAGGCGACCGGATAATGTTACTATAGTTCCGGTTTTCTACATTGTCAAAGGAGGGCGGGCAGTAGTCGAGGTTCTTCAAGATGGTTATCAACCTGTGTGCATGTAAAGAACTCTTAATCGCACATAAACAATGATCATGAAGAATAATATATATTTATCTGTAAAATTTAAGAGATAATAATTAAACACAAGTCTGGTTCGTAAATCCAAAGAGTTACATCACTACGAAGACAGCAATGCTATAGAGGGTGCTTGGGAGTCGGTTCAAAACTTTAAAACAAATAATATAATTCCAATTTAGGAGTTTACCTATATTGCTGAAAAGGTAAGAAGTAATGAATATACCAAGGCCCAAAAAACTTGGAAACAACAATTAAACTAAGAACTAAACTTCAGTGCTTTCCAAAAAACAAAAACCCTTTAACAATCTAAAAAACCCTATGAGAAGAGTTGAACACCCACAGTAAATAAAGAACTTTACTAAATACAAGATAACATAAAATTGCCTTTTCTTGCAATTGATTGAAATTAGCTCTTGATGCAATATTCCAAACATTAGGTATTAGGTATAGCATACCTGCAAGTTGAAGTCCCTTTGTGAAAATAAACAACTTCAGGATACTGTTCTCCCGTAACAAATGGTTGTAATATACAAATTTCTTGACCATTTATCCTGCCAATTACAAAAACAGCTATTACTTACTTTGTACTACAAGACAGATGACAATACTAAATGATCAACAAGAGCATTCACTGTCAAGAATATACAAATGTTTTCTAGATTGCAAAGTAGATATGTAGATAAAAACAAGTACAAAACAGAAAATGCTTCAACTGTGTTTTAAAAGAAGTCGATTCTCAGCTGGAGAACTTGCAAGAACCTTGGTTCCTTTTACCTTCATCTTAACTTGTTTAAAGGACCAATATAATAACGAGTTTGACAACTGCGTCGAGTAATTGTTTAGTTGTGTGTGAAATGAATATAACTTAATGCATCCTATAAACTAAAATATGAGTACTTTGAATAAACAAATTTAATCACATATAAGTAATTATCCTTGATAATTTAAAAATAAAAAATAAAAAAATCATGTAACATACTCATTCCCTCAATGAAATGAGGGAGCTGTACGGACAACTTTAGCTCCTTACGTAGGAATTAGAAAGTGATGGAAATGTTTTGATACTAGATCAGCAACATTGCAGCGTGCAAGGACAGTGTATACTATGGTATAATGAACAATATGTGGGAACTGAAAGACATTTAGTGAAATTCCCCATTCACTTACAGAAGCATGTTTGATAAGTCATGATAATACAAGGACATAGTATCTAATATGCAGTGGTCCCTGGAAACTTTTAATGTCTTTCTCCTTTGATCAGCATTACTTCTCCTTCAATTATAATACAATTAACTTATTTTTAACTACACCCAGCAGAAAAAAAACAGAGAAAAGAATAAAACAGAAGAATGTATAAGAATACTTGCTGCTAACAGCCTATCACCAAGAAAAGGACGGCGGTTTTCAAATCTCAAGTGTAAAATAACCAAAGGATTGTTCTCATGACCCAAAAAAAAAGGTACCAAAATATTATTGCTGTTCCCTCGGATTGTTCTCATGACCCAAAAAAAAGTGCCAAAATATTATTGTTGTTTCTCCTTAAAGTTGCAATACTTAATTATCTTCATTCACACAGCCTACCAGAACAGGGTAAGGGAAAATATAGAGAAAAGTTACAAGGCACATTGTCAGCATGTGGTTCTGTCATTCTAACTCTACAAAAAACTTATTTATTTATTCATACAAGAATTCCTGTTCATACTCTAATTCCCATCCTCAGCAACACTGTTAAATCATTAGTAAAATATTAAAACTGAACTATTACTAACACGAAATATTCTGTTCTTTATAGTTTCTGTTGTTATTCTATATTTTATGATCTTACGGGGTCGCAGAAGGGGATTGATGGTGGACTAAATTTTCACTTCTGACGGTCAAAGAAAATCCAGTATGCCAGTATTTATTGTTGTAGTTTTTATTTTATTTTATTTTTGATTTGTTTATCTTCCATATATGACATTGTTCCAATGTCAGACAAAATAAAAAGTACCTTAACATGGGTGCTGGGGAAAGCAGATGTGCGCAAAGTTTCTTGCGTCACATCTTGTGATTTCTTCTTGGATGAACTTAGTATAAACGCAGCTTGATCGGTTGTTGCAGCAGCTGAGGTAATTCGATATCCATTCTCCCACCTTCTATGAATCCCTTCACTGGGATACAGAAAATCAAGCTCAACCACCTGAAAATAAGTGCAAAAGTTATAAGCTCTACAACTTAAGGTTTTGGCATGGAGAATAACAAAAATGCTGAAAAGGAATACCTGACTAGAATAACCTGCATCACGCGACATGGCAATTCCCCATCTACTACCCGCAGTGGTCATGGAGGTAACTGAAAAGCCTTCTTTCCACTTCTTATTGATCCATTTAAAAGGAAATACATCACTAACTTTGTATGATTGTTGAGTATAAGTCGTCCCTTCAGTGGCAAGAAAAGAAAAGGGTATTTAGTCGCATAAATATATTTCAATTGACTGAGATATTGGATGAAAATTTCTTCTTGTAATCTCAACTCCAGACACTAAAATACAACGAGCTCATTAATCCCAATAATGCATCTAACTTACTCCCAAATTAGATGCACTCATTTGAATCTCATACAATTTCAGATAATAACGAGAAAGATCTACGATATCTATATTCCAAAATTGCTCTCTATTGGACCCTGCCGTTACCATGCTGAAACAGTTAAATAGCAGGTGACAAGGTTTTATGATGACAAAGGAATAGAGGATAAGGGAGACAACTAATCTCGAACGGACTACAGTCTCTCTCGAAGTCAAAGAGAAAGTTTATTTTCTATTATGACATGAAATCTTTGATATTAAAATATATTTCTCGCCAGTAATTTGTCTCTCTATATGTAGACATCGTTGTAGTCCCTCACTCTATTAAGTTGCATGAGAAATAAATCAACGTCTTGAACCAGTCTAAAACTGTAATTCCTAATCAGACTAACATCAACGTAATATGGCATAATAAATGTTATTAATTGTGATCAGCCGCCATTCAGATTTATGCATTGGCACTTTCACAGGATATATGAAATACTTCAATCTTCCGCAAAACACCCTAGTGTCATTTTCTTCATGGAAATCACGACACGATGGATATACATCTCCTCAATGTCTAAAATATCCACGAAAGCACGGATATCATGACATATGTTATGATATGTGGTACATATACATACATATATAATTTGAAATTCAATGCGTCACAAAATAACTTTGAGGAAACATACAACCTAGGCACCAGGTCTAACATCTCCTAAGCCACAGTTTCCAAGAAGATTTGTGTACAAGATCATACCAAAACTTACAAATTTTGAAGCCACACTTCGTTTTACTCACCCTTGGACATTACAACCAAGGCACTGCCATTGGACGCACCAGCAATAGAAGTGATGTAGTAATTCTTGTCCCACTGTTCCATTATCCATTCCTGAAGAAACGATAAGACACACACATATTAAGGAAAAGGATCACTTGTGTGATGTAATAATCAAACTTAATATAGCAAGCAATTTTGAAGCTCCTACCTTGTGCAAGAAAAAAGGCGAGATTTCGTAAACCTGGGACGTGAATCCCGTCCCTGCATCCATAACTACAGCCCATAAATTTGATGAAGAAGCTACAGAGCTAATGTACAAACCATCTTCCTTCGCTTTCTCTACATGTTGATAAAGCCTGGAATCTGTTACATTATAGTGATATCTGCAATTGAAAGTTCACATTAGTTGACCAAGAGAAGAAATTCTGATATCTCAGAGATAAGAGCCACAATGTCCTTGCCTTGGCCAAGTCAAGGGCATTACAGACCCCATAACGTCAAGGCCCTACCAAAATGATTATTATAATCTCTAGAAGATATGATGCATGACATTAGTATCATAAACTATCAATGAGGCATAAATGACTCATGGATTTACTGCACAAAGAAAGAAAGAAAGTGGCCCAAAATTCATACAACCTCAGTTTGCTTCTGAGAGGTATTTATGACAGTTTTGCCGTAAATTTTCCGAACTATCCCACCATCATTAGCTTAATCTGGTGACATTGATATTACCATGGGTTCCAGGGATATTTTCGGTGGACCACGTTCCTTTCTTTGTTTCAGACAGCACATAATCATGCGCAATTTCTTATTGGCTTGATCCATGAACAGATAAGAAAATTGGAAGTTAGACCTGTGCAATGATACCTTGAACTTCGGTAGTTATGGAAGGTCCATTCCCCCTTAACCACACACATTTAAGTATGGAAAGCTCGCATAAATGACATAATTGGAAACTTGGAATGCCATTCCGTATTTCAGATTAGGATTGCTCTAAACTTAAATAGGATTTAAACAATAAAAACTAATATCATAGAAGTGCTCATGGGTCTCCCAGCATCAATTTTACTCTGGATAAATTCTGACAGGAATAAAACATGTAAAACCCTTGCTTTGGTTATACTAGAGTCAAGTGGTAACTATTTCGTCTACAGCTGAAAAGGGAGCGAGTATGAAAAACTTCTTTACCTCTGCTTCATTGGTTGCCTGGAGCTATACACTGAGATCCACTGTGTAGCTGGGGTACCTAATCTAATTTTCTTTCTAGGATTCCCACCATCCTCCAACTCAAAAGGCGATCTTCCCCTCTTTTGACCCACCTATTAAAATATGCAGCAGACTTAACAATAGATAGTAGAGACATTCCATTACATTCAAATATCACTAAACTGACTTGAAAATCAAGCACAGACCTTCAAGGCACCATCTATTTTAATTGGTCTCAATGATGCAGTGGAAATTATGCTATTCTCGAAAAGGGAGACGAGCTTTGAGTAGTTGGGCTCTTCATCAAATTTCATGTCAGTCACCATCTCAAGAAATTGTTGAAATGGGGGAGGGCATAAGCAACAAAGCATCTCTGGAGAAGTTCCCATCTTCTTTTTACAAACAAGGAATCCTTTATTCTCTCCCTGAAATGAAAGATAACGTGAAAAACATCATACATTTATACATATTTCATAAACAAAGAGAAATTCAAGCATTCTTAAGGTACAAAGCCACATCCTAGCGCAAGATGACAATCAGAGATGAACTCACAATGAAACCTTGCCACGGGAGCTTTCCTCTAAGAAGAAATATTAAAGTATAAGCTAATGATTCAAGGTCATCCCTTCTGCTTCCTGTCCTCCCCAAATGAGCATGTACACTGGCGTAACGTACTGTCCCCCTGTCAGTAACATTATAAACATGCATCAGATTCAACATAGAACATCATCAATTTATTTCAATTAATTGAATACAAACCTGAAAATGCATGCATGCACAGTCAAACATGTACCACCACAATAGTAATGAATTAAACAAACAATATGATAATAATTAGCTGTAAACCATATTAGGCATGTAAACTCTAGTTATTCTATAAAAGAACTTTCCTTCATAAAAAAATAAATATAAAACAAAAAAATCCACTCACAGTATCAAATAATCAATCCTAGACACTAAGCAGTGTATCTTGTTTCTGTTGACTATGGGTGATTCAACACAAGGGTGGAGTAATAATTCTGGAACTATTACGAGATAATAGCCATCTGCCTTGGAAGAAAGAATTTGAAGAATGACACAGTTACCTGAAAACATCAGGCTTTTGGTCATAATCCACATGACGACCAGAAGATGCATCCCTCCATTTTGAAGCTGAGGTAAATGATATAAATACAATAGCCCAATTAGACCATCTACAGTCTGTCAAAACATAAACTTACCAAAGCATGTTTGCATTATGCAAATTAAATAGGAGCACGAGAAAAGAATTACCCAAACCGAGATCAACTAAGTACAGTTTTTTCTCATTTGGTGTTCCAGGCTGACCAAGCAAAAAGTTTTCTGGCTTTACATCTCCATGCACAAAGCTGTGAAAGAAATTAAATAGCCGTCACATTTCCAAAGGGCATAAATATATGTACATGTGTATATATCTAACGAGGGGGGCTTGCAGAAAATAAATAAATATACAAGAGAGAGTTTTAATGTACCCTCTAAAGTGAAGCTGCTCTAGTATTGATATTGCCTCCACCGCTATACAAGCAACCATCTCTTCGGACAGCCTGAAATGAATAAAGATGATGAGAAACAAAGACAACAAATAAAATCAACAAATTGACGGGAAGGTCATTATTTTCATACATCTGGTTACTAGAGTTCCAAACGTCCCATAAACTTGGGCCTAGCATGTCCATGACCTGATTTAATGAAAGTCCAACATAATGAGCACAATAAACTCGAGGAAAATTACAATATCACAACTAAATAAATCAACGTGCAGACAGATACTTGAATGGGAAAATGTGGGAAACTCACAAGGATATAATAGTCTCCTTGGCGACCTTTATAATGGACCAAGGGAAGTCCATAGCAACCATTAAGAGTACTACATGTAGAGACCAACAAATAATAGAATTAAAATTTAATTTGTTTACGTTATAAACTATAATGCAAAACAAACAAGGAAATATGCCATAAAATAAATTTCACTTACCTGTAAACTTGCCATTCATAAGGAGGGCCATAACTACACCCTTTCCCATTTCGATGTTCAAACTTCATAGCAACCTAACATCAGCCGGGTAAAAATATAGCGAGATAAGAAGAGGGGAGAAAAACAGGGGTACCCCTATTACCAACATAATACTCAAAACGTATCAACTGGAGTTGCTCAAGAATAATAACATTACCTCAACTGCATCAGGTCCTGTATTTCCGAAGCCACCTGTCACTCTTCTGCCAACAAAAACTTGACCAAACCCCCCTTTACCTAGCTTTCTGTCTAACTTGTACACAGGAGAACTGCCGAGCTGCACCTGAGAGAGTAAAGTATAACACAAAATTATACGGCCAACCCTTTATGAATTATGAAATAAAATCACTGGGTTCACATAAAAAACATCTTCTTTTCTTTCTTTTTCCCTCTTTTGAAAACTCACCTAAAATGCCATCTATTTAATATTTTTTTTTAATCGTTTAGCTAAAGCTTAACATGATAACACCAATGATATCAGAAGAATCACTCATTGTACATGCCCTCCAATACCTCTAACACTCAACTTCCTTCTGTAGAATACAACAAGGAGTAGATTTCCTGAGCACTTCTTAAAGAGAATCTATCGAGTCCCTTTATACTAATATCTATTACGAGCAAAAGGATTTATTGAACTTTCCATGGAAGTAATGATCAACATGGTGACATAAAACACTCACCTGTCCCTGATGGATATTGGTTAAGCATTCCAATGTGATATAAAATATATATTCACAAGTAAATTAATTTTTAGTTTACATATATCATCACAAGGTAACAATATCAACAATTGTTTACCACCTGGTACTGTGGTACTGGTACAAATATTTATTAAATAGGGCCACCCCTAATTTCTAATTTTCTTTAAGATAAAAGGGTCAAACTATTTGATTTTGACATATACATACGCATTTCAATCACCTGTTACAAGTCGTAATAGCCTACATAATAATTATTATTACTTATCGATTTTTTAATTTTTTTTACATTATTACATCAGTTATTCAAGGGTCAAATAATCTTATGGAAACGGGTTTCCCTACATATCTCTTGAATGATACAAATTCAGAAAACTAAAGAACTCTGCAAACGGTCAAATTTACACACACACACACATATAACACAGTAGCTTGAAAACTTATTTATTGTCGTATAAATAATTTGCACATACGCTTGGAAGGGAAACTTTTCCTTTAAATTTGTGTTGCTTGGGACACGTCTTCCATGAGTCACAGTTAGTTAATTGGCTCTTTTTGACAGAAAAAGGACCAAAAATCTATTCCAATTAAAATATAGAAACTTTTTTCTTGAAGAAAGATGGGGGGGGTTGAAAGAATCCGGCAAATAAAAGGACTAGAAAATGCAAACCAAGACCAACGTTACAGAAACTATTAGATGTTTAAATGTTTTACCTTGGCAATATATTAAAGAATTAAAGAAAATTGCCAAGCAAAAGAATCTCCTACTCACGTTCTAACCAAATGTGAATTACTCAAACAAAAGGAAAATGCAGTAAAAATGGAATGAATCTTTTGTGATGGTCAGTTGTATCAATAGATTGGCTAATTCATGTTTTACATTATGACATTAAACTGATGAAGCACTCTCAAGAGTTTCCAATCATATTAGATAGGCTTAAATGCATACAGAAATCACATGAATTTAAGTAACAACAGAAACTTATCCAATTTTGAATATTCTTGAAGAGAAAAAAATCTTACACAACCAAAGGATTTAAAAAGTGAATAAAGAGTGATTCAGAAAAAAAGGCTTGACATCACAAGCACAATAATAATCAGCCAATTACTGTCCTAGGATGCCAAGTTGGGATACCCATATGTGCCTTCTGAAAGCAGCTTAGCAAAAGCAATCAACTCACAACAGAATAATTTGCTTTTCTTCTAATGATTTGTGGTGGATAATAATGCTTCATGTCGTCGCTCAAGAGTGCAATAAATTTCAGCAATGCAATACAAGGATCTTATCAACCATATCTCTTACCACTTGAAAATTTAAAATACAAATAACATATTTTCTTATTATGAAAACCTCTATCTATAAGAAGATGTCAAAATTCAATATATGTCAACGTTCATGGTAATGACAGAAACATCCATGATTTTTTATTTTTTTTATGGATAATCAACATTATCATGAATTATATTATATATTAAGGAATAAACAATGTATTCATGGGCAATAATGTTCAGAAAAGTATGTACCAAATGGGAAACTACCGAAACCAAACAATTAGTTACACCGCTGTTTGAGCGCAAATACCCACTGTGTCAACCACCAAAATCAGTAAAGGTTTCTGATAAACTTCTAGCCAACTGAAACCTCTGATTTAATAGTTCAATGGGAGTTTTCAACTCAGAAGAACGGAAAATCAAGAAGACAAAAGTAGGAATAAATAAACATCAATAAGTTTGCTGGGAATAGAAAACACAATGTATGCATCGCACTAAGTGTTAATGTAGCATGTCAGTGGGCCCCCACCATATACTTGATGAAACCTACTTTCTTGGCAATGTTGATCAAATTTTTTTTTCTTTTAACTTATCAAACTACTCTCTTTTACCTATCTACTTAAAAGTGACTTTAGTGATTTTCCGTTATCTTAGTTATCTGCTCAAACATTAGGTTTGTGCAAGGCTGCAAGCATTTGTTTATAGGTGAGTTATGTATGATTGTCTGCGCTCTTGTAGATTTAGCAAAAAATATAAAAGGCGATAAATAGATAATGAATATAAGTTATTAGAGAAGAAGATAGAACAATGTCCAAGAAAAACTGATACCCTTTCAGGAAGTGGACTAGTACTTCCTTCCTCAACAATAGCTAATTTTTCTGCAGTTCTCTCAGCAATCACATCAGGAATAGCAACCATTTCTTTTCCTCTTATGTCCAAACCTGGGCGACCTCGGCCACCAATCCCAGCCCCAGAAATTTCAGCATTCTTTTCTTGATTTATTTGTCTACCCCTACCTCTACCAGCAGGCCTTGACATCGGATAAAGGCTTGCCGGGTTCACTGGATTATGAGAAGGTGAGTTCAACACTGGAGCTTTCGAGTTATTACCTCTTCTGGTGCCACGACGAGGAGTTGGAACTAGAACAGCAGGATTCTCCTCAACATATTTTACCCTCTTTGATTGACGAACTCCACTTCTCAAATCTGGCATCCTTTTTCCATGCAAGAAGAAATCTTCTCTGAGCTTTCTCCTCCAACCTCAACGAGCTTCAATTCAAATAACTTAAACCTTGAAATTTCAACTGAAACAACAAAGACTATTAATAAATGAACTGATTATCTCAGGGAAAACATTTATTTTATAAACTGTCACATATGTTTATCCAAACATAGAACTATATTGCATACACATAAACAATACGCCTTCCATTGTTCCTAAGGCTCCATTTATTTCACTGAACACTAGCGAAATGTGTGTTTGTATATATTTAAACATAAATACATGTATATATATATATATATATATATATATATATATGTATGTATGTATACTCAATGGGGAAATTTTTTTATTGAAAGGGATTTTTTTTGTTCAAGATTCTGAACGGTTTGGAAAACAATTTTGAAAGAAGTGGTAAGATTCGTAAAACATCCCATATTTGGTGGCAGCCCCATCAGAAATCAAGACGGCGTCTTCTTTAAACAGGAATAGCACAATGTAATACTAACTACACTAATAGACATGCACGTGATCACCAGAATCGCAATAAAGTCTTTTAAGTTGTTTTAGTATTAACATTTTATGACAAAGGCTAACTCTTTCCTTAAACGATTATGTATTTCCTCGGCAAATATAAGAAGATTGCTAGGTGTTTCACTATTTCCTATATATCTCGATACTAGGTTTTTCTTGGGTGTTATAGGTTATAGATTTATGGGTCTACTCTGAAGGACTCAACTGGCTGCTTAAGGCTGACAAACACAAAGTCAATTTTTTTTAAGAGCTTCGTAATCCCCCCCAAATGTTCTTCTCTATATTGATCAAAGAGTTTCTGGAGCCATTTAAGTACCCTCCCTCCTCCCTATGAATTCTTATTTATCTTATTCATCGTTATTCTTACCTTTCTATATCTTATTTTATGAACCCTAATAATTCCTAACCAAAAGGATTCACATCTAGGAAGCTTCTCCTCTATGCCTTATGCGGAATGTATCAAAGAGGATTAAGAGGGCTTTTGATGACTAGTAGTCATTTAAAAGCTACCAGATATGCTGAACATGTTATTTTTGTGGAAAACAGAATCTTTTCAGGACTATATACTCAATATTAGTAGTTTTTTTTTTTTTGGAATAGATGAGCAGACATTTAGTTAGATAGCAGCGTATACCTAATATGCTTCATCTCATTTACAAGAAGCTTAAAAGCACATACATTTTCTTCCGTAACAGTAAGAACTCATCAATCCAAACATAAACATTATAAATCCCGATCCAAAACAGAGAAGGTAACCAACATATTAAGCCAGTACATAATAACCTCAAATACAGTCACATTATGGAAGAATATAAAAATAGATTCACTCCTTGCAGTCGCATTGCATATGTGGATACATTCAAGAATTTGACAAACCATATGAACAAAAAAGTCACATATATAGTCCAAATCAGCTCTAAATGAAAAGTTTATGCACAATTTCCAACAAGCATTACAAATAACCATCACTGATCTTCAATCTGTCAAACACTGATCTCACATGCATTCAAAGTCATCAAGATATGCAGAAATCCACATGAAGAAGAAAACAAGGCAATTTTCAAACCATATTAATAGAAATTTTCAAAAAACTAAATCCTTTCTCATCTTTCTTATCACCAGTAATGCATAAAGTTCAAATTATTCCCTTCAATAAAAACAAACATTTCAGTACCTAAAATTCTGAAATCACTTTCAAAACAGAATCTGAAAGTAAGCTAAATGAAGCTCGAATCAATCAGGTAAATCAATCAATTAGCCGATCATCCAAAAAAACATGCAACTCATGCAATAGCAGAATAATCGATACCCATTTGCAGATTCAAAATAAACAAGAACATAAACATAAAAGAATCATAACCGCATACAAACATACGAATATACGGATACCCATTAACAAGAAATGAAGTATAATTTGAAGTAAATAATAAAAATCATACCTTTAGCTAAAAAATATTGTAGATAGAGAATTGATCAAGCAAGCGTAAATATCAAGAAGATGGTAATTTATGGATGAGATAGTGTATATGCGAAACGACGGTGGGATGACTTGATGGCTGAGTTGGTACTTGGGTCGATACGAGGCATGGGGGCGTCACTAAACGGTGTATCGAGTGCGTATATGCGTACGATAGCAATGAGGGTGCAGCAATGCACCAGTTGGTTCGGCTTTATGTTTGTGGCCCTAGTGAGTGTGGCCACGATCCATCTAGAGTACAAGCCCAATGGGCCACACAATATGCTCCCATGTTACTACTATCACAAAGTATTTACCTTACAATGGGGTGCATCTTGGGCAGAGTGGACAGGTTTATGGGTCATCCCTAAGGTTGTAAACGATTCAAATGGTTCGGGTTTAATTCGGACTCTACTTGAAAAATTACAAACGAGATTCAAATTCGTTAATAATATTATCTAAATTTGAGCATTAAAAATAGTTCGAATAAAAATATGAGTAGAATCTTACTAGTAAGGTCATACCCGACTCGTTTAATATTCAAACTACTCGAATTCTTTATTGTGATTCGATACATACTCGATTGATACATATTCAATTAGATGCTCGATACATTCTCTTATAATATATACAAATTTAAATTAATTTAGGATAATTAATTATTATTATTTTGTTTTGTTTTTAATTTTAATTGTGATTTTATATTTGTAAAGTGTAATAGTAAATATATTTTCTCATTTCTAAGTAAAATAACAAATTCAATTTATAATTATATTTATTATAAAACTAGTTATCATGTGGATACTCGAATTCGAGCTTAAATTTGAAGCTTGCGAGTAGTTTGAATATAATTCGATTCGAGTCGGATCGAATTCGAGTAATAAATATTCGAGTCAAGTCGAATCTAAGTAGAATTTTTCAAATACAATTCGAATTAGAGTCGAATTTATCATTGAATTCGAACAACTCTCGATTCGCTTTGGTTCGACTCGTTTACACCCTTAGTCATCCCAGTCTTAATACACAAAAAATTTGTTAGGTCTGAGTTTGGTGGCCTAGAAGTCGGGTCTGTCTTTTGTTGCCCAAGTACTAACTCGTGATAAAATTTATGAGTTCGGGCTGTATTAGGCTGGTTTGGACGGCCAACAATTAAAATATAACTAAAATTATATTAAACTTAGTTTGTCAAAAAATAATAATTGGTAATCATAAATTGTTGAAAGATGACAACTTATTGACTAATTTAATAAGTACTTTTGAAAAAATAGGAAGAAAATAATAATAGACGAGACAAGTTTTATATTTCTATCTTTTATTTTTTAAACAAAAAAGAAATATAAAAAAAGGTTTTTACTATTTGCTTCTTAGATAAGGTACCTTCTTTTTTTTATATAAGAGTAATAAATAAATAAAACACATTGAAAATATAAGAGATGCTAAAAGTATATTCATAAATTGTAAGTAATTTGAAAAAATAATACACCTAATCTATCTAGGCTATATATATAAATATATATGGGTAATGATTCATAACATGTATTTGTTATGGATCTTCATAGGGTATACATCATTTATACCATTAAAACCAAGAAGGAAGGATCATGATTAGAAACTGAAAATCGACGTCCGCTACTATTAGTAGCGGACGATAAAAAAAATATCATTTGCTACTAATAGTAGCAGACGCTAATCAGAATAAGAGTTTTATTTTATTAACTAGAGTTTATATATTAATTAATTAGAGTTTAGGGTTTAGGGTTTATTAAATAGGAATTATGGATATTAACTAGGGTTTATGATTTATTAACTAAAGTTTAGAGTTTATTACCCAAAGTTTATGGTTTATTAACTAGGGTCAAAAAGGAGTTAATAAATCCTAAACTATGGTTAATAAATTCTTAACCCTAATTAATAAACTCTAATTTATGGTTTATAAACATTAAACTCTAGTTAATAAACCTTAAATTTTAGTTGATAAAGTCAAATTCTTATTTTGATTAGTGTTTGCTACTATTAGTAGTGGATGATATTTGTTTTTTGACTTAAATATGTTTTACTACCCTAAACTATTACAATTTTCCACTTCGATTTTTACAATTAGATGAGTAAACTATTAATTTTTTCCACTTCTGTCTAATTTCTCCTGACACATCAGAAATTGATGACGTGACCCTTTGGGTGGGCCCATGTACTGTTGATGTGTCTTAAAAAATAATAATTTTATCACCATTTTGTTAAATTAAAATGTTTAAGCAAGGGTAAAGTTAGCAAAACAGCTTTTATTCCATATTAAAACAAAATAAACAAATTTTCAGACAAATCGATCGGTAAAGAAATCAGTGTCGGTGAATCAATAACCCCATATTCGGCATAAAAATTAGCAAGGCTGATCTTTTTCGTCAAAACCTCATATTCCGGGCATAATTTGTCAGTAGAAGAAAGCATAAAATCGTCCAATTTTTCAACCTTCAAATTTTGCACAACATGAGGTGTTTGATAATTTGCCTCTTCGTACGTTTCGCCGCGTTTTAAAATCTTTATTTGACCTATCACGAGGTTGGGTTTTGACGGTGGACTGGTGACCGTGGGGCTCTTTCTTCTCCGATTGGAAGTAAGTTTCGACCCATTAGAGCTCAATTTTCGACGAGATTTTATAGAGGAATAATTCAAATTTTGGCGAGAACATCTATTTTTAAGGAGATCTTGTGGCTGAAGAACTGTAATTTCACCCATGGGAGTTTACAGGGAGATCAAATTAGGGTAAAGTTCAAATTTATACATATCTAAAAGGCAAATAATTAATTTTAAACATAATCCATTCATAGATGAAATAAAACCCTAACCTGCTTCAATTGTTAATGGAAAAAACAAAAGAATGAATTCAAGAAGGGAATATGTAATGGAAAAAAATCAAGTTATGAAGATTAATTTGAGAGAAGATCAAAAATTATACTTGCTATTAGAGAAGAATGAACACAACAAGTACACAAATAAAATTGCAGATACTTGGAACAAAGTACGTGTGACGCTCCCAAAATAGGTATACATCACCTATTCTGAGTTGTCAATACATGGTACAGAAACAACTACAACTTTATTATTACAACAGTAAAACTGTGAGTTTGAATACAAATATTATCTTCTAGACAATATCTATACTCAAATAAATCCTCATTACATTTATTGATACATTATTTTACAAAATGGTGAGGACTACTAAACAATCCTTTCTAAAACCTTCATTCCATACCCGACTTAATCTCGCTATATTCTCGCATCCCGAGAAGAAAAATGGAACAAAAAGGAAAATGGTGAGCTCAACTAGCCCAAGAAAGAATATTATGACTAAGATAATATACAACAAATTACCGTTAGTCTTCAACAGGAAAAAATCTAATAGAATACAATAGACAACAAATTTTAAATCAATATTCGCAATGAAATAATAATTCATTAGAAGAGTTAAGTAGAGAATGCAAACTACTATCTTCTATGTATGAATTTAAAAGTTCATCGCTATCTTTTATCCTGTAACATCAATCAATATACATCTGAATCAAATATTCATCTTTGCACTATAGGCCAAAGATATTCATCGATTAGTCATGTTCATCTAAACACTGCTCATCTTTGCACTTCTGACCAAAGATATTATTTAGAAATCATTCATCTTTACTACAGGACCAGGCCAAAGATATTCAATAATATCATCATTTAAAACCGAGGATGATGAAAATATTTTTTTAAAGAAACGAATCCAAATGAAACAAAATGACAAGGATTAAGGATTAAGGATTAGTACTTTGTTTTATCCATGTTCAAAATACCTCAAAAATAATCATAGTGGTGTAAAATTCAAGAATGATCAAAACATGGATACAATCAAAGCTAGTATCCGAATAGATATTTTGGACAAAAGAAGAAATTTTATTTTTCGATTGAATAGTGCAGAGTATCGTGAATAGTCTTGATATGTGAATAAGAACTCAGACACCAAAAGATAGAAATTCCACAAAAAACATCTTCACGCTTTACATGAATAGTACTCGTGAATAGTAACTCGTGAATAGTAACCCCGACATAAAAAATTCCAAATTTGATAAAAAGTTCCAACCAATATTTCAAAGATAATGATATTGAAGAAATAATATCATTTGAGAAGAAAATAACATCCCTTACCTCGAAAGATTAATCTTTAAAATTTGGAATCTAATGGTATAGTCTTTGAAGGAACTTGCACTCTAACAATACTCAAAGTATACTCAAAATACTCACAAGAATACGCTCGATAATATAGAGAGAAAACTTGAGTTCACGGTGTGATTTTCAATTCTAACCCAAGCACCCTATTTATAGGAAAATCTTTAGAACACAAAGCAGAAAATTTAATAAAATATTAATATATATTATAAATTTCCTTAGCCCATCTTTGAAGATCTGATTTCAGCAATTAATATCACATGTTAGCCCACTTAAATGCAAAAAAAATATTTTCTTTAAAATAATAATTAAAACTTCCAAAAATCAATTATTTCGGAGCTTCGGAACTTCAATAATTCACAATAAATAGCCCTTTTATCAGAAAATTTGAATCTCGCATGAGTTTTATAGGAAATTCAATTCTCTACAACTTTGCAGAAGAAAGTTTTTCCGAATTCCAAATGAAATTGACCGAAATCCAACTGGCGGCAATTTTACACGCTATAATCAAATTTCAAATCGATAAATAGGGTCCACCGACATATTTAACATGTTTTAAACATTTATTGCAACAAAATACTCTTCCTCCTCGTATACTCATATATCTCACATTCGTTGTAAAAATATCACCATTATTATATTATTAAAATATAATAATATATTTAAATGAATTATTTTATCGAAAAAAAGATAAAATTTCAATTTTCAACAATTGTCACATTAAAAATTTTCTCCATCTATATCCACATAAAATTAATATTTTCCTCATCATATGAATCAATAATTAATTATTCACAAATAATATTACGGACTCACAATATTAACAACAGTGCGGTTCAGGAAGAGGGGCTTTCGATAAGAATTTCTCCTTCTTCTGGCAAGATTAGGTGACCAAACCTCTCCTTAGATGAACTTTCTAGACATTGCCAATAATGTTATCTAATAATATTATTCGAGATAATATGAATTATTGCTTCGATAATGAAAAATATTGTGTAATGACAATTATTGAAACAACAACGATATAAAATATCAACGCAAAGAATTATTAACTCAATAAAATCTTTGAATAATAATTACTCGTAACCATTATTGAGTAGTGCCTTCTTACGTAAGAATCAATAATTGGTGCAATACTGGTGTCTTCTACTATGTTTTAACCAATTTAGTATTTTAACAAGATTAATCTGTGAATAACTACTGCCAATTATTTTTAACCAACTTATATTTGTCGTTTTCTTCATCCAATCGCTTTCCGTTATGGGGCCCACACATGGTCATGTGCCGTCGCATTTAATATTCCCACAAGCGATGCTGAATATTCCACGACCAAAACGAATATTCCCAACAACAATGAATATTTTATAACCACTTGCTTATTTTGAAATATTTGCGTATTTTACCCCTAACTATCCACATTAATCACATCAACCCTTACTATTTCAAAATAATAAATAGAGAAAATTAAATTTTATTAATAATAAGTTGGGGTCTTACAGTACGTACATTCAAAAACATATAGGAAACACACAAGAACAATATATGAAGATTAATGAACGAAAAGATCTAGGGTTTCAAACGGAAGATTGAACAAAGTTCAGTTATTAAAAAACATATTTAAATAGGAATTTAGGGTTCTTTCCGTAAGAAGATGCGTAGATTAGTGAAAATCGGAATTGGACAGGAAAGAATCAAAATGAAAAATTGAATTTTTTTTTTGACAAAGCTATGTAAGAACAAATAGAGAGAGACAAGGGTGAATTACCGATCTGCATGGGAAACTTTGATTTTGTGAGACTAGGGTTTCATCGATCGAAATTTTGAAATTTTTTCATAGTGGATTTGCTGATTGATTTGTCTGAGAATTTGTTTGTTTTGTTTTAATATGGAATAAAAGTTATTTTGCCAACTTTACCCATGCTTAAGCTTTTGAATTTAACAACATGGTGAACAAATTATTTTTTTAAGACACACAGTAGTACATGGGCCCACTCAAAAGGAGTCAGCAATTTCTGAAGTGTCAGGAGAAATTAGACAGAAGTGGAAAAAATTACTCCCTCCATTCCTAAAAGATTGTCGTTTATTTACTTTCATATATCACCCCTACCTTCTCTCATTGTCCCAAAAAATTCTCTCCCTTGTATTAATAGTGTTCAACATCTCTTAAAGGGGTAGTGCTAAAATTTTAAATAAATTTTAATTGTTAAATGATAGTATTAAATGACTTTCTTAATCTATGTGCAAAAACCTTAAACGACAATCTTTTAGGAATGGAAGTAGTAATAGTTTACTTATCTAATTGACAAAATTGAAAGGTGAATCATCGAAGTGAAAAAAGGATAATAGTTTAGGATAGTAAAACATATTTATGCCTTGTTTTTTTTACTATCCGTTACTAATAGTAGCGAATATCGATTTTTAGTTTCTAATCTTAATCGTTCGTTCTCGTTTTCAATGGTATAAATGTTGTTAGCCCTATAATGATTCATAACAAATATATGTTATAGATCATTCCCATATACACTACAACAAAAGGGTTATTTCTGACGGAATATTTCGTCAGAATTAAGCATAATTCGTCGAGATTATGTTAATTTCGACGAAATATTCGCTCGAAAATTCAGTCGTATATAAGCACGTCGAAATTAAGTCCGATGATATTTTAGTCAGAGATATCTATCCTCGACTAACTAACCTCGACAAAATATTCGGTCGAGATTAATATATGGTCGACTGAATTCCATCCGCCGATCATATTCTGTCGAGTCTAAACATGCCACGTGGCATCGAATTAAAAAATAGAAGGGGCTTAATCTCGACGGAATTCCGTCGAGGATAGTGTTATTCCGTCGAGGTTATCCTCTTTTTTTAAAATATTTATCCTGTTTTGGCAATATCCAGGGTAATAATACCCACATTTTTTGTACATGTAAACCTGTTTTTTTTCCCATCAGCACATAACACATAAATATAATCCAAGGCCAACAATAATGGCCAACATGAATATGAATTACCAAGCCCAACATGTGACGCCCCCAAAATTAGGTATACATCACCCATCTTGGGTCGCCACTTACATGGTACAGAATTTAAATACAACTTACTAACATAAACGTAGGTGTACAATACGACATAAATCGTGAGTTTAAATACAAATATCGCTCTACTAGATATTATACAAACTCAAAAAGGAGTCCTCATTACAATTATTATCACACTATTTCACGAAATAGTGAGGACTACTAATGCTATCTTCGGACCATCACTCGTTTCCCAGACTCGTCCCAAATATATTCTCATTTCACAGAGAAAAAAGGTGAAAGAAAGGGTGAGCTCAACTAGCCGATGAAATATTATGACTAAGATAATGCAGAATAAATTATCAATAGTCTTCAACAATGTTAAACCGATAAAATACAATAGACAACCGGTTTAATCTAAGATGAATATCAATCCATTAAAAGAGTCAAGTAGAAAATAAAGTCTACTATCTTTTAGGTTTTAAAGGTTTTCATCATCTTTGTTATAAATTTAGAGACTCGACTTTAATAAATATTTCACATCATCGAATCACCCCTTTACTACGGCCGAGGATATTCTTTAGTATCACGACCACACTTATTCATGCACTACGGGCCAAGAATATTTGTGTATTCATTAATGGTCATGATCATGCCAACAATCGTCCATCAATGCACTACTGACAATCGAGGATTTTTACCACATCATTTGTAACATTACTACCATGATTACAATCAATAGTCTCCGTCATAATCATACCAAGTCCATTTATACACTACAAAGCCATAGATGACTTTAAAAAAAATATAAACATGAGGATGATGACAATGATATAAGAATTCAATAAAACAAGTTCAAGAATTATTTTATCCGGGAATTATTAACGTCCAAATTATCAATATGATCTTTGTTTTGTAGAGTAAAATTCAAGAATGATCGGAAGAATATTTTCATGAAAAGATCTTTGGATGAAACGCAAATATCAAGGATATTCCACTAATTTCATGGAGTATAAAGTCAAAGTTTTAACTAACCGGGTATAATAAAGAATGGAATAACAAAAGAAATCACCATGCATGCGATAGACCGCACAGACGGTGTTATTCAACGAATAATAAATAACGAGACCGTGTCGGTGAAATTCACAAGCGGTGATGTTCCAACAGAATAATAAAGATGGAACCAGATCCGGTGTAAAACACATGAATAGGATATTCCAATGTAATAATAAAGATTTTAACCCGTCCGGTGTAAAACACATGCATGTGGATGTTCCAATAGAATAATAAAGATTTTAACCAGTCCGGTGTAAAACACACACACGATGTGATGTTCCAATGAGAATAATAAAGATTTTAACCAGTCCTCCGGTGTAAAACACACGCATGTGATGTTCCAATGAATCATAGAAGAATGTCACCAAGTATAGGTAAACCACGCGTATCAAAGTTATTCCAACGAATAATAAGCAATGGAATAACAACAGCTCTTCATGAATAAGAAAGAATAACACCCCTTACATTTGGTAGAAGATTGAATCTTTAGCAGGTGTAGTAACAAAATACTCTTCTTCTTTCTCTTATTCTCTCTATATTTTCTCTCTATAGCTTGAATGAATTAAGTGAAAAATAATGAAGCCCTAGGCCTCTATTTATAGAAGATTTCAAGCTTAGCACCTGCCGTGTGAAAAGGCAAGTGGCTTGACGACTGGTTTGATGCCTGTAATGTGAAACGACAAGTGGTTCGACGTCTGGTAAAGGTAATTACTATTAACGAAGGTAAATACTATTGATGAAGGTAAATACTATTCACAAGGGTAATTACTATTGACGAAGGTAAATACTATTCACAAGGGTAATTACTATTGACGAAGGTAATTACTATTGACGAAGGTAAATACTATTCACAAGGGTAATTACTATTGACGAAGGTAATTACTATTGACAAAGAGACTCTTAGATGATGACATATGAGCCCCCCATAAAATAATCAAACTTACCACAAATCATTTTTTTTTTCATCAACATATATTTAATCTTTCAACAATTATTAATCATTTATAACTTGTCGTCTCAATTATTGATTTAATACTATAACATATTATACGAGATGATCTTGTGACAATAATTGAATCAATAATATAAGAGATATGATCGTGAATTATCGTAGCAATAATTGAGCATAACCGAAAGTGACTTCTCACGTAAGCATCAATAATCAATACTGTAGTGTACTTCTTGTCTACGCCAGCGTATTCGTATTTTTACCAACCGGTAGTTCAACGTTTTTAACGGTAACACCTCCGCCGTTATTTTTATAAAAATTTTTGTCGTTTTCTCGATCCGACAATAATTACATTATTAGGGGTCCACCAATGATTGAGCCATTGTATCTAATATTCCCTAACAAAAGAATATTCCCACCAAACGAATATTTTATAACAACTTGCATACTTTGCAAAATTTATAAATATTACCCACAACTATAACATTATATCAAATTTATTCCATAATATTCAAAAATAATATTTATAGAAAAATTCATCTTTATTTATAAAAGATGGGGTCTTACAACCTCCCTTCTTATGAAATTTAAGCCCTCGAAATTAGGGTACGTACCTGGTATGTCGAAGAGGTAAGGATACCTTGATTTCATTTCAGATTCTAACTCCCAAGTCATTTCCTCAACATCGTGGTTCCTCCACAAAACTTTGACTTGAGGTATAACCTTGGAGCGTAGAATATGTTCATTCTTATCCAAAATTTGAACAGGAACCTCTTCATACGTCAAATCTTCCGCTATTTCATCCGGTTCTAACTCAATAATATGGTTCGGGTCTTTTACATATTTACGTAACATAGATATGTGAAAAACGTTATGAACACGAGACATATTTGGCGGTAAAGCGAGTCTATAGGCCACAGTTCCTACTAGATCGAGGATTAAAATGGACCGATGAATCGAGGATTAAGTTTTCCTCTCTTTCCAAATCTTGTAACTCCTTTCCATGGAGCAACTCTTAACAACACATGATCTCCTATATCGAATTCCACGTTCTTTCGATGAAGATCAAAGATAACTTTTTTGTCGATTTTGTGAGGTTTTTATCGTTGTCGGATCGTTTGAATCTTTTCCGTAGTCATACGTACCAACTCCGGTCCCCAACAACGTTGCTTCACCCACCTCATCCCAAAGATCTTCGGAGAACGACACTTTCTTCCATACAACGCTTGAATGGAGCCATGCCAATACTTGCTTGATAAGCTTGTTGTTGTAGGAAAACTCCACCAATGGTAAGAACTTGTCCCAACTCCTTGAAATCAAGGACACAGTCTTAATAGATCTTCAAGAGTTTGAATAGTCCTCTCCATTTGTCCGTCCCGTTTTGAGGATGATATCTTGCCGAGCAAAATCGTAAGTCTGTGCCCATAGCTTTTTGCAAACTAACCCAAAATCGTGAAGTGAATCTTGGGTCTCGATCGAAACTATGGATACTGCATACCATGCGATCTTACAATCTCGTTTATGTACATACGAGCAAGACGTTTCAAGTGTATAAGTTTCTCGTGTCGGTAAGAAATGAAGCGGACTTGGTCAATCTATCAACAATGACCCAAATCGCATCAATGCCTTGAGAAACTTTAGGAAGACCGAACGAAATCCATGGTAATGTGCTCCCACTTCCATTCCGGAATTTCAAGTGGTTGCAATGGACCTTTTGGTACTTGATGCTCCGCTTTAACTCGTTGACAAGTTAGACACCTTGAGATAAACAACGCTATCTCTCTCTTTCATATTGCTCCACCAAAATGTATGGCGAATATCATGATACATTTTGGTACTCCCGTGATGGATTGCAAATGGTGTGTTGCGCCTCCATCATGATATTATACTTTAAATCGTGGTCGTTAGGAACACAAAGTCCGGAGTTGACTCAAGTATTCCTTCTTCATCGATTCTTGCTTCCCGTAGATAAAGCACCTTCTTGCACTTTTTTCCTCATACGCATTAGCTCCGTGTCCGTAGCTTGGCGCAGCTTTAACTTTATCGATTAAAGTCGGTTCTACTCAGATACTCGCTTATCATCACATGCGTCCTAGAGTCTTTAACTCTATCTCCATCCTTTGCAAGTCACACAAAATGGGCCTTTGCGTTGACACATCGCACTCGTATTTGCATATGATTTTCTACTCAATGCGTCAGCTACCACGTTCGCTTTTCTAGGATGGTATTGGATGGTATGATCATAATCTTTCAATGCAGTTCTAACCAACGTCGTTGTCGCATGTTGAGTTCCTTTTGAGTGAAGAAATATTTGAGGCTTTTATGATCCGTAAAGATCTCCACTTTCTCCCCATACAAGTAATGCCTCCAAATTTTAAGTGCAAAGACAACAGCTGCTAACTCTAGATCATGAGTAGGATAATTCCTCTCATATTCTTTGAGTTATCGCTAGGCATAGGCTATTACTTTTCCATGTTGCATGAGAACACATCCCAACCTTTGCCCGGCAAGCATCATCAGTAGATGACAAATCCTCCGAGGAGCCGATGGTATTGTCGAACAGTCTTTGAAATAAGTCTCTCTTGAGTTCTTGAAAACTCTTCTCACATTCTTCGCTCAAACCGAACTTTGTATCTTTCCGAGTCAATGAGTCAATGGAATAGCGATTCGAGAAAATCCTTCCACGAATCTCCGATAATAACCAAATTAAACCGAGAAAGCTACGTGCTTGATCCATCGATTTAGGTTGTTCCCACTTTGAATAGCTTCAATCTTTCTTTGGGTCAACAGATATTCCATGACTTGATACCACGTGCCCAAGGAATGCTACTTCTTCAAGCCGAACTCGCATTTCTTCAACTTGGCATAAAGCTTATATTCACGAAGCTTTTGGAGTGTCGACCTCAAGTGTTGCTTTCGTGATCTGCATTTTACTTTTGGAATAAATAATGATGTCATCAATAAAGACGACCACAAAGTGATCTAAATATTCCTTGAATACTCGGTTCATCATATCCATGAAGGCAGGCGTGAAGCATTAGTCAATCCAAAGGACATGACTAGGAATTCATAATGCCCGCATCGAGTTCCGAAAGCCGCCTTTGGAATGTCGCATTCTAATCTTCAATTGGTGATATCCTAACGAAGATCAATCTTTGAAAAGAATTTGGCTCCTTGCAACTCGGTCAAACAGTCATCAATACGTGGCAATGGATACCTATTTTGATGGTGACGTGATTCAACTCCCGATAATCAATACAAAGTCGCATACTCCCATCTTTCTTCTTCACGAATAGAACAGAGAGCACCTCAAGGAGAAGTACTAGGATGAATAAAGCCAATGTCTAACAATTCCTGCATTGGGTCTTTAACTCCACGAAGTTCAATAGAGCCATTCGATATGGGGCTTTGGAAATAGGTTTTGTACCGGGTTCAAGGTCGATACAAAATTCAATTTCACGCTCTGGGGTAGGCCAGAAGTTCTTCGAGAATACGTCGGAAATTTATTAACAATAGAATATCGTTTAAAACCGGCGTATTTTTATTTAAATCAGTGACATGAGCTAAGAAAGCTTGACATCCGTTTTTCAATAAACGAATAGCTTTATGGCTTGAGATGACCGTGATTGATTTTAATGGTTTGGTCGTTTGAATTAGCATAATAGGTTGATTAGGAATATGAAAGCTAACAACCTTACGAAAACAATCAATTTTTGCATGATAAGTAGTTAACCAATCAATCCTTAATCACGTCAAATGCAAGTATTTTTAATGAAATAAGATCGACGGGTAATGTGAGGTGCCGATTTGAACCAAACAAGACTTATAAATAGTGGATGTAATGAAGGTTTCTCCCAACGGAGTTTCCACAGATAAGTCAAAGTCTAATTTCTCCTGAGTCAAATTTAATCCATGAAATATGAGTAGGAGAAATAAAAGAATGGGTAGAACCCAGATCAAATAAAGTATAGACTTCATTAGAGTTTATGATAAGCTTACCCGTGATGACCTCATTCGGATTCTTTGCTCTTTGGGAGGTCACAACAAACGCTCTCCTCAGACTACTTCTGGCTTTTGAATTTTCCGGGATGGCCTTTGGTGCCTCCATCCTAGCCGAATTTGTCTTGATGGCGACAAAATCGAGCTAAGTGACCTTATCTTCCACAATTATAACATGCTTTGGACGGCATGGCCTTGAGCTTTGATCGATGTGTCCCTCTCCTCCGCATTTGAAGCATATGATAGGTGGTCTTTCTTCTTCCTTAACAATGGGTCTTTGGTGCTTTGACGCTCTTTCCACCATTGTTGAATCTCCGTTTCTTGAAATGTCCATTCTTATTGTTTTGGCCTACGATTACCACCGAAGTGGTTACCATATCCGCCCGTTGATTCCCTCCACGCTTGTTGTCACCGCTTGATGACTACTCGCCGGTATTATAATTTTGTCATTGCTTCTCTTTTAGTTGTGTTGACTCATTATCGCGTTCCACTAATCGAGCCCTATTTACAACATCTGAATACAAACACAGTTTATGAGAAATAAGATGTTGACGTATCTCCGGCTTCAAACCTCTTAAAAACATTTGCGCCATTCTCTCTTCATTATCCACCAAGTGGTACGCAAACCGTGATAACTTCGCAAATTTTGCCTCGTATTGCGACACGGTCATATTGTTTTGTTCCAACTTGATAAATTCCACCTCCTTCATGTGGCGAATACTTTCGGGAAAGTATTTGTCGTTGAACGACTCTGGAACTTCTCCCAAGATATCTTGATCTGACAAAGAGTTGAGTACGTTTCTACCGATTCCCACCAAGATGTCGCCTTTCTCAAGCATCATAAAAGCGTGAAGGGAACCTTTTGCTCCTCGGAGCATCCCAAGACATCAAATATCTTGGTAATCTGTTTTATCCATGCTTCCGCCGTAAGTGGTTTTGCTTCTCCTTAAACTCCGGTGGTCCCAGCTCCTGAATTGTTTAGCGGTGATCACCCGAGAGTTTTCCGTGTTTCCACCTACGTTTTGGACGAGAGTCGCTTTCTTCTTTGCCAGCATAAATTGCATAAAGCCTCTGAACATTTGATCATTCATCATTTGGTCGGTGTTGTTGTTTGTGCGTGAGGATTGTCGCCTTCGATGCATTATTATCCTCCATTATTGATATGTGGTGAATCAACAATCGCAAGCGCTCCATTGCTATTCTCAACATTCTCGGATGTCATTTTCAGATCTCGCCACAAAACAAAAGGTTAATTGACATGTAACAAATTATCCCTATCTTCCGACCAACCAATAAAATAGCACATAAACTTAGGTAGGTCATACTAGCGAAGCTATTCCCCTGCCTCTCCCTCCTAGTACTATTCTCACATCTTAGCCAGGGATCATATCCTAAGCTCGATACCAATCGTGGCCCCCCAAAATTAGGTATACATCACCCATCTTGGGTCGCCACTTACATGGTACGTAATTTAAATACAACTTACTAACATAAGCGTGGTGTACAATACGACATAAAGCGTGTGAGTTTAAATACAAATATCGTCTACTAGATATTATACAAACTCAAAAGGAGTCCTCATTACAATTATTATCACACTATTTCACGTAATAGTGAGGACTACTAATGCTATCTTCGAGACCATCACTCGTTTTCCCAGACTCGTCCCAAATTATATTCTCATTTCACGAAGAAAACGGTGAAAGAAAGAAAGGTGAGCTCAACTAGCCCGAAGAAGAAATATTATGACTAAGATAATGCGAATAAATTATCAATAGTCTTCAACAATGTTAAACCGATAAAATACAATGAACAACCAGGTTTAATCTGCAGCGGAATATCTGAATCCATTAAAAGAGTCAAGTGAAAAATAAAGTCTACTATCTTTTAGGTTTTAAAGGTTTTTCATCATTTGTTATAGGCGAGACTCGACTTTAATAAATATTTCACATCATCGAATCACCCCGCACTACTGCCGAGGATATTCTTTAGTATCACGACCACAATTATATATACCTTCGGGCGAAGAATATTTGTGTATTCATTAATGGTCATGATCATGCCAACAATCGTCCATCAATGCACTACTACCATCGAGGATTTTTACCACATCATTTGTAACATTACGGTCGTGATTACACACGAATAGTCTCTCGTCATAATCATACCAAGTCCATCTATGCACTACTGAGCCTGACGGATGACTTTAAAAAAATATAAACATGAGGATGATGACAATGATATAAGAATTCATAAAACAAGTTCAAGAATTATTTTATCCGGGAATTATTAACGTCCAAATTATCAATATGATCTTGTTTTGTAGAGTAAAATTCAAGAATGATCGGAAGAATATTTTCATGAAAAGATCTTTGGATGAAAACGCAAATATCAAGGATATTCCACTAATTTCATGGAGTATAGAAAGTCAAGTTTTAACCAACCGGGTATAATAAAGAATGGAATAACAAAAGAAATCACCACGCATGCGATAGATCGCACGCATGCAAAGTTATTCCAATGAATAATAAATAACGGAACCGGTCGGTGAATTCACACCGCGGGATGTTCCAACAGTAATAATAAAGATGGAACCGGATCCGGTTGTAAAACACATGATAGGATATTCCAATGAATAATAAAGATTTTAACCAGTCCTGTAAAACACACGATGTGATGTTCCAACAGAATAATAAAGATTTTAACCAATCCGGTGTAAAACACACGCATGATGTTCCAACAGTAATAATAAAGATTTTAACCGAGTCCGTGTAAAACACACGAGCATGGATGTTCCAATGTAATCATAGAAGAATGTCACCAAGTATAGGGTAATCACGTGATCAAAGTTATTCCAATGTAATAATAAGCAATGGAATAACAATAGTTCTCTTCATGAATAAGAAAGAATAACACCCTTTACATTTGGTAGAAGATTGAATCTTTACAGAAGGTGTAGTAACAAAATACTCTTCTTCTTTCTCTCTATTCTCTCTATATTTTCTCTCTCTATAAGCTTGAATGAATTAAATGAAAATAATGAAGCCCTAGGCCTCTATTTATAGAAGATTTCTAGCTTAGCACCTTAGCCAGTGAAAAGGCAAGTGGCTTTCGACGATGGTTTGGCGCTTTGAATGTGAAACGACAAGTGGTTCGACGTCTGTAAAGGTAATTACTATTAACGAAGGTAAATACTATTATTGTGAAGGTAAATACTATTCACAAGGGTAATTACTATTGACGAAAGGTAAATACTATTCACAAGGGTAATTACTATTGACGAAGGTAATTACTATTGACGAAGGTAAATACTATTCACAAGGGTAATTACTATCGATGAAGGTAATTACTATCGACGAAGAGACTCTTAGATGATGACATATACGAGCCCCCATAAAATAATCAAACTTACCACAAATCATTTTTTTTTCATCAACACATATTTAATCTTTCAACAATTATTAATCATTTATAACTTGTCGTCTCAATTATTGATTTAATACTATAACATATTATACGATGATGATCTTGTGACAATAATTGAATCAATAATATAAGAGATATGATCAAAGAATTCTCGTAGTAATAATTGAGCATAAATTGAGTGACTTATCACGTAAGCATCAATAATCAATACTGCGTGTCTTCTTATGCAACTACGCCAGATTCTTGTATTTTACCACCGGGTAGTTCAACAGCTTTTAACGGTAACACCTCCGTAGTTATTTTTATAAAATTTTTTGTCATTTTCAATCCGATAATAATTACATTGTGGGGTCCACCAATGATTGAGCCATTGTATGCGAATATTCCTAACAAAAGAATATTCCCAGACCAAACGAATATTTTATAACAACTTGCATACTTTGCAAAATTTATAAATATTACCCACAACTATAACATTATATCAAATTTATTCCATAATATTCAAAAATAATATTTATAGAAAAATTCATCTTTATTTATAAAAGATGGGGTCTTACACAACATGAATATGACATTAAACTAAAGTTCTAATCAACTAAAGTATATCAATTATGCATTTAAACTAATGTAAATATGTCAAACTAAAGTAGTCATAAATAAAAGCTACAATACATTAAAAATAAGTTAAACTATTAAATTTTACATCACATTAAGCTAAAAACTAAGTAAATATGTACAAATCATATACAAAACTATGTCACGGGCCGTCGTCGTCCAACCGCTCAGCATCGTCAGCCCGATCGTTACCCTGTTGAGACAATATAATGTAACTCATTAGTCCATATATATAATACAGTTAAAGATAACTAATTAAATGAAAATTACATAACATGCAGAATATATACTTGAATTATATTATGAATAGTATACTGAGTAATGAAATGACTCAAAGAACGGCCTAAACGCATCCAGTAGTAAGGTAACCACCATCCGAACAATCTCGTCGCGTAGAGCGGCGAACTGCTCCAGAGGAAAATTTTGTATTATATTAAATTAAATTAAATTAAATTATTTAATTTAATATAATTTAATTTATTTAAATTGTATTATCTTAATTAAATTAATTTTTTTTCATTTTATGTGTATGTGATTTTTTTAATTTTAATTTTAATTTATTTATGTTTTTGATAAATTATAATATTAAATATTATTTTTTAATTTATTAGTGTAAAACTAAGTAAATGCTACTTCATTTCATTTTAGTGTATTTTAGTATTGAGAAACTAACTATACATTAATATAATAAAGAAGGGCCCACATGTTGCAATTGCTGAATTCTGACAGAAATTCCATCAGAAATAACAAATATGACAATATGAAGTCATTAGGCAATCCATAAATATATCACAACAAGAATATTCAATATTAATACCAAGAGAACCAACAAGTATATATAATTCAACAATACAATTCAATAATTGTATATACTCAAATTTGCAAAATAGGCAGTAATTAACATTAACAAGCTCCAATAACATGAACAAGCTCCAATAAAAATGCACTACAAATTCACTAACAGATTTAAAGCATACAACAAAGTTCATTACCAAAACTGCACATTAAGGAACCAAATTGGGGGGAAAATCCTTGCTGCCAATCACAAATTATGCCAATAAATCAAATTATTTTTAAAAATTATGTACATACTTAAGCTGCTAGTCAAGTTTTTGAAACAAAATTGGGGAAACAAATTAGGGCAACCCAATTTAGGAAAACAAACAAATTAAGACTAACCTTTAAGCTATAGGAGGTAAGAGGCAGGAGGCAGAATGGTGGCGGAGGCGGAGGCGGAGGCGGAGGAGAGGCGGCCGGAGGAGGTAGAGGAGGAGGAGGAAGAACTAGGCGGCGGAGGGCGGAGGTAGAGCCGAAGGTGGAGGCGGCGAAAGGAAGAGGTGATGTGACGCCCCCAAAATTAGGTATACGTCACCCATCTTGGGTCGCCACTTACATGGTACATAAATTCAAATACAACTTATTAACATAACTGTCGTGTACTATACGACATAAACTGTGAGTTTGAATACAAATATTGTCTACTAGATATTATACAAACTCAAAAGGAGTCCTCATTACAACTATTATCACACTATTTCACGTAATAGTGAGGACTACTAATGCTATCCTCTCGACCATTACTCTGCTCCCCAACTCGTCCCGGCTATATTCTCATTTCAAGAGAAGAAACGGTGAAAGAAGGGTGAGCTCAACTAGCCCAAGAAAAAAATATTATGACTAAGATAATGCGTAATAAATTATCATTAGCCTTCAACAATGTTAAACTGATAAAATACAATAGACAACCAGTTTAACTGCAGCGGAATATGCAATCCATTAAAAGAGTCAAGTAGAAAATAAAGTCTACTAACTTTTATGATTTAAAAGGTTTTTCATCATTTTTATTATAAATTTGAGACTCAACTTTAATAAATATTCCACCACATCTAATCATCCCCGCACCACGCGATCAAGAATTTTCATTAAATCATCAATGGTCATGACTATACCGAATCACCCCTGGTCATAATCATACCAAAAACTATCCATCATCGCATTACGTGCCACTTTGAGGACTTTTATCACATCATTTATATCAAGCCATGATTATCTTATGAATGATCCCCGGTCATAATCATACTAAGTTCATCTATGCACGTAAGCCAAAGATAACATAATATAACATGAGGATGATTACAATGACATAATAATTCAATAAAACAAGTTCAAGAATTATTTTATCCAGAATTAATAACGTCCAAATTGTCAACAAGAATCTTTGTTTTGTAGAGTAAAATTCAAGAATGATCGGAAGAATATTTCCATGAAAAGATCTTTGGATGAAACGCAATTATCAAGGATATTCTACTAATTTCATGGAGTATAGAAGTCAAAGTTTTAACCAACTGGGTATAATAAAGAATGGAATAACAAAAGAAATCACCATGCATGCGATTGCCGCGCATACGCGAGTTATTCCAACGAAATAATAATAACGGAACCAGTCGGTGAAATTCACACCGATGGGATGTTCCAATAGAATAATAAAGATGGAACCCGGATCCGGTGTAAAACACATGATAGGATATTCCAACGAGAATGATAAAGATTTTAACCAGTCCTGTAAAACACACGAGCGTGGATGTTCCAATGTAATAATTATAAAGAGACGGAACCAGTCCTGTAAAACACACGTGAATGGATGTTCCATAGAATAATAGAAGAATGTCACCAAGTATAGGGTAAACCACGATACATCAATTATGTATAGGGTATGCCATGGCGATATCAAAGTTATTCCAATGTAATAATAAAGAATGGAATAACGGAGGATTTCACCAAGTATAGGGTATCTTGGCGCGTATCAGAGTTATTCCAATGTAATAATAAAGAATGGAATAATGAAGTTCTCTTCATGAATAAGAAAGAATAACTCCCCTTACGGATACAACAAATAATATCCCTTACCTTAGAAGAACCTAATATTGGAAAAGTGAAGTAGCGAATACTTTTCTTCTTTCTCTCTATAGATTTTCTCTCTATAGCTTCTCTCTATAATTTCTCTCTCTAGAGTTTCAATTGAATTAAGTAAGAAAATAATGAAGGAATGAGCTTCTATTTATAGGAAAATAGAATGCATAGTAATTAATCCATGAACGGTCCAGATTGATTTACTTTAATCTGACGGTCCATATTTAAAGCAAAATCTTTTAAATAAAATATCATCTATTCTATTTATATAAAAACATTTTACTATGCAAACACTATGCAAAACACTATGCAAAACACTATACAACACTATGCATAATAAAATATAATATATTCTATTTATAGAATAACTTTAATAAAGTATTCTGTTTTATATAAAAAGATGTTTCTGTTTTATTACGTTAATAATACGAATAAAACAAAACGTCATTATCGCTATAATAATTCATATTATTAATCGACAATAATGGAATCAAACTGAGTGACTTCTCACATAAGCATCAATAATCAATACCGTGTGCTACTATGCAACCACACGTATTACTGTACTTTTACTACCGAGTAGTTCAACAGTATCAACGGTAAAACTTCCGTCGTTATTTCAATAAAATATTTTTTTGTCGTTTTCTCGATCCGGCAATAATTCTTTTAGGGTCCACCAATGATTGAGTCAGTTGTACGAATATTCCTCGCTAAACCTAATATTCCCCACCAATCGAATATAATATAACCACTTGCATACTTTGCAAAATTTATAAATACTACCCACAACTATAATATTATCTCAAATTCACACCATAATATTAAAAATTATTTCGACAAAATTTAAATCTTTATTGATAAAATCTGGGTCTCACAATCTCCCTCCTTATGGAATTTAGCCCTCGAAATTAGGGTGCGATACACACTGGTATGATAAAGAGGTGAGGATACCTTGAATACCTTTATCGTTAAAAATATTAAATTCATCTTCGCAATCCAAATCAAAGATATTCATTAACAATTCATCTTTTGCACTACATGCTAAATATATACAATCAGAAAAACCAATAATCTTTGAGGCCGACTTAATAGTATCACGACCACGAATTATCCATGCACTTTTGGCCAAGGATATTCGTGTTTTTCAATCTGATCGTGATTATAATCAATAATCCTTGGTCATAATCATACCAAGTCTATCAATGTATTACTGCCAAAGATATTCATTAACAATTCATCTTTTTTCACTACTGAAAGCTAAAGATATACAACTATAAAACCAATAATGCTGAGACGCGGCTTAATAGTATCACGACCATGAATTATCCATGCACTACTGGCCAAGGATATTCGTGTTTTCAATTACGGTCATGAATATACCGAATAATCCTTGGTCATAATTATACCAAGTCTATCAATGCACTACGGCCAAACATGACTTTTACCACATCCATGAATTAATATTTCATTGCTGAGACTCAGCTCAATAATTAATCCATATCATCGAATCATCCCTGCACTACAGGCCAAGGATATTCATTAGTATCACGACCACGAATTATCCATGCACTATGGCCACAGATAATCGTGTATTCATTAGTATCACGACCATAAATTATCCATGCACTATGGCCAAAGATAATCGTGTATTCATTAGTATCACGACCACAAATTATCCATGCACTACGGCCAAAGATAATCGTGTATTCATTAGTATCACGACCACAAATTATCCATGCACTTACTACCAAAGATAATCGTGTATTCATTAAGTATCACGACCACAAATTATCCATGCACTACGGCCAAAGATAATCGTGTATTCATTAGTATCACGACCACAAATTATCTATGCACTACTACTACCAAAGATAATCGTGTATTCATTAAGATCACGACCACAAATTATCCATGCACTACTACCAAAGATAATTGTGTATTCATTAAGATCACGACCACAAATTATCCATGCACTACGGCCAAAGATAATCGTGTTTTTTCAATTACGGTTATGATTATACCGAACAATCCACGGTCATAATCATACCAAGTCCATCTATGCACTACAGCCACAGATGACTTTTCAACATAATATAAACATGAGGATAATGATATAAAGAATCAATCAAATGAGATAAAGGATAAATATTAAACATTTATAATATAATTTATCCGAGATTCAAGAATATCCCCATGTTATCAATCACTTAATAATCTCATAATCTAATATCATTAAT
This sequence comes from Panax quinquefolius, assembly GCA_020205615.1. Taxonomy (NCBI): domain Eukaryota; kingdom Viridiplantae; phylum Streptophyta; class Magnoliopsida; order Apiales; family Araliaceae; genus Panax; species Panax quinquefolius. The sequence continues at coordinate 150,154,475 of CM035154.1, read as the reverse complement.
ATTATAACAATATTTTAATCACTTATTAAATTTATAAACAATTTATCTCAATTGTTTACGCTTTACCATATAATGCATTTAATCATTCAAAATGCCATACTCATAAGATATCATCACCAATTATCAAATCCTCATCAAAAAAAAAATATGCATATACTCTATATAGGATTCTCTAGCCATAAAATCCTATTTTCAACTTTTGTTACTTCACATAACATATTTAACTCATATGTTCAGTAATTAAACTATTTTCATGAAAATACCAAATCAGTCCCAAAATATTTCTTTTCTGGGATTTAGCATAATATAGTCCCATAATGAAAATATATTTTTCTAAATTTTTAAAATTCATTTACTATTTTTCAAAATCAATTTCTAATTAATTCCTTAAGAAATTAGCTACCTCAAGTTTAACTCCAAAATTCCCAAATCTTGGCAGGACCTTACACATCTTAACGTGAGCTTCCAGTTTAAATTTCATGGTCATCTGAGTTATAGAACTCCGGTTATAGCATTTTTCGTCGGAAAAACCTAAATATTGAAATAGTCATAACTTGCTCATTTTAAGTCAGAATGAGCTCATTTTTGGACAGGAGGTACTTTATACCATATACCTTCATGTCGCAAAAGGCCAAAATTTTTCTCATAATTTAAGTGGCCGACACAGCCCCTCTAAAATCATGGCAGCAGCTTTTTCGGTTTTTGCAGCTTTGCATTCCTTTGCTAAAATCAGTCCACACAAAAATCTACAACACCTTTTCCAGTAATTCCACTTGGATTAGTTAGGTAACTCATAGATCTAACTCTAGGACTTGACCACATTCAAAATTTCAAAATATAATAGGAGATATGGTCTATTGAATTTCATGTTACGTTTTTCACCAAAATCTGATTTTCAACTCTTTGTGATTTCTAAGAAACTTTCATGTTTTCACATAATAACCAACATAACTCATCATAACACTTACTAATACCATGAATACCCATGATTTTCATTAGTCCAATGCTTTTATTATGACTTTCATCATAAACCACGTAAACTGCTCATTTTAGTTGAAGAAATATTTGAGGGTTTAAGAAATGGGTTTTGTCTTTGGGGTCATACAAAATTCGATTTCACGCTCTAGGGTAGGCTAGGAAGTCTTCAAGAATACGCCAAGAAATTTATTAATGATAGAAATATCATTCAAAATCATATTCTCGTCCAAGACTTAGATAAGTACGTCACATTAATACCAACCGTGACTTCTATCCCTTAACACAGATAAGACCTCACAATGATACCTATCAACTTGCCATCTTCATCCACGACGTCGCCTACTGAAAAAATCCGCCAAAGGTGCATTCCACACAAGGAAGTCAACAACGAAAGGATCGGGCTCTTTACTTATGGCTTGATATAACAAAGATTAACTTTAGGATTTGGTTACTTTGAATTAAGTATAACAGGTTGGTTAGGAATATGAAAGCTAACAACCTTACAAAAAGAATAATGAGTAGTTAATCAATCGTTTTCAAAAATTACCTCAAAGGAAAGTATTTTCAAAGAGATAAGATCGACGAATAACGTGAAAGTGTTTATTTGAAACAACAAGATTAATAAACGATTGGAGGTAACGAAGGTTTCTCCCAACGAAGTTTCAATAGATAAATCAAAGTCTAATTTCTCCTGAGTCAAATTTAAACGTTGAACGCATGAAGCAAAAGAGATAAAAGAATGGGTAGAACCCAGATATCTAATAAGGTATAGACTTCGCAAGAATTTATAATTAACTAACCTGCTAACTTCGTTCGGGTTACCCACTTTTGAGAAGTCACGAAAACGCTCTTCCCGAAACCACCGACTTTGTTTTGTCTCATATCCGCCTTTGGTGCCACTATTCCAAATGGACTTGACTTCACTATACGACAAAATCGAGCTAAATGACATTCTCTTCTTGAAATTTCCACTTCTAATATCTTTGCCATGATTACCACCGAGTGGTTACCATTCTTAGCATGATAATTTCCCCACGATGGTTATCATTGTTACGATACCGTTGCCACCGATATGATTATTATCGTGTTGTTGGTCGTTACCTTTTGTTTGAAATTTGAATCAACACTCTCATGTGTCTTCATTGCTTATCTCGGCATTTTTTCGGATGCCATTCTCAAACACTTGTCACAAAACAAGGGTTAATTGACATGTAACAAATTATCCCTATATTCGACCGACCAATAAAATAGCACATAAACTTAGGTAGGTCATTCTAGCGAAGGTATTCCCCGTCTCTCCCCTCCTAGTCCTTATCTCACATCTCAGTCAGGGATCATATCCCTAAGCTCTGATACCAACTGTGACTCTGGACACCAACTTGTGTCAAGACCTCACATTGGTACTTATCGACTTGCCACCGAAAGATCAAGGCGTCCCTACGGAGAGTCCGGCTTCGGTGCATTCCCCATCAACGAAGTCACCAAATGAGAGGCTCGGGGCTCTTCACACTTATGGCTCGATACCAACCGTGACGCCCCCAAAATTAGGTATCGTCACCCATCTTGGGTCGCCACTTACATGGTACATAAATTCAAATACAACTTACTAATATAACTGTAGGTATGTACATATGACATAAACCGTGAGTTTGAATACAAATATTGTCTACTAGATATTATACAAACTCAAAAGGAGTCCTCATTACAACTATTATCACACTATTTCACGCAGAATAGTGAGGACTACTAATGCCATCCTCTGACCATTACTCCGTTCCCAGACTAAGTCCCAACTATGTTCTCATTTCACAAGAGAAACGGTGAAAGAAAGGGTGAGCTCAACTAGCCCAATGAGAAATATTATGACTAAGATAATGCGAAATAAATTATCATTAGCCTTGAATAGTGTTAAACCGATAAAATACAATAGACAACCAGGTTTAAGCTGCGGTGAATATGCAATCCATTAAAAGAGTCAAGTAGAGAATAAAATCTACTATCTTTTAGGTTTTAAAAGGTTTTCATCAATTTTTTTATCATTTGAGACTCGACTTTAATAAATAAACCACCACATCTAATCATCCACTGTACATTACCTGCGGTCAAGGATTTTCATCAAATTATCAATGGTCATGACTATACCCTAATCACCCCGGTCATAATCATACCAAAAACTATCCATCAACGCATTACAGAAGCCACCGAGGACTTTTATCACATCATTTATAACAAGCCATGATTATACTGAATGATCCTCGGTCATAATCATACTAAGTTCATCTATGCACGTAAGCCAAAGATAACATAATATATCATGAGGATGATGACAATGACATAATAATTCAATAAAACAAGTTCAAGAATTATTTTATCCGAGAATTAGTAACGTCCAAATTGTCAACAAGATCTTTGTTTTGTAGAGTAAAATTCAAGAATGATCAGAAGAATATTTCCATGAAAAGATACTGGATGAAACGCAAATATCAAGGATATTCTACTAATTTCATGGAGTATAGAAGTCAAAGTTTTAACCAACTGGGTATAATAAAAAAATGGAATAACAAAAGAAATCACCATGCATGCGGTGCTTGGATGTATAAAGTTATTCCAACGAGAATAATAATAATGGAACCGAATCGTGTGAAATTCACAAAGCATGTGATGATCCAATGTAATAATAAATGTTGAATAATAAACAATGGAACCGAGTCCCGTGTAAAACACACGCATGCAGATATATTCCAACGAGAATAATAAATGCGGAATAATAATACAATGGAACCAGTCCGGTGTAAAACAAATGCATACATGATATTCCAACGAATAATAAAGAATGGAATTACGAGAAGAAGATCACCAAGTATAGGGGATTCAGCAGATCTGAGTTATTCCAATGTAATAAATAAGAATGGAATAATATAAGGATTTTACCAAGTATAGGGTACGCTGGCATGATACAAGTTATGTATAGGGTATGCCACTTTTACAAAGTTATTCCAATGAATAATAATGAATTGAATAACGAAGTTCTCTTCATGAATAAGAAAGAATAACACCCCTACTTAGTACAACAAATAATATCCCTTACCGTAAAAAAGACACTTTGGATATCAAAGTAGTGAAGTACGAGAATACTCTTCTTCTTTCTCTATATAGATTTTCTCTATAAACTTCTCTCTATAATTTCTCTCTCTGAGAGTTTCAAAGTGAATTAAATAAGAAAATAATGAAGGAATGAGCTTCATTTATAGGAAAATAGAATGCATAGTAATTAATCCATGAATCGGTCCAGTTGATTTACTTTAATCGACGGTCCATATTTAAAGCAAAATCTTTTAAATAAAATATAATATATTCTATTTATATAAAAACATTTTACTATGCAAACACTATGCAACACTATAAAAAGACTATGCAAAATACTATACATGCAACACTATGCATAATAAAATATAATATATTCTATTTATAGAATAACTTTAATAAAGTATTCATTTTTTATATAAAAAGATGTTTCGGTTTTTATTACGTTAATAATACGAATAAAATAAAACGTCATTATCGCTATAATAATTCATATTATTAATCGACAATAATGGAATCAAACCGAGTGACTTCTCATAAAGCATCAATAATCGATATATATCGTCTTACTTATGCAACCACGCGTATTCTTCGCATTTTACTACCGAGTAGTTCAACAATATCAACGGTAAAAATTCATAGTTATTTCAATAAAATATTTTTTGTCGTTTTCTCGATCCGACAATAATTACATTGTAGGGTCCACCAATGATTGAGTAGTTATCTGAATATTCCTTCCTCGCTAAACCGAATATTCCCCACCAATCGAATATAATATAACCACTTGCATACTTTGCAAAATTTATAAATACTACCCACAACTATAATATTATCTCAAATTCACACCATAATATTAAAAAATTTCAACAAAATTTAAATCTTTATTGATAAAATCTGGGGTCTCACAACAATGATATAAGAATTCAATAAAATAAGTTCAAGAATTAATTTATTCAGGAACTAATAACGTCCAAATTGTCAACATGATACTTCTTTATAAATTAAAATTCAAGAATGCTCAGAAGAATATTTCCATGAAAAGATACTGGATGAAGCGCAAATATCAAGAATATTCCACTAATTTCATGGAGTGTAAAAGTCAAAACTTTAACCAACTAAGTATAATAAAGAATGAAATAACAAAAGAAATCACCATGCATGCAGTGCTTGTGATGTATGAGTTATTCCATCGAATAATAAATAACGGAACCGTGTCACCATGTACGCCTTCCGGCGAGATATTCCAACAGAATAATAAAGACGGAACACGGTCCCCAGAAAACGTAAAGCTGAATAGGATATTCAACGTAATAAAAAAGATGGAACCGAGTCCGGATAAAGCATAGACAAGATATTCCAACAGAATAATAAAGAATGGAATACAGAAGAATTTCACCAAGTATAGGGTAGCCCGCGTATACAGGTTATTCTAACAGAATAATAAAGATGGAATAATAGAAGTTCTCTTCATGAATACAAAAGAAATAATACCCCTTACTATAAAAGAAACTTGATATCGGAGTAGTGAAGTAGCAGAATACTTTTCTTCTTTCTCTCTATAGTTTCACTCTCTATAGTTTCTCTCTCTAGAGTTTCAGTGAATTCGTAAGAAATAATGAAGGAATGAGCTTCTATTTATAGAAGAATGGAATGAATAGTAACCAATCCATGAACAGTCCAGATTGCTTTTACTTTAATCGGACGGTCCATATTTAAAGCAAAATCTTTTAAATAAAATATAATATATTCTATTTATAATCTAATAAAACAAATAACTTTTAAAAAGATTTTACTATACAAACACTATGCAAGCACTACACATAATAAAATATAATATGTTCTAATTATTGTATAATAAAACAAATAACTTTATAAAAGTATTACATTTTTATATAAAAAGATTTTAATATTAGCTAATAAAGCGAATAACTTTATAACGGTATTACATTTTATATAAAAAGTTTTTCTATTTTATTACGTTAATAATACGAATAAAACAAAACGTCATCATCATTATTATTATTCACACTATTAATCGACCAATTGTGTCGTTCCTGGGAAAGAGGGGCTTTCCAATAAGGATTCTCTCTCTATTGGTAGCGCATTGATTAGGTGACCAAACCTCTCATTAAGCGTAACTTCTAGACATCGTTAATAATGCAAATAATAATATTAACAACTTCGTCATCTCAATTATTGATTTAATAACATATAAAATATCGACAATAATTGAATCAAATTGAGTGACTTCTCACATAAGCATTAATAATCAATACCGGTAATGCTTGTCTATGCAACCACGCTTATTCTTTGTACTTTTACTACTGAGTAGTTCAACAAGATTAACCGGTAAAACTTCCGCCGTTATTTTCATAAAAAATATTTTTGTCGTTTTCTCAATCCGAAATGATAATTACATTGTGGGGTCCACCAATGATTGTCTTGGTCGTCGAATATTCCCTGACCAAATGGATATTATATAACAATTTGCGTACTTTGTAAAATTTATAAATATTACCCACAACTATAACATTATATCAAATTTATTCCATAATATTCAAAAATGATATTTATAGAAAATTTATTTTTATTCATAAAAGTTGAGGTCTTACAATCTCCCCTTCTTATGAAATTTTGGCCTCAAAATTAGGGTACGTACCTGGTATGTCGAAGAGGTAAGGATACCATGATTTTATTTCAGATTCTAACTCTCAGGTCATTTCCTCAACATCGTGGTTCTTCCATAACACTTTAACTTGAGGTATAACCTTGGAGCGTAGAATATGTTCATTCTTATCCAAGATTTGAACAGGAACCTCTTCATACGTTAAATCTTCCGCTATTTCATCCGGTTCTAACTCAATAATATGGTTCGGGTCTTTCACATATTTACGTAACATGGATATATGAAAAACGTTATGAACACGAGACATACTTGACGGTAAAACAAGTCTATAGGCTACAGTCCCTACTCGATCGAGGATTAAAAATGGGCCAATGAATCGAGGATTGAACTTTCCTCTCTTTCCAAATCTCGTAACTCCTTTCCATGGAGCAACACGTAACAACACATGATCTCCAATATCGAATTCCACGTCCTTTCGATGAAGATCAGCATAACTCTTTTGTCTGTCTTGTGAGGCTTTTATACGTTGTCGGATCATTTGAATCTTTTTCGTAGTCATACGTACCAACTTCGGTCCGAACAACGTTGCTTCACCCACCTCATCCCAAAGATATCTTGGAGAAGCGACACTTTCTTCCATACAACGCGCCTCGAATGGAGCCATTACGATACTTGCTTGATAACTGTTGTTGTAGGAAAACTCCACCAATGGTAAAAACTTGTCCCAACTTCCCTTGAAGTCAAGAGTTTGAATAGTCCTCTCTGATTGTCCGTTCGTCTGAGGATGGTAAGCCAAACTAAATCGTAAATCTGTGCCCATAGCTTTTTGTAAACTAACCCAAAATCATGAAGTGAATCTTGGGTCTCGATCAAAAACTATGGATACTGGCATACCATGCGATCTTACATCTCGTTTATGTATACATAACGAGCAAGACGTTCAAGTGTATAAGTTTCTTGTATTGGTAAGAAATGAGCAGACTTGATCAATCTATCAACAATGACCCAAATTGCATCTATGCCTTGAGAAACCTTGGGAAGACCAGTAACGAAATCCATAGTAATATGCTCCCACTTCCATTTTGGAATTTCAAGTGGTTGCAATGGACCTTTTGGTACTTGATGCTTCGCTTTGACTCATTGACAAGTTAGACACCTTGAGATAAACAGCGCTATCTCTCTCTTCATATTGCTCCACCAAAATGTATGATGAAGATCATGATACATTTTGGTACTCCCAGGATGGATTACAAATGGTGTGTTGTGCGCCTCCATTATGATTTTATACTTTAAATCAGGGTCGTTAGGAACACAAAGTCTGGAGTTGACTCGAAGTATTCCTTCTTCATCGATTCTTGCTTTCGGCATAACACCTTCTTGTACTTTCTTCCTCATATGCATCAGCTCCAGGTCTGTAGCTTGAGCAGCTTTAACTTTATCGATTAAAGTCGGTTCTACTTGTATATTCGCCATCATCACATGGGTCCATGGAGTCTTTAATTCTATCTCCATCCTTTGCAAGTCATACAAGATGGGCCTTTGCGTTGACAATATCGCACTTGTACCCCGATATGATCTTCTACTCAATCGTCGGCTACCACGTTGCTTTTCGGGATGGTATTGGATGGTATGATCATAATCTTTCAACAGTTCAAGCCAACGTCATTTGTCGCGTGTTGAGTTCCTTTTGAGTGAAGAAATATTTGAGGCTTTTATGATCCGTAAAGATCTCCACTTTCTCCCCATACAAGTAATGCCTCCAAATTTTAAGTCACGAAGACAACAAATTTGCCTCTAGATCATGAGTAGGATAATTCCTCTCATATTCTTTAAGTTGTCGAGAGGCATAAGCTATGATTTTCCCATGTTGCATGAGAACACATCCTAACCCTTGCACAAAGCATCACTTTGTAGATGACAAATCCTCAGGAGCGGATGGTATTGTCCGAGCAGGTCTTTGAAATAAGTCTTCTTTTGAGTTCTTGAAAACTCTTCCTACATTCCTTGTTCCAACCGAATTTTGTATCTTTCCGAGTTAGCTGAGTTAAGGGAGTAGAGATTCGAGAAAACCCTTCTACGAATCTCCGATAATAACCAAATTAAGCCGAAAAGCTACGATTTCGATCATTGATTTAGGTTGCTCCCAGCTTTGAATGGCTTCAATCTTTGTCGGGTCAATAGATATTCCATGACTTGATACCACGTGCCCAAGGAATGCTACTTCCTCAAGCCATAACTCGCATCTCTTAAACTTGGCATAAAGCTTATATTCACGAAGCTTTTGGAGTATCAGCCTCAAGTGTTGCTCATGATCTTCACGGATTTTGGAATAAATAAGGATGTTATCAATAAAGACGACCACAAAGTGATCCAAATATTCCTTAAATACTCGGTTCATCATATCCATGAAGGCAGCAGGAGCATTAGTCAATCCAAAAGACATGACTAGGAATTCATAATGCCCGTCTGCAGGAGTTACGAAAGCCTTCTTTGGAATGTCATCGGTTCTAATCTTCAATTGGTGATATCCTAACGAAGATCAATCTTTGAAAAGAATTTGGCGCCTTTCAACCGGTCAAACAGTCATCAATACGTGGCAATGGGTACCTATTTTGATGGTGACATGATTCAACTCCAGATAATCAATACAAAAGTCGCATACTCCCATCTTTCTTCTTCACGAATAGAATGCAGGAGCACCCCGAGGAGAAATCTTAGGGACGAATAAAGCCAATATCTAACAATTCCTGCATTTGGGTCTTTAACTCCACGAAGTTCAATAGGAGCCATTCAGAAGACCCCAACTTATTATTAATGAAATTTAATTTTCTCTATTTATTATTTTGAAATAGTAAGGGTTGATTTGATTAATGTGGATAGTTAGGGGTAAGATACGTAAATATTTCAAAATAAGCAAGTGGTTATAAAATATTCATTGTTGTCGGGGAATATTCGTTTGGTCGTGGAATATTAAATGCTTTGTCGGGAATATTAAATGCGATCAGTAGCGGTATGTGGGGCCCATAACTGAAAGCGATTGGATGAAGAAAGCAGACAAATATAAGTTGTTTAAAAATAACTAGCGTAGTTATTCACAATTAACAATCGTTGGAATACCCGTTGGTTAAAAACACACGATGTCTGCGTTGTTGCAGACGATGACACGCAGTATTGCACCAATTATTGAAGGCACTACTCAATAATGGTTACGATAATTACTTATTCGATATTTTATTGAGTTAATAATTGCTGCGTTGATATTTTATATTCTTTGTTGTTTCAATAATTGTCATTTACGACGTATTTTTCATTATCGAAGCAATAATTCATATTATCTGAATAATATTATTAGATAACATTATTGGCAATGTCTAGAAAGTTACATCTAAGGAGAGGTTTGATCACCTAATTGCGCGCGCATGAAGAGAGAGAAATTCTTATTGAAAGCCCCTCTTTCTGGAGGCCTGCACGGTTGTCAATCTTTTGTGATTATGTAATATTATTTGTGAATAATTAATTATTGATTCATATGATGAGGAAAATATTAATTTTATGTGGATATAGATGGAGAAAATTTTAATGTGACAATTGTTGAAAATTGAAATTTTATCTTTTACGATAAAATAATTCATTTAAATATATTATTATATTTTAATAATATAATAATGGTGATATTTTACAACAAATGTGGGATATATGAGTATCTGAGGAGGAAGAGTATTTTTGTTGCAATAAATGTTTAAAACATGTTAAACATGTCAATTGGACCCCATTTATTGACCGAAATTTGATTATAGCACATAAAATTGTCCGTTTGTGGATTTCGTTCAATTTCTGTTTGGAATTCGGAAAAACTTTCTTCTGCAAAGTTGTAGAGAATTGAATTTTCTATAAAAACTCGCGAGATTCAAATTTTCTGATGAAAGGGCTATTTATTGTGAATTATTGAATTTCCGAAGCTCCGAAATAATTGATTTTTGGAAGTTTTAAATATTTATATTCACAAAAACGTTTTTTGTGTTTGGTGGGAATCTTTAACACATGTCATGTTGCTGAATTCAGATGTTTGATGCGTAGGAGGATGTAGAAAAAAATTATAATATTAATTTATTAAATTTTCTGCTTTGGTGTTCTAAGCAATTTCCTATAAATAGGGTCTTGGGTTAGAATTGAAAATCACACCGAAACTGAAGTTTTCTCTCTCTATATTATCGAGCGTATTCTTGTAGAGTATTTTGAGTATACTTTGAGTATTGTTAGGCGGTGCAAGTTCCTTGAAGACTATACACGTATTCCAATTTAAAGTACTAATCTTTTGAGGTAAGGATGTTATTTTCTTCTCGATGATATTATTTCTTCAATATCATTATCTTTGAAATATTAGTTTGAACTTTTTATCAAATTTGGAACTTTTTCATGTCGGGGTTACTATTTATGAGTTCTTATTCACGAGTTACTATTCATGAGTTCTTATTCACGAGTTCTTATTCACGAGTACTATTAAGTGAAGCGTGAAGATGTTTTTTTGTGGAATTTCTATCTTTTGGTGTCGAAGTTACTATTCACGTATCGGCACTATTCACGTATCTGACACTATTCATAGAAAAATAAAATTTCTTCTTTTTGTCCAAAATATCTATTACGGATACTAGCTTTGATTGTATCCATGTTTTTGATCATTCTTGAATTTTACACCACTGTGATTATTTTTGAGGTATTTTTGACGTGGATAAAACAAAGTACGAATCCTTAATCCTTAATCCTTGTCATTTTGTTTCAATTGGATTCATTTCTTTAAAAATATTTTCATCATCCTCGGTCTTAAATGATGATATTATTGAATATCTTTGGCACATGGTGCAAAGATGAATGATTTCTGAAGAATATCTTTGGTAGTAGTGCAAAGATGAGCAGTGTTTAGATGAACATGACCAATGATGAATATCTTTGGCTGTAGTGCAAAGATGAATATTTGATTCGGATGTATATTGATTGATGTTACGAGGATAAAAGATGAGCGATGAACTTTTAAATTCATACATAGAAGATAGTAGTTTGCATTCTCTACTTAACTCTTCTAATGAATTATTATTTCATTGCTGCGAATATTGATTTAAAATTTGTTGTCTATTGTATTCTATTAGATTTTTCCTGTTGAAGACTAACGATAATTTGTTGTATATTATCTTAGTCATAATATTCTTTTTTGGGCTAGTTGAGCTCACCCTTTTCCTTTTTGTTCCATTTTTTCTTCTCGGGATGCGAGAATATAAGCGAGTACGAGTCGGGTATGGAATGAAGGTTCTAAACGAGTTGTTTAGTAGTCCTCACCATTTTGTAAAATAATGTACCAATAAATGTGATGAGGATTTATTTGAGTATAGATATTGTCTAGAAGATAATATTTGTATTCAAACTCACAGTTTCTTGTTGTAATAATAAAGTTGTAGTTGTTTCGTACCATGTATTGACAACTCAGAATAGGTGATGTATACCTATCTTGGGGGCGTCACACATTCGATATGGGGCTTTGAAAATAGGTTTTGTACCAGGTTCAAGGTCGATACAAAATTCAATTTCACGCTACTGGGGTAGGCGGGGAAGTTCTTGAGAATACGTCGAAATTTTATTAACAATAGAGATATCATTCAAAACCGACGATTTATTTTTGTTTAAATCCAAGTGACATGAGCTAAGAAAACTTGAAATCCATTTTTCAATAAACGAATAGCTTTATGGCTTGAGATGACAGTGATTGATTTTAATGGTTTGGTTGCTTGAATTCGCATAATAGATTGGTTAGGAATATGAAAGCTAACAACCTTACGAAAAAAATCAATTTTTGTATGATGAGTAGTTAACCAATCAATCCCTAGAATCACATCAAATGTAAGTATTTTCAAAGAAATAAGATCGACAGGTAATGTGAGGGTACCGATTTGAACCAAACAAGACTTATAAACAGTGGATATAATGAAGGTTTCTCCCAATGGAGTTTCAACAGATAAGTCAAAGTCCAATTTCTCCGGAGTTAAATTTAAACGTTGAGCGCAAGTAAGAGAAATAAAAGAATGGGTAGAAACGGTATCAAATAAGGTATATACTTCGCTAGAGTTTATGATAAGCTTACCCGTGATGACCTCGTTCGGGTTCCTTGCTTTTCTGGGGAGGTCACGACAAACGCTCTCCTTGAACAATAGGTTTTATCTTATGCAGGACGGCCTTTCTTTGCCTCCATCCAACCGGACTTGTCTTGATTGCACGACAAAATTAAGCCAGGTGTCCTTCTCTTCCACAATTGTAACATGCTTTGGAGGGCATCGCATAGTTTGGACTGATGTGTCTCTCCCCTCCACATTTGAAGCATATGATAGGTGGTCATTCTCCTTCCTTAACGACAGACGCTGATGCTGACGTCTTTCCATCATTGTTGAATCTTCTTTTTTTGAAATGTCCATTCTTATTGTTTTGGCCATGATTACCACCGAAGTGGTTACCATTTTTGGCATGTTGATTCCCTCCACGCTTATTGTCACCGCTTAGATGACTGCTATCACTAGTATTATCATTTTGTCGGCTGCTCTCTTTTGGTTGGGTTGACTCATTTTCGCGCTCCAATAACTGAGCCCTATTAACAACATCTGAATACAAACACAGTTTATGAGAGATAAGATATTGACGTATCTCTGGTTTCAAACCTCTTAGAAACATTCGCGTCATTCTCTCCTCATTATCAACTAAATGAGACACAAACCGGGACAGCTCGGCAAACTTGGCTTCGTACTGTGACACAGTAATGTTGTTTTATTCCAGTTTAATGAACTATACCTCTTTCATGTGACGAATACTTTCGGGAAAGTACTTGTCATTGAACGATTCTTGGAACTTCTCCCAAGACATTTTCATGACGGCGAGTTGAGTACGCTTTCTGATTCTCACTAGTAATAATCTCCTCTCTACAACATACGAAAGTGGCAAAGGAACCTTTTGCTCCTCGGAGCAACCCAAGACATCAAATATCTTGTTGATCTCGCTTTATCCACGTCTCGCCTTAAGTGGTTTTGGCTCTCCAAAAACTCCGGTGGTCCCAGCTCCTTGAACTGTTTGGCGGTGACCGTCAAAGAGTTGCCGCCAAGTGTTTCCACACAGTATTTTGGGCGGAGAGCCGCTACGGCTTTGATGTTGCATGAATTTCATGAAGCCTCGGAACATTCCATCGTTCATCATTTGGTTAGTGTTGTTGTGTGCATTAGGATTGTCGCCTTCCTGATGCACATTATCCTGATTATTGATCTGTGGAGACTCAATTCGGTATCCTGTGCTCTATTGATGTTCTCAATATTCTCGGATGCCATTTTCAAATACTGCCACAAAACAAGGGTTAATTAACATATCACATGTGACGCCCCCAAAATAGGTATACATCACCCATTCTGAGTTGTCAATACATGATACGTAAACAACTACAACTTTATTATTACAACAAGAAAAGCTGTGAGTTTAAATACAAATATTATCTTCTAGACAATATCTATACTCAAATAAATCCTCATCACATTTATTGATACATTATTTTACAAAAATGGTGAGGACTACTAAACAACTCTCTAGAACCTTCATTCCATACCCCGACTATTGCACTCGCTATATTCTCGCCTCCCGATAAAAATGGAACAAAAGGAAAAAAGGTGAGCTCAACTAGCTCAAGAAAGAATATTATGACTAAGATAATATACAACAAATTACCGTTAGTCTTCAACGGGGAAAAATCTAATAGAATACTGATAGACAACAAATTTTAAATCAATATTCGCAATGAAATAATAATTCATTAGAAGAGTTAAGTAGAGAATGTAAACTACTATCTTCCATGTATGAATTTAAAAGTTCATCGCTCATCTTTTATCCCTCAGAACATCAATCAATATATATCTCGAATCACATATTCATCTTTTGCACTACAGCCAAAGATATTCATCACCGGTCATGTTCATATTCAAAAAACACTGCTCATCTTCGCACTACGAGCCAAAGATATTCTTCAGAAATCATTCATCTTTGCACTACTGTGCCAAAGATATTCCATAATATCATCATTTAAGACTCAAGATGATGAAAAATATTTTTAAAGAAACGAATCCAAAGGAAACAAAATGACAAGGATTAAGGATTAAGGATTCGTACTTTGTTTTATCCACGTCCAAAAATACCTCAAAAATAATCGCAGTGGTGTAAAATTCAAGAATGATCAAAACATGGATACAATCAAAGCTAGTATCCGAATAGATATTTTGACGAAAAGAAAAATTTTCATTTTTCGATAAATAGTGTCGATTCGTGAATAATGTCGATACGTGAATAGTCCAGAGTATCGTGAATAGTAACTCTCAGACACCAAAAGTTCCAAATTTGATAAAACTTCAGATCAATATTTCAACATAATGATATTGAAGAAATAATATCATTACGAAAAAAAATAATATCCCTTACTTGAAAGATCAAGATTTCTAAATTTGAAACACCTGATATAAAGCTATGACTTGAACTTGCAAAGAATAGCAATACTCAAATTATACTCAAAATACTCACAAGAATACGCTCGATAATATAGAGAGAAAACTTGAGTTCAAATTGTGATTTTCAATTCTAACCTAAGCACCTATTTATAGAAATTGCTTAGAACACTAAAGCGAAAAAATTTAATATAATATTAATATATTATATATAAATTCCTACTACATTACAATCTATGATCTAAATTCAGCCATGCTTGACAACAAATAAGTCTACCAAACAAATCAAAAACGTTTTTATTATTTAAAATAATTAAAACTTCCAAAATCAATTATTCAGAATTTCGAACATCAATAATTCATAATAAATAGCCCTTTTATCAAAAATTCGAATCTCATGAGTTTTTATAGGAAATTCAATTCTCTACAACTTTTCAAAAGAAAGTTTTCCAAATTCCGAAATGAAATTGACCGAAATACACAAACAAGCGATTTTACAAAGCTATAATCAAATTTCAAACAATAAATGGGGTCCACCGACATGTTTAACATGTTTTAAATATTTATTGCAACAAAATACTCTTCCTCCTCGTATACTCATATATCCCACATTCATTGTAAAATATCACCATTATTATATTATTAAAATATAATAATACATTATCTTATAAGAAAAGATAAAATTTCAATTTTCAACAATTGTCACATTAAAATTTTTCTCCATCTATATCCACATAAAATCAATATTTTCCTCATCATATGAATCAATAATTAATTATTCACAAATAATATTACGTAATCACAATATTGACAACCGTGCGCCTAGGAAGAGGGCTTTCTAATAAGAATTTCTCCTTACTTCTTGCCAGCAATTAGGTGACCAAACCTCTCCTTAGATGTAACTTTCTAGACATTGCCAATAATGTTATCTAATAATATTATTCAGATAATATGAATTATTGCTTCGATAATGAAAAATATTGTGTAATGACAATTATTGAAACAACAAAAATATAAAATATCAACGCAAAGAATTATTGAATCAATAAAATAAAATACTTTGAATAATAATTATCGTAACCATTATTGAGTAGTGCCTTTCACGTAAGAATCAATAATTGGTGCAATACCGTGTCTTCTTGTGTTTTAACCACCGAGTATTTTAACAAAGATAATCGGTAACAACTACGCCAGTTATTTTTAACCAACTTATATTTGTCGTTTTCTTCATCCAATCGCTTTCACATGGGGCCCACACACGGTCATACTTGCGCATTTAATATTCCCCACAAAGATGCGAATATTCCACGACCAAACGAATATTCCCCGACAACAATGAATATTTTATAACCACTTGCTTATTTTGAAATA
This sequence comes from Panax quinquefolius, assembly GCA_020205615.1. Classification (NCBI taxonomy): domain Eukaryota; kingdom Viridiplantae; phylum Streptophyta; class Magnoliopsida; order Apiales; family Araliaceae; genus Panax; species Panax quinquefolius. Next base: position 150,137,903 of record CM035154.1, on the reverse strand, counting down.
TTTGCGTGATTTTTACCCCTAACTATCCACATTAATCACATCAACCCTTACTATTTCAAAATAATAAATAGAAAAATTAAATTTCATTAATAATAAGTTGGGGTCTTACAACCTCCCTCCTTATGAAATTTCGGTCCTCGAAATTGTCAAACGCATACTGGTGTTTGAAAAGGTGAGGATACCTTGCTTTCATTTCCGCTTTCCATTCCCTGTGTCATTTCCTCTATAGCATGATTCCTCCACAAAACTTTAACTTGTGGTATGACCTTTCTTGGCGTAGGGACATGCTCCTTCCTATCCAAGATCTTGACAGTACCTCCTCATACGTTAAGTCTTCTGCTATATCGTCCGGTTCTAATTCTATAACGTGGTTCGGTCTTTCACATATTTACGAAGTACAGATATATGAAACACATTATGAACACGAGACATACTTGGAGGTAACACAAGTCTATAGGCTACATTTCCTACTCGGTCAAGAATTTGAAATGGACCAATAAATCATGGATTGAGCTTTCCTCTCTTCCCAAATCTTGTAACTCCCTTCCATGGAGCAACTCATGAATAATACATGATCCCCTACACTAAATTCCACGCCCTTTCGATGAAGATCCGCATAACTCTTTTGTCGATCTTGTGCCGCTTGTATACGTTGTCGAATCATTTGAATCTTTTCGGTGATCATAATGCGTACTAACTCGGGTCCCAACAATGTTGCTTCACCCACCTCATCCCAACATATTGGAGAACGACATTTTCGTCCATATAATGCTTCAATGGAGCCACACCTATACTTGCTCGATAATCTGTTGTTGTAGGAGAATTCCACCAATGGTAAATACTTATCCCAACCGCCTTTTGAAGTCTAGGACACGAGTCTTAATAAATCTTCAAGAGTTTGAATAGTCCTCTCTCGATTGTCCGTCCGCTTGGGGATGGTATGCCAAACTAAATCGCAAATCCGTGCTTTCATAGCTTTTTGCAAGCTAACCCAAAATCTTGAAGTGAATCTTGGGTCACGATCCGAAACTATGGATACAGGGCATGCCATGCAACCTCACAATTTCATTCACGTCATACTAGCAAGACGTTCAAGGAATAAGTCTCCGTGATCGGCAAGAAATGAGCAGACTTGGTTAATCTATCAACAATAACCCAAATAGCATTGATGCCTTGAGAAACCGTAGGAAGACCCGTAAACGAAAATCCATGGTAATGTGTTCCCACTTCCATTTCGAATCTCAAGTGGTTGCAACGGACCCTTAGGTACTAGATGCTCCGCTTTTACACGTTAGCAAGTTAAACACATCGAGATAAACTTTGTAATCTCTCTCTTATATTGTTCTACCAAAATGTATGTCGAAGATCATGATACATTTTAGTACTTCCAGATGGATTGCAAATGGTGTATTGTGTGCCTCCATCATAATCTTGTACTTCAAATCGTAGTCGTTAGGAACACAAAGTTCAGAGTGGACTCTCAAGTATTCCTTCTTCATCAATTCTCGCTTTGAATAGCTCCTTCTTGTACTTTCTTCTTCATACGCATCGCCTCCCGGGTCGGTGGCTTGAGCAACCTTAACTTTTTCTATTAAAGTTGGCTCTATCGTATACTTGACATCATCGCACTCGCTCTCCCGCATATGATCTTCTACTCAACGCCGTCACCTACCACGTTCGCTTTTCCGTGATGGTATTGAATAGTGTGGTCGTAGTCTTTCAATAGCTCGAGCCAACGTCATTGCCGCATGTTGAGTTCTTTTTGAGTGAAGAAATATTTAAGGCTTTTATGGTCCGAATATATCTCCACTTTCTCCCCATATAGATAGTGCCTCCATATCTTTAAGCGGCAAACGATCATTCTTTAACTCTAGATCATGAGTAGGATAATTCCTCTCATACTCTTTAAGTTGTCGCGAGGCATAAAGCTATGACTTTCCCACGTTGCATGAGAACACATCCTAACCCTTTGCACTCAAGCATCGTCAGAGATAACAAATCCATCCGAACCAGATGGTATTGTTAGAACAGTCTTAAAATAAGTCTCCTCTTAAGCTCTTGGAAACTCTTCTCGCATTCTTCACTCCAAACGAATTTTGTATCCTTCCGAGTTAATTTGGGTTAATGGAGTAGCGATTCGAGAAAACCCTTCCACGAATCTCCGATAATAACCAAATTAAGCCCAAAAACTACGTGACTTCATCATCGACTTCGGTTGCTCTAACTTCAGATTGCTTCAATCTTCGCTTGATCAATGGATACTCCATGTTTTGACACCGCGCCCAAGAAATGCTACTTCCTCGAGCCGAACTCGTATTTCTTCATTTGGCATATAGTTGGTTTTCACGAAGCCTTTGAGTACCAACTTCAAATGGTGCTCATGATCTTCACTGACTTTTGGAATATATGAGGATGTCATCAATAAAGACAACAACGAATTGATCCAAATATTCCTTGAATACTTGGTTCATCATATCCATGAAAGCCGCAGGAACATTAGTTAGTCCAAAAGACATGACTAAGAATTCATAATGCCCATACCGAAGTTCTCAGAGGCGCGCCTTTGGAATATCCTCGCCTAATCTTCACCGATGATATCCGAACAAAAATCGATTTTTGAAAAGAATTGTGCCCTTGAATCGGTCAAACAAGTCATCAATACGAGGTAGAGGATACCTATTCTTGATGGTGACATGGTTCAATTCCCGATAGTCAATACAAAAGTCGCATACTCCCGCCTTTTTCTTTATGAATAAAACAGAGCACCCCAAGGAGATGTACTAGGATCTAATGAAATCGATGTCCAACAATTCCTGTAGTAGGACCTTTAACTCCTCAAGTTCAATAGGAGCCATTCGATATGGGGTTTTAGAAATGGGCTTTGTACCAGTTCAAGATCAATAAAGAATTCAACTTCACGTTACGGGGTGAGGCGAAGTTCTTCAGAAATACGTCAGAAAGTCAATAACAACAAGAATATTATTCAAATTTGACGTGTCTTTATTCAAATCCATAACATGGGCTAAGAAAGCTTGACATCCGCTTTTTCAATAAACGAATAGCTTTATGATTAGATATGATAGTGATTGATTTTAATGGTTTAGTTGCTTGAATTGCATACCACACGGTTGGTTAGGAATATGAAAACTAACAACCTTACGAAAACAATCAATTTTGGCATGATGAGTAGTTAACCAATCAATCCCTAAAATCACATCAAAAGCAAGTATCTTTAAAGAGATAAGGTCAATGTGTAAGGTGATGGTGCCAACTTGAATCAAACAAGATTTATAAACAATGGATGTGATGAAAGTTTCTCCTAACGGAGTTTCCACAGATAGGTCAAAGTCTAATTTCTCCTGAGTCGAAGTTTAAACGTTGAGCACATGCAGGAGAGATAAATGAATGGGTAGCACCGGTATCAAGTAAGGTATAAACTTCGCAAGAATTTATAAATAGCTTACCCGTGATCACCTCGTTTGGGTTTCTCGCATTTTGACCAGTCACAACAAACGCTCTTCCCGGAATTGTTGACTTTGACTTTTCTCGGGACGATCTTTTGAGTCACCGTCCCCTCTGAACTAGGTTTCGCTACTGCATAAATCTCGAAAGCGATATGTCCTTCCTTTCCACAATTATAGCATACCTTGAACTGTTGTGGCGGTTTGGATGATATGTCCCTCTTTTCCGCATTTGTAGCATATGACCGGTGGTCGTTCTCTCTCTTAGAACCGATTCTTCGCAGCAGATCGTCGTCTTCACACGGTCGTCGTTAAATCTCCTCTTTTTAAAATCTCCTCCCGACTCGCTTCTTCTATTTTCATGGCCATGATTACCACCGTAGTGGTTACCATTTTGTCCGTCTGCTTTTTCTCCGCCGGTTATCATTATTATTGTTGATCGCTATCTCCGGTACGATCCTCGTTATGGTCCTCTTGGTTGAATATACTCATTATCTCGCTTCTAACAATTGAGCCCCATTAACAACATCCGAATAGAGAGAAAATTTATGAGAAATGAGATATTGTCAGTATCTCGGGTTTCAAACCTCTCGAAACATCCGCGTCATACATTCCTCATTCTCAACCAAATGAGGTGCAAACTGGATAACTCGCAAAAACTTTGCCTCGTCTTCGAGACACCGCCATGTTATTTTGTTCCAATCGATGAACTCCACTTCCTTCATACGACGAACACTTTCGGAAAGTATTTGTCATTAAATAGCTCTCAAACGCCTCCCAAGACATCTTTGAGTGCGGGTGGATGGAGTACGCTTCACGCATCTCCCTCCACCGATGGTCCTTTCGCCACGGAACATAAAGGTGGCGAATGGAACCTTCTGTTCCTCCGTGCATCCCAAGACATCGAATATCTTGGTAATTTGCTTGACCCATGTTTCCGCCGTGATCGGATCTGGCTTTCCTTAAATTCGTGGTCCCAACTCTTTGAATTTGCTTGTGTGACAACCCGTGAATTGCTATCATTTCCTCCTCAGATTTTGAACACGAGTCTCCTCGTCTGCGATTTTGCATGAACCGTAAAAACTTCTAAACATCCCCTCGCTCATCATCATCGCTTTCAATGGTGTTGTTCACGGGAGGAACATTGCCAACTTGTTGCACGTTTCTCTTCGTTGGTGAGTACAGGCGTCTCCACTGGCCTCATTTCCATTGTTAATATTCTCAAATGACATTCTCAAATCATTGGCCATAAAACAAGGGTTAATTAAGGAAATCAATATATCACATAATATCCCTATATCTTGACCAACTAACAAATAAGCTTAGGTAGGACACACTAGCGAAGGATTTACTCGTCCTCCCCTCCTAGTTCTATTCCCCCGATCTCCGCCAGATCATCATATCCTAAGCTCGATACCAACCGTGACACCCCCAAAATAGGTATACATCACCCATTCTGAGTTGTCAATACATGATACGTAAACAACTACAACTTTATTATTACAACAAGAAATCGTGAGTTTAAATACAAATATTATCTTCTAGACAATATCTATACTCAAATAAATCCTCATCACATTTATTGATACATTATTTTACAAAAATGGTGAGGACTACTAAACAACTCTCTCTAGAACCTTCATTCCATACCCCGACTCGTACTCGCTATATTCTCGCCTCCTGATAAAAATGGAACAAAAAGGAAAGGGTGAGCTCAACTAGCTCAGTAAAGAATATTATGACTAAGATAATATACAACAAATTACCGTTAGTCTTCAACAGGGAAAAATCTAATAGAATACAATAGACAACAAATTTTAAATCAATATTCGCAATGAAATAATAATTCATTAGAAGAGTTAAGTAGAGAATGCAAACTACTATCTTCCATGTATGAATTTAAAAGTTCATCGCCTATCTTTTATCCTCAGAACATCAATCAATATATATCCGAATCACATATTCATCTTTGCACTACGTGCCAAAGATATTCATCGATTAATCATGTTCATCTAAACACTGCTCATCTTTGCACTACAAAAGCCAAAGATATTCTTCAAAATCATTCATCTTTGCACTACTGAGCCAAAGATATTCCATAATATCATCATTTAAGACCAAGATGATGAAAAATATTTTTAAAGAAACGAATCCAAAGAAACAAAATGACAAGGATTAAGGATTAAGGATTCGTACTTTGTTTTATCCACGTCCAAAAATACCTCAAAAATAATCGCAGTTGTGTAAAATTCAAGAATGATCAAAACATACAATCAAAGCTAGTATCCGAATAGATATTTTGGACGAAAAGAAAAATTTTATTTTTCGATAAATAGTGTCGATAAATATTCGTGAATAATGGTCAGATATCGTGAATAGTCCGTATCGTGAATAAGAACTCAGACACCAAAAGTTTGAAATTTGATAAAACTTCAGATCAATATTTCAACATAATGATATTGAAGAAATAATATCATTACTGAAAAAAATAATATCCCTTACTTGAAAGATCAAGATTTCTAAATTAAAACACCTGATATAAAGCTATGACTTGAACTTGCACTTCAATAGCAATACTCAAATTATACTCAAAATACTCACAAGAATACGCTCGATAATATAGAGAGAAAACTTCAGTTTAAGTGTGATTTTCAATTCTAACCTAAACACCCTATTTATAGAAATTGCTAGAACACTAAGTGTAGAAAATTTAATATAATATTATTATATTATATATAAATTCTACTACGCACACAATCTATGATCTGAATTCAGCCATGCTTGACAACAAATAAGTCTACCAAACAAATCAAAAACGTTTTTATTATTTAAAATAATTAAAACTTCCAAAATCAATTATTCGTGAATTTGAACATCAATAATTCATAATAAATAGCCCTTTTATCGGAAAAATTGAATCTCATGAGTTTTTATAGGAAATTCAATTCTCTACAACTTTGCAAAAGAAAGTTTTTCCAAATTCCAAACAAAAATTGACCAAATACACAAACGAAGCGATTTTACGTGCTATAATCAAATTTCAAATCGATAAATGGGGTCCAATGAGCATGTTTAACATGTTTTAAATATTTATTGCAACAAAAATACTCTTTCTCCTCGTATACTCATATATCCCACATTCATTGTAAAAATATCACCATTATTATATTATTAAAATATAATAATACATTATCTTATAAGAAAAAGATAAAATTTCAATTTTCAACAATTGTCACATTAAAATTTTTCTCCATCTATATCCACATAAAATCAATATTTTCCTCATCATATGAATCAATAATTAATTATTCACAAATAATATTACAGAATCACAATATTGACAACCAGGCAGTTCCCAGGAAAGAGGGTGTGAGACCCCAGATTTTATCAATAAAGATTTAAATTTTGTCGAAATAATTTTTAATATTATAGTGTGAATTTGAGATAATATTATAGTTGTGGGTAGTATTTATAAATTTTGCAAAGTATGCAAGTGGTTATATTATATTCGATTGGTCGGGAATATTCAGGTTTAGCGAGGAATATTCGTGATAACTACTCAATCATTGGTGGACCCCTAATAAATTATTGTTCGGATTGATCGAAAAAACGACAAAAATATTTTATTGAAATAACGACGGAAGTTTTACTGGTTGATCTTTGTTGAACTACTCGGTAGTAAAAAAATGCGATGTCTGGCGTGGTTGCGTAGTAGCACACCTGTATTGATTATTGATGCTTATGTGAAGTCACTCGGTTTGATTCTATTATTGTCGATTAATAATATGAATTATTATAATGATAATGACGTTTTGTTTTATTCGTATTATTAACGTAATAAAACGAAACATCTTTTATATAAAATGTAATACTTTATTAAAGTTATTACATAAATAGAATATATTATATTTTATTATGCATAGTGTTGCATAGTGTTTGTATAGTAAAATGTTTTTATATAAATAGAATATATGATATTTTATTTAAAAGATTTTGCTTTAAATATGGACCGTCAGATTAAAGTAAATCAATCTGGATCGTTCATGAATTAATTACTACTTATTCTATTTTCTTATAAATAAAGCTCATTCCTTCATTATTTTCTTACGAATTCACCAAACTCTAGAGAGAAATTATAGAGAGAAGCTATAGAGAAAATCTATAGAGAGAAAGAAGAAGAGTATTCGGTACTTCACTAATTTGATATCCGATATGTCTTTTACGGTAAGGGTATTATTTGTTGTACACCGTAAGGATATTATTCGTTTGTATTCATGAAAAGAACCTCTGTTATTCCATTCATTATTATTACATTGGAATAACTTTTGTAAAAGTGGTATACCCTATACATAACTTTGTATATGCGGCATACCCTATACTTGGTGAAATCCTTATGTTATTCCATCCTTATTTATTACATTAGAATAACTTTTGTATGTCTTGGAATCCCTATACTTGGTGATCTTCTTACATTATTCCATTCTTTGTTATTCATTGGAATATCACATGCGTGTGTTTTACAGGACACAGTTCTATTGTTTATTATTTAGCATTTATTATTACATTTGGAATATCCTCATGCATGTGTTTTACACCGGACACAGTTCCATTGTTTATTATTCAAAGCATTTATTATTACATTTGGATCATCACAGCCGGTGTGAATTTCACGACTTTGGTTTCGTTATTATTATTACATTGGAATAACTTTGTCTATCTGATACCGCATGCATGGTGATTTCTTTTGTTATTCCATTCTTTATTATACCCAACTAGTTTAAAACTTTGACTTCTATACTCCATGAAATTAGTAGAATATCCTTGATATTTGCGTTTCATCCAATATCTTTTCATGGAAATATTCTTACGATCATTCTTGAATTTTACTCTACAAAACGATTATCTTGTTGACAATTTGGGCGTTACTTAATTCTGGATAAAATAATTCTTGAACTTGTTTTATTGAATTATTATGTCATTGTCATCATCCTCATGATATATTATGTTATCTTTGGCTTACGTGCATAGATGAACTTAGTATGATTATGACCGAGGATCATTCGGTATAATCATGGCTTGTTATAAATGATGTGATAAAAGTCCTCGGTGGCTCAGTAATGCGTTGATGGATAGTTTTGGTATGATTATGACCGGGGGTGATTCGGTATAGTCGTGACCATTGATAATTTGATGAAAATCCTTGGCCGTGAATACGAGGATGATTAGATGTGGTGGTTTATTTATTAATTGTGAGTCTCAACATAAAAAAATTGATGAAAACCTTTTAAAACCTAAAAGATAGTAGATTTTATTCTCTACTTGACTCTTTTAATGGATTGCATATTCATCAGTAGTTAAACCGGGTTGTCTATTGTATTTTATCGGTTTAACACTTTGTTGAAGGCTAATGATAATTTATTCTGCATTATCTTAGTCATAATATTTCTTCTTGGGCTAGTTGAGCTCACCCTTTCTTTCACCGTTTTCTTCTTGAAATGAGAACATAGGCGGGACGAGTCGAGGGAGCGGAGTAATGGTCCGAGATGATAGCATTAGTAGTCCTCACTATTCGTGAAATAGTGTGATAATAGTTGTAATGAGGACTCCTTTTGAGTTTGTATAATATCTAGTAAACAATATTTGTATTCAAACTCACGCGATTTATGTCGTATTGTACACGACAGCTTAGGTTAGTAAGTTGTATTTGAATTTATGTACCATGTAAGTGGCGACCCAAGATGGGTGACGTATACCTAATTTTGGGGGCGTCACGGAGGGGCTTTCGAATAAGAATTTCTCCTTCTTCAAGCCGCAATTAGGTGACCAAACCTCTCCTTAGACGAACTTTCTAGACATTGCCAATAATGTTATCTAATAATATTATTCGATAATATGAATTATTGCTTCGATAATGAAAAATATTGTGTAATGACAATTATTGAAACAACAACAATATAAAATATCAACGCAGCAATTATTGAATCAATAAAATAAAATCTTTGAATGCAATTCTCGTAACCATTATTGAGTAGTGTCTTCTTACGTAAGAATCAATAATTGGTGCAATCTGCTAATCTTCTTTGTGTTTTAACCACCGAGTATTTTAACAAGATTAATTCTGAATAACTACTGCCAGTTATTTTTAACCAACTTATATTTGTCGCTTTTAGATATCCAATCGCTTTTCCGTATATGGGGCCCACACGGTTTGCTACCGTCGCATTTAATATTTCCCGACGATCTGAATATTCCACGACCAAACGAATATTCCCCGACAACAATGAATATTTTATAACCACTTGCTTATTTTGAAATATTTGTGTATTTTACCCCTAACTATCCACATTAATCACATCAACCCTTACTATTTCAAAATAATAAATAGAGAAAATTAAATTTCATTAATAATAAGTTGGGGTCTTACATCACATATTATCACTATACTCTGATCGACCAATTAAATACCAAATAAACTTAGGTAGGTCATACAAGCGAAGGAATTCCCCGTCTCTCCCCTCCTAGTTCTTGTCTCACATCTTAGCCAGGGACCATATCCCTAAGCTTTGATACCAACTGTGATGCCCCCAAATTAGGTATACATCACCCATCTTGAGTCGCCAAATACATGGTACTAAATTCAAATACAACTTGATTATACAATAGTCGTGTAAAATACAAAAAAATACATGCTGTGAGTTTTAATACAAATATTGTCATCTAGACAATATCCACACTCAATTTAGTCCTCATTACATTTATTATCACACTATTTAATAGAATAGTGAGGACTACTAAGACACCATCTCGGACCATCACTCCGTTCCCCGACGAGTGTTGGCTACGTTCTCATTTCCTGAATAGAACAATGAAAGAAAGGGTGAGCTCAACTAGCCCAGTAAGAAATATTATGACTAAGATAATGCAGAATAAATTATCATTAGTCCTCAACAGTGTTAAACTGATAAAATACAATAGACATCAAGTTTAACTGCAACGGAACATGTAATCCATTAAAAGAGTCAAGTAGAATAAAATCTACTATCTTTTATGATTTAAAAGGTTTTCATCACTTTTATCGGGCGAGACTCAGACTTTAATAAATAATCCACATCATCCCCGCACTTCTACTGACCAAGGATATTCATTAGGGTCACGACCACAAATTATCCACGCACTACGCTAAGGATATTTGTGTATTCATCAATGGTCATGATCATGCCAACAACCATCCATCAATGCACTTCCGGACGATGATGACTTTTACCACATCATTTGTAACATTACGGTCATGATTACAATCAATAATCCCAGTCATAATCATATCAAGTCCATCTATGCACTACGACCACGTATGACTTTCAAAAATAATATAAACATGAGGATGATGACAATGATATAAGAATTCATAAAATAAGTTCAAGAATTAATTTATTCAGAACTAATAACGTCCAAATTGTCAACATGATACTTCTTTGTAAAGAAAAAATTCAAGAATGCTCGAAAGAATATTTCCATGAAAAGATCTTTGGATGAAGCGCGCAAATATCAAGAATATTCCACTAATTTCATGGAGTGTAGAAGTCAAAACATTAACCAACCGAGTATAATAAAGAATGGAATAACAAAAGAAATCACCATGCATGCGGTGCTTATGATGGCGGAGTTATTCCATCGAATAATAAATAACGGAACCAATTCGTCGCATAAAGCACGATAGGATATTCCAATAGAATAATAAAGATTTTAACCAAATTCAACAGTAAAGCATGCATACAAGATATTCCAACAGAATAATAAAGAATGGAATACAGAAGAATTTCACCAAGTATAAGGTAGCCCGCATATACAGGTTATTCTAACAGAATAATAAAGATGGAATAATAGAAGTTCTCTTCATGAATATAAAAGAAATAATACCCCTTACCGTAAAAGAAACTTGATATCGGAGTAGTGAAGTAGCAGGATACTTTTCTTCTTTCTCTCTATAGTTTTACTCTCTATAGTTTCTCTCTCTAGAGTTTCAGTGAATTCGTAAGAAATAATGAAGGAATGAGCTTCTATTTATAGAAGAATGGAATGAATAGTAACCAATCCATGAACGGTCCAGATTGATTTACTTTAATCGGACGGTCCATATTTAAAGCAAAATCTTTTAAATAAAATATAATATATTCTATTTATAATCTAATAAAATAAATAACTTTTAAAAAGATTTTACTATGCAAACACTATGCAAGCACTATGCATAATAAAATATAATATATTCTAATTATTGTATAATAAAACAGATAACTTTATAAAAGTATTCTATTTTATATAAAAAGATTTTACTATTACCCTAATAAAACGAATAACTTTATAAAAGTATTTTGTTTTATATAAAAAGTTTTTCTATTTTATTACGTTAATAATAGGAATAAAACAAAACGTCATCATCATTATTATTATTCACACTATTAATCGACCAGGTCGTTCCCAGGAAAGAGGGGGCTTTTCAATAAGGATTTCTCTCTATTGGCGCGCAATTAGGTGACCAAACCTCTCCTTGGCAGAACTTCTAGACATCGTTAATAATGCAAATAATAATATTAACAACTTCGTCATCTCAATTATTGATTTAATAACATATAAAATATCGACAATAATTGAATCAAATTGAGTGACTTCTCACATAAGCATTAATAATCAATACTGTATCTACTACTACGCAACTAACCACAGACATCGTATTTTTACTTTACTTCTGAGTAGTTCAACAATATCAACGGTAAAACTTCCGCCGTTATTTTCATAAAAATATTTTTGTCGTTTTCTCAATCCGATAATAATTCTGTTGTGGGGTCCACCAATGATTGTACCGTCGTACGAATATTTCCTGACCAATTGAATATTATATAATAACTTGCGTACTTTGAAAAATTTATAAATATTACCCACAACTATAACATTATATCAAATTTATTTCATAATATTCACAAATGATATTTATAGAAATTTTATTTTTATTCATAAAAGTTGGGGTCTTACAAACGTAATGTGAATGACGTAACGAAAAAGCCTAAACCATAATAATGATCTAAGTCGAATTTAGATTGAGATGAAGGGTAAGATATAATAATATACCTACTTGATTATATAAGACCTAATGTGGTACGTTATATGATCATGTATTATAGAAACTTAGAGACTTAAAGTGTATGCGTGTGATAATCGATGGCAGATCTTTGAAGGCAAGTATTCTAACCCTTGTTCTGTTGATGCGGACTAGCTTTGTAATTCATGTATCCTTTCGCATGAAGTTTTGTATGAGGAAGTCAAAGCCAATTCTTTCGGCTAGACTTAAATTATGTTTCTATCAAAGCATGTACAATGTTTACCAAGTTATATTGGTATAGTTTTCAATCGAAGACCGAGTATGCTAAAATGTTTTCGCTGCGTTTAACGACGAGCACGTGAGGTTGCCACAACTTAAACGATACACGCTTAATGAATGTAGTGTTACTTTCAACATAGAGTACTGTAAATTTGATCATCCAGAAGTGCTCGTAAGTAATGTCGAACTTACGGACTTATTGCCGGGTTGTCCTTTTCAAAAGAACTTATGAAATGCTCAAGGTCTTGGACCGGAACTGTTGTTTTACTGAATGTTGTTGTTGTAAAACGTTTTGAATGAAAAGAAGTGCTATTTTGAATTATCAATAGTACTTCGTAACTATTGTTCAGTTACTGAAGATACACGAGTTCTATGTTTCAAGCATGTTGTTTATTAGAATTATAGTACTTACTAAGCTAGTCATGCTCACTCTTGCTTGAACCATATGAACACAGCTAAGATCGAACGGACCGAAGGCTCCGGCAAAGATAAAGGCAAGGCAAAGATGAACCCTTAAAGTTCTGATGTAATAGTATAGGTGAACGATTGTAATATATTTGATATTATGACAAGAACAAATGTATGGGTTATAAAGAACCTGGGGGAATGTAATATTATTTCTAATATATAGAAGACATATTCGTTCTTTTGAGACTTTGCAATTGAATGTATGTGTGAATGGTAGTACCGTGTAGCACCATCTGTCGGATTGGAAGATACCCAGATTTGGGGGCGTCACAGGTTGGTATCAAAGCATTCGGTTATTAAACTTAAGGGGGGATTAAAAACCTTAAGTCATAACCTTAAGAGAAGTCAAAGAAGTACAAGAAGAAAATAACCTTATAAAAATGCATTATGATTATGTTATGTGTTTTTATTATTCTACTGATGTGTACTAATCAACTTAATTGTTTTGTGTAGATGTCAGGAGTAAACGGAATGTTTGTAGATGGTCAAGCCATTAGTGAAGAATCGGTGAACCAAATAGAGGTTTTATCGAACCCCATAGCAGCAGATCCGAAGGTGGTAGTTATTGAGTCTGGAGACTCGGAGAAAGTTGACTACATGTCAGTATTTGATGGGGTGATAGAGGGGGAAGTAGAGACAGTGTCCTTTAATCCAATAGCTATAGCAGCGGAGATAGCTCCTGGGGGGTCGATGATGTCTTTGTTTATGTCAGTATCGGATAGAAATATTCATTACTGTCAGGAGGTCAAGGAGCTGAAGGTAGAGCTCCAAAATGTTATAGAAGACAAGACTGATGTCGAGTCCATGTGGGAGCAGGAGCATGATGAGAGGATTTTGGCTAAGGACAAAGTCCACGAGTTAAAGCATGAGGTCTTTGAGCTCAAGGAGGAGCTAAAGACCAAATTACAGAAGATAGAGAGAATGTTCTATATTTATAGGAGTTCTCACATAGATTTCCAGCAGCAGGTAGCTGGTTATCCTGTAGAGGTGGGGGCGAGACGCGACATCTTCACGGTAGTGATATTATTGCTTATGCATGCCAAAGCAGATTTCAATAATGCCTTGAGGCAGATGTAGACTAGTAGTAGCTAGAGTAGTATATAAGTATTTTGTAATTAGTAGTGGCGTAAAGCCCTCTTTGTATAGTGAATGATAGTCTTTTGTAAATCCCAATTTTTAGAAAGCAATAGCGGAAAAGTAATGTAATCAGCTTAGGCTGTGTAATGTGACCGATGTAGTATTATACTATAAAGAATGAATATAAGTCTTTTTATGGGAAATCAATGAGTAATGAATGTTGAAGTTTTGATTATTAGTAAATAATAACTAATAAAGGAAGGAATAATAACAAAATGTGTTTATTGTATCAGTAAAATGCCGCCAAGAAGAGTGCAACGAAATCAAGGTGCTAACGTGAATCAACCGGAGGGAGGTCCAGTTAACCCGATGCAGGAATTTGTTAATTTAATAACAACCGCGTTTAATAGAACAGGGGCTAATATCCCCGTAAATCCAGAAGTAGCACGAGCTACTACCTTTAAGGATTTCAAGAGCGTTGGTCTGCCGGAGTTCAAAGGAACTACGGACCCTATTGAAGCCCAAACGTGGGTTAAGGAGATAGAGAAGGCATTTGTGATAGCAAATGTCGACGAGGCCCAAAAGGTTGCCTTTGCAACCTATATGATGAAGGGAGAGGCTAACTTTTGGTGGGAAGCCAATCAGGCTAGGGTTGGGATAGCAAATCTGACGTGGGATAGGTTCAAGGAGATATTCTTCGAGAACTACTTTCCCACGAGCATCCAGGGAAGGATGGAGATGCGGTTTCTAGAATTGAAACAAGGGGACATGACAGTTCCCCAATACGCCGCCAAGTTTAATGAACTGGCAAGGTTCACTCCACATCAAGTGGATACTGAGGTGAAGAAGGCGCGACGGTTCGAGAAGGGCTTGAAACCCTGGCTCTATAACCGTATTTCGGTGTTCCAAAGTACTTTTTTTGGAACCATTTTAGAGAAGGCGATAATTACCGAAGGTGGTAGTGAGGCTCTGAGTCAATACCACAAGGATAAGAAGAGCAAGGGTAAAGTAGATGGGGGAGTAAAGATCGAGGGAGCCAGTGGTAGTGGCGAGGGTCAGAAGAGGAAGGTATTTAGCTCTGGGAATACCGGAGTGAAGCAAGGAGACCCGAAGAGGAGAATGGAGGCCTGAAGACTGTGGGAAGACTCATTTAGAGTCTGCCTCGAGGGAAGGCCGTCTGCTATTAACCGGCCCAATGGGGACAGGAGGGGCATATTTCACCTAACTTTCCGAGTCTGAAGAAGAATCACGGATGCTTTGTGTGTGGGTAAACTGACCACATGGCAAGGAACTGCCCGAAGAAGGGGACGGACGGGAACCGGGGCACTAATAGTGGTAAATTAGCTATTGGGGTCCAATAGCAGTGGGGTAGTAGATGGGCCATACCTTTAACATGATGATCCAAGATGCGGTTGCATCGGGGACGTTATCGCAGTATTATTCCGATCAATGACATAAATGCTTACGTCTTTGTTTGATTCAAAAGCTTCTTGTTCGCTTTATAGCATGCGATTTTGCTAGACGATTAGGATTACTTCCCAAAAAGTTGCCTATACCTTTAAATATTAAGGTAACAAACGAAGAAATAATTCCTGTTGAAGATATTTATAGGAGTTGTTGCGTAGATATACGGGGTTGTAAATTATCGGTAGATTTGTTACCGATAAAGTTAGGAGAATTCGACGTAATTCTCGAAATGGATTGGTTAGTTAACCATGGGGCAATTATAGATTGTCAAAAGAAATATGTGAACATTAAATCGTTAAGACAATCTCAGGTAGTATTTTACGGGAATAGATCGCCGGGACATTCGTGTTGTCTAACCATGACACAAACTAGGAAATTACTGAGAAAGGGATGTGTAGGTTACCTGTGCCATGTTGTGGATACCCAGAGAGTGGTAGCAACCATGGAATAAATACCTGTAGTGAGAGAATTCGTTGATGTATTTTTGAGTGAATTATCGGGTCTTCCACCGGATAGGGAGACAGAGTTTGTGATATACATTGTGCCAGAAGCGGCACCAGTTTCCAGGGCACCGTATCGTATGGCGCCAATGGAGATGAAGGAGTTGATGGTGCAGTTACAAGAGCTGTTGGACAGGAAGTAAATTCAACTGAGTGTTTCGCCGTGGGGAGCACCAGTACTGTTTATCAAGAAGAAGGACGGATCGTTAAGACTGTGTATCGACTACCGAGAGTTGAACAAGTTAACGATAAAGAATAAATACCCATTGGCCAGGATCGATGATCTCTTTGATCAGTTGAAAGGGGCTAAGTATTTTTCTAAAATAGATTTAAGAACGGGGTATCATCAGTTGAAGGTTAAGAAGAAGGATGTACCAAGAAGAGATTCGTGACTCGTTATGGTCATTACGAGTTTACGGTGATGTCGTTTGGGTTGACAAATGCACCAAATGCATTTATGGATATGATGAATGAGTGTTCAAACAATATTTGGACAAGTTCGTCAATGTGGTGTTTATAGATGATATTCTAGTCTATTCTAAGACGCCGTAAGATCATCTTTGAACACCTAAGATTAGTGTTGAGACACTAAGGAAGGAGAAGTTGTATCTGAAATTCACTAAGTGTGAATTTTGGTTGGAGAAATTACAATTTTTAGGTCATGTCATTGACCATGAGGGATTTTAGTAGATCCAAATGAAGGTGGAAGCCGTGATGAATTGGGAACAACCGAAAACGCCGAATCGAGGTGCGGAGTTTCCTAGGGTTAGCGGTTACTATCGGAGATTCATTCAGATTTTTCAAGATAGCTACTCCGTTGACTAACTTGATGAGGAAGACGATGAAATATGCTTGGGTCGACAAATGTGAGGACGAGCTTTTCAAGAACCGAAAAAGAGGTTGAGTGAAGCGCTTTGTTTATCATTGCGGTCAATGACACGAGAAATTTCGTGAGATTATAGCGATGCTTCGCATAGAGGACTTGGTTGTGTGCTCGCCAGTAGCATGGCAAGGTCATTCACAGATGCATCTAGGCGATTGAAGGATTATGAGAAAGTTTATCCTACTCATGATCCGAACTCGCCATGATGTTTTTTTCTAAAGATATGGAGACATTATCTTTATGGAGAAAAATGTAAGATATACACGGACCACAAGAGTCTAAAATATATCTTCACACAGAAGGAGTTGAATATGAGGCAGAGGAGATGGTTGGAGTTGATAAAGGATTACGACTGTGAAATCCTGTATCACCCTGGAAAAGCAAATGTAGTTACCGACACCTTAAGTAGAAAGGGTCGGGAAAAGTTGTCTTTGTTAACGGCTCAAACTGAGTTAATAACAGAGATGACTAGGATGGAGATAGAAGTAAAGTTGCCAAGTGAAGCGAGGCAGATACTTTTTACGACAGAGATGCAATCTACTATCGTAGAGAGAATCAAGGAGGTGCAACTTAGAACTGATGAGTGTGGCCAGATGAAGGAGCGGTTGGCCAATGAAAAAGATACTAAGTACAGTCTTGATAATGAGGGATTATTGAGATTTGAAGGAAGAATTTGGGTTCCAAATGAGACGGAATTAAAGGAACAGGTTCTACAAGAGGCTCATAGTTCGAGGTTTTTGATTCATCCTGGTAGCACTAAGATGTATCAAGATCTTCGACAGAGTTTCTGGTGGCCGAACATAAAGAGAGAGATAGCCGAGTATGTGAGTAGGTGCTTAACTTGCCAGAAAGTTAAGGCCGAACATCAACGACCAAGTGGTTTGCTACAGTCATTAGAAATTTCGGAGTTGAAGTGGGAGAATATCACGATGGATTTTGTGGTAGGACTTCCCACTACAACCAAAAAGTATGATGCGATTTGGGTAATAGTGAACCTGTTGACGAGGTCGGCTCACTTTTTGCCAATTAGGGTCAAGTATAACTTAGACTAGTTAGCTAGACTCTATATTAAGGAAATAATTTCCAGACATGGAGTACCAGTATCGATTGTGTCAGATCGTGACCCACGATTCACATCGAACTTTTGGAGGAGTCTACAAGAGCAGTTAGGAACGCAGTTGAAGTTGAGTACAGCGTATCATCCACAAACGGATGGACAGAGCGAGAGAACAATTCAGACTTTAAAAGATATTCTAAGATCATGCGTTATAGATTTCAAGGGTAGTTGGGATGATCATCTACCATTAGTGGAGTTTGCGTATAACAATAGTTATCATGCAAACATAGGTCTGTGCCTTACGAAGCTTTGTATAGGAGGAAATACAGAACGCCACTGTATTGGGATGAGGTAGGAGAACGCAGAATGTTGGGACCAGAGTTGGTGCAGCAAACAACGGACATTGTTAAACCGATCTGAGATCGTTTGGTAGCGACTCAAGATGCATGTAAGAAGTTTACGGACTCGCATAGAGAGAATAGAGAATTTGAAGTAGGTTCGTACGTATTTCTAAAAGTATCTCCCTGGAATGGAAAGATACATTTTGGAAAGAAGGAGAAGTTAAGTCCGAGGTTTATAGTACCTTTTAAGGTATTGAAACGGGTGGGTGAGATAGCATATATGATAGCATTACCTCCAGACCTAGAACGAATACATAATGTATTCACGTATCCGTGTTATGTCCTTATAAGCCAGATTATAAGCACATGATAGAATATGAACCTATTCATATCGATAAGGACTTAACGTACGAGGAAACGCCGATTCAAATTGTCGATAAAAAAGAACAAGTTCTGCGGAATAAAGTCATATAATAGTCGTGTAAAATGCGACAAAATACATGCTGTGAGTTTTAATACAAATATTGTCATCAAGATAATATCCACACTCAATTTAGTCCTCATTACATTTATTATCACACTATTTAACAGAATAGTGAGGACTACTAAGACACCATCTCGGACCATCACTCCGTTCCTTGACTAGTCCCGGCTACGTTCTCATTTCCTGAAGAGAACAGTGAAAGAAAGGGTGAGCTCAACTAGCCCAGTAAGAAATATTATGACTAAGATAATGCAGAATAAATTATCATTAGTCCTCAACAGTGTTAAACTGATAAAATACAATAGACATCAAGTTTAACTGTAGCGGAACATGCAAACCATTAAAAGAGTCAAGTAGAGAATAAAATCTATTATCTTTTATGATTTAAAAAGGTTTTTCATCACTTTTATTGCTGAGACTCAACTTAATAAATAATTCACATCGTCCCTGCACTACGGCCAAGGATATTCATTAGGGTCACGACCACAAATTATCCATGCACTACGGGCCAAGGATATTTGTGTATTCATCAATGGTCATGATCATGCCAACAACTGTCCATTAATGCACTTCAGGCCAATGAGGACTTTTACCACATCATTTGTAACATTACGGTCATGATTACACTGAATAATCCCTGGTCATAATCATACCAAGTCCATCTATGCACTACAGACCACAGATGACTTTCAAAAATAATATAAACATGAGGATGATGACAATGATATAAGAATTTAATAAAATAAGTTCAAGAATTAATTTATTCAGGAACTAATAACGTCCAAATTGTCAACATGATACTTCTTTGTAAAGTAAAATTCAAGAATGCTCAGAAGAAAATTTCCATGAAAAGATACTGGATGAAGCGCAAATAACAAGAATATTCCACTAATTTCATGGAGTGTAGAAGTCAAAACTTTAACCAATCACGTATAATAAAGAATGGAATAACAAAAGAAATCACCACGCATGCGCACAGTGCTTTGCGTAGGCAAAAGTTATTACATCGAATAATAAATAACAAAACCAAACGTCGGTAATAATACGACCGATACGATATTCCAACAGAATAATAAAGACGGAACCAGTCCGACGTAAAAGCATGATATAGGATATTCTAACGTAATAATAAAGATTTAAACCAGTCCCATAGTAAAGCATGCATACAAGATATTACAACAGAATAATAAAGAATGGAATACAGAAGAATTTCACCAAGTATAAGGTAGCCCGCGTATACAGGTTATTCTAACAGAATAATAAAGATGGAATAATAGAAGTTCTCATCATGAATACAAAAGAAATAATACCCCTTACCGTAAAAAAAACTTGATATCGGAGTAGTGAAGTAGCAGGATACTTTTCTTCTTTCTCTCTATAGTTTTACTCTCTATAGTTTCTCTCTCTAGAGTTTTAGTGAATTCATAAGAAATAATGAAGGAATGAGCTTCTATTTATAGAAGAATGGAATGAATAGTAACCAATCTATGAACGGTCCAGATTGATTTACTTTAATCGGACGGTCCATATTTAAAGCAAAATCTTTTAAATAAAATATAATATATTCTATTTATAATCTAATAAAACGAATAATTTTTAAAAAAATTTTACTATGCAAACACTATGCAAGCACTATGCATAATAAAATATAATATATTCTAATTATTGTATAATAAAATGTATAACTTTATAAAAGTATTCATTTTATATAAAAGATTTTACTATTAGCGATAAAACGAATAACTTTATAAAAGTATTACATTTTATATAAAAAGTTTTTCTGCTTTTATTACGTTAATAATACGAATAAAACAAAACGTCATCATCATTATTATTATTCACACTATTAATCGACCGAGTTGTTCCTGTGAAGAGGGGGCTTTCCAATAAGGATTTCTACCTATTGGCGCCCTTGATTAGGTGATCAAACCTCTCCTCGCGTAACTTCTAGACATCCTTAATAATGAAAATAATAATATTAACAACTTCGTCATCTCAATTATTGATTTAATAACATATAAAATATCGACAATAATTGAATCAAACCGAGTGACTTCTCACATAAGCATTAATAATCAATACCGGTAGTGCTACTTATGCAACCACATGCGACATCGCATTTTTACTACCGAGTAGTTCAACAATGATCAATGGTAAAACTTCCGCCGTTATTTTTATAAAAATATTTTTGTCGTTTTCTCAATCCGACAATAATTCTGTTATGGGTCCACCAATGATTGTGCCGTCGTACGAATATTCCCTGACCAATCGAATATTATATAACAACTTGCGTACTTTACAAAATTTATAAATATTACCCACAACTATAACATTATATCAAATTTATTTCATAATATTCAAAAATGATATTTATATAAAATTCATTTTTATTCATAAAAGTTGGGGTCCTACAAACGTAATGTGAATGACGTAACGAAAAGCCAGAAACCATAATAACAGATCTAAGTCAGAATTTAGATTGAGATGAAGGGTAAGACATAATAATATACCTACTTGATTATATAAAACCTAATTTGGTACGTTATATGATCATGTATTGTAGAGACTTAGAGACTTAAAGTGTACATGTGATAATCAGTAAGCAGATGCTGAAGGCAAGTATTCTAACCCTTGTTCCAGTTCAGTCTGGACAAGCTTTGTAATTCATGTATCCTTTCGCATGAAGTTTTGTATGAGGAAGTCAAAGCCAATTCTTTCGGCTTGACTTAAATTATGTTTCTATCAAAGCATGTACAATGTTTACCAAGTTATATTGGTATAGTTTTCAATCGAAGACTGAGTATGCTAAAATGTTTTCGTCGTTTAACGACAAGCACGTGAGGTTGCCACAACTTAAACGTATACACATTTAATGAATGTAGTGTTGATCAATATAGAGTACTATGGGTTGATCACCCAGAAGTGCTCATAAGTAATGTCGGACTTACGGACTTAGTGTCAGGTTGTCCTTTTCAAACGAACTTATGAAATGCTCAAGGTCTTGGACCGAAACTGATGTTTTACTGAATTTGGTTGTTGTAAAACGTTTTGAATGAAAAAAAGTGCTATTTTGAATTATCAATAGTACTTCGTAACTATTGTTCAGTTACTGAAGATATATGAGTTCTATGTTTCAAGCATGTTGTTTATTAGAATTGTAGTACTTACTGAGCTAGTCATGCTCACTCTTGCTTGAACCATATGAACACAACTAAGATTGAACGGACCGAAGGCTCCGACAAGGATAAACAAAAGGCGAAGACGAACCCTTAAAGTTCTGATGTAATAGTATAGGTGAACGATTGTAATATATTTGATATTATGACAAGAACAAATGTATGGGTTATAAAGAACCTGGGGGAATGTAATATTATTTCTAATATATAAAAGACATATTCGTTCTTTTGAGACTTTTCAATTGAATGTATGTGTGAATGGTAGTACCGTGTAGCACCATCTGTCGAGTTGGAAGATACCCGGATTTGGGGGCGTCACACTATGAGTTTAATGTTTATAGAATTTTAGTTACTTTTGGGTTTACTTATCCTTTTTTTTTCGTTCCTAAGGGAGATTATGTCTTCAAATCTGAGAGAGCTCAAAGAACTGAAAAGTGAATGAAAATTGATATTTTTCTTTTATATGTTTGATTTTGCTTCATTTTTGATGATTTGAAATTAGTTGCCCTGTAAATTAATTTTGAATACAAAAACTTCAGTTGTAAGTGCTTTCATCTAGAAATTGGGTTTTCTCTATTTCTAGTTGATTGATTTGATTATTGATAAAGTACCAAATCCTGAAGTTATGTATGCCCATTTAGAGAAATTATCAAAATTTGTAATCAAAAGGTTTCATCTTTATTTTACTGAAAAATGATAGTAATTCTTCAAGATTTCTGAACCACATTTCAAATTATGTTGTGAATATGCATTAGTAAATTTTGTTGTTGACCATTTGGTCCTTAACTTCATATGTTAACTGTACACTATTATTCATATTTTATACTCAAAGTTTGCTCATCTTTATTTGATACTCAAGGTTTATTCATATTCTCCTAGGTAATGTTTACAATCTTTGTTACCAAGAAGAATCGTTTCCCTATTTATTTTCTAAGAAGCTCAACAGCTTCATCAATGGCTGCCTACTTATATGTAAATATATAGACTCCATCTCTTTCTAAAATTGAACTGAAAAGAAAAAAAAGATAAGCTGAGCTCTGGGTCTTCTAATCTTCGGTCTTTGAAGCGATGAAATAAGCTCTCTCACTTTCAAAGTTATTTTTTTCTTGCAATGGCGGTGGATTCAAGGGAAAAGGTGAGATTCTACCTAGATTTCTCTAATTCTAAACTTCCATTGTTTATTCCCCCGATTCAACAAATCTCTTTGCATTTATCTTAAAAATCACATTGTGTTTCTACTAATTAAGAATAATTAGCATAATTTTGTTTAATTGAAGATGGTTAATGATTGGACCACAGCTCTAAACAATGAGTGGAAAAAAGTAATATTTGCAAACTTTAAGAATATTTCCCTCTGTCCCACAAAAAAAATCATATTTGCAAAAATTACAAACTTTAAGCATATTTGCAACGTAAAGGCTTTTTTTAGATTGGATAGGTAAACACTATTTACAGTTTTTGGTTGAATTTTGTGGGAAAGTATGGTTTTGGTGCCACAGGACAATTTGTTCTTAGTGAATCTATTTTTGCTGAAGGAATGGAGAATGACAGGGTTTATTTCGATTGGTTCTAAAACATTCTTTTCCACATCATATCATGAAAAATCTCCAGTCCTCCATTAAAAAAATGACACTGTTTTATGTACTACATTGAGACTCCACAAGATTTATATGTGGACAAGATTTGTTTCTCCATTTTTTATCCTTTTATCTTTGTAAAGTGACCCTCTTATTTTCTTTTTCTTTCTTTTTTTATTTATTTTTTGTTTTGGTGGTTTATAGGCAGGTTTAGATTTTTATGGATATCTATTTTTGAAGGAAACTCTGTCAAAATTTCTAAGTCTTAAGAGTATTTAGAATTTATGTAATCATGTTTTTGTTTTTCTCCTTTATCCTACTAATAGTGGCATTGCTTTTGTAAAATACTGAAGTAATCCCCATAATCTAAACAAAGAAGAATACTTAAGAGTACCCATAATAATGATAGTTGGTCACCCATCCAAGTATTGAAGCAAATGGTTATATTGTGTTGTTTTTGGTCATTCTTTCCTTTCTAGCATTTAAATTGGCATCATGGAGCTGCAAAACATGCTTGAAATTGGTATTTTCTATTTGAGTAATAAAGAAGATTGAAAGTGTTACCTGTTTTTTACAATTTTGTTTGTTTGTTATAGTGCAACCGATTTTTGTGACTTGAAGAATTTGCTTAAGCTCAGCTCAGTCCATATGCCTTGGAGAATACAGAACAAATTTATAGTGAATTTCTCAGTTGAATTCTATTTTACTTCCACTGTTTGAGTTGTGTATCATTTCATTATCCCCCTTTCTTGGAGGAGAAGATGAGAATCACTACACATGACTAATAATTCACATAATAAAACTGCTATAAAATAGATTCACTAAGAATTGTGGGAAAATATATTTTTGGTACAACCGTTTAAGAATTAGTGAATCTTACTAATTGATGTCCATTATCCATAGCTTATGAAATTTACTGTGTAGGTACAACCGTTTCAACTGCATAATCATCGACCAATGGATGATGTTGTTATATTTGGTAGTGTAAGTTTATCACCTGATTAACTCTCTCTAAATATATCTTATTGATTTTTTAATAACTTATTTATTTTAATTTATTTTCATTAATGTCGTGACAGATGGATGACCACCTTGAAAACACCGTATGATAATAATTTCTTACTCATTATTTTCATACTTTTTATCTTATCTTTTTACCAGCTTATTTACTATTCAACGTTCTTTTGTATACAGGTTCAAAGACTTCGTCATAATAATGTAGGAGTGGTAATTCGCAATGAGTATGAACTAAATTGTCTCCGTTTACGTGAGGTATTGTATACTCGCACCTATTTCTCATTCATTTTTTCCTTTTTTTTTTTTTTGCTTTTAAGTAGCATTTTCTTACACAGAAGGAGAAAAAAATGTCTGATTCTTTGGCGGATGCCAAATTTAAGGGGAAACAAAAATCAAATTCTTCTACCCAAGGAAGAAAAAATAAAGATTGCCAACTGGTATCACTTTTAATCATATTCTTTTCTCTCTGTTTTTACAATGGATTTGGATGTTATTGAATTTAAAAAAATTTAAGTTTTGTTTTATGCAGATCGTTTGATTTGTCAACATGTTTTTGGTTTGTCTCATTTAATATTACTTATTTTTTATCGTGTTCTTACACAGAAGGAAAAAAAAGTCTGATGCTTTGGCGAATGCTAAATTTAAGAGGAAACAAAAATCAACCTCTTCTACCCAAGGAACAAAAAATACAGATTGCAAACTGGTATCACTTTTAATCCTATTCTTTTTTCTTTATTTTTACAATGGATTTGGATGTTATTAAATTTAAAAAAGTTTAAGTTTTGTGTTATTTTGTTGCTTTGTAGCCTTTAAGCTTTTCTTATGACATATAATTTGAATATTTTGTTGGGTCCGATTTTTTTAAACTCTAAATTTGTTTGAACATTCCATAATTTGAAGCATCAGTCAATAGTGAAACCTCAACCTTTCCAAGTAGTTTTGATTTTATTTATAGAATACCTTTCAAGCTGTTAAATTCAATATGCTATTGATCGAGCGTATTACTATAGAATAATGTGTTGGATGCAGGGCTATGGTGTTTTATTTTTGCATCAAAAAAATACTTTATTATAATTATAATGTTGAAAAATGTTTGGGTAGATAGTTTTGTTAATGTAACACTTTATTGTCATGTTACATCACGTTGTTATATATACAAAGTGCAAAACGATACGATATACGTTAAATCAACAAAATAATAATTATTTTTTTATGAGTTTGTGGTTTAGGCACCAAACTATAATGTTGTATCAAAATCAACATTGCCGCAATGTGCAAGACTTGCTCAAAAAATGAGTTATGCTGGGAAAGAAAATGAGTGATCCAAACGTCAATTGGAACAACTTGCACGTTACGAAAGAGAGCGATCAAAACATTGTGCCCCTGTCCAGCCTAGATTTTTTCCTTCTTTACCACCAAGTAGTCGTCGCTGAGCATGCCTTGAACGAGAATCAAATAAAAGGTCTTGCCTTCAACCAATGACTTTGTCTACCAAAATTTCACATCCTGTAATAGACAGTATAGTGACAACAAATGTTTTAGAGTCATCGTCAACCACCTTACTTCAAAATCTTAATGAAGATACTACAACAATTGTTTCACGGTGGTTGTCTGTGGCCATCATGAATCAAGAAAATCCTCCTCAAAATCTTGAAGAAGGCACACCAACAAATATCTCAAGGGTGTCGCCTGTGACTACCGTGCTCCAAGACTTGCCTCCTCAAAACCTATACAAAAGCACAACAACAGTCTTGGAACCATTCTCCCCACGTTCCTCAGGGGCATCGTATATGACAAACATGTTCCAACAAATGCGTAATTTGAATGAAGGCACCAGGTTTTCGATATAAGTTTTAATTTTCTATTCTCACACTTGCTGTCTTATTTATGTTCTCCTTTTAAAAATTGTATAACATCTATAATTTTAGCTGTAGTGCCTACACAGTAGAAGGTGTTACTATGGATGTTGTATTTAATCCTCAAAACCATGAAATTCCAGATCATTATTCCCTCGGCTTGATGAATCGAACATGTCCTCATTGTTACGCCTACACAATTGCTTTGAAAAAATTAACAAAATCATCTGTATCAAATCCTCTCTTTGGTAAATGTTGTTTACAAGGAAAAATTAGACTACCACCACTTATTGCACCTCCTTTAATGCTTCAAGCATTGTATGACGGCAATGATGAACAATCAAAATCGTTTCATCAGCACACACGAGAGTATAATGCTGCTAATGCGTTTACGGGTCTTGGTGCTACATTGGATGACAGATTAATTGCCGGGAGGGGGTCTAGAACATTCACCATCCATGGGGAATTACGCCATCGAACAGGATCGCTTATGCCATAGCCAGGGTGTGAACCAATTTACTCTCAACTGTACATTTATGATCCTAATTCAGCTTTAGATGTTTGCAGCAACAAAAATCCTAACTTGAGAAGAGATGTTTTGAAAACCATACAAGATTGTTTATTGCAAGTAAATCCATTTCCTATAAAATTTCGGCAGGCTCACACAATTTTAAGTGAATTAGAATTGACGGGGGTGAATTTACCGGCCTATCCCCACTACAATTCTGTAACAGACTGGCGTCGATATAATCTCCCAACAACTGATGAGATTGCGGTAATATTGCCGGGAGATGGAACCGAATCAAGTGGAATGAGAGATATTATGTTACATTTGAGAGGGGATAATGGTTTGATGCAAATTAATGAGTGTCATCCGGCCTATTTGCCATTGCATTATGTGGTATTGTTCCCTTATGGTGAGCTAGGATGGAATCTAGATTTGAAATAGTGGAACGCTTCCCAAGGTGGACCTTCATATGCTCGACTGACACAATTGCAATATTACAGTTATCTTATGTTCCAATGTGACACTGAGTATTCAACAATTTTAAGAGTTGGTAAACTATTTCAAGAATTTGTAGTAGATGCTTGGGCCGCTACTGAACAAAATCGGTTGACATACTACAAGTTGAATCAATCGAAGCTTCGTGCTGAACTTTACCAAGGTCTTACAGATGTTTGTGCAGATGAGCTTGGTCCTGAACAAGTTGGTCAACGAATGATTTTGCCATCTTCATTCACTGGTAGTGCAAGACATATGTTTGAAAATTTTCAAAATTCAATGGCTATCACACGGTATAATCAACACCCAGATATTTTTCTAACTATGACTACAAATCCCAAATGGCCTGAAATTACTAAATCACTATTGCCAAATCAGATCCCTACTAACCGTCCTGATTTAGTGACTCGAGTTTTTAAGTTGAAGTGGAATTTTTTGATGAAGGAGATAGAAACAAACAACGTCTTTGGTAGAAAAGCGGCACATGTTTTTACAATTGAATTCCAAAAAAGGGGGTTACCGCACATGCATGAACATTTGTTCCTTCATGGTTCAGATAAAATTCAAACATGTGCTCAAGAGGACAGAGTAGTGTGTGCTGAATTTCCGGATTGCCAAACTGACCCATTGCTTTTTGAAACAATTATAGGTTGCATGGTACACGGACCATGTGGTGCTCAAAATCCACAAGCACCATTTATGGAAAATGGGATGTGTACCAAGCGGTACCCTCGATCATTTATTTAATCAACAAGTATGGACTCTAATGGATATCCTATCTATCGTCGTCATAATACTGGTCAGAAGTACATTGTGAGGGGGCAAGAAATTGATAATAGAGACGTTGTGCCACATAATTCGTATTTATCAAGAATGTTCAATTGTCATATCAATGTTGAAGTTTGTGCAGGAGTTAGATGTGTAAAATACATTCACAAGTATATTTATAAAGGACATGATCGCACAACAATGGTACTTGGAGGAATTAATGAGATCCAACTGTAAAACCCCAAATTTTACGAATAAAGATTTAATTTTCTCAAAATATTTTTTTTGAATATTATGGTGTGGATTTGAGAAAATGTTATAGTTGTGGGTAATATTTATAAATTTTGCAAAGTAAGCAAGTTGTTATATAATATTCGATTGGTCGGAGAATATTCTTTTGTCGGGAATATCCGCATCTGACAAGACAATCATTAGTGGACCCTACAAACGAAATTATTGTTGGAATGAGAAAAGGACATAAATATCTTTTATGAAAATAACGATGGAAGTCTTACTGTTAAACTGTTGAACTACCCTAGTAGTAAAAGTACGATGTACACGGGTAGTTGCATTGCAGCACGGTATTGATTATTGATGCTTACGTGAGAAGTCACTCATTTTGTTCAATTATTGCTACAGTAATTGCTATATAGTATCTTACGTTATTTGATTCAATTATTGTCAATATTTTATATGTTATTAAATCAATAATTGAGACGATACAGTTATTCATATTATTATTTGCGTAATTAAAAATGTCTAGAAGTTCTGTCGAGGAGAGGTTTGGTCACCTAATTGCGCGCCAATAGGGAGAAATCCTTATTGGAAAGCCCCCTCTTTCTTGGGAATGACCTGATTGTTAATATTGCGAGTTATAATAATATGAATAAAGGTTGTTAAAAATATTGAGGAATTTTTATGAAGTATTTGTTGTAAATTAATTTTGATTATTTTATGGACCCCCAATTTACCCATTTTTCAAAATAATCGATAGAAAGTTATTCAGTATAATAAAGGCGGGGCCACATGTGGGAAGAAAATTGAAGGTGGGAGAAAATGTATTTGGAAGGGAATGTTAGTATTATATATGTATTAAATAAAATTTAATGGAAGATGGTGGAAAAGGTGGAGTGTATTATATATATATATATAATATGTGTGTGTGTGTGTGTGAATGTGTTATATATATATGATAATGGCATGTGGGAAGAAAAATGTGTGTGTGGGGGGGGGTGGAGAAATGTGTTATACGGTGGGATGAAAATAAAGGAAGAGAAAGGGGTGGGGGATAGATGACTTGTAAGGAAGGGAAAATAAATGTGTGTGAGTGTGTGACGCCCCCAAAATAGGTATACATCACCTATTCTGAGTCGCCAAATACATGGTATAGAATACAAATACAATCTTAAATATACAACATGAGTTGTGAGTTTTAATACAAATATTGTCTTCTAGACATTAATTATTCAAACTCAAAATAAGTCCTTAATACATTTATTAACACACTATTTCATAGAATAATGAGGACTACTATGCTATCATCTGGACCATCACTCCGTTCCCCGACTAGTCCCTGCTACGTTCTCATTTCCTGAAGAGAACAATGAAAGCAAAAGGGTGAGCTCAACTAGCCCAGTAAGAAATATTATGACTAAGATAATGCAGAATAAATTATAATTAGCCTTTAACATGTTGTGTTAAACTGATACAATATAACAAACATCAAGTTTAACTGCAGCAGAACAAGCAATCCATTAAAAGAGTCACGTAGAGAATAAAATCTACTATCTTCTATGATTTAAAAGGTTTTTCATCACTTTTATCGCTGTGACTCAGCTTAATATATAATCCACATCATCCCTGCACTACGGCTAAAGATATTCATTAGTATCACAACCACAAATCATCCATGCACTACGGGCCAATGATATTTGTGTATTCATCAATGGTCATGATCATGCCAACAATTGTCCATCAATGCACTACGGACCAATGAAGACTTTTACCACATCATTTGTAACATTACGGTCATGATTATACCGAATAATCCCTGGTCATAATCAAACCAAGTCCATCTATGCACTACAAGCCACGGATGACTTTCAACATAATATAAACATGAGGATGATGACAATGATATAAGAATTCAATAAAATAAGTTCAAGAATTAATTTATCCAAGAACCAATAACGTCCAAATTGTAAACATGATACTGCTTTGTGGGGTAAAACTCAAGAATGCTCAGAAGAATATTTCCATGAAAAGATACTGAATGAAGCGCAAATATCAAGGATATTCCACTAATTTCATGGAGTATATAAGTCAAAACTTTAACCAACTGAGTATAATAAAGAATGGAATAACAAAAGAAATCACCAGGCATGCGATAGACAACACATACAGGTTATTCCAACAGAATAATAAATAACGGAACCAAAATTCATGCGTAAACGCACAGACGGATATATTCCAATAGAATAATAAATAACGGAACCCGGTCATGCGTAACGCACGCAGACGTGATGTTCCACGAGAATAATAAAAATGGAATAATGTAAGAATTTCACTATGTATGTGGTACTTATCGATGTAGACAAAAGTTATTCCAACATAATAATAAAGAATGGAATAACAGAAGAATTTCACCAAGTATAGGGTAGTCCGCGTATACAGGTTATTCAGAATAATAAAGAATAGAATAACAGAAGTTCTCTTCATGAATACGAAAGAAATAATACCCCTTACCTTGAAAAGAAGAGTAATCCAACTAGTATAGCGGGGATATTCTTGAAGAAAACTTTCACTACTTTCTACTCTAAAAACTTTCTAAAACTCTAAAGAAATATGCTCAAGATTATAGAAGAAGAATTCTCTGAGTCTGCTGTGATTTTTAATTCTAACTAAGCATCCTATTTATAGGAGAATGGAAAGGGTACTGTTAGGAATTTCTTCACGGATGAAATAATTCAAAGACTCACGTACATCATATGCAACATTTGGTTGATTGAAATGCAATAAAATTATCTAATACAAACAAAACTAAAATAATATATATATATATATAATAAATATAAACACATGTTTATTTGAATTATTACTCCCACCCGTGAACACTTGCTAGATTCCTTTATCCCAAATTCATTTTCTCCCCCCGTGGGCCGCACATGTTCCCCTCCCACCAACATGTCCTAATCATAGGTGGGTCCCAGTATATTTAAATAACTTTTTACCAATTATTTTGAAAAATGGGTAAATGGGGATCCAAATAATAAGCAAAAATTTACAACAACTACCTCATAAAAATCCTATCAATATTTTTAACAATATTTATCATCATTATTATAATTCACAATATTTAACGACCAGGTCTTTCCCAAGAAAGAAGGGGCTTTCCAATAAGGATTTCTCCCTATTGGCGCGCAATTAGGTGACCAAACCTCTCCTTGACAGAACTTCTAGACATCGTCAATATTGCAAATAATAATATTAATAACTCTGTCATCTCAATTATTGATTTAATAATATATAAAATATCGACAATAATTGAATCAAATAACGTGAGATACTATGCAACAATTACTGTAGCAATAATTGAACAAAACTGAGTGACTTCTCACGTAAGCATTAATAATCAATACCGTGTGCTACTATGCAACCACACGTATTACTGTACTTTTAACACCGGGTGTTTCAACAGTTAACGGTAAAATTTCTGTCGTTATTTTCATAAAAATATTTTTGTTATTTTCTCAATCCAACAATAATTCCGTTGTGGGGTCCACCAATGATTGTGTCGTCGTACGAATATTCCCTGTTAAAATAAATATTCCCCGACCAATCGAATATAATATAACAACTTGCGTACTTTGCAAAATTTTTAAATATTACCCACAACTATAACATTATATCAAATTCATTCCATAATATTCAAAAATAATATTCATAGAAAAATCATCTTTATTCATAAAAGTTGGGGTTTTACAGAGTGTGTGATGTGTGGGTGTGTAATATTGGTGGGAGAAATTTTGGTAAGTCACGGGTGGTGTTTGTTTTAAAACAAACATGTGTTATATATATATATATATTGTAATAAGTTTTGTTTTTTATGAAAAATAGAATATATTATATTTTATTGAATATTATAATATTAAGTTAAAAAAAAGAGAAGAAGAAGCATCAGAAGTTTTTTTTCCTCGTCCATGATCTTACAAATAATTTCCTACTGTGCGTTCGTGAATAAATTCTAAATAGTATCATTTCCATTCTCCTATAAATAGAATGCTTAGTTAGAATTGAAAATCACACCAGAATCAGAGAATTCTTCTTCTATAATATTGAGCGTATTTCTTTCGAGTTTTAGAAAGCTTTGAGTGTAAAAAATAGTGAAAGTTTTCTTCAAGAATATCCCCGCCCTACCAGTCTTCTTTTAAAGGTAAGGGGTATTATTTCTTTTGTATTCATGAAGAGAATTATTTTTTTTTAATACTCGTAAGGGGTATTATTTATTTCACATTCTGAAGAGATATTATTTTTCGTATCCGTATGTATATTATTTCCGTTCAATATTCATAAGAAATTTTATTTCGCTTCAATATTCATAAGAAATATTATATTAATTTAATATTAAGTAATGAATATTATTTTAATTTAATATTAAGTAATGAATATTATTTTCGTTTAATATTCGTAAGGGATGTTATTTTTGTTCAATATTCGCTTGAAATAATATTTTTCTTTCATACTCTGTAGTATGTAAGTAATATTATTTCGTTTCAGATTTTGAATTCTATACTCATTTTGTTAAAGTTTTGGCTTCTATACTCCATGAAATTAGTAGAATATCCTTGATATTTGCGCTTCATCAAGTATCTTTTCATGAAAATATTATTCTGAGCATTTTTGATAAGTTTTAACTTTTTCATGCCGGAGTATTATTCACGGGTTACTATTCACAGGATACTATTCACTCGAGTACTATTCACTCGAGGTACTGTTCATGATAAAAATTGATTCGTTTTCGGTCCAAAACATTTTTGGTACAATATTATTCTTGAATTTTACTCCACAAAGCAGTATCATGTTGACAATTTGAACGTTATTGAATTCTGGATAAATTAAATTATAAATCTTTAAAATTTATCCTTGAATTTATTTTATTGAATTATTATGTCATTGTCATCATCATCATGTTTATATTATTATGAAAGTCATCTTTGGCCCGTAGTGCATAGATGGACTTGGTATGATTATGACTAGGGATTATTCAGTATAATCATGATTGTAATGTTACAAATGATGTGGTAAAAGTCCTCATTGGCCCATAGTGCATTGATGGATAATTTTTGGTATGATTATGGCCATGGATTCTCTTCGGCCAAGGGTACGGTGCAAAGATGAATTGTTTTATGGCATGATCATGACCGTTGATAAAAACACGATTATCTCTGGCTCGTAGTGCATGAATAATTCGTGGTCGTGATACTAAAGAATATCCTTGGCCCGTAGTGCAGGGATGATTTGATGATGTGGATTATTTATTAAGCTGAGTCTCAGCGATAAAATTGATGATAAACTTTTTAAATCATAGAAGATAGTAGATTTTATGCTTTACTTGACTCTTCTAATGGATTGCTTATTCCGCTGCAATTGTTGATCTAAAACTTGTTGTCTATTATATTCTATCAGTTGTTATATTGTTGAAGGCTAAGGATAATTTATTCTGCATTATCTTAGTCATAATATTTCTTATTGGACTAGTTGAGCTCATCCTTTCTTGCCTTTATTCTCTTCGTGAAATGAGAATATAAATTTGGGACTAGTCTCGGGAATGGATTGACGGTCCAGATGATTACATTAGTAGTCCTCACTATTCTGTGAAATAGTGTGATAATAAATATATTGAGGACTTATTTTGAGTTTGAATACTGTCTAGAAGACAATATTTGTATTAAAACTCACAACTTATGTTGTATATTTAAGGTTGTATTTGTATTCTGTACTATGTATTTGGCGACCCAAGATGGGTGTTGTATACCTATTTTGGGGGCGTCACAGTTGGTATCAAAGCTTAGGGATATGATCCCTGGCTGAGATTTGAGACTAGAACTAGGAGGGGAGAGACAGGTGATTCCTTTGCTAGTATGACCTACCTAAGTTTACTTGTTATTTAATTGGTCGGTCAGAATATAGGGATAATATGTTGAATTTCAATTAACCCTTATTTTGTGACAGTATTTGAAAATGACATCCGAGAATGTTGAGAATAGCAATGGAGCACAGGAGACCGTTGAGTCACCACAGATCAATAACCAGGATAATGTGCATCAGGAAGGCAACAATCCTCATGCAAACAACAACACTGACCAAACGATGAACAACAGAATGTTTAGGAGCTTTCTGCAATTCGTATAACATCAGACAAGAGAGACTTCTGTTCGAAATTCAGGTGGAAATACTGGCAACCCACGGTTGGTCACCACTAAGCAGTTCAAGGAGTTGGGACCACCGAAGTTTTTGGGAAAGCCAAAACCACTTAAGGCAGAGACGTGGATAAAGCAAATCACCAAGATATATGATGTCTTGGAATGCTCAGAGGAACAAAAAGTTTCCTTTGCCACCTTCATATTGCGTAAAGAAGCAGATCATTGGTGGGAATCTGTAAAACGTACCCAGCCTGACGCACTCAAGATGTCTTGGGATAAGTTCCAAGAATTGTTTAACGACAAGTAATTTTCCAAAAGTATTCGTCACATAAAGGAGGTGAAATTCATCAAGTTGGAGCAAAACAATATGACCATGTCACAATACGAGGCTAAATTTGCGGAGTTATTCCGGTTTGCATCCCATTTGGTCGATAATGAGGAGCGAATGACGCGAATGTTTCTAAGAGGTTTGAAACCCAAAATACGTCAATACCTCATTTTCACAAACTTTGTTTATATTCGTATGTTGTGAATAGGGCTCTCGATTATTGGAAGCGCGATAATGAGTTAACACAACCAAAAGACAACGACCAACAACACGATAATAATCATACCGCGGTGTAGGCGGCCATCGAACAATGATAACCATCATGGGGGAAATTATCATGCCAAGAATGGTAACCACTTCGGTGGTAATCATGGCCAAGATAATAGAAGTGGAAATTTCAAGAAGAGAAGGTTCAACAATGATGTGAAGACGTCGGCACCAACACCCATTTCAAAGGAAGAAGAACGACCACCGGTCGTATATTTCAAATTCGGATAGGAGGGACACATCTGTACAAACTGTACGCAGCAACCCAACGCGTGTTTTAATTGCGGAAGAGAAGGTCACCTAGCTCGATTTTGTCGTGTAGTGAAGTCAAGTCCAGCTGAGATAGTGATGCCAAAGGATGTCCCAGACAAGTCAAAGCCGGTAGTATTAGTGAGAGCGTTTGTCGAGGAACCCGAACGAGATTATTACGGGTAAGTTAATCATAAACTCTTGCGAAGTTTATACCTTATTATATACCGGTTCTACCCACTCTTTTATTTCTCCTACTTGCGCTCAACGTTTAAATTAACCCCGAAGAAATTAGACTTTGATTTATCGGTTGAAACTCTGTTAGGAGAAACCTTCGTTACCTCCACTGTTTATAAGTCTTGTTGAGTCAAATCGACACTTTAACGTTACCTGTCGATCTTATCTCTTTGAATACTTGCCTTTGATGTGATTCTAGGAATCGACTGGTTAACTACTCATCATGCTAAAATTAATTATTTTCATAAGATTGTTAGCTTTCATATTCCTAAACAAACTATTATGCAAATTCAAGTAACCAAACCATTTAAATCAATCACTATCATCTCAAGCCATAAATCTATTCGTTTATTAAAAAATGGATGTCAAGTTTTCTTAGTCCATGTTACAGATTTAAACAAAAATACGTCAGATTTGAATGATATTTCTATTGTTAATAAATTTCCTGACGTATTCCCTGAAGAACTTTCTGGCCTACCCCCAGAGCGTGAAATCGAATTTTGTATCGACCTTGAACCCGATACAAAAAAAAAGCCTCAAGTATTTCTTCACCCAAAATGAACGTAATATGCGCTGAAGACGTTGGCTCGAACTGTTGAAGATTACGACCATACCATTCAATACCATCCAAGAAAAACGAATGTGGTAGCTGACGCGTTGAGTAGAAGATCGTATACGTTTACGAGTGCGATGTTGTTAACACAAAAACACATTTTGTATGACTTACAAATGATGAAGATAGAGTTAAAGATTCTAGAGAACCCACGTGAAGATAGCAAATATACGAGTAAAACCGACTTTAATCGATAAATTTAAAGTTACTCAAACTTCAGACCCGGAGCTGATGAATACGAAGAAGAAGGTTCAAGAAGGCGTTATTCTAGAAGCAAGAGTCGATGAAGAGAGAAAATCTCAACCCTCGCTTTAATTGGCCCATTTTAAATCCTTGATCGAGTAGGAACTGTGGCCTATAGACTCGTTTTACCGCCAAGTATGTCGCGTGTTCATAACATTTTTCACGTATCGATGTTACGTAAATATGTGGATGAACCGAACCACATTATTGAATTAGAACTAAATGAGATAGCAGAAGATTTAACGTATGAGGAGATACATGTTAAAATGTTGGATAAGAAGAAGCATATTATACGCTAAAAGGTTATACCTCAAGAGTTAGAATCTGACAGGGTATCCTAACATGTTCGACATACCAGGTACGTACGTAAATTTCGAGGGCAAAATTTCATAAGGAGGGGAGATTGTAAAACCCAAATTTTACGAATAAAGATTTAATTTTCTCAAAATATTTTTTTTGAATATTATGGTGTGGATTTGAGATAATGTTATAGCTGTGACGCCCCCAAAATAGGTATACATCACCTATTCTAAGTTGCCAAATACATGGTACAGAATACAAATACAACTTAATTATACAACAGTCGTGTAAAATACGACAAAACACAATGTAAGAGTTTTAATAAGAATATTGTCATCTAGACAATATCCACACTCAATGGAGTCCTCATTACATTTTTTGTCACACTATTTAAAAGAATAGTGAGGACTACTAATGCTATCATCTGGACCGTTATACTCCGTTCCCTGACTAGTCCCGGCTACGTTCTCATTTCTTGAAGAGAACAGTGAAAGAAAGGGTGAGCTCAACTAGCCCAGTAAGAAATATTATGACTAAGATAATGCAGAATAAATTATCGTTAGCCTTCAACAATGTTAAACTGATACAATATAACAAACATCAAGTTTAACTACAGCGGAACAAGCAATCCTTTAAAAGAGTCAAGTAGAGAATAAAATCGACTATCTTTTATGATTTAAAAGGTTTTTTTATCACTTTTATCGCTGGGACTCGGCTTAATAAATAATCCACATCATCCCTGTATTATGGCCAAGGATATTCATTAGTATCACAACCATAAATTATCCATGCACTACGGACTAAGGATATTCGTGTATTCATCAATGGTCATGATCATGCCAACAACTGTCCATCAATGCACTACGGGTCAATGAGGACTTTTATCACATCATTTGTAACATTACGGTCATGATTATACCGATTAATCCCTGGTCATAATCATACCAAGTCCATCTATGCACTACAGGCCACGTATGACTTTCAACATAATATAAACATGAGGATGATGACAATGATATAAGAATTCAATAAAACAAGTTCAAGAATTAATTTATCCAGGAACTAATAACGTCCAAATTGTCAACATGATACTTCTTTGTAAAGTAAAATTCAAGAATGCTCAGAAGAATATTTCCATGAAAAGATACTGGATGAAGCACAAATATCAAGGATATTCCACTAATTTCATGGAGTATATAATTCAAAACTTTAACCAACAGAGTATAATAAAGAATGGAATAACAAAAGAAATCACCATGCATATGATAGATCGCACAGACAGTTTGTTCTAACAGAATAATAAATGACGAAACCAGGTTAAGCGAAATTCGCACCGACAGGATATATATTCCAACAGAATAATAAACAATGGAATAACAATAGAAATCACCATGCATGCGATAGACAAAGATGCACAAGTTATTCCAACGAATAATAATTAATGGAATCGTGTCGGCGTGTCATACGACCGATATGATATTCCAACGAATAATAAATAACGGAACCGTGTCACGCATAAACGCACAAACAGGATGTTCCAATGAATAATAAAGAATGGAATAACGAAGAATTTCACCATGTATGCGGTACTTCACATAGGCAGTTATTCTAACATAATGATAAAGAATAGAATAACAGAAGAATTTCACCAAGTATAGGGTAGCTTACGTATCTGAGTTATTCCAACAGAATAATAAAGAATGGAATAACGGAAGAATTTTACCATGTATGCGGTACTTCGCATAGACAGATTATTCCAACATAATGATAAAGAATGGAATAATAGATGAATTTCACCAAGTATAGGGTAGCCCGCGTATACAGATATCTGAGTTATTCCAATAGAATAATAAAGAATGGAATAATGAAGTTCTCTTCATGAATCTGAAAGAAATAATACCCACTTACGAGTACAACAAATAATATCCCTTACCTTAGAAGACCGGATATAGGAGTAGTGAAGTAGCGAATACTTTTCTTCTTTCTCTATATAGTTTCTCTCTAGAGAGTTCAAATTGAATTAGTAAGAAATAATGAAAGAATGAGCTTACATTTATAGGAGAATGGACCTGAATAGTAACTAATTCATGAATGGTCCAGATTGATTTACTTTTGAACAGTACGGTCCATATTGATTTACTATGCAATATAAATAAAATATTCTAATAAAAAAAATCTTTTAAATAAAATATAATATATTCTATTTATAATCTAATAAAACGAATAAATTTATAAAAGTATTACATTTTTAATATAAAAAGATTTTACTACTTAAAAAACACTATGCATGCACTATGCATAATAAAATATAATATATTCTAATTATTATACAATAAAACAAATAACTTTATAAAAGTATTCATTTTATATAAAAAAAATTACTATATACAAAAAACACTATGCATAATAAAATATAATATATTCTAATTATTATACAATAAAATAAATAACTTTATAAAAGTATTACATTTTATATAAAAAGATTTTACTATGCAAAACACTATGCATAATAAAATATAATATATTCTAATTATTGTCTAATAAAACAAATAATTTTATAAAAGTATTACATTTTTATATAAAAGTTTTCTTTGTTTTATTACATTAATAATACTAATTAATAAAACAAAATTTATATATATAATAAATATATATAAAACTTAGTGACTTCATAAAAAGACACCTCAATATATTTAACAACATTTATCATCATTATTATAATTCAAAATATTAATCGACCCGAATTCGTTCCCGAGAAAGAGGGGGCTTTTCAATAAGGATTTCTCCTATTGTGGCATTATTAGGTGACCAAACCTCTCACTGACAGAACTTCTAGACATCGTTAATATTGCAAATAATAATATTAATAACTTTGTTTTCTCAATTTAATATATAAAATATCGACAATAATTGAATCGAATAACGTGAGATCTTATCAACAATTCTTTGAAGCGATAATTGAACAAAGCGGTGACTTTTCACGTAAGCATCAATAATCAATATCGTGTTACTCTTATGCTGACCACGCGTATTCCTATACTTTTAACATCGGGTGTTTCAACAGTTAACAGTAAACTTCCGCCGTTATTTTCATAAAATATTTTTGTCATTTTTTCAATCAGACAATAATTCCATTGTGGGGTCCACCAATGATTGTGTCGTCGTACGAATATTCCCTGTTAAAACGAATATTTCCCGACCAATCGAATATTATATAACAACTTGCATACTTTTCAAAATTTATAAATATTACCCACAACTATAACATTATCTCAAATCCACACCATAATTTTGAAAAAAAATATTTCGAAAAATTTAAATCTTTATTCATAAAATTTGGGGTCTCACAATAGTTGTGGGTAATATTTATAAATTTTGCAAAGTAAGAGAGTTGTTATATAATATTCGATTGGTCAGAGAATATTCTTTTTGTCGGGGAATATCCGTACGACAGCACAATAATTGGTGGACCCCACAACAGAATTATTTTCGGAATGAGAAAACGATGAAAATATCTTTTTATGAAAATAACGACTTTAAGTTTTACTGTTAAACCGCTGAACTACTCGGTGAAAAAAAAGTGCAAAGAATACACGTGGTCGCATAAGAAAGACACAAGATTGATTATCGATGCTTACGTGAGAAGTCACCGCTTTTGTTCAATTATTTCTATAAGAATTGATAAGATTCTCACGTTATTTGATTAAATTATTGTCAATATTTTATATGTTATTAGATCAATAATTGAGATGATACAGTTATTCATATTATTATTTGTGTAATTAACAATGTCTAAAAAGTTCTGTCGAGAGAGGTTCGTCACCTAATCAAGCTACCAACGGGAGAAATCCTTATCGAAAGCCTCTCTTCCTGGAACGACCGTCATTAATATTGAGAGTTATAATAATATAAATAAAGGTTGTTAGTATTTGTTGTAAATTAATTTTGATTATTTTATGGACCCCCAATTTATCCATTTTTCAAAATAATCAGTAGAAAGTTATTCAGTATAATAAAGGTTGGGCCACATGTGGGAAGAAAATTGAAGGTGGGAGAAAATGTGTTTGGAAGGGAATGTTAGTATTATATATGTATTAAACAAAAGTTAGTGGAAGATGGTAGAAAAGGTGGAGTGTATTATATATATATATATATATATATATATATATATATATATATAATATGTGTGTGTGTAAATGTGTTATATATATATGATAATGACATGTGGGAAGAAAATGTGTGTGTGTGGGGGGGGGTGGGGGTGGGGGGTGGGGGGAGAAATGTGTTATACTATGGGATGAAAATAAAGGAAGAAAAGGGGTGTGGGGATAGATGACTTGTAAGGAAGGGAATGTAAATGTGTGTGAGTGTGTGATGTGTGGGTGTGTAATATTGGTGGGAGAAATTTTGGTAAGTCACGGGTGGTGTTTGTTTTTAAAACAAACATGTGTTATATATATATATTATAATAAGTTTTGTTTTTTTATGAAAAATATAATATATTATATTTTATTGAATATTATAATATTAAGTTGAAAAAAAA
The DNA here is from genome assembly GCA_020205615.1 of Panax quinquefolius. Lineage (NCBI taxonomy): Eukaryota > Viridiplantae > Streptophyta > Magnoliopsida > Apiales > Araliaceae > Panax > Panax quinquefolius. The sequence goes on along the minus strand of CM035154.1, from coordinate 150,096,193 downwards.
AAGAGAAGAAGAAGCATCAGAAGTTTTTTTTCCTCGCCCGTGATCTTACAAATAATTTCTTAATGTGCGTCCGTGAATAAATTCTAAATAGTATCATTTCCATTCTCTTATAAATAGGATGCTTAGTTAGAATTGAAAATCACACCAGAATCAGAGAATTCTTCTTCTATAATATTAAGCGCATTTCTTTCGAGTTTTAGAAAGTTTTGAGTGTAGAAAATAGTGAAAGTTTTCTTCAAGAATATCCCCGCCCTACCAGTCGGAATACTCTTCTTTTTAAGGTAAGAAATATTATTTCTTTCGTACTCATGAAGAGAATTATTTTCTTTTAATACTCGTAAGGGGTATTATTTATTTCACATTCTAAAGAGATATTATTTTTCGTATTCGTATGAATATTATTTCCGTTCAATATTCATAAGAAATTTTATTTTGTTCAATATTTGCAAGAAATATTATATTCATTTAATATTAAGTAATGAATATTATTTTCGTTTAATATTTGTAATGAATATTATTTTCGCTTAATATTAAGTAAGGGATGTTATTTTTGTTCAATATTCGCTTGAAATAATATTTTTCTTTCATACTCTGTAGTATGTAAGTAATATTATTTCGTTTCAGATTTTGAATTTTATACTCATTTTGTTAAAGTTTTTGTGACGCCCCCAAAATAGGTATACAACACCCATTCTGAGTCGCCAAAATACATGGTACAAAAACAACTACAACTTTATTAATACAATTGTCGAGCAAAATACGACAACACTTAAAGTGTGAGTTTAAATACAAATATTGTCATCTAGACAATATCCACACTCAAATAAGTCCTCATTACAATTATTGGTACATTATTTTACAAAAATGGTGAGGACTACTAAAACAACTTTCTAGAACCATCATTCCACACCCTGACTAGAACTCGCTACATTCTCGCCTCCTGAGAAGAAAAATGGAACAAAAAGAAAAAGGGTGATCTCAACTAGCCCAGTACAGAATATTATGATTAAGATAATATAGAACAAATTATCGTTAGTCTTCAACAGGGAAAAATCTGATAAAATACAATAGACAACAAGTTTCAGATCAATATTCGCAGCGAAAATAATAATTCATAGATGAGTAATGTAGAGAATGAAATCTACTATAATCTATGAATTTAAAGGTCCATCATCAATATTTTATCCCTGTAACATCAATCAATATTCATCTTGAATCAGATATTCATCTTTGCACTACAGGCCAAAGATATTCATCAGTTGGTCATGTTCATCTCAACACCTGTTCATCTTTCCACTACGGCCAAAGATATTCATAAGAAAATCAACCATCTTTTCACTACAGGCCAAAGATATTCAATAATATCATCATTTAGGACTGAGGATGATGAAAAATATTTTAAAGAAAAACGAATCCAGTGAAATAAAAGAATAAATATTAAGGATTCGTATTTCAAACAATCTAAGTTCAAAAATACTTCATAAATAACCATAGTGAAGTAAAATTCAAGAATGATCAAAACATGGATACAATCAAAGCTAGTATCCATAATAGATATTTTGGACAAAAAATGAAAATTTAATTTTTTACGTGAATAGTGTAGTGATTAAGTGAATAGTGTCGATATCGTGAATAAGTAACCCCCGATACTAAAAGACAAGAATTTCACAAGAAAAATCTTACCAATATTCGGCATAATGATATTAGAAGAAATAATATCATTTTTTTAAAAAAATATTCCTTACCTTGAAAAAGATCAGTACTTAAATTTGGAATACTAGGATATAGTCTTTGAATGAAACTTGCACCGTATAGCAACACTCAAAGTATCAAAATACTCACAAGAATACGCTCGATAATATAAAGAGAGAAAGAGAGAGAAAACTTCAGTTTCTGATGTGATTTTCAATTCTAACCTAAGCACCCTATTTATAGGAAAATGCTTATAACACCAAAGCAAAAAATTTAATATAATATTAATATAATTTTCTTAACTTCCTACGCATACCTACCAGACCACAACATCAGCCACCCACCCACAATAAATAAGAAAAACATTTTTTATAAAAAAAATATTTAAAACTTCAAAAATTAATTATTCCGAAACTTCGGAACTTCAATAATTCATAATAAATAGCCCTTTTATCAGAAAAATTAAAACCTTATGTCCTTTTCATAGGAAATTCCATTCTCTACAACTTTACAGAAGAAAGGTTTTCCAAATTTCAAACGTAAATTGAATAAAAAATCCACAAACCAAGGCGATTTTACGGTATAATCAAATTTCAATCAAGAAATAGGGTCCACAAACATGAAAAAACATGTTTTAAATATTTTTAGTAACAAAATACTCTTCCTCCTAATTTATTCATATATCCCACATTCATTGTAAAAATATCACCATTATTATATTATTAAAATATAATAATATATTTAAATAAATTATTTTATCGAAAAAGATAAAATATTAATTTTTCAACAATTGTCACTTTAAAATTTTCTCCATCTATATCCACATAAAATGAATATTTTTCTTATCATATAAATCAATAATTAATTATTCACAAATAATATTACGAATCACAATACTAAAGAACCGGTAGCTTCTCCTTGGAAAGAGGGGCTTTCAATAAGAATTTCTCTCATCTTTGCGTACAATTAGATGACCAAACCTCTCCTTAGATGTAACTTTCTAGACATTGCCAATAATATTATCTAATAATATTATTCAAATAATATGAATTTTTAATTTGATAAAGGAAAATACTGTGTAATGACAATTATTGAAATAACAATAATATAAAATATCAACACAACAATTATTGAATAAAATAAAAAATTAAACAGTAATTACTGTAACAATTATTGAGTAGTGCCTTCTTACGTAAGAATCAATAATTGGTGCAATACTGTGTGCTACTGTGTTTTAACCACCGAGTATTTCAACAGTATTAATGGTAACAACTACTCCATTATTTATAAACAACTTATACTTGTCGTTTTCTTCATCCAATCACTTTACGTTATGGGGCCCACACAAGGCTGCACCGTCGTACGAATATTCCCCAACAGTAAGAATATTCCACGATCAAACGAATATTCCCCGACAACAAAGAATATTTTATAACCACTTGCTTATTTGAAATATTTGCGTATTTTACCCATAACTAACAACATTAATCAAATCAACCCTTACTATTTCAAAATAATAAATAGAGGAAATTCAATTTCATTTAATAATAAGTTGGGGTCTTACAGTTTTGGCTTCTATACTCCATGAAATTAGTAGAATATCCTTGATATTTGCGCTTCATCTAGTATCTTTTCATGAAAATATTATTCTGAGCATTCTTGATAAGTTTTAACTTTTTCATGTCGGATTATTATTCACGGGTTACTATTCACAAAGTACTATTCACGAAGTATTATTAACGAGGTACTATTCACTCGAGTACTATTCACCCGGGGTACTGTTCATGATAAAAATTGATTCGTTTTCGGTCCAAATCATTTTTGGTACAATATTATTCTTGAATTTTACTCCACAAAGCAGTATCATGTTGACAATTTGAACGTTATTGAATTCTGGATAAATTAAATTATAAATCTTTAAAATTTATCCTTGAACTTGTTTTATTGAATTATTATGTCATTGTCATCATCCTCATGCTTATATTGTTATGAAAGTCATCTTTGGCCCGTAGTGCATAGATGGACTTGGTATGATTATGACTAGGGATTATTCGGTATAATCATGACCGTAATGTTGCAAATGATGTGGTAAAAGTCTTTATTGACCCGTAGTGCATTGATGGACAGTTTTTGGTATAATTATGGCCATGGATTCTCTTCGGCCAAGGGTGCAAAGATGAATTATTTTATGGTATGATCATGACCGTTGATGAAAACACGATTATCTTTGGCCCATAGTGCATGAATAATTCGTGGTCGTGATACTAAAGAATATCCTTGGCCCGTAGTGCAGGGATGATTTGATGATGTGGATTATTTATTAAGCTGAGTCTCAACGGTAAAATTGATGATAAACTTTTTAAATCATAGAAGATAGTAGATTTTATGCTCTACTTGACTCTTCTAATGGATTGCTTATTCCGCTGCAGTTGTTGATCTAAAACTTGTTGTCTGTTATATTCTATCAGTTGTTATACTGTTGAAGGCTAAGGATAATTTATTCTGCATTATCTTAGTCATAATATTTCTTACTGGACTAGTTGAGCTCACCTTTTCTTTCATTGTTCTCTTCAGGAAATGAGAATATAGCTAGGACTAGTCGGGGAATGGATTGACGGTCCAGATGATTGCATTAGTAGTCCTCACTATTCTGTGAAATAGTGTGATAATAAATGTATTGAGGACTTATTTTGAGTTTGAATACTGTCTAGAATACAATATTTGTATTAAAACTCACAGCTTATGTTGTATATTTAAGGTTATATTTATATTCTGTACCATGTATTTGGCAACCCAAGATGGGTGTTGTATACCTATTTTGGGGGCATCACACCAACAATATCTTGATGCTATGTATATTGGACCTCCAGAAGCCGCGTGGCGATTGTTTGGTAATCCTTTACATGAAGAGATTCCTTCAGTTGTAAGATTGGCACTTCATTTGCACTCGATGCATCGTGTGGTCTTTAACCTGCTTGAATCTTTTGATATGATCCTTTCTAAAGGTGCACATCAAAAACAACTCTAACTGGCTTTTTTGATTGTTTTGCTACAAATGAATCTGCCCGTGTATTAACTTATCAGGAATTTCCAGAAAAATTTGTTTGGAACAAGTCTATCAATAAATGGACTCCAAGACAAAGGGGTTATGCAATTGGTAGAATGTACTTTGTTAGCCCTAATTCGGTGTGAGCGGCGGTTTATTTATGCGTACTTCTAACTGTTGTTAGAGGACCTACTTCATTTGACTGGCTACGCACGGTAAATAATGTTATGCATGATACATTCAAGTCAGCATGTGTTGCAAGAGGACTTCTTGAAGATAATGAAGAATGGATACAATGTCTTCAAGAGGTTGCAATTATGAGAACGGGATACCAATTAAGGAGAGTATTTGTTATAATTATAACGAAATGCTTTCCATTGCATCTATTTGAATTGTGGAAGCAATTCTCAGCACATATATGTGATGATTTAGCACACTGCACATAAGATTCATACTATGTTTGGTATTTTGAATCCAACTGATGATCATATTGAAGATTATGGCTTATATTTGATAAATCAATTGCTCCATGAGTCGGGGAAGAGTTTAGTTGACTTTCCACCCATGCCACAACCAACTGGAAATTGGAATGTAATAGTTGGAAATAGATTACTGTTTGAGCACCAACAACTTGAGAATGAAACATACAGTCTGATGCACACATTAATGTTGACAGACTTAATGATGCACAACTGGCTGTTTATACTGCTGTCACAACGTCAGTATGTGAAAACATAGCAACTACTTTCTTTTTGAGTGGAGGTCTTTGGATCGAACAACATTTTGTATAATACCATCAGTAACCAAATTATGTAGCTATGGACATGTTGTTGTTACTGTGGCTTCATCTGGTATTGCATCGTTGTTATTGGTAGGGGGCGCACTACACATTCTACATTTTGTATTCCTTTGGAAACCCTAGATAATTCAATATGTGGGTTCACTAAACAATCAATGCATGCCGATTTGTTTAGAAAAACAAAGCTGATAATATGGGATGAAGTTTCTATGCAACTTCGATACTGTGTTAAGGCAGTTGATCCCACCCTTCAAGATATCAAAGACGATAAAAGACCTTTCGGAGGTATCACTGTTGTCCTAAGTGGAGACTTTCGACAAATATTGCTTGTTATTCCTAAAGGCGTTCGCGAGCAAATTGTGGGTGCATCATTGAGACGGTCTTCACTATTCAAAGATATATGTGTTTTGACTTTGGGTTCAAACATGTGATTAATTCGCACAAACGTTCAAAATATTATTTTTGCTCAAATCTTGATGGAGGTAATATTTCATTCAACCTTAGATTGAATTTTTATAACATGATACTTTGAATTAAATCTCATTTTGTGAATAATTATACTTTCATTTTTTAGATTGGGACCAATCCACAAGAAATTGTGCAACTTCCATCTACAATAAGCTGATGTTATAATCTAAATGAATTGATATTTAGAATCTATCCACAATTGGATGTGATTGGTATAGTGACTCCAACCTTTCTCATTTGAGAATCGGACAATTCTATCTCGCTTCATGATGACGCGTCGATGATATAAATGTTGCGACCTTGAATATTACTCCAGGAGAAACAATTACTTTTTTAGCTGCAGATAAAATGTCTGAAGGTGATGAGCTTGATCATACCATTAGGAATCGATATCCTAATGAGTACTTAAACTCCTTGAATTCTTCAGGGTTGCCACCGTTTAAATTGGAGTTGAAAGTTGGATGCTCAATAATGTTGTTACGAAATATTGCATCAAAAGATGGACTTTGTAATGGCACGCGATTGATGGTTATTAGATGTGCCTCAAGGGTAATCAAAGCTCGGATATTAAATGGAGATAAAATTAGCAATTTAGTCTTCATTCCGAGAATATCATTGACACCATCTTTGGACTTGCCTTTTCGAATGACAAGACGTCACTTTCCTATCCGATTAACTTATGCTATGACAATCAATAAAGCCCAAGGACAATCTGTCAAGTTTGTTGGGATTAATTTGTGAACACCTATTTTTAGTCATGGACACCTTTATGTGGCACTATCTAGATGCACATCTGCGGATCGTATTACTGTCCTCTTTCCTGAAGATGGGTCGAATTGCACCACAAATATTGTTTACCCAGAAGTTTTATTATGATATTCTTACGACAATTAAATGGTATAGTTTAAACAAGTTTATTTCTACTAAATTATGTAATCTTTTCAACATTTCAACTTTTAATTTTACAATGAGGTTCATTCTTTGTAGGATTGGAGTGAATTTGTCAATGAGAACAATAAAATATATACAATGGACCTTTGTGGATGGGGCCGACGTAACCAGGTAAATCTACTTTTATGTCACTGAATCAAAATAACTTTACTATTCCTATAATATAAATAGTGTTAATTTTATTGGTTATGTAAATAATATAGGTGGTTGTGCATTCTCCTCATTGGGCAAAGTGCATTCGTATTGATACGAGGACATTAAGGATATTGATGAAAAGAAGGTATAAAGGGATGAAAAAGACATTTAAGAGAATTAAATGATATGCAATCCAATACTGACATGTCCACCTTTGACGATTACTAACCTACCACTGACCAAACAATTGTCTAGGTGTGAAAGTCTCTCTTACTAAGACTATATTTCTCTACTTCTCATGCAGACACACAACACACATAATACATGCACAAACACACACACATAACTGTAACCAATCAAACACTCGCAAATCAAACCCACACACCATTATACTGCCACCAATACAAATTTATGATTTAAATCATTAAGCAAATGAACTGTTCGTTGAGATAGTACTAAGAAAACTTTATTTGATTGTAAGTCCATATTTTTTCCTTAAAAAATTAATTATTTGTTACAATCTCTCTAAATTCTTACTGCAATCAATTTAAATCATTCCCCCCTACATACAAATATGTGTGCTCGTTTGTTTTTTAGATAATTCAGGGTAAAGTAAGGGGTCTTATGTTTCGGATTTATAATTGTTTTATTTTAACTCACATATTTCGATAATTTTTAAATTTCAAATATTTTCAGGTATATATTGAAGGATACATGATGTAAGCTGTAAAGAATATACTTGGTGTAAGCTGTAAAGTAAAGGGTCTTATGCTCAACATGTTGTTTCTCTATTTTCTGCATGTATGTATTTTTTGTGTTCTGCCTTTTATAAAGTTAGCTAATTATACTTGGTTAATGGTTATGATGATTTTGGGTATGAAATGATGGTTTTTTTTGTGGTTTGGATATGTATGGATGATTGTAAGTTTTGTAAACAGGTTTAGATTTTTCAGGATATCTATTTTTAAAAGAAACTCTGTCGAAATTTCTTGAAATTAGTAGCGACTAGCTTAATGTTTTGGTGGTTGGATGTGTTGATGATTGAGTATGTATTAATTTCTTCATGTATGTATTTTTTTGTTCCGTATTTTATAAAGTTAACTAATTATACATGCTTATGATGATTTTGGGTATGAAATGATTGTTTTTTTGGTGGTTTGGATATGTATGGATGATTGTAAGTTTTATACACAAGTTTATATTTGTCTGGATGTCTATTTTTAAAGGAAACTTTGTCAAAATTTTTTAAAATTAGTAGCGACTAGCTTGATATTTTGGTGGTTAAATATGTGTTGATGATTGTGTGTATTTTGTGTGTTACGTCTTTTATAAATTTAACTAATTATACATGGTTATGATGATTTTTGGGTATGAAATGATAGTTTTTTTGGTGGTTTGGATATATATTGATGATTATAAGTTTTGTAGACAGGTTTAGAATTTTTTAAATATCTATTTTTAAAGAAAATTCTACCAATTTTTTTGGAAATTAGTACCAATTAGCTTGATGTTTTGGTAGTTGGACATGTATTGATGATTGAGTATGTATTAATTGTTGTGGTGGCATGGTGAATTATGGTGGTATGTGTCTTTAAGTAATGTAATATTTTTCGAATTTTAATTTAATTTTTTTTTACGTCGTGCCTTCAGGCACGGACATATACTAGTTGCTATATATTATGTGAAAATGGAATACATGACTTGTTTTAGTCAAATTTAACTATAGATACGTTAATTTGTTAATGGTATTTTTGTCTTTTTATCATTTTTATTAATGACATTACAGAAATTTTATTATTTTAAAAATCAAATATCACAAAAGGTTAAAACTCTGATAAATGTTGCACATTTTTTTAAATTATTTTTCAGAAACAAATGAAAGTCCAATTATAACTTCTTTTAAACTAAGGAAGGTGTATTCAATTAAGACTTTTAAAGTTTGGTTGTATCCAATCAAGACATTTAAAGAGTTTATAAAAGTTTAGTGGTATTCAATTACAACTTTTGTAATGTCTTTAAAAGTTAGGTGGTATTGAATTAAGACTTTTATAAAGTTAGGTAGCATTTTCAATTATATATGTATTATACTTTGAAACTTAGAAACCCGTTTAACATACACTCAATAGGGGTGAATGTCAAACAGTCCCCAGTTTGGGACTGTTATTGAATGTTATGTCTCTCACTTAGGCTCGTGCAAATACGAAACGGTATATTTTTTGTTATTTTGAGGATTAATCGACTTTTATCTCTATATGTTCTCCGAGTGCATACATAGATTAAGTTATCTTAGTCTATTTTGTGTGCTTAGAGACCATGGAGAGGTGCTGCCGAAATTTTCTTGAAACTCATAAAACGTACTCAATGTGTTTGCACTACTGACGAGACGCATCCAATAACAGGATAGAAGCCTTACCCCTGTCCTATAGAGATACTAGGTAAATCTAATTTACGCATGAATATCCAAATTAACTTAATGCGCATTTACGTGTAGTTAAAAATGTCGGTAGGCCGGGAGTTGGATGTCTTAGTAGGATACCCAATGATGGGAGGAATTAGTCTCGACTTATCGTGTTGGGGTTTTAGATTTCTTGAACAAAGCACTAGAACATACGGATGATCCGCATGGGAAGATGCGATGCCCGTGTGTCAAGTGTAAAAATCTGATTTGGAAGAAAGTTGACGAGATTAAATTCGACTTATTTTCTCGTGGATTTATGGATGGGCAGTTGTCAGCTCGGGACCACCATCAGAGATCATCAGCCCCGCTTAGTCTCCGATTTAGCTTGGGAGGCTATGTGTGCGCACTGGGAGGCTGATGACTTCAAGAAAAAGTCTGAGAAGGCGAAGAAGAACCGTAGTCAGCTCCGGATAGTACACACCACTGGTTCTCAGTCGTTCGAGGAGGCGAAGACGGTAAGTGCGTTGTATTTAGTTATTTATGTGTCAAGTTCTCACATAAATACTTAAGACCTGTTTTATGAATGTTTGTATTAGGCATTGGGGAGGACCTTGGGACGAGATCCTACCATGCTAGAGTTTTGGGATCGAGTCCACATGCCTGGGACGGCGTGTCTTTGTCTCGAGCAACTTTAGCTATCTTGGTAAAACTCATCTTGTTATTTAGCTTTTAATAATATTCAATCGTAAATAAAATGATATAATTAACATACGTATCTGGAATACATTACAGATGATTTTCGTAAGCTTGAGGACGAAGCGTATAAATGAGTGGAGACTATTAGGAGGGTTCGAGGCGTTAGATTCTGCCACCCCCTCTTCCCGATATTGTATTAGATCGGGATGAGGAGGCTGAGACTATGGGTCGCGTCTCGGGATCCCCCTACTAGCGATCTAAGAGATGTCGAGTGTTGGATCTGCAGAGATACCCACATATACACTTCACGGAGGTAATATTTTTTATGTTTCACGAAATTATCCGAATTTATCACATTATATAAATTATTATTAATAATCAAATTTGTATCTCTTTATAGGCTCTGCTTGGCCTTGTCCAAGAAACACATGTCGGACCATCTCATACGGGGTGGCTTGGATGATGATATCTTCCGTGGTGATAATTTGTGTCGGATAGGTTCCATCTGCGTCCTGGTCTTTCGGCGTCGTGATTGCCTTCCATTCTCGCCTCACCAGATTGCTCGAGATATTATAGCGAGGGCCTCTGCGGAGATGCGGGATTACCTCGGGAGCGATTCGGCGCTTGAGCGCCGAGATGCTCCGGATGGTGATTACCCTCTTGGAGGAGGCTTTTCGTCCTTAACTTACTCGGTATTCTTATTGTTTATGTTTTTAATTAAAACAAGTTTGTTAATTAATTCACACACACACACACACACACACACACACACACACATATATATATATATATATATATATATATATATATATATATATACGACTAATGATTTATATTTTGATTCTATCAACAGGTGGCGATAAGCGGCAAGTGGCGATGATGAGCAGAGAGACGAGGTGATTTCCATACACGAAAGGCGGCGTCGTTCACCTCCTCCGATGATGATACTTTTACTTGTTTATAGTTCATTTGTATATATTCATGTTATTGTAGAACTTTTGTATATATTGTCTTTGTCTAATTAAATGTCTGTACAACTATTGTAAATTATATTGTTTAACATTTATGGAACCTTAGCTTATATTTGTAATTGGTTAGCTTATAATACGTTTTGGTGGATATTTGAATGTGAATGTGAATGATAATGAGTTGAAGATTACGTTTTAGTGCTACGTTGCATATTTGAATGTGAGATACGAGTTTATATTACATCGTATTGGTTGTGACAAATTCTGGTACATTAATGGGTTTAAACACTGGCCCGAACTTTTTAAATCTGTATTTAAAAAAAATTAGTTAGTTCCAACGGAATAGGGTAGGTTCGACAGAATGTCCCTCGGAGTTAACAAATAAGCAATTTTTTATAAATGGCATTATGGCCTAATTTTCAGTCGAACATACAGTATCTTCGACGGAACATGTCTGTCATAAAAACGTTATCTCCGACGCAACGTTTGTCGAAGATAATAAGTAGACACTTTTAATAAATATATGATTATTTTAGTTTTCAGTCGGAAATAGACTATTTCTGAGGGAGTAAATTCGTCAGAAATAGGTACTGTTATATCCGACGAATAATTTCGTCCTATATATTCTGTCGAAGATAGTTTATGTTCGACGAACTTCTGTCGGGATTACGTCCGTCGAGGATAATGACATTTCGACGAAATTTGTGACAGATTGTATTTCCGACGCGATTATTTACGACTGAATGTCTGACGGATATTTTCGTCGGACATAATATATTTTTGACGTAATAGTATTATGTCTAACGGATATTTCCGTCGAAATTAGCCGATTTTCTTGTAGTGAAAGTATTTTTGTATTCAAAAAGTCATTAATTTTTTAGATTTCTATTAAATGGTAGAGTTTAGCAGACTTTAGAAGAAAAGTTATAACTATCAACCCATATCCAAAGTCTAGCCTCATCTCTAAAGACTTCCAAATATTAAACACAAAGGTAAAAATTCAAATCGCCAGTAAAAAAATTGCAGAGAGATTTTATGGAAAATTCAAAAGTCGCAAAACTCTTTGGTAAATTTTTAACTTAAAATGAATATAAATTAATCTAATTTAAGAAAATATAATTATTAAAATTATAAATCATTTATATTTTTTTTTACTAAAATTATTAAAAATTAGATAAATTACACAAACTTTTATTATAGGAATATCTCAGTTATGACTTTGAAAAATCAAACGAAAAATTTTGATTTTGATTTTTACTATTATATATATATATATATATATATATATATATATAGATATAGTATATGATATATACTGAATTTTGATAAATTCTAAAACTCATCAAAATTAAAAAATTTAATTAAAAGATGATAACGGTCGACTGTTAAAAAATTAGTTACGTAACATTTTAATTAATTAATTTCTAACATCATAAACAAATTAAAAATTCACATAATTATTTTTTTAATGGTCAATTTTGGTTCACTAATAACTATTAATAATTTTAAGAAAAAAAAATCTCTCTGGCAATTTTGTCTGTGGCTTACCGGTAACTAAAAATCTCTCTGGTAATTTTTTTATAACTTGGTGGCAATTTACTCACATTTATAAAGTTTTGCGATCATATAGATTTTCATTGTCATATTATTTTGTGAAAAACAGAGTTTGATACTCATACTAAAAAATTGTACACATATATATAGTATATATAATTCAATGAAAAGTGAGCTTAATTTTTGTGTTGCGTCTGTAGCTTCTAAAGTTTTATTCGTATTCGAGTATCCAAATTTATCTTGAAATGAGTAAAATAATATGAATGCTTTCAACATATATAAAATCTCATGCCATAATAATTTAATGAAATAATGAGATTTCATGTAGTTCATGAAAAAAGAGTGAGAGGTTGTACACATGGGCTAATTAACAATTAATATAAACTACAAGATATATTAGAAGTGTACAAAAGTCTATCAAAATCTTGGTAAAAAGTCTATTAAAGTCTATCACTTATTTCATGGAGTCTATAAAAGTCATTTTAAAAAAGTCTTTAAAGTCTTTAAAAGTCATTAAAATTTATAAACTCTACAAAAGTTTATCACTTAAAAAAAATCTTTAAAAATCTTAATTGAATACACCCCTCTAAAAGTAATGGAGTAAAGAGAGTAATATAAATGGTGTCATTGTGAATTTTGTTCTAATATCAAAGGGGTTGGTATTTAAGGCCACACAGTTTATTAAATTTCAAGTTGATGTGCATTTATTTAATTTTAATTGATTTAATTATTATAATTGTATAATATATATAAAAAATTATTAATCACAAAATTTATTTTATTCTAAACTTTTGTAAGTCATAAATTTTAAAGTTTAATATGTTAATATTTGATTTCAAAAATCAAATTATATCTCTAATTTTAAAATGCAAGAAGAGTAGTTATTTTATCATATGACATTCAACCAAACCAAAACAATAAATAAAATAAGAAATCCGATCTTGAGCAAGCGCAACGCAAATAATATTAGGACACCATTGTATCATATTAAAAGGAACTCCATTTAATGGTGGAGAATATATATATATATATATATATATATATATATATATATATATATACCAGTGGTATATGAATAAATTTCTTTACAATAACCGTAGGGATCGATCATGGAAGCTTGTGAATTTCTTATTTTCTCGAAAAAGAAATACATAAAGAATGAAAAAAGAGAGGAAAGGATTAATTAGTTAATGGATTAGATAAGTGAGGGCCAGAGCTAGAAGCAGAAGGACATAGGCAACCCCTTGATCAATGGCTGAGCCGTCATTGGCCGGACCATTTGGTGCAGGTGATGGACCAAATAATTCCTTAGCCTCACCCACTTGCAAAATCGCCATAAACATGAATCCAATGATCGGAAGAGCCACCAATATTCTCATTATTGAGTTCATCACTGTTGGGTCGTGATATTTTATCCCTTTGGGCCAAATATATTGGGCTTATTATTTTTATTCTATTGGGCCTCTATTATTGAATTATGAAAATCATTAAGCCCAATCATCATATTATTTTCATTTCAAACTTATAAGACCAAATTAATCAATGGATCAATCATTTAGACATTTTAAATATCTACAATCTTTGACCAGAATGATGAAAAAGCAAGTCGGTTGACTAAAGAACTCGCCATGCATTAATGTGGATGGGATCATAACCGTACGGCAGGAAAAAAAAATGACCAAAAAGCAATGGATACACTACATACGGTATAGCAGAACCCATCGGGTAAAGGGAATGTGTCGTGTAAGTAGTGGGTGTACGATAATTGAAAAGGAGGGTATAACTTGGCAAGAAGTCTCCACCAAGAGGTATGTTCTCATACACTTCTTCAATTATAATCGATATTCATAGAGAATATAATTATCTCTCGATATCAATATACTAGGTGATATAGCCTCCGCTTTCGATAAACCTTGTGAATTCACATATCGATTCTCACGCTCGAGCTATCCCCGACGGAACCGCCGCTTCTTGTGGTGTTTATTGTGTTTACGCTGCAGCGGGATCATGACGCTTTTAGGTGATTGGGACGTGACGAAAGATCTTGGCGCTAACATTGGTATTTAGAAGGAGGGCGTCTTTTTCAATCACAATTGTTTAAATTTGCTTCAAAGATGATGAGGAGTAGAGATGGAACACCGGAGGGAAGATGGTCATTAGTTCATCAACGCCTCGTATTTCAAAGAAAGGATCGCTTGGGTCCTACTAAAAGTGCTCGTGAGAGCACGGCTTCTAAGAACGATTCAGAAGAACTTCGTCCGAAGATCCATGGTGGAGCCAGACGGAAGTTAGTCTTCAACGCTGATAAGGGCTGTGATCCCAATCCGGAGCGGGTAGGCGGTTCGCCAACCGTGACTCATTCGTCAAGTGGTCAAGAAAACCGAGCTACCAAGTTGGCGAGGATGGCGACGAAGCGGATAAGGCTTTGGAGGTTCTCATAAGACAGAGGGAAGATATAGCCAACAAATGCTTCGGTGAATGAGTTGAGAGACGAAGCATCTAGCCATATTCATTCAAGGACAAAGTAGGCATAAGGAAGTACCCGTCGGAAGGGTAAGGAGCCGAACATTCTATGACGTGTCCAGGATCATTCTCGTAGTAGAGGAAATCGAGGAGCAGAACGCCTTCTACCTCGAAGAAGGCTTAACGATAACGTTAGATCAATTCATCACAATGATGAAAGACGAAGAAGCGGTCGAGAGAAATTATGTCGAAACCCGGCGGGAGAATACCGTCACAATCGTTTCTCATCATGAGGATGAAATTTTACGACCTAGTAAATCAAGAAGTCCCGTAAGGTAGTAGTAAGATCGGCAGGAAGGGTCGATCCATTCCAAAACCCAGTGTCGCCGCCAGAAAAGGAGATCTCATCACAACCCAAGGTGTTGATTTTCAGTAAGAGAGTTGAAAGAACTCCTAAACAATTGGTGAGGTACAACAGGTGAAAGATACTTCTGGTAAGAAGGCGCCCCCTTTTCCTCTGATATTCTCCGGGAGAAAGCAGATGCTACCAAAAAGTTACACCTCGCATGGAAAGCTATGATGGGTCAGAGATCCTTATGACCATAGTCAGGCGTTTGACCGAATTGATGGATTACTATGACTTTACTGATGCTGCTAAATGTCACACTTTTGTCACTACTTTGAGAAAAGACGCCAGACAATGGATGGGGACTTTACCATCGGATTCTATCTCCTCGTGGACTGAACTTTGTGATAAGTTCCATGCCCGCTTTTGAAAGTAATCAAGAAGGGGAAAGCTTCACAGGCTCTTTTAGCAGACAAGTCCCAAGCTTCACCAATGAATCTTTAGGCCAATATGTAAAGAGGTTTAGGGAAGCGGTCGGACAGGTGTCCGATCTTAATGATCTCCAAGCTGTTGGATTATTCCAGAATGGGCTGGATCTGGTTAAATCGGAGAAATTGGTAAAGAAATTGATGTTTCACCATCCGAAGAGCCTAGCAGAAGCCTTCGACAAGGCAGAGGGCTATATTGTTGTGGAAGAGGCTATGAATACAATCAAGAACCCTTCTTTGGAGCCAATTAAAGGAGGTAGAGGTTCCCAAGACTGATGTTGATCAGAGAAGAGGGGGAGGATACAACCAAAGGGCAGAAGGTAGTTCGAAGAAGTACAATAACTCGTGGCGACAAGGCGTGATCGGCACTGCTCCTACCCCAAGGTTAATAAGATTTACACCCAAATGAATACGTAGAGGTCGATAATTTTGGATCGATCCAAACCAAATTTCTTTGAACCACCTCGTGATAATTACAAAACGGGACATGGCAACCCTCGTAAATATTGTGGTTATCATCAAGCTGCTGGTCATGACACTAATGAATGTTGTAATTTAAAGGATTTTGTAGAAAACAAGATTAAAAGTGGCTTGCTGATTCAATATGTGGCTGAGAAAGACCGTCAAAATCAAGCAGTTATCAATCGTACTGCTCAAAAGCAGCCTCAAGTACTCACTGTTCAAAATGCTCCACCACCGCCAAGGCAAGTCGTTGATGTAATAACCGGTGGGTCTGCTGGGAAATTAGTAGGGAAGAAGAGGAGGTCTTATCTTGATTCGCTTATGTCGAATGTATACTACTTTGAAGGTTGACAGCCATTCCTGTGAACTGTTATTTCATTTACTTGATGCGGATTATCCTTCTGAGCCCATTGAACCGCATGAAGGAGCATTGGTGATCACAAAGACAAGTGGGCTCGATGGATGTGAAACGCATGATGATAGACAACGGATCTTCTATGGACATTCTTTATGCCCATGCTTATCGTAGAGAATGCATCTCGATGAGCACAAAATGGAGGCCTGACAGAGGCTCCTCTATATGGTTTCTAAGAATCGATCCAAATAAAGTGGCGTGCACTATTGAACTTCCTCATCATCTTCTAAGACTACCTCAACAAGTGGAGATAACTTGTAAATTTTATGTTGTGCATATGTGGATTCTACGCATACAACGCCATTTTGGGAAGACCTACGTTGACACTCTTCAGTCAGAATTTCCATCCCACATTTCAAAATCAAGTTCCCCACAAAGACACGGAGTAGAGAGGTGATGGGTGACTTGGATCCGCCCGGAGATGTTATCTAATTCGCCATTTCATCCGGAATGGGGGTCAGTAAACAAAGAAAGATGATGGCAATTGAAATTGAACCCTTCACCGAGAGTAGCTCAGAACCCTTGGTAGTCCCCGCTGGGGAGACGGAGGAGATTGAATTGGTCGTCGGAAAGCCGGATAAGACAGTGAGGATTGGTTCGGGTTTGCCAGAACCTCTTCGGACGAATCTTATGGAACTTTTACGATGCTATGTCGATATTTTTGCATGGGAACCACAAGACATGCCTGGAGTTAGCCGGAAGGTTGCTGAGCATAAACTGGAGATAGATCCTTCGAAGAAGCCAGTTCGTCAGAAGAGGCGGATATTTGCTCCAGAACGTCAAAAGATCATCGATGAAGAGGTTGCAAAATTGTCGGGTCACCGACTTCATCTACTTAGATTGATTACCCTAAATGGATAACAAATGTAGTATTGGTGCGTAAGCATAATGGAAAGTGGCGGGTTTGCATCGACTACACCGACCTCAACAAAGCTCGTCAGAAGGACTTTTATCCTTCGCCTACATCGATCAAATCATCGATGCCACTTGGGGTATGCATTATTAAGTTTTATGGATGCTTTTTCAGTTATCATCAAATATCCATGTGCAAAGAAGACATTCCAAAATAAATTTATTACACACCGTTCGGTGTATGCATACAAAAAAATGACTTTTGGCCTCATTAATGCTGGAGCTACCTATCAGAGGATGATGAACTTTATATTCGATAGACAGCTGGGGAGGAACATGGAGGTTTATGTAGATGATATGATTATGAAGAGTATGCAAATTCGTAAACATTTGACGATCTAGAGGAGTGCTTTCAAACTATTCGCCATCGACAATCATGCGACTTAATCCAGACCAAATGTACTTTCTACCTTGGTCGAAAATTTCGGGTTATCCGTCACCAAAGGGCATCGAGCCAATCCAGAGAAGATTCTCGCCATCCTCGACATGAAAACTCCTCGACCGTTCAAGGACGTTCGTCATCGACCGGGTAGGATTGCGGCTTTAAGGAGGTTCGTCGCCAGATCTGCAGAGAGATGTCTTCCTTTCTTTGACACATTGAAGGGACCAAGAATGCGAAGACATTCCATTGGACTTCCGCGTGTGAAGACGCTTTCCAAAGTATAAAGACGATTCCGCTCTTCGCTCCTTTATTAGTCAAACCTATCCCAAAGAAACTTTATATTTGTACCGCGCCGCCTTCACTTAGCGCTTGGAGCGCTTTTGATTCGGAGATCGATGGAAGCAACATCCGGTCTATTACGTCGGCCACGCCCCACGAGATGTCAAACCGGTATCCTAACATTGAGAAATTTGCCTTTGCTTTAATAATTGCTAGTAGAAAGCTTCTAAGCGATATTTTCAAGGTCGACTCTGGTCGCCTACACGGATCGACCCATCAAGAAAGTGATGGGCAAGCCGAGGTCTCGGGTAGACTAGCGGCATGGACTATGGAGTTGTCCCGCTTTTTATCGATTATCATCCCCGAATCGCCATTAAAGGCCAAGCCCTTGTCGACTTCATGGTAGAATGCTCTTTCACCGGCCCGATCTGAAATACTTGGAAGTCAATCTTCCGATCGAAAGATGGGTCGTTATTCAAAGGTCGGGCGTGGACGCGTTGTATGCGGATGGATCCTCTACGATGATCAAGTAGTGGAGCAGAATTATTCTAATAAGTCCGAGGGATTTAAGGTTCAAGAGCCATCGATTCGGGTTTAAAGCAACGAATAATGAGGCCGAGTACGGGCGTTGTTAGCGGTGTGTCCGATTAGCGAAAAGTCTCAAGTCCAACAGCTGATTATCTATAGTGATTCTCGGTTGGTCGTTAAACAAATTGCCGGGAGATTATGAAGCTCGAGGGACCCGAATGATCAAATATCCGGCGAGTTAAGAAACCAACTTCAATTTTTTGCTTCATACGAGTTTCAGAAGTATAGAGCGCAACGACAATTCTCTTCACGATGCTTTGCTTATTTAAATTGGCCACTACGGATGCAGATGTCTTTCATGGATCGGTGTATTTGGAAATTTTGGCAAGAAATGAAAGTGTTCAAAGATGAAAAAAGGATGTGCATCGAAATAACAAACCGTTGGATGACCCCTACATCGAGTATTTGGCGGATGGCGTCCTTCCTTCCTGGATTAGATGTCGGTGAAAGAAGATCAAGTACAAGAGTACTAACTTCACCTTATTGATGGGGATCTTTATCGATTGGCATTTTCCTCACCATTATTGAAATGTTTGGTTCCGTCCAAAATCGAAGTATGCTCTTCGGAAGTTCATGAAAAAGGATTTACGGTGATCATATGGTCGCCAAGTCTTTGGCACATAAAGTACTTTCAAAGGTTACTTATTGGTAACAATTTTCAAAGAAGCTACAGAGTACGTCAAGAAATGTGAAAAATGCCAGCTCAATAGTCCGGTCCCACATCAGCCACCGGAAGAGTTATACTCGATTCTATCTCCTATACCCTTCGCTGTCTGGGGGGTGGATATATTGGGACCGTTACCTAAAGCTAAAGGTCGTTTAGCTTAAATATATAGTTCTTATTGATTATATGACTAAGTGGGTAGAGGCGAAACCACTTCGGTCGATAACAGAACAGGAGTGCTTAAAGTTTTTAAAAGAGTCTGTGGTGTTTCGCTTCGGGATCCCTAAGGTATTGATATCGGACAATGGACGCCAGTTCGTGGGTTCAAAATTTGAAGAATTTTTGAACGATTTAGGGATTCAGCACAAGAAGACTTCTGTGGCTCATCCACAGTCGAATGGGCAAGTTGAGGTGACCAACAGAACGCTGCTGAATGGAATAAAGCGTAGATTGGATGAAGCTAAGGGGAGATGGCCAGAAGAATTGCTGAGCGTGCTGTGGGCATACCGAACTACGCCGAGGACTACTACAGGGGATTCGCCCTTCCGATTGGCCTATGGTACTGATGCCTTAGTCCCAATTGAGATCGGATCTCCAAGTCTTCGTGCAGTCAATTCAAAGAAATCTACAATGATGAAGGACTGAAGGCTAACTTGGACCTGCTAGACGAAGTCAGAGAGGAAGCTTTAATCAAATTGGCTGCTTATCAACGAAGGGTGGCCAAACATTATAACAAGGGCGTCAAACTTCGTAGATTCGAAGTGGGAGACTTCGTTCTCAGAGAAGCCGAAGCTTCTACACCTCAAAACACGGGAAAGCTAATGCCGAATTGGGAAGGGCCATATGAAGTGATCAAGCACCAAGCCGTGTACTTATCGATTAAAGGCACTTGATGGTTCCGAGATCAAGAATACTTGGCATCTTTGGCGTGCTTCTAAGTATTTTCAATGAAGTTTAAGTCGGGTTTATCTAAGTCCGTACACAACCGTTTGATATCAATAAAGATCACTTTTTCACAAATTATCACTGGTCTTATTGGTCCGATGGTCACTATGGTGTAAGGAGGTATGGTAGGACTCGCTGGCCATTCGATGGTAGCCCCAAGTCCTTTTGGTCCTATATTGATCTTATCAGGGTGGTAAGTCAATGGTCACTATTGGTCCGATGGTCACTATGGTGTAAGGAGGTATGGTAGGACTCGCTGGCCATTCGATGGTAGCCCCAGGTCCTTTTGGTCCTATATTGATCTTATCAGGGTGGTAAGTCAATGGTCACTATTGGTCCGATGGTCACTATGGTGTAAGGAGGTATGGTAGGACTCACCGGCCATTCGATGGTAGCCCCGTCCTTTTGGTCCTATATTGATCTTATCAGGGTGGTAAGTCAATGGTCACTATTGGTCCGATGGTCACTATGGTGTAAGGAGGTATGGTAGGACTCGCTGGCCATTCGATGGTAGCCCCAGGTCCTTTTGGTCCTATATTGATCTTATCGAGGTGGTAAGTCAATGGTCACTATTGGTCCGATGGTCACTATGGTGTAAGGAGGTATGGTAGGACTCACCGCCATTCGATGGTAGCCTCGTGTCCTTTTGGTCCTATATTGATCTTATCGAGGTGGTAAGTCAATGGTCGTTATTAATCCTTATGTCTTGGTACTTATCTCGCTTGTCGTCCAAATTTACTTCACGTATGATTGATCTCACTCTTCGATACTGGAAGTGAGTATAAGTTATTTATTTTGTTTAAGTGTTGAGTTCAGGTTCATTAGTTCGATTAACTTGAATCTCGTCTCAGTAAAATTCAATTCACTTCATTGCATGAGTTAATCGTTATATGCCATATCTAATTCAATAGTTCATCTTATTGATACTAAATTATTGACAAGAAACCGATCGGAGATGTAAGTTATATTCAAGATAGTTAAAGATTTATCAATAAGCATAAAATGTTCATTTCATTTAAGTCGATTAATTACATGAACATAAAAAGTTAAATATTTACATAGAATCAAAAACATGATATATATTCAGCACCGCTTCATCATCTAATTGAGCGGTCTGGGTCCAATTGAAAAAACCGATAGCTTCTCTTTCCCTCGCTCCCGACAGTCCTCATATCCTCCTCCGAATAGACCTTCATGATCTCGACATTAATTTCATCCGTCCCCTATACTCGCCTCAATCTGCTTCGAAGCTCTTCATCGTAATGGGGCCTCGTCCCTCAAGGTCCTTTATCTTATGGCGAAGCTTGTGACGCTGGCCTTATGCCTTGAGCTTCATCCTCGAATTTTCGCCTCTGCTTCACCAAGTTGTAGGACTAGGCTTCGGTTGGTCAAGAGAACTCCTCATTTTTCGCCTTCGTAGTAAAGTTCTCTTCAACCAAGCCAGCATTCAGGTTGGTCAGATTTTGTTGGCTGGCTTCGACGTAGCCAACTCATCTCTTGTAGCCCTTAGTTCGTCATCAGATGTCTTCAAATCCATCTTGGCTCGATCCAATTCTATTTGAAGACCATTGATGGTATGAAAAGCATCTTCTTGACCAAATTTTTTCTCGATCCAAGGTCGATTTCAGCATGTTTATCTCTTGGCGCATGAAATCTTCCTCGGCCTCTCCATTTATGTGTCTCGACGCAATCGTCCAAGACAGCGCAATTAGCTTCAAATTTTCAAGACAATCAAGTTAAACGTATAAAATGCTCGAGGGAAAATAGAAATGTAGAGGAAGGAGTGATTGTTATTTACCTTGGCCAAATAACTCATACCCTCGTCGAGAAGATTTCCGTCCGTGTGATCACTGAATCGGTGGTCGTCAGTGTGTCGAACGAAAGCTCCAAAGAGGTCGAAAGGAAAGTTGGCGTTGAACCTGGGCCATAAAGTCGGAGATCCCACAGCTTCGGCATGATAACCTTGACCTGAAGGACCAGGCCGTTCGGAGGGGTCTCGACCTTCGTGGAAAAAAGAGTAATGCTTGGGAGGTGTAGGGTCTGCGTGAATGGTTTCGATTACGGGAGATTTGTTTGAAGTAGGTTCTTTGGGTGTTGAAGCGGATGCAGAACTTGGATGACTCTCAGGGGTACGTTTCCTCTTCCTGGATAACGTCGGAATCCCTTCGTCCTGGTCACCATCCTCTTCGATCTGTATTTCTGTGAGGGCACGAAGGAGGAATAACCAAGACCGAGGAACCCCGAGCTCTTGGCGGTTAATGGGGTTATTTTTGTTTTAGTTTTTGGTCCTAAGTATACTCCTTCGATCGGAGACGATCAAGTAAACCGCTTTGATCGAGGAATGGTTTTGGGGTTGGTTCTGCTTCGGTGTGGGTTCGGGAGGATTTACTAGAGGGGTGACCTTGGTTTTCGGTAGCTCTCCTCTTTTTAGTCGAGGGTGAAGGGTCTCTTCCGTATGAGAACCTCTTGACCTCTGTTTCCTCTATTTGAAATTCATCCGTATGAATTTACGGTGTTGATATACTTGGGTAGCCCGGTGGGTGTAGCCTCAATTGCTTCAAGACTTCCTGCATAAGAAATCTTCAAGTTCCTTTATTTCTACAGAGCTTGGTCCGATCAAAGATATCTTGCAAAATCAAACAATTCCATGTTATAATTATATTTTATGGAATATTTTCAAAAATATATATATATATGAAATAAGTCGGTACTTACGCTTATGGTCATATAACCATGCTTTGCTTGAGAGGAGTCCGTATTTCCACCTCCTTGGGAAGTTGTCAAATAGCTCCATCATCTCCACTTCTCGTTCTTGAAACATCTCCAAAGTCGTGAGATATTTTTTCGTCGATTTACCCGATTCGGAAGAGAAGAGATTTCGTGGCCTTTGACGAAGAACCATTTCTCGTGCCATCCCCTATTGCTTGAAGGGGTGTTCACCAAATGACGTCTGTCAAATTTTTCTCCGCACTTGGAGAATGTTTCTTTGAGGGCCTTGAACCCCTTCTCCTGGATTGTCTTATCTTATAGGCAGTGAAGAAGAAGTCCAAGGAGGGCTCGGCGCCCAATTCATGGCGAGAAGGCCACGAAGGCGCCGAATGTGGATGTAGGAGTTCGGCACCACCAGAAAATCCTACACCCAAAAACCCCAAGAGGGTCACTATGAAGACGTGAAGAGGGAAACGAACCCCTTCTCCAAGTAAAGTCACCGAACTACCGCCCATCCTTCCTTGGTAGTTGATACATCTTCTCTCGAACGAGGTACCTCGACGCAATGACGTGAGTATCTGGGATGTGGAACCGAGTTCAACCCTCTTCGATTCACTT
The DNA here is from genome assembly GCA_020205615.1 of Panax quinquefolius. Lineage (NCBI taxonomy): Eukaryota > Viridiplantae > Streptophyta > Magnoliopsida > Apiales > Araliaceae > Panax > Panax quinquefolius. The sequence continues at coordinate 150,072,215 of CM035154.1, read as the reverse complement.
TCGAGTTATGATAGAAGGAGTATTGGCATGCGAGAATCGCTCAGTACTCTATAATAGTCGAGGGGGTTTTGGGTTTTTGTTTGGGATTCGTGACAAGTCCCCTCATGAAGATTAGGGTTTGGTGGAACCACGGTGATGGGTGTTACAAGTATGGGAGAACTTTGATCGTGGTTTTGAGAAGCCATTTGTAACGATTTGCGAGAGAGAGAGAGATCGAAAATTTTAGAAAGGCGCTCGAATTTCAAATGAACAGTAAAATCGCAAATTTGGTAAAGTTATCCTTTTATCTTTTGATTTACAACAGTTGTTCAAGACGCAGGTGCATTAAATGCTAGTAATAATTTGGAATTTGAATGAGAAGCGTCCGGTTTGGGTCCCAGTACTTAATGGATAGAGTCTTTCCGAATTGGGCCCTTAACTTCCTTTCATTTCATTTCATGGACAATAAATGGAGTACGCTTTTAATTACATCTTGTCATTTATTGATTCTCGATAAAATATCATGGATTGTTTATAGTTTTCTATTAAACATTCTGCTCAACAAAAACTAGAAAAGCGATGTTGGGTGCGTGATATTTTATCCCTTTTGGGCCAAATATATTGGGCTTATTATTTTTTATTCTATTGGGCCTCTATTATTGAATTATGAAAATCATTAAGCCCAATCATCATATTATTTTCATTTCAAACTTATAAGACCGATTTGAATTCAATGGATCAATCATTTAGACATTTTAAATATCTACTGATCTTTGACCAGTAATGATGAAAAAGCATGTCGGTTGACTAAAGAACTCGCCATGATTAATGTGGATGGGATCATAACCTACGGCGGTGGAAAAAAAAGATGACCAAAAAGCAATGGATACACTACATACGATCAGTGAGAACCCATCGGGTAAAGGGAATGTGTCGGGTAGTAGTAGTGGGTGTACATGAAATTGAGCGAGAGGTATAACTTGGCGAGGAAGTCTCCACCGCGAGGTATGTTCTCATACACTTCTTCAATTATAATCGATATTCATAGAAATATAATTATCTCTTGATATCAATATACTTAGGTGATATAAGCTCCGTTTTCGATAAAACTTTGTGAATTCACATCTTGATTCTCACGCTTGAAATATCCTCACGACGAATGGCCGTGCCGTCGAAACATGGTGTTTATTGTGTTTACGTTATGATCGGGGACGTTTTAGGTGATTGGGGCGTGTGAAAGATCTTTGCTAACAATCACCATCATCATCGTCTTCAAATAATTAAATACAAGAAGAAGATCAAACAGGAGGATATATATATATATATATATATATATATATATATATATCGGAGTACGTACTAGAACGGAGAAAATTAAATTGTTGGGCCGGAGGGAATTAGAAAAAAAATTCAAAGGGATAATGAATGAATTTTTTGTTGAATGAGTTGATGGCTATATATATATATATGTGTGTGTGTGTGTGTGTGTGTGTGTGTTATAGTAGTGGAGAAGATGAAGAATTTTCAAGGAAAGAAGAGAGAAAGAGAGAGTGGGGTGGAAGGTACGCGTGGTTGACCGGTCTGACCCTACTTCATTTGTTTACGTACTTCATTTGTAGGTTACGACTTAGGCGGCTAATTCAACATACACGTGGGAAATCTACTTAATTAAGCAGAGATCAACCTAATTGCGCTGGATTAATAAGTACTCTGTTCTTAAATAAATAAATAAATATAATTTACACACATATTAAAAAAAATAATCAAATTTATCTTTTGCTATTCCATAAGGTTATATAAAGTTATAAGTACTTTAATTTTTTTTATATTAACGACCCTACTAAATGAATAAGTTACTCTTTATTTTATGTAATTTATCTCATCTTTTTAATGACAATAATATTTATATTTTTAATCATTTTTAAGGACAAATGGACTATTAGTTATCTGATTGTCCAAAAAAGAGGGAAAAATAAAAAATTATGAGAGTATGTAAATAAAAATAAGAAACGAAATGAGAAAAAAAAAAGAAAGAAAAGACCCTCTCTTTTTATAAAATAGATAATAATATTATTTGAACAAAAAGAATTTTAATAAAATATAACTTAAAGTGTTACTACAATAATTATATGTTTTAAGTATAATTTTTTGTTCGGACAATTAACTAATTAGAAGGATCGTCATAGATGAAAGAGAACGTGAGTAAAAGTCATTGGTCAATGGTCAGCGTCAGCGTATCTAACGATCAACGCCAGCTTCATTGACCAACTAAATATTTCTCCCCCCTGCCCTTGTTCTCAACCTTCTGGTTTCCTTTCTCCTTGTTCTCAACTAAATGTTAATTTCATGTTTATTTCTGTTTATTTATTATTTTATTTTTTAATAATAATAATAATAGCATAATGACAATATTGTTGATAATTTAAAGAATATTATATCATTTAGTACAATCACAAAAATAATTTATAAATAAATAAATAAAACTCTTATTTATTTTTTTATTTATTAATTTTTCTTATAGAAGGGTAGATGTACATAATACACTTTATATTTTTATCTTACAATTTATAGTAAATATAACTTGTTGATAGTAGTGTAAATGAACCGAGTCCAGTCGAATTGAGTATTGAGTTGCTCAGATTTGGTTCACAAAATTTATCGAGTATGAAATAAAGTTTGATCGAGTCATTTAGCTACCGAGTCGAGCACGATCTCGAATCGAGTTCGAACAATTTGAATTTTTCAAGTGAATATGATCCGAATATTAAAAAAAATTATAATTTAGAGATGTTCGAATAACTTATCATCCAACTTTAAAACTTGGTTTTTGGTTTGAGATATTTTTCTTAAAATACTCTATTAGTCCTTAAACTATGTACACAATTGTTTGAATAGAAGCGTTTGCAAATTGCAATATGGTCCTCGTTAATTCTTAATTAAATACCATGAGTGAGAAAAGGTGCAATTATTATTTGATAATTTTCCTACTTTAAATTGAGTTGGGCTCGGATTAAGCCCATGGACGGCCTTACATAGCCCAAAACAAAATGCCAAACTCATTACTGTATTTTATTGGTTTTTTAATGCAAAAGAAATCCAATAAGATGATACGACATGGCAACACACACACACACACTTCCAATTACGTGTTCTTTCGGCTTTCTTCCCCACTTATGATGTGATATCTGGGCGAACATTAGAAGAAGAATAAGTCTTGACAGACATTTTTATTGAACATAAATATTGGATATTTTTAAAAAATAATTTTTGACTCTTACAAAATGTATAGTATTTATTTTAACAGAAATTTTTACAAAATATTCTTTGTAAACATGGGACTACTTTTTGGAAAATCAGATCCTAAATAGTTCCCTTGTGCATTTAAAACCCTATAATCCACCTTTCCTCCTCATCGCATTCTTTGTTCTCACTTCAACATGATACTGCTGACATAAGTCGTTCACAAAACTAATCAACTATTCTGATGCTACGTTTGGATGATAGGAGGTAGGACCGTGGGTGACACGATCCAAGCTGAGGATCAAGTTGGAAAAGGAAAGAAATCCAAGTTTAAGTAGGGTTGATATTGTTTTAGGCGTAACTTTTATTCCGTTTGGACCCAAAATCAAGATTTCTGAATTAAAGTGGATCTTCTTACTTTTTGATATTGAGTCATTTTTGGACTGAATATATGAGATAGAGAGGTTCTTTGATTATGCGTCAACCCCAGAGGATAAACACGCCAAACTGGTGGGCTACAAATTAAAGGGGACTGCTGATATATGGTGGGATAACGTACAAACCACTCAGAGGAGACAAGGAAGAACATCGGTGACTAAATGAAGTCGGATGAAAAAGATGCTGAGGGAACGATTTTTACCATTGGATTATGAGCAAATTATGTTCCAGAAACTGCAGAATTCTTGTGATTGCAAGGTTCATAAATTCAATTATTGTGATTGTTAGATTCTCTCTACCTTCTTCCGCTGTGTCAGTGGAAATGGAATAGAATGAAAAAAATTTGTTAGTTGCTCTATTGGAAAGGAATCAACCATTCTCTTTAATTTATGAATTTATAAATTTTATTTCTTGGGAAAAAGAATGTGTCATTCACTCTCTATAATCCAAATGCGGCATACTTATAATTATAGCTATGCAAAAGCAGGTGTCAACAGAGGACATCCAATTATGCCGACTACCATCCAAAAAAAAGACTAAAAATAGATTAATAATCTGACCAAGAACAGCATCACCCGGTTCCTTTCGGCCTCCTTCCATCATCATAACTCATAAGCCTGACGGCCTAACCGACCTCACAAAAAAATATAAATAAATAAACAATCCCAGTATTCAAAGCACTTATGATTGAACCAGAAAAAACCAATAAATATCAACCAAGAACATGTTTAAAAAAAAACAAAAAAAAAGGGTTCCCAATGATCCAGTTTTAATTTCTATTCTGAAATCAAAATTTCTTTCTACCCAGCCAAACATGCAGAAGCACCTACGAAGTACGTACACACCAAAGGGAATTGGTGCTCTTGCCACTTTGTGATAAGGAAAATTCCCAGATGGCAACATGATATCAAGGCAGCATAATATTAGGAGCACCTGGTTTTTCCTGGGAATCAGGTGGACGGCCACATATTTGACAATATCAGGCCATAGTTTAAACAAATGAGGTTTGGCTGACTCAGTTTCTTGGAAAAGTTTCATCAATATCTCAAGTACATGTATAATATACTCCCTCCGTTCCAAATTATTAACATTATTCACTTTTGAAAGTCAATTTGAAAAATTTCCAAACTAAAAAGTGAGACAACCCAGTAAAAATTATGAAACAATAAAATTTACAAGGGAAAAATGTATGTACACAACTGTGTAGTACACAGTCAGCTATGACGATAGTTTTTTGGGCTATAGCGACGGTTTCACCAGTTGCCATAACTATTCTAGACTACAACAACGGGTGAACCATCGTCACAGCCCAAAAAACCCGTTGTCATAACCCGACTGTGTAATACACAGTTGTGTATATGCATATAGCCCAATTTGAGAAAAATGTATGTACATAGCTGTGTAATACACAGTCAGCTATGACGACGGTTTTTTGGGCTATAACGACGGGTGAAACCGCTCGTCGCCATAACTATTCTAGGTTACAGCGACGGGTCATCCTAACCCAAAAAACCCATCGTCATAGCTCGACTGTGTATATATATATATAGCCCAATTTGAAAAAAAAATGTATGTACATAACTGTATAGTATACAGTCGGCTATGTGAACGATTTTTTGGGCTATAGCAACGGTTTCACCCGTCGCCATAACTATTTTGCGCTACAGCGACGGGTGAACCGTTGCTTAAATTTAAAGGATTCTATGTCAATTGTGAATATAAAAACATCTTATAATATGGAATGGAGGGAGTATATATTTTTAAACTTAAACAAGCTCCTCATATATATCTTTGAAAAGCAATCCTTGTGGAATCTGATCTTAAAGCCCTTTATACCCAACTTTACTTGGCCACCTTTCCTTCCTTTCTTCCCGACTATTAAATGCCATAATTTGCAGATTAATTTGCTTTCTACACAAACTTCCTGTTTTGTTGAAAGAACTGGAGGAAGAGAAAATAGAAAGAAAAAAATGTGTCACCCTCGTTACCCTTTGGTTAGCGAAAAGGACTTGGCAAAACCAAAACGACAGAGGTGGTATGTTTTACAGGCACCGGCAGCTGTTGAGACTGGGAGACGGTTTGTACCAACTGTTGCTTTAGTGGCAGCCAATGGTGGTGGCAGTGGCAGGTTGAAGCAGTGCATATGTTCACCGACAAAGCATCCGGGTTCATTTCGCTGCAGGCATCATCATGCTGGGTATGTCTGGGGTCATCGCATACTTTGAGATGTTGCCATTAATAATACAATTTACATCTTGTAATTGAACACAAAAGGAAGGGTGAGGTGTTTGTTTGTCAATGAAGAGTCAACCTCTTCCTTTCTAGGTTTTATTCAATATGAAAGGGATCATATGGCATGATTCCATAAACAATGTCTACCTATGCTAAGATCATATGGTATGGTTCCATCAAATACATGTCTACATATGCCTTATTTGCCAAAAAGCAAGTTGTTGCTCTCCCTCTCTCTCTCTCTTCTCCGCCTCTCTCTCACAGACGGCACAAATCAATCCCCACTAGATAAGATTGACTCAAAACTTAAACAAATTAGTCCTGTCATACAATAAACTCAATAGGTATGTCAGGCAGATTAAGGAAGTCAATTTCTAAAATCAAAATGTTAGTTTTTGACACAATTTCATCATTACTCTTGAGATACTACAACATTGACGTGTGCTTGTAGAGGTAGTCTCATAAGAAATAGTCCTTTCATAATACAAGCACTTGATTTTCAAAAGAATGACATCTATTTTCAGACAAAAGAAAAACTCCATTATGACACTTATTTGAAGGATGGAGGGAGTACTTCTCAGCGATGTTACATCCGTACATATACATAAAAAACTACCTTTTTAAATAGAATTGCACACCAGATTGGTAGACATATACAAGGCATGAAACCAACTACTTCATTACTAAGGGTCTTGAGGACTAAATTTTTGCCACATGAAACCCAATATCAAGCTAGAGATCTATTATAGAAATCTATCATGAATGATTGTAATTATTCATCTTAAAAGCAAGAATCTTGTGATATGTATTGTATTTAATATTCCTCAATAACTAATTCTATTGAGCATATTGAGAAACAAATGACACAGATATTTCACTATTGTTAAAGAGTATATCATCCTTGTCAATCACATCTTAACAATAGCAGCATGCATCAATCTATAAGCAAGATTCCACGCAGTGAGCAATCAAGAACATGGAGTGACAGCTGACAGGATCAAATGGCATTACCTCTTGCATAAAACCATTCTTCGGCTTTCACCTCATCTTTAGGACTATCTCTAGCTTCTACAATATGTACAACAGTCACTGCATAATGAATACACGTACTTCAATTAGAAAAGAAACTCTACCAGCATAAGTACTGTTTCAAATGAATAAAGTATATACCATGTTGCAAATGAATCTAATATAGTAAAAACATAGGCACATGTACAATTGCTTGGGGAACCATCCAACTCCCATACATATCATAAGCAACTCAGTTACCAATCACAGCCATTATAGACTGGAATGACATGTTAGAACACAACCAGCAATTCTTGCAGCACTAAAATAAAATAGTACTACACCCAATTGTGGAGGGGGGACATGCTCTTCATAAAACTTAAGGCAAGATGGACTGAAATTGGGAAGCAGAAGCCAATTTTCTGTTGCAACTAGACCTCTCCCACAAACATATTAACTAGATACTACGCTGCTGCAACTTTCTTATGGAACTAAATTCATGTGTGTTAGTTAATGGTTGATAGGTAGTAATAACAAAAAATATTACTTCCAAAACAAATACTCCTTTTACCCCATAAGAAGAAAAAAAGACTTCATCCAACTTTACTTGTATCCTTTCTTGGGCTCAATTTTAAGATGCGATGGAAACAAATTTATAGATTGTATTCTGCATACTTTTTTTAATGATTAATATATACGTGAATATAACATAAAAATGCACTGCGGATGTAAAAACACTTCAAATATAAATTACATAAATATGTTTTTGGAATGCCTTTAAATGCATCAATGATGAACATACTCATAGGGTTGTGTATCATAGGAGACCATCAGACATTGGTTGTACTGTTAAACACCATTTATTAATTGCCTAAGCACCAGATTTATATATATTTTTCTCCTTTTCTTTGGTGCACCTAAGGAAAAGTGGTATCAGTTGAACCCCAATAGTAAGCAATAAGCTTAGACGTTTGGACAAAAAAAATAAGGAAACAAAAGGTTCGCACCTTAGGATAGCAATCTTGATGGATCACTGTCTGCTTGTTTATATCTACATTAACTTCGCACCATATTTTTGCCTATAAAAAAGTCAAAACAAAAATATGCGTAAGATAGAATACTGAAAAGCAAGTGACAATTCTAGATCATCATCAGGAACTCGCTCATCTGATGCTCTACTTGTAGAGGTCTGATTGCCTCATTTTACCTATTTTCCTCTTCTGCAGACAATCTTGTTTGATAAAAATTTAGCCAATCTCTTTATGACTCTTAAAAAAAAAAAGAGAATGAGATAATTCTTTTTTAGAAAAAGAGATTTCTCATTAGTCTTTTAATTGTTATAATTTCATTTTTTTAATTGTTCACTCCACTTCTTTCGCTACACCACCACCACCGCTACCCACCACCCCCACCGCCACCCACTACCACTCACCACCACCACCACCGCCCACCCACCACTCACTGCCACTCACCACCACCACCCACTCTGAAATTTACATGTAATTAAAACGCACTCCTGAAATGCAACATAAATCTAAAATTTAATATAAATTCCCAACAATTATTCGACTAAAGCAGAAACATTTATGTTCAGAAGCATCAAAACCTAAGAACAGCCCAATATACATACCTTAATTGGAAGGTGAATGAAAAAAAGGCCGACTTTTCCATTGACTATGGAATCAGTATCGAAAGGAATTGAACCCCTAGCCAAATCATCAATCAAGTAAAACACATCGTGAATCACCTGGAATCCATCCAGTTGGAGTGTGGCATTAACATAAGAAGTCCCTCTAGCCCTCACGTGACCTCCGTCGGACGTCACGTGCCCTAGGTTTTGGCCTCGGTAGCCAACAGAGACGTCGAGGGAAGAGTATCGGAGAGAGAAGAAGTCGCGGTTGAGGATTCGGAGAGATAGGAAGAGGGAGAGATTGAGAGAGGTTGCACGTAGTTCGATGTGGTTGAGGCGGAGACGGACGAGGGTGAGCTCAGGGTCCGAAGGGTAGAGGAGGCAGCCGGCGGTGAGGAGGAGGAGGACGGCGGAGAAGGTGAGGTAGCGGCGGAGCTGTCGGTTTGTAGGGTGGTAGTTGAAGAGGGGAAGAACGACGTAATTTTGATTATCCGGGTCGGGTGGTAATGGGGCATAGATTACAGCAGGGTTTTCGCGCTTTGTTGTCATGGTCGTTATGCCCGAACCCAGAGGATGGTTTTGGGTGGTTTGTATGAAATATTTATATTTACGTTTTACTTGGCGTAGTTTAGTAGGACTGCATTGCTTTTAAGTTATATATATATATATATATATATATATATAAATTAATTCATCCGCGTAATGAACGTTTCTTTAAAAATCTTGTCAGAATAAACGAAAGTTAATGATCGCCGATCCTGAATAACGAAAAAACCGAGATTAAATTTTATAAAAGTCCTATCGCTAAAGGTTGTAGCGGCACTCAATTAATTCCAAAAATGCGTCACCTTGCTGCTCCTACTTTATACACGTGAAAATTGATAATCTTTCACCCTTGCCGCATGAGCTTGTTGCGGCAGGCTTGCTTCACAAATGGTCTATTTGCATAAACTGCGGCAGGCTTGTTGTATAAGATTCACAAATGATACTATTATTATTATTATTATTATTATTATTATTATTATTAACAGGTTTAATAATAATAATAAAAATATTAATATTAAACATAATGGTGAAAAAATATTAATATTAAACATAATAATAAAAACATAATATTAAACATATTAATATTACATAATATTAAACATATTAATATTACAATTATTATTGTAAAATATTATTATTATTATTATTTTTATTAACAGTCTAATAATAATAATAAAAATATTACTTGTGTGAATAATCGAATCAATAATATGGAGATATGATGCAACAATTATCAGTAGAATAATTGAGTATAAGCGAGTGACTTCTCATGTAAGCATCAATAATCAATACCGTGTCTTCTTATCAACCACACGTATCGTTGTTTTTTTACTACTTCTAGTAGTTCAACAAGATTAATCTGTGAAACCTCCGCCGTTATTTTTATAAAATATTTTGTCTTTTCTAACTACGATAAGATTTGGTTGTATGGGGTCCACTTAATGATTATCTTGCCGCATCTGAATATTCCCCATGAAAAGAATATTCCCTACCAAACGAATATTATATAACAACTTGCATACTTTACAAAATTTATAAATACTACCCACAACTATAACATTATATCAAATTCACACCATAATATTAAAAAAATTATTTCGAGAAAATTAAATATTTATTCATAAAATCTGGGGTCTCACAAAATGAGTCTCCTCTTGAGTTCTTGAAAACACTTCTCACATTCCTCATTCCAACCGAATTTTGTATCTTTCCGAGTCAGCTGAGTTAATGGAGTAGCAATTCGAGTAAACCCTTCTACTTAATCTCCGATAATAACCAAATTGGCCGAGAAAGCTACGTCTTGATTTAACATTTCGATTTAGGTTGCTCCCACTTTGAATAGCTTCAATCTTTGCTAGGTCAACAGATATTTCATGACTTGATACTACGTGCCCAAGGAATGCTACTTCCTCAAGCCAGAACTCGCATTTCTTCAACTTGGCATAAAGCTTATATTCACGAAGCTTTTGGAGTATCGACCTCAAGTGTTGCTTTCATGATCTTCACGACTTTTGGAATAAATAAGGATGTCATCAATAAAAGACAACCACAAAGTGATCCAAATATTCCTTGAATACTTTGGTTCATCATATCCATGAAGGCGGCGGGGAGCATTAGTCAATCCAAAGGACATGACTAGAATTCATAATGCCTGCATCGAGTTCTCGGCCGCCGCTTTGGAATGTCATCGATTCTAATCTTCAATTGGTGATATCCGGAACGAAGATCAATCTTTGAAAAGAATTTGGCTCCTTGCAACTGGTCAAACAGGTCATCAATACATGGCAATTAGTACATATTTTTGATGGTGACATGATTTAACTCCCGATAAATAATACAAAGTCGCATACTCCCATCTTCCTTCTTCACGAATAGAACAGGAGCACCCCAAGGAGACGTCTTAGATTTAATGAAATCGATGTCTAACAATTCCTGCAGTTGGGTCTTTAACTCCTGAAGTTCAATAGGAGCCATTCGATATGGGGTTTTGGAAATAGGTTTTGTACCGGGTTCATGGTTGATACAAAATTCAATTTCACGCTCTGGGGTAGGCCAGGAAGTTCTTCAGGGAATACGCAGGAATTTTATTAACAATAGAGATATCATTCAAAACTGACGTATTTTTGTTTAAATCCGTGACATGAACTAAGAAAACTTGAAATCCGTTTTTCAATAAACGAATAGCTTTATGGCTTGAGATGACAGTGATTGATTTTAATGGTTTGGTTACTTGAATTCGCATAATAGGTTGGTTAGGAATATGAAAGCTAACAACCTTACGAAAATAATCAATTTTTGTATGATGAGTAGTTAACCAATCAATCCCTAGAATCACATCAAATGTAAGTATTTTCAAAGAAATAAGATCGACAGTAATGTAAAGGCACCGATTTTGAACCAAACAAGACTTATAAACGATTGGATGTAATGAAGGTTTCTCCCAACGGAGTTTCAACAGATAAGTCAAAGTCCAATTTCTCCTGAGTCAAATTTAAACATTGAGCGCAAGTAGGAGAAATAAAAGAATGGGTAGAAACGGTATCAAATAAGGTATATACTTCGCTTAGAGTTTATGATAAGCTTACGTGATGACCTCGTTCGGGTTCTTTTGCTTTTCTGGAGGTCACAACAAACGCTCTCCTTGAACTACTGGGTTTTGTCTTATGCAGGGATGCGCGCCCCAAAATTAGGTATACATCACCCATCTTGGGTCGCCACTTACATGGTGCATGTAATTTAAATACAACTTATTAACATAAGCGTAGTGGTACAATACGACATAAAACCGTGAGTTTAAATACAAATATCGCTTACTAGATATTATACAAACTCAAAAGGAGTCCTCATTACAATTATTATCACACTATTTTACGAGAATAGTGAGGACTACTAATGCTATCTTCGGGACCATCACTTGTTTCCCAGACTTCGTCCAAAATTTATATTCTCATTTCACGAAGAGAAAGGTGAAAGAAAGGGTGAGCTCAACTAGCCCAAAGAAGAAATATTATAACTAAGATAATGCGAGAATAAATTATCAATAGTCTTCAACAATGTTAAACCGATAAAATACAATAGATAACCGGTTTAAGCTGCAGTGAATAAGCAATCCATTAAAAGAGTCAAGTAGAAAATAAAGTCTACTATCTTTTAGGTTTTAAAAGGTTTTTCATCATTTGTTATAAATTTAGACTCGACTTTAATAAATATTCCACATCATCGAATCACCCCGCACTACTACCATATATTCTTTAGTATATCACGACCACAATTATTCATGCACTACGGGCCAAGATAATTTGTGTATTCATTAATGGTCATGATCATGCCAACAATCATCCCACCAATGCACTACTACCATCGAGGATTTTTATCACATCATTTGTAACATTACGGTCATGATTACACCGAATAGTCTCTCAGTCATAATCATACCAAGTCCATCTATGCACTACAAAAGCCACGATGACTTTCAACATAATATAAACATGAGGATGATGACAATGATATAAGAATTCAATAAAACAAGTTCAAGAATTATTTTATCCGAGAATTATTAACGTCCAAATTATCAACATGACAATTGTTTTTGTATAGTAAAATTCGTGAATGATCGAGAAGAATATTTCCATGAAAAGATATCTTTGGATGAAACGCAAATATCAAGGATATTCTACTAATTTCATGGAGTATAGAAGTCAAAGTTTTAACCAACCGGGTATAATAAAGAATGGAATAACAAAAGAAATCACCATGCATGCGGTACTTGCAGACAGACAAAGTTATTCCAATAGAATAATAATAATGAGAACCGGGCCGTGTGAAATTCACACCAAAAGATGTTCCAACAGAATAATAAAGATGGAACCGGATCCCTGTAAAACACATGAATAGGATATTCCAACGAGAATAATAAAGAGCGGAACCAGTCCGTGTAAAACACACGCATGTGATGTTCCAACAGAATAATAAAGATTTTAACCAGTCCTGTAAAACACACAGCATGTGATGTTCCAACAAAATAATAATAAAGATTTTAACCGAGTCCGTGTAAAACACACAAACAGGATGTTCCAACGTAATAATAGAAGAATGTCACCAAGTATAGGTAAACCACAGATACAGTTATTCCAATGTAATAATAAGCAATGGAATAACAACAGTTCTCTTCATGAATAAGAAAGAATAACACCCTTTACTTTTGGTAGGAGATTGAATCTTTGCGGCAGCGTAGTAGTAAAAAATACTCTTCTTCTTTCTCTCTTATTCTCTCTATACTTTTCTCTCTCTCTATAGCTTGAATGAATTAAATGAAAAAATAATGAAGCCCTAGGCCTCTATTTATAGAAGATTTCTAGCTTAAAGACCTTAGTGTGAAAAGGCAAGTGGCTCACGACTAATGATGTGAAAAGAAAAGTGGTTTGGCGCCTATAATGTGAAACGACAAGTGGTTTGGCGCTTTGTAATGTGAAACGACAAGTGGTTCGACGTCTCTGTAAAGGTAATTACTATTAACGAAGGTAATTACTATTCACAAGGGTAATTACTATTGACGAAGGTAAATACTATTCACAAGGGTAATTACTTATCGATGAAGAGACTCTTAGATGATGACATATACGAGCCCCCCATAAAATAATCAAACTTACCACAAATCATTTTTTTTTCATCAACACATATTTAATCTTTCAAAATTATTAATCATTTATAACTTGTCGTCTCAATTATTGATTTAATACTATAACATATTATACGGATGATCTTGTGACAATAATTGAATCAATAATATAAGAGATATGATCAAAGAATTATTCAGTATGTAATAATTGAGCATAAATGAGTGACTTCTCACGTAAGCATCAATAATCAATACCGTGTCTACTATGCAACCACGCGTATTATTGTACTTTTTTACCACCGGGTAGTTCAACGGTTTTAACGGTAACACCTCCGTAGTTATTTTTTAAAATATTTTTGTCGCTTTTCTCGATCCGACAATAATTACATTATGGGGTCCACTAATGATTGAGTAGTTGTAATGAATATTCCCTAACAAAAAGAATATTTCCCACCAAACGAAATATTTTATAACAACTTGCATACTTTGCAAAATTTATAAATATTACCCACAACTATATCATTATATCAAATTTATTCCATAATATTCAAAATAATATTTATAGAAAAATTCATCTTTATTTATAAAAGTTGGGGTCTTACAACCTCCCTTCTTATGAAATTTCACCCTCGAAATTAGGGTACGTTACTGGTATGTCAAGAGGTAAGGATACCTTGATTTCATTTCGCATTCTAACTCCCAAGTCATTTCCTCAACATCGTGGTTCCTCCACAAAACTTTGACTTGAGGTATAACCTTGGAGCGTAGAATATGTTCTTTCTTATTCAAAATTTGAACAGAACCTCTTCATACGCCAAATCTTCCGCTATTTCGTCCGGTTCTAACTTCAATAATATGGTTCGGGTCTTTCACATATTTACGTAACATGGATATGTGAAAAAAGCGTTATGAACACGAGACATATTTGGCGGTAGAAAGCGAGTCTATAGGCCCACGATTTCCTACTCGATCGAGGATTAAAATGGACCGATGAATCGAGGATTAAGTTTTCCTCTCTTTCCAAATCTTGTAACTCCTTTCCATGGAGCAACTCTTAACAACACACGATCTCTTATATCGAATTCCACGTCCTTTCGATGAAGATCAACATAACTCTTTTATCGATTTTGTGAGGTTTTTATACGTTGTCGGATCGTTTGAATCTTTTCCGTAGTCATACGTATCAACTCCGGTCCCAACAACGTTGCTTCACCCACCTCATCCCAAAGATCTTGGAGAACGACACTTTCTTCCATACAACGCTCAATGGAGCCATGCCAATACTTGCTTGATAATTGTTGTTGTAGAAAACTCCACCAATGGTAAGAACTTGTCCCAACTTCCTTGAAATCAAGGACACAGAGTCTTAATAGATCTTGAGAGTTTGAATAGTCCTCTCCATTTGTCCGTCCGTCTGAGGATGATATCCGAGCTAAATCGTAAGTCTGTGCCCATAGCTTTTTGCAAACTAACCCAAAATCGTGAGGTGAATCTTGGGTCTCGATCGAAACTATGGATACCGCAAGATACCATGCAGCTTTACAATCTCGTTTATATACATACGAGCAAGACGTTCAAGTGTATAAGTTTCTCGTATTGGTAAGAAATGAGCGACTTGGTCAATCTATCAACAATGACCCAAATTGCATCAACGCCTTGAGAAACCTTAGGAAGACCGTGTAATGAAATCCATGGTAATGTGCTCCCACTTCCATTCCGAATTTCAAGTGGTTGCAATGGACCTTTTGGTACTTGATGCTCCGCTTTAACTCGTTGACAAGTTAGACACCTTGAGATAAACAAATATTTATCTCTCTTCATATTGCTCCACCAAAATGTATGACGAATATCATGATACATTTTGGTACTCCCGTGATGGATTGCAAATGGTGTGTTGTCGCGCCCATCATGATATTATACTTTAAATCGTGGTCGTTAGAACACAAAAGTCCGGAGTTGACTCAAGTATTCCTTCTTCATCGATTCTTGCTTCCCGATAGCACCTTCTTGCACTTTCTTCTTCATATCGCATCGGCTCCAGTGTCCAGCAGCTTGGCGGCTTTAACTTTATCGATTAAAGTCGGTTCTACTCAGATACTCGCTTATCATCACATGCGTCCTCGAGTTTTTAACTCTATCTCCATCCTTTGCAAGTCACACAAAATGGGCCTTCATATTGACAATATCGCACTCAGATGCTTGCATATGATTTTCTACTCAATGCGTTAGCTACCACGTTCGCTTTTCCAGGATGGTATTGCATGGTATTATCATAATCTTTCAATAGTTCAAGCCAACGTCGTTGTCGCATGTTGAGTTCCTTTTGAGTGAAGAAATATTTGAGGCTTTTATGATCCGTAAAGATCTCCACTTTCTCCCCATACAAGTAATGCCTCCAAATTTTAAGTGCAAAGACAACAGCTGCCAACTCTAGATCATGAGTAGGATAATTCCTCTCATATTCTTTGAGTTGTCGCGAGGCATAGGCTATAACTTTTCCATGTTGCATAAGAACACATCCCAACCCTTTGCCCAAGCATCATCAGTAGATGACAAATCCTCCCAGAGCCGTATGGTATTGTCGAATGTGTTGAAATAAGTCTCCTCTTGACTTCTTGAAAACTCTTCTCACATTCTTCGCTCCAACCGAATTTTGTATCTTCCGAGTCACCGAAATCGATGGAGTAGCGATTCGAGAAAATCCTTCCACGAATCTCCGATAATAACCAAATTAAACCAGAAAGCTACGTGACTTGGTCATCGATTTAGGTTGTTCCCACTTTGAATAGCTTCAATCTTTCTTTGGGTCAACAGATATTCCATGACTTGATACCACGTGCCCAAGGAATGCTACTTCTTCAAGCCGAACTCACATTTCTTCAACTTGGCATAAAGCTTATATTCACGAAGCTTTTGGAGTATCGACCTCAAGTGTTGCTTCATGATCTTCACGGCTTTTGGAATAAATAAGGATGTCATCAATAAAGACGACCACAAAGTGATCTAAATATTCCTTGAATACTCGGTTCATCATATCCATGAAGCGCGCTAGGGAGCATTAGTCAATCCAAAGGACATGACTAGGAATTCATAATGCTGTCTGAGAGTTCGAAAGTCCGTCTTTGGAATGTCAGCGGTTCTAATCTTCAATTGGTGATATCCGAATGTAGATCAATCTTTGAAAAGAATTTGGCTCCTTGCAACTGGTCAAACAGATCATCAATACGTGGCAATGGATACCTATTTTTGATGGTGACATGATTCAACTCCCGATAATCAATACAAAGTCGCATACTCCCATCTTTCTTCTTCACGAATAGAATGCAGAGCACACCCAAGGAGAAGTACTAGGACGAATAAAGCCAATGTCTAACAATTCCTGCGCTTGGGTCTTTAACTCCGAAGTTCAATAGAGCCATTCGATATGGGGCTTTGGAAATAGGTTTTGTCACGTTCAAGGTCGATACAAAATTCAATTTCACGCTTTCTGGGGGTAGGCCGAAGTTCTTCTGGAATACGTCAGAAATTTATTAATAATAGAAATATCGTTCAAAACTCGGCGTATTTTTGTTTAAATCAGGACATGAGCTAAGAAAGCTTGACATCCGCTTTTTCAATAAACGAATAGCTTTATGGCTTGAGATGACCGTGATTGATTTTAATGGTTTGGTCGTTTGAATTAAGCATAATAGGTTGATTAGGAATATGAAAGCTAACAACCTTACGAAAACAATCAATTTTTGCATAATAAGTAGTTAACCAATCAATCCTAGAATCACGCCAAATGCAAGTATTTTAATGAAATAAGATCGACGGTAATGTGAGGGTACCGATTTGAACCAAAACAAGACTTATAAACAATTGGATGTAATGAAGGTTTCTCCCAACGGAGTTTCCACAGATAAGTCAAAGTCTAATTTCTCCTGAGTCAAATTTAATCGATGAGCGCAAGTAGGAGAAATAAAAGAATGGGTAGAACCCAGATCAAATAAAGTATAGACTTCATTAGAGTTTATGATAAGCTTACCCGTGATGACCTCATTCGGATTCCTTGCTCTTTGGGAGGTCACAACAAACGCCTCTCCTCAGCACTACTGGGTTTTGAATTTTTGGGATGGCCTTTGGTGCCTCCATCCTAGCAATGAATTTGTCTTGATGGCAAAAAATCGAGCTAAGTGACCTTCTCTTCCATAATTATAACATGCTTTGGATGGCATGACGCAGCTTTGATCGATGTGTCCTCTCCTCCGCATTTGAAGCATATGATAGGTGGTCTTTCTCCTTCCTTAACAATGGGTCTTTGGTCTTGACGTCTTTCCATCATTGTTGAATCTCCGTTTCTTGAAATGTCCATTCTTATTGTTTTGGCCCGATTACCACCGTGGTTACCATATCTGGCATGTTGAGTCCCTCCACGCTTGTTGTCACCGCCACGATACTACTCATTGGTATTATAATTTTTGCCACCGCTTCTTTTTAGTTGCGTTGACTCGTTATCGCGCTTCCACTAATCGAGCCCTATTTACAACATCCTGAATACAAACACGCTTTATGAGAAATAAGATGTTGACGTATCTCCGCTTCAAACCTCTTAAAAACATTCGCCCATTCTCTCTTTCATTATCCACCAGTGGGACGAACCGTGATAACTCCGCAAATTTTGCCTCGTATTGCGACACGGTCATATTGTTTTGTTCCAACTTGATAAACTCCACCTCCTTCATGTGGCGAATACTTTCGTGAAAGTATTTGTCGTTGAATGTACCTCTGGAACTTCTCCCAAGATATCTTCAAGACAATGAGGTTGAGTACGCTTTTACCAATTCCCACCAAGAATCCGCCTCTCAGCGCAACATAAAAGGCGTGAGGGAACCTTTTGCTCCTCGGAGCATCCCAAGACATCAAATATCTTGGTAATCTGCTTTATCCATGCTTCCGCCAAGTGGTTTTGGCTCTCCTTAAACTCCGGTGGTCCCAGCCCTTGAATTGTTTAGCGGTGGACCTTGCGAGAGTTTTCCATGTTTCCACCTACGTTTTGGGCGAGAGAGTCGCTCTACTTCATTGTTGCATAAATTGTATAAAGCCTCTCTGAACATTTGATCATTCATCATTTGGTCGGTGTTGTTGTTTGCATGAGGATTATCGCCTTCGATGCACATTATCCCGATTATTGATATGTGGTGAATCAACGATCGCTGCGCTCCATTGCTATTCTCAACATTCTCGGATGTCATTTTCGAGATCATCGCCACAAAACAAAAGGTTA
The DNA here is from genome assembly GCA_020205615.1 of Panax quinquefolius. Taxonomy (NCBI): domain Eukaryota; kingdom Viridiplantae; phylum Streptophyta; class Magnoliopsida; order Apiales; family Araliaceae; genus Panax; species Panax quinquefolius. The sequence goes on along the minus strand of CM035154.1, from coordinate 150,053,258 downwards.
ATTGACATGTAACAAATTATCCCTATCTTCCGACCAACCAATAAAATAAAGACATAAACTTAGGTAGGTCATACTAGCGAAGGTATTCCCGCCTCTCCCTCCAAGTACTATTCTCACATCTTAGCCGGGGATCATATCCTAAGCTCGATACCAATTGTGACGCCCCAAAATTAGGTATACATCACCCATCTTGGGTCGCCACTTACATGGTATGTAATTTAAATACAACTTATTAACATAACTGCTGTATATGCAATACGACATAAATCGTGAGTTTAAATACAAATATCGCTCTACTAGATATTATACAAACTCAAAAAGGAGTCCTCATTACAATTATTATCACACTATTTTACGAATAGTGAGGACTACTAATGCTATCTTCAGGACCATCACTGCTTCCCACTGCCCCATTTACATTCTCATTTCACGAAGAGAACGGTGAAAGAAAGGGTGAGCTCAACTAGCCCAAGAAGAAATATTATGACTAAGATAATGCGTAATAAATTATCAATAGTCTTCAAATATGTTAAACGATAAAATACAATAGACAACCGGTTTAATCTGCGGTGAATAAGCAATCCATTAAAAGAGTCAAGTAGAAAATAAAGTCTACTATCTTTTAGGTTTTAAAAGGTTTTTCAAAGATTTATTATAAATTTGAGACTCAAATTTTTAATAAATATTCCACATCATCGAATCACCCCCCACTACGGCCAAGGATATTCTTTAGTATCACGACCACAATTATTCATGCACTACTACGCCAAGAATATTTGTGTATTCATTAATGGTCATGATCATGCCAACAATCATCCACCAATGCACTACTGACCACTAAGGATTTTTATCACATCATTTGTAACATTACGATTAAATGATTACACCGAATAGTCTCTCGGTCATAATCATACCAAGTCCATCTATGCACTACATGTAAGACCCCAAATTTTTTAAATAAAAGGAATTTCCTTTATTTATTATTTTGAAATAGTAAGGGTGGATTTGATTAATGTGGATAGTTATGGGTAAAATACGCAAATATTTTGAATAAGCAAGTGGTTATAAAATATTCATTATTGTTTGGGAATATTCGTATGCGGCGCAGCGACCATGTGTGGGCCCCATAACGAAAAGTGATTGGATGAAGAAAACGACAAATATAAGTTGTTTTTAAATAATCACAGTAGTTATTACCAAGTATTCTTTGTTGGAATACCCGGTGGTTAAAACACACTAATACGCTGCGTTGTTGAGAAGCACTTGGTATTGCACCAATTATTGATTCTTACGTAAAGAAGGCACTACTCAATAATGGTTACAGAAATTCTTTATTCAAATTTTATTGAGTTAATAATTCTTTGCGTTGATATTTTATATTCTTTGTTGTTTGAATAATTGTCATTACACAAGATCTTTCATTATCGAAGCAATAATTCATATTATCCTAATAATATTATTAGATAACATTATTGGCAATGTCTAGAAAGTTACGTCTAAGGAGAGATTTGGTCACCTAATTGCGCTGCCAAGAAGAAGAAATTCTTATTGAAAGCCCCTTTCCTGAGGAACCTTTTCGTTGTCAATATTGTGATTCTCGTAATATTATTTGTGAATAATTAATTATTGATTTATATGATGAGGAAAATATTAATTTTATGTGGATATAGATGGAGAAAATTTTAAAATGACAATTGTTGAAAATTAATATTTTATCTTTTTCCTCGATAAAATAATTCATTTAAATATATTATTTTAATAATATATTAACGGTGATATTTTTTACAACGAATGTGGGATATATGAGTATACGAGGAGGAAGAGTATTTTTGTTGCAATAAATGTTTAAAACATGTTAAAATGTCGGTGGACCCATTTATTGATCGAAATTTGATTATAACTGTGTAAAATTGTCCGTTTGTGGATTTCGGTCAATTTCTGATTGGAATTTGGAAAACTTTCTTCTGCAAAGTTGTAGAGAATTGAATTTCCTATAAAAACTCATGAGATTCGAATTTTCTGATGAAAGGGCTATTTATTATGAATTATTGAAGTTCAAAGTTCAAAATAATTGATTTTTGGAAGTTTAAAATATTTAAAATTAGAAAACGTTTTTCTTATTTTTTCTAGAAGGTGGCATGTATTTGATGGCTGAAATCAGATTCTAGACATGTGTAGAAAATAATATAATTATATTATTAATTTATTAAATTTTCTCTTTTGGTGTTCTAAGCAATTTCCTATAAATAGGGTGCTTGGGTTAGAATTGAAAATCACACCGTAAATCAAGTTTTCTCTCTATATTATCGAGCGTATTCTTGTGAGTATTTTGAGTATACTTTGAGTATTGCTATACGGTGCAAGTCCAAGTCATAGCCTTATATATCCTGTTTTTAAATTCAGAAGCATCTTGATCTTTCGAGGTAAGGGGATATTATTTTTTCGTAATGATATTATTTCTTCAATATCATTATAATTTGAAATGTTGATCTGAAGTTTTTATCAAATTTGGAACTTTTTCATGCTCGGGTTACTATTCATGGGTTACTATTCATGAGTTACTATTCACGAGTTACTATTCATGAGTTACTATTCACGAGTTACTATTCACGAGTACTATTCATGAAGCGTGAAGATGTTTTTGTGAAATTTCTATCTTTTGTTGTCTTGAGTTACTATTCACGATAATCGACACTATTCACGATACTCAAGACTATATTCACGATACTGCAGACTATTCAATTTAAAAATAAAATTTCTTCTTTTAGTCTAAAATATCTATTCCGGATACTAACTCGATTGTATCCATGTTTTGATCATTCTTGAATTTTACACCACTATGATTATTTTTGAGGTATTTTTTTGGGCGTGGATAAAACCAAGTACTGAATCCTTAATCCTTAATCCTTGTCATTTTGTTTCACCGGATTCGCTTTTTAAAATATTTTCATCATCCTCGGTCTTAAATGATGATATTATTGAATATCTTTGGCCCAGAAGTGCAAAGATGAATGATTTCAAGAATATCTTTGGCCCAGAGTGTGCAAGATGAGCAGGTGTTGAGATGAACATGACCGATTGATTAATATCTTTGGCCTGTAGTGCAAAGATGAACAGGTGTTGAGATGAACATGACCGATTGATTAATATCTTTGGCCTGTAGTGCAAAGATGAACAGGTGTTTAAATGAACATGACCAACTGATGAATATCTTTGGCCTGTAGTGCAAAGATGAATATTTGATTCCAGATGCATATTGATTGATGTTACAGGGATAAAATATTGATGATGGACTGTTAAATTCATAGATTATAGTAGATTTCATTCTCTACGTAACTCTTCTATGAATTATTATTTCCGCTGCGAATATTGATCTGAAACTTGTTGTCTATTGTATTCTATCGATTTTTCCACTCGTTGAAGACTAACGATAATTTGTTGTATATTATCTTAGTCATAATATTCTTTACTGGGCTAGTTGAGCTCACCCTTTTCCTTGTTGTTCCATTTTTCTTCTCAGGAGGCGAGAATGTAGCGAGTACTAGTCGGGGTATGGAATGAAGGTTCTAGAGAGAGTTGTTTAGTAGTCCTCACCATTTTTGTAAAATAATGAATCAATAATTATGATGGGGATTTATTTGCGTGTGGATATTGTCTAGAAGACAATATTATATTTAAACTCACAGTATATATTGTCGTATTTCACACGACATTTGTATTATTGAAGTTGTAGTTATTTCTGTACCATGTATTTGGCGACTCAGAATGGGTTGGATGGAATGGACCTATTTTGGGGGCGTCACAGTTGGTATCAGAGCTTAGGGATATGATCTCCATGCGAGATCGGGGAATAGAACTAGGAGGGAGAGAGACGAGTAAATCCTTCGCTAGTGTGTCCTACCTAAGCTTAATTGTTAGTTGGTCAAGATATATAGGATATTATGTGATATATTGATATCCTTAATTAACCCTTGTTTTATGACAATTTGAGAATGTCGACCGAGAATATTAACAAAGGAGTAAATGAGACCGTGGAGATGCTCGTCTTTACCAACGAGGAGAACGTGCAACAGTGGCAATGTTCTCCCGTGAACAACACCACCGAGCGCGATGATGAATGAGGGGATGTTTAGAAGCTTTTTGCGATTCATATAAAATCGCATTTAGGAGACTCGTGTTCAAAATACAGGAGGAAATGATAGCAATTCACGAGTGGTCACAACCAAGCGATTCAAAGAGTTGGGACCACCGTAATTGCAGGAAAGCCGGATCCGATTAAAGGCGAGACGTGGGTCAAACAAATTACCAAGATATTCGATGTCTTGGGATGCACGGAGGAACGAAAGTTCCATTCGCCGCTTTTATGTTCCGTGGCGAAGGCGGCAGACATCGGTGGAATCATGAAGCGTACTCCATCCAAATTGCACTCAAAGATATCACGAGAGACATTTCAGAAATAGCCTCAATGACAAGTACTTCCACGAAAGTATTCGTCATATGAAGGAAGTGGAGTTTATTAGACTAGAGCGAATAACATGGCGGTTGTCCCAAAGACGAGGCGAAGTTCGCGGAGTTATCCGAGTTTGCACCTCATTTGGTGGAGAATGAGGAACGTATGACGCGGATGTTTCGAGAGGTTTGAAACCCGACATACGCCAAGATCTCATTTCTCATAAATTTTCTCTCTATTCGGATGTTGTCAATGTGGCTCAGTTGTTAGAGCGAGATAACGAAATACGTTCAACCGAGGGACCATAACCGAGGATCATATCTAGAAGATAGCGATCCATCGTAATAACGATAACCAATGGAGAAAGAAGAATACGAGACAAAGGCGGTAACCACTCTGGTGGTAATCGTGGCCATGAAAATAGAAGAAGCGAGTGGGAGGAGATTTTAAAAGAGGAGATTCAACAACGACCATGTGAAGACGTCGGCGCCATGAAGAACTAGTTTTAAGGGAGGAGAACGACCATCCATTATATATCTTACAAATGCGGAAAAGAGGGACATATCATCCAAACCGCCCACAACAACAGCTCAAGGTATGCTATAATTGTGGAAAGGAAGGACATATCGCTTTCGAGATTATACGATATCGAAACCCGATCCAGTGGGAATGGTGACTCAAAAGGATGTCCTGAAAAAGTCAAAGTCAACGGTTCTTGGAAGAGCGGTTGTCGTGGCCGATCAAAATGCAAGGAACCCGAACGAAGTTAGCACGGGTTAGTTAATTATAAATTCTTGCAAGTATATACCTTACTAGATACTGCTGTTCTACCCATTCTTTATCTCTTTGCTTGCGCTCAACGTTTGAACTTGACTACGGAGAAATTAGACTTTGACCTATTTATGGAAACTCCGTTAGGAGAAACTTTCATCACATCCACTGTTTATAAATCTTGCTTGATTCAGGTTGGCACTATCACATTACCTGTTAACCTTATTTCTATAGAGATATTTGTTTTTGATGTGATTTTAAGGTTAACTACTCATCATGCCGAAATTGATTATTTTCGTAAGGTTGTTAGTTTTCATATTCCTAAGCAACCTGTTATTCGAATTCAAGCAATCAAACCATTGTAGTCAAACATTTTCATATCAAGCCATGAAGTCATTCGTTTATTACGGATGTCAAATTTTCTTAGTCCATGTTATGGATTTGAATAAAGACACGCCGATTTGAATAATATTCTGTTGTTATTGATTTTCCCGGCGTATTTCTCAAGAATTTCTTGGCTTACTCCCAAAGCCTCGATATTAAATTTTGTATCGACTTTGAACCCTAGATAAAAACTCATTTCTAAAATCTCATATCGAATGGCTCTATTGAACTTCGAGAGTTAAAAATTCAACTATAGAATTTGGTACTTTTGAGCCTTTATCTTGTGACTTCCTTTGTGGAATTCACCAAAGCCGAACTCTCTGTAGGGGACGTCATATTCGATGCGATAGTAAATCGATAGGTGTCATTGTGACGTCTTATCCAAGATTGGGATATGAGTCACATTGAGAGCAACCTAAGTCGATGAATCGAAATACGTAGCTTTCTAAGCTTAGTTGGTTATTATCGGAGATTCGTTGAAGGATATTCTCGAATCGCTATTCCATTAACGCAATTGACTCAGTAGAGATACAAAATTCGAATGGAGCGAGGAATGTGGGAAGAGCTTCAAGAACTCAAGAGGAGACTCATTTCAAAGATATGTTCGATCATGCCATCCTCGAAAAGCGAAACGGTAGTAGCCGACGCGATGAGTAGAAGATCATATGCGGGAACGAGTGCGATGATGTCAAGTATACGCATAGAGCCAACTTTAATAGAAAAAGTTAAGATTGCTCAAGCCACCGACCCGGAGCTGATGCGTATGAAGAAGAAAGTACAAGAAGGAGCTATTCCGGAAGCGAGAATTGATGAAGAAGGAATACTTCGAGTCCACTCTAGACTTTGTGTTCCTAACGACTCTGATTTGAAGTACAAGATTATGATGGAGGCACACAATACGCCATTTGCAATCCATCCTGGAAGTACTAAAATGTATCGTGATCTTCGACATACATTTTGGTGGAACAATATGAAGAGAGAGATTGCAAAGTTTATCTCGATGTGTTTAACTTGCCAACGTGTAAAGGCGGAGCATCTTGTACCTAAGGGTCCGTTGCAACCACTTGAGATTCCGGAATGGAAGTGGGAACACATTACTATGGATTTCGTTACGGGTCTTCCTGCGGTTTCTCAAGACATCAATGCTATTTGGGTTATTGTTGATAGATTAACCAAGTCTGCTCATTTCTTACCGATACGAGAGACTTATTCCCTTGAACGTCTTTCTCGTATGTACGTAAATGAGATTGTGAGATTGCATGGCATGCCAGTATCCATAGTTTTAGATCGTGACCCAAGATTCACTTCATGATTTTGGGTTAGTTTGTAGAAAGCTATGGGCACGAATTTACGATTCAGTTTGGCATACCATCCTCAAACGGATGGGCAATCGAAGGACTACTCAAACTCTTGAAGATATATTAAAACTCGTGTCCTAGATTTCAAAGGAAGTTGGGATAAGTACTTGCCATTGGTGGAATTCTCATACAACAATAGTTATTAAACAAATATAGGCATGGTTCCATTCAAGCATTATATGGACGAAAATGTCGTTCTCAATATGTTGGGATGAGGTGGGTGAAGCAACATTGTTGGGACCCGAAGTTAAGACGTATGACTAATGATTCGACAACGATACAAACCAAGACAAGATCGACAAAAGAGTTATGCGGATCTTCATCGAAAAGGACGTGGAATTTAATGTAGGGGATCATGTATTGTTGCGAGTTGCCCCATGGAAGGGTGTTACAAGATTTGGGAAGAGAGAAAGCTCAATCCACGATTTATTGGTCCATTTCAAATTCTTGACCGAGTAGGAAATGTAGCCTATAGACTTGCGTTACCTCCGAGTATGTCTCGTGTTCATAATGTGTTTCATATATCGTATCAGTAAATATGTGAAAGACCCGAACCACGTTATAGAGTTAGAACCGGACGAGATAGCCAAGACTTAACGTATGAGGAGGTACTGTCAAGATTTTGGATAGGAAGGAGCATGTCCCTACGCTAAGAAAGGTTATACCACAAGTTAAAGTTTTGTGGAGGAATCATGCTTATAGAGGAAATGACACGGGAGTTGGAAACGAAAATGAAAGCGAGGTATCTTTACCTTTTGAAAACACTGTGTATGCGTCGTCAATTTCGAGGACGAAATTTCATAAGGAGGGAGGTTGTAAGACCCCAAATTTTTTAAATAAAAGGAATTTCCTTTATTTATTATTTTGAAATAGTAAGGGTGGATTTGATTAATGTGGATAGTTATGGGTAAAATACGCAAATATTTCAATAAGCAAGTGGTTATAAAATATTCATTATTGTCGGGGAATATTAAATGCGATTAAATACGACCATGTGTGGGCCCCATAACTGGAAAGTGATTGGATGAAGAAAACGACAAATATAAGTTGTTTTTAAATAACTAGCGTAGTTATTCTGATTATCTTCGTTGGAATACCCTATGGTTAAAACACACTAATACTGCCGTTGTTGAACAAGTAGCACTTGGTATTGCACCAATTATTGATTCTTACGTAAGAAGGCACTACTCAATAATGGTTACGATAATTCTTGCTTCGATATTTTATTGAGTTAATAATTCTTTGCGTTGATATTTTATATTCTTTGTTGTTTGATAATTGTCATTACACAAAGATCTTTCATTATCGAAGCAATAATTCATATTATCCTCTGATAATATTATTAGATAACATTATTGGCAATGTCTAGAAAGTTCTGCCTAAGGAGAGGTTTGGTCACCTAATTGCGCCAGGAAGAAGAAATTCTTATTGAAAGCCCTCTTTTTCTTGAACCGCACTCGTTGTCGATATTGTGATTACAGTAATATTATTTGTGAATAATTAATTATTGATTTATATGATGAGGAAAATATTAATTTTATGTGGATATAGATGGAGAAAATTTTTAAAATGACAATTGTTAAAAATTAATATTTTATCTTTTTCTCGATAAAATAATTCATTTAAATATATTATTTTAATAATATATTAACGGTGATATTTTACAACGAATGTGGGATATATGAGTATATGAGAGGAGGAAGAGTATTTTTGTTGTAATAAATGTTTAAAACATGTTAAACATGTCGGTGGGACCCCATTTATTAATCGAAATTTGATTATAAACTGTAAAATTGTCCGTTTGTGGATTTCGGTCAATTTCTGATTGAATTTGGAAAAACTTTCTTCTGCAAAGTTGTAGAGAATTGAATTTCCTATAAAAACTCATGAGATTCAAATTTTCTGATGAAAGGGCTATTTATTATGAATTATTGAAGTTCAAGTTCAAAATAATTGATTTTTGGAAGTTTAAAATATTTAAAATTAGAAAACGTTTTTCTTATTTTTTTCTAGAAGGTGGCATGTGTTTGATGGCTGAAATCAGATTCTAGACATGTGTAGAAAAATAATATAATTATATTATTAATTTATTAAATTTTCTGCTTTGGTGTTCTAAGCAATTTCCTATAAATAGGTGCTTGGGTTAAATTGAAAATCACACCAAACTCAAGTTTTCTCTCTATATATATCGAGCGTATTCTTGTGAGTATTTTGAGTATACTTTGAGTATTGCTATACTATGGTGAAAGTCCAAGTCATAGCCTATATCCTGTTGTTTAAATTTAAGATCGATCTTTTCGGGTAAGGGATATTATTTTTTTCGTAATGATATTATTTCTTCAATATCATTATCTTTGAAATGTTGATCTGAAGTTTTATCAAATTTGGAACTTTTTCATGTGCCGGGTTACTTATTCATGGGTTACTTATTCATGAGTTATTTATTCACGAGTTACTATTCATTAAGTTACTTATTCACGAGTTACTATTCACGAGTACTATTCATGAAGCGTGAAGATGTTTTTGTGGAATTTCTATCTTTTGTTGTTTGAGTTACTATTCACGATACTCGACTATTCACGTATATATTCACTATTCACGATATCTGGTCTTATTCAATTTAAAAATAAAATTTCTTCTTTTCATTCTAAAACATCTATTCCGGATACTAACTCGATTGTATCCATGTTTTGATCATTCTTGAATTTTACACCACTATGATTATTTTTGAGGTATTTTTTGGGCGTGGATAAAACCAAGTACGAATCCTTAATCCTTAATCCTTGTCATTTTGTTTCAATTTGGATTCGCTTTTTTAAAATATTTTTCATCATCCTCGATCTTAAATGATGATATTATTGAATATCTTTGGCAGAAAGTGCAAAGATGAATGATTTTCAAGAATATCTTTGGCTGTAGTGTGAAAGATGAACAGTGTTGAGATGAACATGACCGATTGATTAATATCTTTGGCACAGAGTGCAAAGATGAACAGTGTTGAGATGAACATGACCGATTGATTAATATCTTTGGCCCAGTAGTGCAAAGATGAACAGTGTTTAAATGAACATGACCCGGTGATGAATATCTTTGGCCATGTAGTGCAAAGATGAATATTTGATTCCGAGATGCATATTGATTGATGTTACGGTGGATAAAATATTGATGATGGACCGTTAAATTCATAGATTATAGTAGATTTCATTCTCTACGTAACTCTTCTATGAATTATTATTTCATTGCGAATATTGATCTGAAACTTGTTGTCTATTGTATTCTATCGATTTTTCCTCGTTGAAGACTAACGATAATTTGTTGTATATTATCTTAGTCATAATATTCTTTATCGGGCTAGTTGAGCTCACCCTTTTCCTTGTTGTTCCATTTTTCTTCTCGGGAGAGCGAGAATGTAATGAGTACTAGTCGGGGTATGGAATGAAGGTTCTAGAGAGAGTTGTTTAGTAGTCCTCACCATTTTTGTAAAATAATGAATCAATAATTATGATGGGGATTTATTTGCGTGTGGATATTGTCTAGAAGACAATATTATATTTAAACTCACAAGATATATTGTCGTATTTTTCACGACATTTGTATTATTGAAGTTGTAGTTATTTCGCATGTACCATGTATTTGGCGACTCGTAATGGGTTGGATGGAATGGACCTATTTTGGGGCGTCCACAATTGGTATCGAGCTTAGGATATGATCTCTGGCGGAGATCGGGAATAGAACTAGGAGGGAGAGACGAGTAAATCCTTCGCTAGTGTGTCCTACCTAAGCTTAATTGTTAGTTGGTCAAGATATAGGGATATTATGTGATATATTGATATCCTTAATTAACCCTTGTTTTATGACAAGATTTGAGAATGTCGATTGAGAATATTAATGATGGAGTAAATGAGACCGTGGAGATGCCTGTCTTTTACCAACGAGGAGAACGTGCAACAGTCGGGCAATGTTCCTCCCCGTGAAACAACACCAACGAAAGCAGATGATGAATGAGGGGATGTTTAGAAGCTTTTTGCGCTTCATGTAAAATCGCATTTAGGAGACTCGTGTTCAAAATACGAGAGAAATGATAGCAATTCACGAGTGGTCACGACCAAGCGCTTCAAAGAGTTGGGACCACCGAATTCTGGGAAAGCCGGATCCGATTAAAGCGAGACGTGGGTCAAACAAATTACCAAGATATTCGATGTCTTGGGATGCACGGAGAAACGAAAAGTTCCATTCGCCACCTTTTATGTTCCGTGGCGAGGCAGACATCGGTGGAATCATGAAGCGTACCCATCCAATTTTCAAAGATATCATGAGAGACATTTCAGAAGCAGTTCAATGACAAGTACTTCCCCGAAAGTATTCAAATATATGAAGGAAGTGGAGTTTATTAGACTAGAGCGAGAATAACACGATTGTCCCAAAGACGAGGCGAAGTTCATGGAGTTATCCAGTTTGCACCTCATTTGGTGGAGAATGAGGAACGATGACGCGGATGTTTACGAGAGGTTTGAAACCCGACATACGCCAAAGATCTCATTTCTCATAAATTTTCTCTCTATTCAGATGTTGTCAATGGGCTCATTGTTAGAAGCGAGATAACGAGTACGCTTCAACCGAGGGACCATAACCGAGGATCATACCAAGATAGCAATCATCGTAATAACGATAACCAATGGAGAAAGAAGAATACGATTAAAGGCGGTAACCACTCCGGTGGTAATCGTGGCCATGAAAATAGAAGAAGCGAGTCGGGAGGAGATTTTAAAAAGAGGAGATTCAACAACGACCATGTGAAGACGCCACCAGAGATGTAACTAGTTTTAAGGAGGAGAACGACCATCCATTATATGCTACAAATGCGAAAAGAGGGACATATCACCCAAACCGCCTACAACAGCTCATGGTATGCTATATTGTGGAAAGGAAGGACATATCGCCGAGATTAGACGATATCGAAACCCGATCCAATGGGAATGGTGACTCAAAAGGATGTCCCGTAAAAGTCAAAGTCAACGGTTCTTGGAAGAAGCGGTTGTCGTGACCGTCAAAATGCAAGGAACCCGAACGAAGTTAGTACGCAGGTTAGTTAATTATAAATTCTTACGAAGTATATACCTTACTAGATACCGTTCTACCCATTCTTTTATCTCTCTTGCTTACTCAACGTTTGAACTTGACTACGGAGAAATTAGACTTTGACCTATTTATGGAAACTCCGTTAGAGAAACTTTCATCACATCCACTCGCTTATAAATCTTGCTTGATTCGTGTTGGCACTATCACATTACCTGTTAACCTTATTTCTATAGAGATATTTGTTTTTGATGTGATTTTAAGGTTAACTACTCATCATGCCAAATTGATTATTTTCGTAAGGTTGTTAGTTTTCATATTCCTAAGCAACTCGTTATTCAATTCAAGCAATCAAACCATTGTAGTCAAACATTTTCATATCAAGCCATGAAGTCATTCGCTTATTACGGATGTCAAATTTTCTTAGTCCATGTTATGGATTTGAATAAAGACACGCGTCATTTGAATAATATTCCTCATGTTATTGATTTTTCCCGACGTATTTCTGAAGAATTTCTTGCTTACTCCCAAAGCTTCGATATTAAATTTTGTATCGACTTTGAACCCGGACAAAACTCATTTCTAAAATCTCATATCGAATGGCTCCTATTGAACTTCGTGAGTTAAAATTCAACTATAAATTTGGTACTGAGCCTTTATCTTGTGACTTCCTTTGTGGAATTCACCAAAGCCGCACTCTCTGTAGGGGACGCCATATTCGTATGCGATAGTAAAGCGATAGGTGTCATTGTGACGTCTTATCCAAGATTGGGATATGAGTCACGAGTTGAGAGCAACCTAAGTCGATGTCGAAATACGTAGCTTTCTAGGCTTAGTTGGTTATTATCGGAGATTCGTTGAAGGATATTCTCGAATCGCTATTCCATTAACGCAAATTGACTCGTAGAGATACAAAATTCGAATGGAGCAAGGAATGTGGGAAGAGCTTCAAGAACTCAAGAGAGACTCATTTCAAAGATATGTTCGATCATGCCATCCGGAAAAGCGAACGTGGTAGTGACGCGATGAGTAGAAGATCATATCTGGAACGAAAAGCGATGATGTCAAGTATACGATAGAGCCAACTTTAATAGAAAAAGTTAAGATTGCTCAAGCCACCGACCCGGAAATGATGCGTATGAAGAAGAAGAAAGTACAAGAAGGAGCTATTCCTAAGCGAGAATTGATGAAGAAGGAATACTTGAGTCCACTCTAGACTTTGTGTTCCTAACGACTCGATTTGAAGTACAAGATTATGATGGAGGCACACAATACGCCATTTGCAATCCATCCTGGAAGTACTAAAATGTATCGTGATCATCGACATACATTTTGGTGGAACAATATGAAGAGAGAGATTGCAAAGTTTATCTCGATGTGTTTAACTTGCTAACGTAAAGCGCGAGCATCTTGTACCTAAGGGTCCGCTTGCAACCACTTGAGATTCCTAATGGAAGTGGGAACACATTACTATGGATTTCATTCACGGGTCTTCCTGCGGTTTCTCAAGACATCAATGCTATTTGGGTTATTGTTGATAGATTAACCAAGTCTCGCTCATTTTCTTACCGATACGAGAGACTTATTCCTTGAACGCCTTTCTCGTATGCACGTAAATGAGATTGTGAGATTGCATGGCATGCCAAAGATCCATAGTTTTAGATCGTGACCCAAGATTCACTTCATGATTTTGGGTTAGTTTGTAGAAAAGCTATGGGCACGAATTTACGATTGGGTTTGCATACCATCCTCAAACGGATGGGCAATCGTAAAGGACTACTCAAACTCTTGAAGATATATTAAAACTCGTGTCCTAGATTTCAAAGGAAGTTGATAAGTACTTGCCATCGGTGGAATTCTCATACAACAATAGTTATTAAACAAATATAGGCATGGTTCCATTCAAGCATTATATGGACGAAAATGTCGTTCTCCAATATGTTGGGATGAGGTGGGTGAAGCAACATTGTTGGGACCCGAAAGTTAAATTAGTACGTATGACTAATGATTCGACAACGATACAAAAACGGCACAAGATCGATAAAAGAGTTATGCGGATCTTCATCGAAAGGACGTGGAATTTAATGTAGGGGATCATGTATTGTTGCGAGTTGCCCCATGGAAGGGTGTTACAAGATTTGGGAAGAGAGAAAGCTCAATCCACGATTTATCGGTCCATTTCAAATTCTTGACCGAGTAGGAAATGTAGCCTATAGACTTGCGTTACCTCCGAGTATGTCTCGTGTTCATAATGTGTTTCACATATCTCGTATTTCAGAAATATGTGAAAGACCCGAACCACGTTATAGAGTTAGAACCGGACGAGATAGCCAAGACTTAACGTATGAGGAGGTACTGCCAAGATTTTGGATAGGAAGGAGCATGTCCTACGCCAAGAAAGGTTATACCACAAGTTAAAGTTTTGTGGAGGAATCATCTTATAGAGGAAATGACCTGGGAGTTGGAAACGAAAATGAAAGCGAGGTATCTTTACCTTTTCAAACACTGTGTATGCGTGACGTCAATTTCGAGGACGAAATTTCATAAGGAGGGAGGTTGTAAGACCTCAAATTTTTTAAATAAAAAGGAATTTCCTTTATTTATTATTTTGAAATAGTAAGGGTGGATTTGATTAATGTGGATAGTTATGGGTAAAATACGCAAATATTTCAATAAGCAAGTGGTTATAAAATATTCATTATTGTCGGAAATATTCGTGGATACGACGTTGCCATATAGCGAAGAAATGTGGGCCCCATAACTAAAAGTGATTGGATGAAGAAAACGACAAATATAAGTTGTTTTTAAATAACGGCGTAGTTGTTACTGCTATCATTATTGGAATACCCTTGGTTAAAAACACACTAATACGCTGTTGTTGAACAAGAAGACACTTGGTATTGCACCAATTATTGATTCTTACGTAAGAAGGCACTACTCAATAATGGTTACAGAATTAATTACGCTCAAGATTTTATCGAGTTAATAATTGTCATACGTTGATATTTTATATTCATTGTTGTTTCAATAATTGTCATTACACAAAGATCTTTCATTATCGAAGCAATAATTCATATTATCCGAATAATATTATTAGATAACATTATTGGCAATGTCTAGAAAGTTCTCGCATCTAAGGAGAGGTTTGGTCACCTAATCAATTACTACCAAGAAGAAGAAATTCTTATTGAAAGCCCCTCTTTCTTGGGACCGCCTTTGGTTGTCAATATTGTGATTCTCAGTAATATTATTTGTGAATAATTAATTATTGATTTATATGATGAGGAAAATATTAATTTTATGTGGATATAGATGGAGAAAATTTTTAAAATGACAATTGTTAAAATTAATATTTTATCTTTTTCCGATAAAATAATTCATTTAAATATATTATTTTAATAATATATTAATCGGTGATATTTTTACAACGAATGTGGGATATATGAGTATACTGAGGAGGAAGAGTATTTTTGTTGTAATAAATGTTTAAAACATGTTAAACATGTCGGTGGACCCCATTTATTGAATCAAATTTGATTATAGCACAGAAAATTGTCCGTTTGTGGATTTCGGTCAATTTCTGATTGGAATTTGGAAAACTTTCTTCTGCAAAGTTGTAGAGAATTGAATTTCCTATAAAACTCAAGAGATTCAATTTTCTGATGAAAGGGCTATTTATTATGAATTATTGAAGTTCCAAGTTCAAAATAATTGATTTTTGAAGTTTAAAATATTTAAAATTAGAAAACGTTTTTCTTATTTTTTTCTAGAAGGTGGCATGTGTTTGATGGCTGAAATCAGATTCTAGACATGTGTAGAAAATAATATAATTATATTATTAATTTATTAAATTTTCTGCTTTGGTGTTCTAAGAATTTCCTATAAATAGGTGCTTGGGTTAGAATTGAAAATCACACCAAAAATCAAGTTTTCTCTCTCTATATTATCGAGCGTATTCTTGTGAGTATTTTGAGTATACTTTGAGTATTGCTATACGGTGAAAGTCCAAGTCATAGCTTTATATCCTGTGTTTCAAATTTAAAGTCTTCGATCTTTCGAGGTAAGTGGATATTATTTTTTCAGAATGATATTATTTCTTCAATATCATTATAATTTGAAATGTTGATCTGAAGTTTTATCAAATTTGGAACTTTTTCATGTCGGGTTACTATTCATGGGTTACTATTCATGAGTTACTATTCACGAGTTACTATTCATGAAGTTATTATTCATTCACGATTTACTATTCACGAGTACTATTCATGAAGCGTGAAGATGTTTTTGTGGAATTTCTATCTTTTGTTGTTTGAGTTACTATTCACGTGATACGGCCTTATTCACGATACGGCACTATTCACGATACTGGTACTATTCAATTTAAAAATAAAATTTCTTCTTTTCGTCTAAAATATCTATTCGGATACTAACTCGATTGTATCCATGTTTTGATCATTCTTGAATTTTACACCACTATGATTATTTTGAGGTATTTTTGGGCGTGGATAAAACCAAGTACTGAATCCTTAATCCTTAATCCTTGTCATTTTGTTTCACCGGATTCGCTTTCTTTAAAATATTTTTCATCATCCTCGATCTTAAATGATGATATTATTGAATATCTTTGGCTGTGTAGCGCAAAGATGAATGATTTCTGAAGAATATCTTTGGCTCAGAAGTGCAAAGATGAACAGTGTTGAGATGAACATGACCGATTGATTAATATCTTTGGCACAGTGCAAAAGATGAACAGTGTTGAGATGAACACGACCGATTGATTAATATCTTTTTGCTTTGTAGTGCAAAGATGAACAGTGTTTAAATGAACATGACCAATCGATGAATATCTTTGGCTCAGTAGTGCAAAGATGAATATTTGATTCCGATGCATATTGATTGATGTTACAGGGATAAAATATTGATGATGGACTATTAAATTCATAGATTATAGTAGATTTCATTCTCTCACGTAACTCTTCTATGAATTATTATTTCACACTGCGAATATTGATCCTCAAAACTTGTTGTCATTGTATTCTATCGATTTTTCCCTGTTGAAGACTAACGATAATTTGTTGTATATTATCTTAGTCATAATATTCTTTATCGGCTAGTTGAGCTCACCCTTTTCCTTGTTGTTCCATTTTTCTTCTCGGGAGGCGAGAATGTAGCGAGTACTAGTCGGAGGTATGGAATGAAGGTTCTAGAGAGAGTTGTTTAGTAGTCCTCACCATTTTGTGTAAATAATGAATCAATAATTATGATGGGGATTTATTTGCGTGTGGATATTGTCTAGAAGACAATATTATATTTAAACTCACAAGATATATTGTCGTATTTCACACGACATTTGTATTATTGAAGTTGTAGTTATTTACGTACCATGTATTTGGCGACTCGTAATGGGTTGGATGGAATGGACCTATTTTGGGGCGCCACAGTTGGTATCGAGCTTAGGATATGATCTCCGGCGGAGATCGGGAATAGAACTAGGAGGGAGAGACGAGTAAATCCTTCGCTAAAGTGTCCCTACCTAAGCTTAATTGTTAGTTAGTCGATATATAGGATATTATGTGATATATTGATATCCTTAATTAACCCTTGTTTTATGACGATGATTTGAGAATGTCGAATGAGAATATTAACAAAGGAGAGTAAATGAGACCGTGGAGATGCTGTACTTACCAACGAGGAGAACGTGCAACAGTGGCAATGTTCCTCCCGTGAACAACACCAATCGAAAGCGAGATGATGAACGAGGGATGTTTAGAAGCTTTTTGCGCTTCATGCAAAATCGGAGGAGAGAGACTCGTGTTCAAAATACGGAGAAATGATAGCAATTCACGAGTGGTCACAACCAAGCAGCTTCAAAGAGTTGGGACCACCGAGTTCGGGAAAGCCGATCCGATTAAAGGCGAGACGTGGTCAAACAAATTACCAAGATATTCGATGTCTTGGGATGCACGGAGGAACAGAAAGTTCCATTCGCCGCCTTTATGTTCCGTGGCGAGGCATTCATCGTGGGAATCAGTGAAGCGTCCATCCAAATTTGCACTCAAAGATATCATGAGAGACGTTTGAAGCAGCTTCAACGACAAGTACTTCCACGAAAGTATTCGTCTATATGAAGGAAGTGGAGTTTATTAGACTAGAAGCGAGAATAACATGACGGTGTCCCAAAGACGAGGCGAAGTTCGCGGAGTTATCGTGTTTGCACCTCATTTGGTGGAGAATGAGGAACGTATGACGCGGATGTTTCGAGAGGTTTGAAACCCGACATACGTCGAGATCTCATTTCTCATAAATTTTCTCTCTATTCGGATGTTGTCAACGGGGCTCAATTGTTAGAAGCGAGATAACGAGTACGCTCAACCGAGGGACCATAACCGTGGATCATACCAAGATAGCGATACATCGTAATAACGATAACCAAATGGAGAAAGAAGAATACGACAGACAAAGGCTAGAAACCACTCCGTGGTAATCGTGGCCATGAAAATAGAAGAAGCGAGTCGGGAGGAGATTTTAAAAGAGGAGATTCAACAACGACCATGTGAAGACGTCGCCAAGATGAACTAGTTTTAAGGGAGGAGAACGACCATCGGTCATTATATGCTACAAATGCGAAAAGAGGGACATATCACCCAAACCGCCCACAACAGTTCAAGGTATGCTATAATTGTGGAAAGGAAGGACATATCGCCGAGATCAGACGATATCGAAACCCATCCAATGAATGGTGACTCAAAAGGATGTCCCGAAAAAGTCAAAGTCAACGGTTCTTGGAAGAGCGGTTGTCGCGACTCCATCAAAATGCAAGGAACCCGAACGGGTTAGCACGGGTTAGTTAATTATAAATTCTTGCGAAGTATATACCTTACTAGATCTGGGTTCTACCCATTCTTTTATCTCTCTTGCTTGCGCTCAACGTTTGAACTTGACTACGGAGAAATTAGACTTTGACCTATATTATGGAAACTCCGTTAGAGAAACTTTCATCACATCCACCGTTTATAAATCTTGCTTGATTCAGTTGGCACTATCACATTACACGTTAACCTTATTTCTATAGAGATATTTGTTTTTGATGTGATTTTAAGGTTAACTACTCATCATGCCAAAATTGATTATTTTCGTAAGGTTGTTAGTTTTCATATTCCTAAGCAACTTTGTTATTCAATTCAAGCAATCAAACCATTGTAGTCAAACATTTTCATATCAAGCCATGAAGTCATTCGCTTATTACGGATGTCAAATTTTCTTAGTCCATGTTATGGATTTGAATAAAGACACGTCGATTTGAATAATATTCCCGTTGTTATTGATTTTTCCCGACGTATTTCTGAAGAATTTCTTAGCTTACTCCCAAAGCTCGATATTAAATTTTGTATCGACTTTGAACCCTAAGACAAAACTCATTTCTAAAATCTCATATCGAATGGCTCTATTGAACTTCGTGGAGTTAAAATTCAACTATAGAATTTGGTACCGAGCCTTTATCTTGTGACTTCCTTTGTGGAATTCACCAAAGCCGAACTCTCTGTAGGGGCGCCATATTCGCGCGATAGTAAAAATCGATAGGTGTCATTGTGACGTCTTATCCAAGATTGGGATATGAGTCACAGTTGAGAGCAACCTAAGTCGATGAATCGAATACGTAGCTTTCAGGCTTAGTTGGTTATTATCGGAGATTCGTTGAAGGATATTCTCGAATCGCTATTCCATTAACGCAAATGACTGACTTCGTAGAGATACAAAATTCGAATGGAGCAAGGAATGTGGGAAGAGCTTCAAGAACTCAAGAGGAGACTCATTTCAAAGATATGTTCGATCATGCCATCCTGGAAAAGCGAACGTGGTGGTATTTGACGCGATGAGTAGAAGATCATATCGGAACGAACGAAAAGCGATGATGTCAAGTATACGATAGAGCCAACTTTAATAGAAAAAGTTAAGATTGCTCAAGCCACCGAATTCTTGAAATGATGCGTATGAAGAAGAAAGTACAAGAAGGAGCTATTCCTAAGCGAGAATTGATGAAGAAGGAATACTTGAGTCCACTCTAGACTTTGTGTTCCTAACGACTCGATTTGAAGTACAAGATTATGATGGAGGCACACAATCGCCATTTGCAATCCATCCGGAAGTACTAAAATGTATCGTGATCTTGACATACATTTTGGTGGAACAATATGAAGAGAGAGATTGCAAAGTTTATCTCGATGTGTTTAACTTGCTAACGTGTAAAGGCGAGAGCATCTTGTACCTAAGGGTCCGTTGCAACCACTTGAGATTCCTAGGAATGGAAGTGGGAACACATTACTATGGATTTCAAGATACGGGTCTTCCTGCGGTTTCTCAAGACATCAATGCTATTTGGGTTATTGTTGATAGATTAACCAAGTTCCGCTCATTTCTTACCGATACGAGAGACTTATTCCTTGAACGCCTTTTCTCGTATGTACGTAAATGAGATTGTGAGATTGCATGGCATGCCAAAGATCCATAGTTTTAGATCGTGACCCAAGATTCACTTCATGATTTTGGGTTAGTTTGTAGAAAGCTATGGGCACGAATTTACGATTCTGGTTTTGGCATACCATCCTCAAACGGATGGGCAATCGAAAAGGACTACTCAAACTCTTGAAGATATATTAAAACTCGTGTCCTAGATTTCAAAGGAAGTTGGGATAAGTACTTGCCATTGGTGGAATTCTCATACAACAATAGTTATTAAACAAATATAGGCATGGTTCCATTCAAGCATTATATGGACGAAAATGTCGTTCTCCAATATGTTGGGATGAGGTGGGTGAAGCAACATTGTTGGGACCCGAGTTAAGACGTATTATGACTAATGATTCGATAAACGTATACAAACGGCACAAGATCGACAAAAGAGTTATGCGGATCTTCATCGAAAGGACGTGGAATTTAATGTAGGGGATCATGTATTGTTGCGAGTTGCCCCATGGAAGGGTGTTACAAGATTTGGGAAGAGAGGAAAGCTCAATCCACGATTTATTGGTCCATTTCAAATTCTTGACCGAGTAGGAAATGTAGCCTATAGACTTGCGTTACCTCCGAGTATGTCTCGTGTTCATAATGTGTTTCACATATCTGTAGTTCGTAAATATGTGAAAGACCCGAACCACGTTATAGAGTTAGAACCGGACGAGATAGCCAAGACTTAACGTATGAGGAGGTACACATCAAGATTTTGGATAGGAAGGAGCATGTCCTACGCGCAAAGGTTATACCACAAGTTAAAGTTTTGTGGAGGAATCATGCTATAGAGGAAATGACCTGGGAGTTGGAAACGAAAATGAAAGCGAGGTATCTTTACCTTTTCGAAACACTATGTATCGTACGTCAATTTCGAGGACGAAATTTCATAAGGAGGGAGGTTGTAAGACCCTCAAATTTTTAAATAAAAAGGAATTTCCTTTATTTATTATTTTGAAATAGTAAGGGTGGATTTGATTAATGTGGATAGTTATGGGTAAAATACGCAAATATTTCGAATAAGCAAGTGGTTATAAAATATTCATTATTGTCGGGGAATATTCGTACGACGGCGCAGCCATGTGTGGGCCCCATAACGGAAAGTGATTGGATGAAGAAAACGACAAATATAAGTTGTTTTTAAATAATCTACAGTAGTTATTTACAGATTATCTTCATTGGAATACCCGGTGGTTAAAACACACTAATACGCCGTTGTTGAACAAGAAACACTGGTATTGCACCAATTATTGATTCTTACGTGAAGGCACTACTCAATAATGGTTACGATAATTCTTTGCTCAAAGATTTTATTGAGTTAATAATTGTCGCTATTGATATTTTATATTAGTTGTTGTTTCAATAATTGTCATTACACAAGATCTTTCATTATCGAAGCAATAATTCATATTATCCTAATAATATTATTAGATAACATTATTGGCAATGTCTAGAAAGTTACGCCTAAGGAGAGGTTTGGTCACCTAATTGCGCCGCCAAGAAGAAGAAATTCTTATTGAAAGCCCTCTTCCCCTGAACCTACTGGTTGTCAATATTGTGATTCTCGTAATATTATTTGTGAATAATTAATTATTGATTTATATGATGAGGAAAATATTGATTTTATGTGATATAGATGGAGAAAATTTTAAAATGACAATTGTTGAAAATTAATATTTTATCTTTTTCCGATAAAATAATTCATTTAAATATATTATTTTAATAATATATTAACGGTGATATTTTTACAACGAATGTGGGATATATGAGTATCTGAGGAGGAAGAGTATTTTTGTTGCAATAAATGTTTAAAACATGTTAAACATGTCTGTGGACCCCATTTATTGACCGAAATTTGATTATAAAACATAAAATTGTCCGCTTGTGGATTTCGGTCAATTTCTGATTGGAATTTGGAAAAACTTTCTTCTGCAAAGTTGTAGAGAATTGAATTTCCTATAAAAACTCATGAGATTCAAATTTTCTGATGAAAGGGCTATTTATTATGAATTATTGAAGTTCAAGCTCAAATAATTGATTTTTGAAGTTTAAAATATTTAAAATTAGAAAAACGTTTTTTCTTATTTTTTCTAGAAGGTGGCATGTATTTGATGGCTGAAATCAGATTCTAGACATGTGTAGAAAATAATATAATTATATTATTAATTTATTAAATTTTCTAACTTTGGTGTTCTAAGCAATTTCCTATAAATAGGGTCTTTAGGTTAGAATTGAAAATCACACCGTAAACTGAAGTTTTCTCTCTCTATATTATCGAGCGTATTCTTGTGAGTATTTTGAGTATACTTTGAGTATTGCTATACTGGTGCAAGTCCAAGTCATAGCTTTATATCCTGGTGTTTCAATTTAAGAAATCTTGATCTTTCGAGGTAAGGGATATTATTTTTTTCAGTAATGATATTATTTCTTCAATATCATTATACCGAAATATTGATCTGAAGTTTTATCAAATTTGGAACTTTTTCATGTCTGGGTTACTATTCATGGGTTATTATTCATGAGTTACTATTCACGAGTTAATATTCATGAGTTACTATTCACGAAGTTACTATTCACGAGTACTATTCATCTAAGCGTGAAGATGTTTTTTTGTGGAATTTCTATCTTTTGTTGTCGGAGTTACTATTCACGATATCTGGCCTTATTCACGATATCAAGACTATTCATTCACGATACTGATCTTATTCAATTAGAAAAATAAAATTTCTTCTTTTAATCCAAAACATCTATTCGGATACTAACTCGATTGTATCTATGTTTTGATCATTCTTGAATTTTACACCACTATGATTATTTTTGAGGTATTTGTGGGCGTGGATAAAACCAAGTACGAATCCTTAATCCTTAATCCTTGTCATTTTGTTTCAATCGATTCGCTTTTTTAAAATATTTTCATCATCCTCGGTCTTAAATGATGATATTATTGAATATCTTTGGCACATAGTGCAAAAGATGAATGATTTCTGAGAATATCTTTGGCCCAGTAGTGCAAAGATGAACAGTGTTGAGATGAATACGACCGATTGATTAATATCTTTGGCTCAGTAGTGCAAAGATGAACAGTGTTGAGATGAACATGATCGATTGATTAATATCTTTGGCACAGTAGTCCAAAGATGAACAAATTATTTAAATGAACATGACTAATCGATGAATATCTTTGGCTCAGTAGTGCAAAGATGAATATTTGATTCCAGATGCATATTGATTGATGTTACGAGGATAAAATATTGATGATGGATCGTTAAATTCATAGATTATAGTAGATTTCATTCTCTACGTAACTCTTCTATGAATTATTATTTCACTGCGAATATTGATCCGAAACTTGTTGTCTATTGTATTCTATCAAATTTTTCCTGTTGAAGACTAACGATAATTTGTTGTATATTATCTTAGTCATAATATTCTTTATCGGGCTAGTTGAGCTCACCCTTTTCCTTGTTGTTCCATTTTTCTTCTCGGAGGCGAGAATGTAGCGAAACTAGTTAGTCGGGTATGGAATGAAGGTTCTAGAGAGAGTTGTTTAGTAGTCCTCACCATTTTGTAAAATAATGAATCAATAATTATGATGGGTATTTATTTGCGTGTGGATATTGTCTGAAGACAATATTATATTTAAACTCACAAATATATATTATGTCGTATTTCACACGACATTTGTATTATCAAGTTGTAGTTATTTACGTACCATGTATTTGGCGACTTCGAATGGGTTGGATGGAATGGACCTATTTTGGGCGCGCCACACTACACGAACCACGAGATGACTTTCAACATAATATAAACATGAGGATGATGACAATGATATAAGAATTCAATAAAACAAGTTCAAGAATTATTTTATCCAGAATTATTAACGTCCAAATTATCAACATGACACTTTGTTTTGTATAGTAAAATTCGTGAATGATCGAAGAATATTTTCATAAAAGATCTTCGGATGAAACGCAAATATCAAGGATATTCTACTAATTTCATGGAGTATAGAAGTCAAAGTTTTAACCAACCGGGTATAATAAAGAATGGAATAACAAAAGAAATCACCATGCATGCGATTTGATGTATGACGAGTTATTCCAATAGAATAATAATAACGAGAACCGTGTCGTGAAATTCACACAATCGACAAGATGTTCCAACGAATAATAAAGATGGAACCGGATCCGGTAAAAAACACACGATAGGATATTCCAACGTAATAATAAAGATGGAACCAGTCCGGTGTAAAACACACGATGTGGATGTTCCAACAGAATAATAAAGACGGAACCGAGTCCTGTAAATCACACGAGCAGGATGTTCCAACAAAATAATAATAAAGACGGAACCAGAATCCTGTAAAAAACACACGAACATGATGTTCCAACGAAATAATAGAAGAATGTCACCAAGTATAGGTAAACCACAGATACAAAAGTTATTCCAATGAAATAATAAGCAATGGAATAACAACAGTTCTCTTCATGAATAAGAAAGAATAACACCCTTACTTTTGGTAGGAGATTGAATATCTGCAGACGGTGTAGTAACAAAATACTCTTCTTCTTTCTCTCTTATTCTCTCTACTTTCTCTCTCTATATAGCTTGAATGAATTCGTGAAAAATAATGAAGCCCTAGGCCTCTATTTATAGAAGATTTCTAGCTTAGCACCGCCCGTGTGAAAAGGCAAGTGGCTCGACGACTAATGATGTGAAAAGAAAAGTGGTTTGACGCCTGTAATGTGAAACGACAAGTGGTTCGATGCCTGTAATGTGAAACGACAAGTGGTTCGACGTCTGGTAAAGGTAATTACTATTAACGAAGGTAATTACTATTCACAAGGGTAATTACTATTGACGAAGGTAATTACTATCGATGAAGGTAAATACTATTCATAAGGGTAATTACTTATCGACGAAGGTAATTACTATTATTGAAGGTAAATACTATTCACAAGGGTAATTACTATCGACGAAGAGACTCTTAGATGATGACATATGAGCCCCCATAAAATAATCAAACTTACCACAAATCATTTTTTTTTCATCAACACATATTTAATCTTTCAACAATTATTAATCATTTATAACTTGTCGTCTCAATTATTGATTTAATACTATAACATATTATATAGATGATCTTTGTGACAATAATTGAATCAATAATATAAGAGATATGATGCGTTAATTCATCGTAATAATAATCGAGCATAGGTGAAAGTGACTTCTCACGTAAGCATCAATAATCAATACCGTGCTACTACTACGCAACCACGTAGACATCGTATTTTTTACCACCGGGTAGTTCAACAGTTTTAACGGTAACACCTCCGCTAGTTATTTTTATAAAATATTTTTGTCGCTTTCTCAATCCGACAATAATTACATTGTGGGTCCACCAATGATTGAGCCGTTGCATTTAATATTCCCTAACAAAAAGAATATTCCCCGACCAAACGAATATTTTATAACAACTTGCATACTTTGCAAAATTTATAAATATTACCCACAACTATAACATTATATCAAATTTATTCCATAATATTCAAAAATAATATTTATAGAAAAAATTCATCTTTATTTATAAAAGCTGGGGTCTTACAGGGACGGCCTTTGATGCCTCCATCCCAGCTGGACTTGTCTTCGTTGCACGACAAAATCGGGCCAGGTGACCTTCTCTTCCACAATTGTAACATATTTTGAATGGCATCGCGTAGTTTGGACTGATGTGTCCCTCTCCTCCACATTTGAAGCATATGATAGGTGGTCGTTCTCCTTCCTTAACGACAGGTGCTGATGCTGACGTCTTTCCATCATTGTTGAATCTCCTCTTCTTGAAATGTCCATTCTTATTGTTTTGGCCATGATTACCACCGAAGTGGTTACCATTTCTAGCATGTTGATTCCCTCCACGCTTATTGTCACCGCTTCGATGACTGTCATCATTGGTATTATCATTTTGCCGACTGCTCTCTTTTGGTTGGGTTGACTCATTATCGCGCTCCAATAACTGAGCCATATTAACAACATCTGACTACAAACACAGTTTATGAGAGATAAGATATTGACGTATCTCGGGTTTCAAACCTCTTAGAAATATTCGCGTCATTCTCTCCTCATTATCAACCAAATGAGATGCAAATCGGGACAGCTCGGTAAACTTGGCTTCGTACTGCGACACAGTCATGTTGTTTTGTTCTAGTTTAATGAACTCTACCTCTTTCATGTGACGAATACTTTCGGGAAAGTACTTGTCGTTAAACAGTTCTTGGAACTTCTCCCAAGACAACTTCAGTGCGGCAGGTTGAGTACGCTTTACAGATTCCCACCAATGTCGCCTCTGCGCGCAACATGAAAGTGGCAAAGGAACCTTTGCTCCTCGAGAGCATCCCAAGACATCAAATATCTTGTTGATCTCGCTTTATCCACGCCTCCGCCTTTAAGTGGTTTTGGCTCTCCAAAAACTCATGTGGTCCCAGGTTCGAATCGCATAGCAAATGATCGTCCGAGAGTTGCCAGTGTTTTCACCTGTATTTTGGACAGGAGCCGCTTTTTCCTGATGTTGCATGAATTGCATAAAGCCTCTGAATATTCCATCGTTCATCATCTGGTTCGTGTTGTTGTTTGCCTGAGTATTGTCGCCTTCCTGATGCACATTATCCTGATTATTGATCTGTGGAGACTAAACAGTCTCCCGTGATCCATTGATGTTCTCAACATTCTCGGATGTCATTTTCAAATACTACCACAAAACAAAGGTTAATTAACATATCACATATTATCCCTATATCCGAATTGAGCCAATTAAATACCAAATAAACTTAGGTAGGTCATACTAGCGAAGGAATTCATCCCATCCCTCCTAGTTCTTGTCTCACATCTTAGCCAGGATCATATCCCTAGGCTTTGATATAATCGTGACGCCCCCAAAATAGGTATACATCACCTATTCTCGAGTCGCCAAAAATATGGCATGTAATACAAATACAATCTTAAATATACAATGATGAAATGTGAGTTTTAATACAAATATTGTCTTCTGCATAAAGTATTAAAACTCAAAATAAGTCCTCAATACATTTATTAACACACTATTTCATATAATAGTGAGGACTACTAATGCTATCGTTCGACCGTCACTCCGCTCCCCGACTAGTCCTTGCACTACGCTCTCATTTCACAGAGAACAAAGAAAGTAAAAGGGTGAGCTCAACTAGCCCAAGAAGAAATATTATGACTAAGATAATGCGAATAAATTATCATTAGCCTTGAACAATGTTAAACCGATAGAATAAATAGACATCAAGTTTAATCAAGCATCTAACAAGCAATCCATTAAAAGAGTCAAGTAGAGAATAAAATCTACTATCTTTTATGATTTAAAAGTTTTTCATCACTTTTATCATTGGGACTCAAATTTTAAATATATAATCCACATCAACCCCACTTTACTACCAAGGATATTCATTAGTATTACAACCACAAATTATCCATGCACTATGGGCCAAGGATATTCGTGTATTCATCAATGGTCATGATCATGCCAACAACTGTCCATCAATGCACTACGGGCCAATGAGGACTTTTACCACATCATTTGTAACATTACAGTCATGATTATACCGAATAATCTCTGGTCATAATCATACCAAGTCCATCTATGCACTACAGGCCATATATGACTTTCAACAGAATATAAACATGAGAATGATGACCATGATATAAGAATTCAATAAAACAAGTTCAAGAATTAATTTATCTAGGAACCAATCACGTCCAAATTGTCAAAATGATACTGCTTTGAAAAATCAAGAATGCTCAGAAGAATATTTCCATGAAAAGATACTGGATGAAGCGCAAATATCAAGGATATTCCACTAATTTCATAGAGTATAAAAGCCAAAACTTTAACCAACTGAGTATAATAAAGAATGGAATAACAAAAGAAATCACCAGGCATGCGATAGACAAAGATGCATGCGAGTTATTCCAATGTAATAATAAACAACGGAATTGTGTCACGCGTAGAACGCACGCATGTGATGTTCCAACATATTAATAATTAATCGGAACCAGTCATGCTTAACGCACGCATAAGATATTCCAATGAATAATAAATAATGGAACCAGTCAAGCGTAAACGCATTGCATGTGATATTCCAACGTAATAATAAATAACGGAACCAAGTCAATGCGTAAACGCGTGCATGGGATGTTCCAACCGAATAATAAATAACGGAACCGTGTCACGCGTAACGCATGCATGTGATGATGTTCCAACGTAATAATAAAGAATGGAATAATGAAGAATTTCACCATGTATGAGGTACTTCAGATGATGCAGTTATTCCAACATAATAATAAAGAATGAAATAACGTAAGAATTTCACCAAGTATGTGGTACTTCACATGATGACAAAGTTATTCCAACATAATAACAAAGAATTGAATAATGTAAGTTCTCTTCATGAAGACGAAAGAAAGAAATAATACCCTTACCGTAAAAGAAGAGTATTTATTTGGTAGATGAGGATATTCTTGAAGAAAACTCAGCACTACGCCAAAGTTTCTTAAAACTCTAAAGAAATACGCCAAGATTATAGAAGAATTCTCTCGAACTTCCGGTGTGGTTTTCAATTCTAACTAAGCATCCTATTTATAGGAAAATAGAAAGGATACTATCTTTGCACTATGCAATAAAATATAATATATTCTATTTATAATTAAATAAAACAAAACTTCATAAAAAGTATTCATTTTATATAAAAAGATTTTACTATACAAACACTATACGATATACTATGCATAATAAAATATAATATATTCTAATTATTGTCTAATAAAACAAATAACTTTATAAAAGTATTCATTTTATATAAAAAGATTTTACTATGCAAAATACTATGCATAATAATAATATAATATATTCTAATTATTGTCTAATAAAACAAATAACTTTATAAAAGTATTCTGTTTTATATTAAAAGCTTTTGTTTTATTACATTAATAATACTAATAAAACAAAATTTATATATATATATATATAAACTTCTGTGACATCATAAAAAGACACCTCAATATATCTAACAACATTTATCATTATTATTATAATTCACAATATTAATCGACCAGGTCATTCCCAGAAAAGATGAGGCTTTTCAATAAGGATTTCTCCCTATTGGCGCGCAATTAGGTGACCAAATATCTCCTTGGCAGAACTTTTAGACATCGTTAATATTGCAAATAATAATTTTAATAACTTTTTCATCTCAATTATTGATTTAATAATATATAAAATATCGACAATAATTGAATCAAATAACGTGAGAAACTATACAACAATTACTGAAGCAATAATTGAACAAAACTGAGTGATTTCTCACGTAAGCGTCAATAATCAATACCGTCTTGCTATTATGCAACCACGCCAGACATCAGATTTTTTATTATGCAAGTAGTTCAACGGCTTTTAATCGTAAAACTTCCGTCGTTATTTTTATAAAAATATTTTTGTCTTTTTCTCAATCCGACAATAATTCCGTTGTGGGGTCCACTTAATGATTGTCTTGTCAGCATTTAATATTCCCCGTTAAAACGAATATTTCCCAATGAATCGAATATTATATAACAACTTGCGTCTTTTACAAAATTTATAAATATTACTCATAACTATAACATTATATCAAATTCATTTCATAATATTTAAAAATGATATTTATAGAAAAATCATCTTTATTAAAAAGTTGGGTCTTACAACAACAGTCAATCTCTGTTATAGCATTCAAGAGTTCTGTTAAAAGAGTCCATCTCTCTCTTTAAATTTGGTTCGAAAACACAAGTAAAAGTTGTACTAAAAAAAACACAGAAACAATATGCACCAAGACTTGCTGACAAATCATCAACATTTCAACAATAGCTACTTGAAATGCACCCAGAAATTGCTAAGATACCCATATTCGTTATTCCAGCACACCTGAACAACAGAAACACATACAACTAATTAGGTGAAGAAAATAGTGTGGCTAAGAAATGCATGTGAAGCAATCAAAAAATAAAATAAAATCATGTCACTTCAGAGGCTATGCTCCAGTGTACTGGTAGTTGCATTTGGAATTCCCTTGCTATCAAATCATAATAGAAATCTTTTCCCTTTTCTTTCCAGGTGTAACCTAGTTCTTTGTAATGGAAATAGAGTGCATGATTCCATCACCTAGAGACAATAGCAGTATGCATAATGGAACCATAACAAGAGACTTTATAAGAGAATTTTTACCAGCAT
Source organism: Panax quinquefolius (assembly GCA_020205615.1). Taxonomy (NCBI): domain Eukaryota; kingdom Viridiplantae; phylum Streptophyta; class Magnoliopsida; order Apiales; family Araliaceae; genus Panax; species Panax quinquefolius. Next base: position 150,022,435 of record CM035154.1, on the reverse strand, counting down.
GTAGCAAAAACCAAATTTATCAGACTATTTAAATACAGAACTTAACAATGTGTGATATAAATACACCAAATTTATGCACACAAAAAAAAAATGGGCATAGAAGATGCAGGACAGGTTTAGGCAATTAGAGGTTCCAGAAGTAGAAGGAAAAATCTTCAGTAGAAACTTTTCTTTTTTGGATTTTGAGTTGTGCAAGCAACAAAGTAAGAAAGTATGATCTGTTTACCTCTGCATTACCTTCTGATCTGTTTGTCTCTGCTTTGCCTTCCGATCTGTGAGGAGAAAGAGAAGATGGAAGACCCGGTTCTTTGTGAGTGAGGGAGAGAGAATCGGCAATTGGAAGGAAGGAAGGAAGAAGGAAGGATTGCTGTGGATCGGCAAGTGTGAGAGAGGGAGAGAAGAAGATTTGGCAATTCTGAAAGACATGATAATTTTTGACCCGCGTTTCTTCAAGACCCGGATTTTTGACCCTTGGTTTTTTCCCCTTTTTTATTTGAGACCCTCGCGAGAGAATTCTTCTTTTTTCATTTGGTCCGTCCTTCGTTGCTTCAGTCCGTTTCTGAACGGCACTGATATATATATATATATATATATATATATATATATATATATTATAAGGAAATTCATAAGGATTTGAGTTAGGAGTTAAAAGATAGTTAATAACATTAAGATCAATAATACAAAAAATTTAAGTCGTAAAAATTATTTTAGTTAAAATTTTAAAAAAATTCAACCATTAAAATTTTAATGAAAAATTTATATGTTTATTAAATGCTGAAAAAGTATCTGATTAATTTCATTTTTTGAACAATTATACTATTTAATATTATAATTTAATTGATCGAAAATTATAAAAATATGATGTTATGGACGAAATTGAAATGAAGGTGTAATGTAGGGGATTCAAATCGCAGATCCTGATCTTATAATTTGTTCCAATCTTGTATATTGATTATATTTCGCAATTATATTTGGTACAAATTTATTGCGATGCATTGCATAACTTATAACTAAATATTTTAATAGCCTATTTAACTTCCTCTTCCTTCATGATATAAATTCCTTTATATAATAAATTTTTAAAACCTTATTCTTTTAGCTTTAAATTTCATTTACTTGATTATTATTTAAGAGTTGATTGAGGGACATATATATTTATCTATTAATATTTGTATATTGTTGTTTTATCATTAACCTACGATGATGAATGTGAAAAGAAACCAAGCATAATTTGAGCTTAATTTTAATTTTATAATAAATAAATTTTATAATTAATAGTTTTTGTTATATACTATACAACCGTATAATTAAATTAACTAAAATTAAATAAATTTACATCAATTTAAAGTTTAATATATTATCATATAATCAAAAATTAAGTTGTATCTCTAATTTTAAAATAGAGAGTATAAAACTGACTCTCATGATCTCATCATCTTATCTTAGGCCAATTATATATGGACCGGAATTTTATTTTTTTTAAAAAAAAAATTTGGGAAAAAGACTAAAACTAAAATATCATTTTCCTTTCTTTCTTTCATAAAAACAAAGGAGTAGGAGGAGTTTATAATTAAAAAGTAGGTACATATATAATGAAAGAAATTAGTACCAAATATATATATATATATATATATATATATATATCAAGAATAGAATTCTTAAATAACAAAACGCCATAAATAATAGAATTTTATCAAAACGCGTAGCTTTTGATAAGACGCGGCAAGATTTTTGTAAATACGCGGTGGCATGGTATTTACAAAAATCTTGATCGCTATCTCATCAAAACTACGCTGCTTGATAAAGCTTTATTATTTAAGAGTAGCTTCTACTTAAAAAAGAGCTCTTACTTGATCCTCATCTGTCTGTATGTATATATATATAGTTAAGTAGAGTAGTGTAGAGATTTGGGAGAAATTAGGGCAGGTTTGTTGGCGGAGGCAGGGAGTTGGATCTCTGAAACGACGACGACCGATGAAACTTACACCGGAAAGATCCTTCATGATGAACACAAACAATACTTCGTGTATTCCTCACCTTTTCCTTTTGGTGAATTATAATTATTTACAGACCCACCTTTACCTTCACTTTTAGGCGATGATGATGTTGTTGTTCTTCTTGTAACAGTCACCTTACCATCAGACGACGACGACGACGACATTTTTATTATATATATATATATATATATATATATATATATATATATATATATATTCTCTCTATTTCTTTCAAGAATTAAGAAACACTACAAAGGGAGATCCAGAGATGTGTTTAGTATTTATATATATGGTACGTAGTGAAGAAAGCTATACTGTATATGATATTGTCAATAATGAAGATGAATAAGATAATGGCACGTAATAATTAATAACGATAACTGGATATTTATTTATGCTCAAGTCTAGCTAATATTAACAAAGTGCGAGGAGAGGTCAAATGATCAAGTGGTGAGGTAGCTAGGTTTCTTTCTTTATTCGTGTGTATATATATATATATATATATATATATATATATATATATATATTGATTCTTTCCAACAAAAAAAATTATAATATTTTATTACAATATTCGTTATCATGAATTTAACTTTATAGTAAGTTGGACAATTAATCAATACAGTGATGATACGCAGAAATAGATCATCTTCCGACTTACGTATCGACATTGTATTAATCAATTGACCAAAGTTAACTTTATATTAACTACCCTTTTGAGATGGTACTTACTTTTAATAAAATAAATTAAACAAACTAACAAATAGCTAGCTTAGCTGGATCTTGATATATCAATATGCGTTACTTTATTATTTAATTAAAATCTAGAAAAGAGTTAGTTTATAAAATAATGTGTCAAAGTGTAATTAGTTGATGATCCATCGTACATAGTTAGTCCAATAATTGTAACCAACCACACTCACGATGTATTTCCTTTTTATAACAACTTTTTAGTTACCAAAGCATTATTGTTGTAAAATACTCCCTCCGTTCATATTTGATCATTGTTGACTTAAGGTATTTTTAAAGTCAAAATTAACATATATATTTTTAATTTTAATCAATGTATTGATGAATATTGTATATTATGACAAAAAGCACTTTTTCACTACTGTGATTATAGCGTTTTAAGCAATTAGCCACTGTACTTTTAAAATATTCAATTAACCCATTGAATTTTTTAAAATTTGTTAATCGGGTCATTCCATCCAATTTTTTGGATGGACGTTAAATTCAAGTATTTATTTACCTACGTGGCAGCCAAAAAAAAAAAGAAATAACAAAATATTTAATGACTGGGCAATAATTTGACAACTAAATAATATTTTCCTATTATTTCTCTCTCTTCCCAAGTTCTTCTTTATTTACTTAAAATAAATTAATATAAATTTATACATTTATACAAAGGGACTTCACTCCTCCATGAATTCCGACTACAAGGTCAAGGAAACCCACCATGGATTTCGATGAAATTGTGAGCAACCAACGGTCAAACCAAAAACCCCAAATATACTGCTTAGCAACCCGCTTAGCAAATATACTGCTTTACCAATGCCGAACCTGATAAACTGCTTAGCAACCAACGGTCAAACCATCTCTCTCTAAATATAATCTCAACTAAGAAAAGCCCCAATTTCAGAAAACTCATAAAAGCCCCAATTTTAAAGGATGAAAACTCAAAAAGTCCCAATTTCATCTCTGACAAATGGAAAAAATGAAAACTCAGAAAAGTCATGAAGCCAAAAACTAAAAAGATTGAAGATGAAGAACAAAAGATGTCATGAGTCACGGAGTTTCTTCAAGGGAGAAGGCTGTCGTTGGCGCGGAGCATCTCGAATGGGTTCCCAAATTCGTCTGCAAATTCTTCAACCAAACAGATGAGAATGAAAGTGGTGTAGGCGGGGGTTTTGGAACCCTAGGTACTCGAGATCTTTCTGTTACAACTAATTCCATACTCTCTTCTAAGCTTCTGAAAATGCTGTTAGTTTTCTGCTCTTCATTTCTGCTTTAATTATAATTTTCAAGGAATGCCCCATTTTTATGTTAATTAATAATTATGTACTCTTTTTTTATTTTATGTTAATTATGTACTTACTTTTTTTTATTTTATATTAATTAATAATTAATCATTAACTTGTAAAATAATTATTTTATTTTTATTTTTAAAATTAATTATTTTATTTTAATTATTAATCATTCGGTTAAAAAAATAATTATTTGTATTATTTGAAAGGAATTTTAATATTAATTATATTATTTGAAATTAATTTTAAAAATAAAAATAATTATTAAAAGAAAGGAAAAGATAAAAGGAAAAGTTTTAATTATATAGAAAATGAATTAATATTATACATATTATAAATATTTAGGTAAAGAAAAAGAAAGAAAATTTCATTATTTCTTTATGTTTATAAATATTAATTTATTTATGTTTATAATTTGTATTATTTCTTTTTTCTCTAAAAATTTCAAAAAAAAAAAATTGGTCTTATACAGTTAAATATAAAGTCAACATGTATTGTACATGCCACATAATCAATTATTTTATTTTATTTTATTGTGTTGCCACATCAGAAAATACAAATTTTTTGTTTTTTTTTTTCAATGCCACGTGTGCAATTTGTTAACGTCCAATATTTTAAAAGCACAGTGACTAATTAGTTAAATCACTATAATCATAGTGGTCAAAAAGTACTTTTTGCCTATATATTATCTAAAAATGTCTCGAATTAACTTTTAAAAGTCAATGATGATATAATTTGAAATGGAGGGAAGATCTCTAGTTGTATTTAAGTAAACTAGTTGATAGCCCGTGCAATGCACGAGATAGTTTCAATAATGAAATTAATAATTTATTAGACATCTCAAAAAAAGACTAAAAATACACAATCCATGTACCAACGTAAACTCGTATCACACAATTTCAAATTAAATAATGAGTTTAGTCAATATTAGAGAAAATAATTGAAGAGAGACATACTTTAAAATTGAACAATAACATCAATTTGAGTATTATTTACCAACTAATTGAGTTTCAAAGTCGATGATAAAAATGTTAGTCCAATTGAAAAATCACAACATCTTCTATATGTTAACTTACCAATTCACAACACTAAAAAAACTTGAGAAAAGTGAGTAAATGAAGTTCCCATTACACTGGGAAAAAAATAATGTACAAAAAAAATTCATATACACCCATTACTACTATTTTTGAATAGAGAAACTGTGACGCCCCCAAAATAGGTATATATCACCCATCTTGAGTCGCTAAATACATGGTACATAATTCAAATACAACATAATTATACAAGCGTAGCAGAGTAAAATACGACAAAATATAAACCGAAAGTTTAAACAAGAATATTGCCTTTCTAGACAATATCCATTCTCAATGGAGTCCTCATGGGCGATATATGAAACTCAAATTCAAATCATTATATTTATTGTCACACTATTTAATGTAATAGTGAGGACTACTAATACTATCATCCGGACCATCACTCCGTCCCCCGACTAGTCCCTGCTACGTTCTCATTTCAAGAAGAAAAAATGAAAGAAAGGGTGAATTCAACTAAATTTCAAAGTAAGAAATATTATGACTAAAGATAATGCGGGATAAATTATCATTAGCCTTCAACAATGTTAAACCGATAAAATACAATGAGACAACAAGTTTAATCTGCGGTAATGAATAAACAATCCATTAAAAGAGTCAAGTAGAGAGTATAAAATCTACTATCTTTTATGATTTAAAAAGTTTTTCATCACTTTTATCAATTTGAGACTCAACTTAATAAATAATCCACATCATCCATGACCACGACTGAGGATATTCATTAAGTATCACGATCATAAATTATCCATGCACTACAAAAGGCCGAGGATATTCGTATATTCATCAATAGTCATGATAATGCCAACAATCGTCCATCAATGCACTACGCCAACGAGGACTTTTATCACATCATTTGTAACATTACGGTAATGATTATACCGAATAATCCTCATTATAATTATACCAAGTCCATCCATGCACTACAGACCACGAGATGACTTTCAAAAATATATAAACATGAGGATGATGACAATGATATAAGAATTCAATAAAACAAGTTCACGAATTAATTTATCCAAGAACCAATAACGCCCAAATTGTCAACACGATACTTCTTTGTAAAGTAAAATTTAAGAATGCTAAGAAGAATATTTCCATGAAATGATCTTCGGATGAAGCGCTTGAATATCGAGGATATTCCACTAATTTCATGGAGTATAAAAAGTCAAAACTTTAACCAACCGAGTATAATAAAGAATGGAATAACAATGAAATCACCATGCATGCGATAGATTGGCATGATGCAGTTATTCCAATGTAATAATAAATACGAAATAATAAATAATGGAACAGTGTCGTGAAATTCACAATCGATGCGGATATTCGGCTTAATATTAAATGCGAATAATAAATATTGGAACTGAGTCGGTGAAATTACACCGATGGGATATTCGAGAATAATAAAGAACGCGAAATAATAAAAGAATTTCACCAAGTATGTGGTACTTAGATAAACAGTTATTCCAACATAATAATAATGAATGGAATAACGTAAGAAGATCACCAAGTATTGGGTAAACCGCATATATCTGGTCGTTCCACCAAGTATAGGTAAATCATGCATCTGAGTTATTCCAATGTAATAATAAAGAATGGAATAACATAAGAATTTCACCAAGTATAGGGTGTCACAGATATCTGAGTTATTCCAATGAATAAATAAGAATGGAATAACATAAGGATTTCACCAAGTATAGGGTATGTCACAGTATACTGAGGTTATGTATAGGGTATGTCACTTTTACAAAGTTATTCCAATGTAATAATAAAGAATTGAATAATGTAAGTTCTCTTCATGAATAAGAAAGAATAACACCCTTACGAATACAACAAATAATATCTCTTACCGTAAAAGAAATGAATATAAAGTAGTGAAATAGCGAATATACTCTTCTTTCTCTATAATTTCTCTCTCTAGTTTTCGATGAATTAAGTAAAAATAATGAAGGAATGAGCTTCTATTTATAGAAAAACTGAGAGTGGCTCTTGGTCTTAACGAAGGGTCAAAATGACTCTTGATAATATTGAAGAGACAACTACTATTTGCGAAGTGATAATTAACCCTTGGAACACCGAAGAGGCAAATAACTCTTGGTAATATTGAAGAGATAACTACTATTTGCGAATGGGCAATTAACCCTTGGATCACCGAAGAGGCAAATAACTCTTGGTAATATTGAAGAGACAACTACTATTTGCAAAGGGACAATTAACTCTTGGTAATATTGAAGGGACAAGTAACTCTTGAAAAACTGAAAGGGCAAGTTACTATTAAAATTTTAAATCAACGATCCATATTGATTTACTATTATAATTTCAATCAACGGTCTGAAAAATTAGCACATCTCCTCATGGAATAATATTGTACCCAAATACCCGAATGCACAATACTAGAGTGAATAGTAATCAGGTGAATAGTAACTCGTGAATAGTAGCTAAATGAATAAGTAACTTCGTGAATAAGAATCGTGAATAGTACTCAAAATACCTAAAAGTGCCCTCAATACCCGGATTGAACAATATAACCTCCAGACATCAATTATTATCGAAATAAATGTCGATTCTCACTAACACAAATAATTTCAACACAATAAAACTATCAAATTCATCTTTAATCAACACAAATTTATCCATCATTAATATCATAACTCACAATATTTAACAACCAGGTTGTTCCCAGGAAAGAGGGGGCTTTCCGATAAGGATTTCTACCTATTGGCGCGCAATTAGGTGACCAAATCTCTCATTGACAGAACTTCTAGACATTGTAAATATTGCAATTTAATAATATGAATAACTTTGTCGTCTCGATTATTGATTTAATAAAGTAACATATTATGCACATGATAATGTGACAATAATTGAATCAATAATATGAGAGATATGATCAAAGAATTTCTTGAGCAATAATGCAAAGATAACCGAGTGACTTATCACGTAAGCATCAATAATCAATACAGGTATTGCTACTATACAACCACGCCATTCATCAGCACTTTTACTACTGGGTAGTTCAACAAGATAATCTGGTAAAACCTCCGTAGTTATTTTCATAAAATATCTTTGTCGTTTTCTAACTACGACAATACTTCCGTTGTGGGATCCACCAATGATTGTGTCATCGTACGAATATTCCCCGACCAATCGAATATTATATAACAACTTGCATACTTTGCAAAATTTTCAAATATTACCAACAACTATAACACTATCTCAAATCCACACCATAATATTTTAAAAAATATTTCAAAAAAAAATTAAATATTTATTCATAAAATCTGGGGTCTCACATAAAACTACAACTATAATTACCACATACAATAACTAATAAAAAACACCATTTATTCCCAACAATCTTATTTGCATTTTTAAAACACACATATTCGAACAGGCCATCCTCCACAACCTCATTCACATTTCCAACCCCTTGCAAATTAACATTATTTGAGCTCAACATAGATGTCATACTGTTGTCCTCTATGCATCTCCGGTTGTGTCCTGTCACCTATGAAATGAATACCTTAGACTAATTAATAAAAAGCCTATACAATAATTGTTGGTAGAGATTTTGTTTTATGTTTTTGATGCATTTGCTTAATTGATTTGTATGATAATAGTTTGTTTGTTAGGATGTTGCAACATATTCACATTTATGTTTATGGTACAAATGACACGTATTTGTATGTTATTTGCAAGGTGTACTACTTGGATTAAGGGGATAGATGGAAGATGTGCTAACTGATATTCCTCCTCCTTCAAGGTTCTTCTTGGAAGATCTCAACAATTTCGCTCCATCTCCAACTCCTCTTCCATCTCCCTTCATATTATTCTCTATCTCTAATCCTAAGAAACCACTTTGTCCCTCTCTTCTAATTATTGCGTTGTCCTCTTCATCTCTTCACTTCTTACACCATCTGTCTTCCAAAGTCCTAATTGGAACTTTAGTCTCCCTGAAATTCCCTTCACAGGCAATTCAGTAGAACCCTCTCTTGTAGACAAATCCTGCAACATTTATACCCTAAATGTTGTTGATAAGCTTCTTTACACTTTTGTGTTTCTTCTCCTTCCATTATTTTTCTAATAAATCCTCCTACACATATACAGTACATTACTTGAAAAATCAAACTTTAATGTAAGCTATACAAAACTAATAAATGGCGTTGGAAACTCCATAATTCCAACAAAATTAACAAAATCCACATGTCAAATAGCCAATAAGTCCAACACAGTCGGCTAAAATAAATCAAGTGAACTCCTTAGTGCAAAAAACAATTCCACATGAAATAACATAAATAAATTAGCATAAAAAAACCAGGCAGCATATTAGGATGGAAAGAATGGATTCTTGGCACATACCTAAAGAAAAATGATTACTTTACAATGTTCTATTTTGTTTCCCAATATACCTTAAAGGTCTAACGTTTCAAACAAATAAAAGGGTGATACAGTCAGATTGAACAACTAATACATTCATATGTGAAATAGATAACTTAATTTACGAAGTCCCAGGACAAAGAGATACAATCTTAGCATTAATAATCACTCTCGCAACTGATGTTCAAGCTCGTAAGGTCTAGTTCACAATGTTCAGTTGGCAAAATTCCTTAGTTTCCTGTTTTGTAAAAAGGAGTTATAGACACAATGCATAGTTTGGAAAGTTTAATGATCGCAAAATGTATTCATGACTAAAGCAATCATCTAAACCCCCTTATTTATATTCTTAATGTAAATGTTCGTGATGTTATGCACATGCATAAGGATAAGAGAATGAATAGGTTGAGCCACCCCCATCATTTCTTTATGAATGGGTTAAAGATATAAGTTAGAATGAAAATTATTTATAAAAAAATATATCTTCTTAAGGAATTGAAAGGAGAAAGAACCCCATATGTGTGACCAACAGCTCACCCAAAAGCCTTCAGCATATGATAAGAGTATCAACTAATAATAAAACTTCTAAGACATTAGATTCTTATTTTTGTTGAACATCATTTATTATATGATAAATAAAATTAGCAAACATAATTAATAAGTAAAACTCAAAAAGTTTTGTTAATTGATTATTTATAACCAAACATCTTAAAGGTGAAAGATGAACAAATCCAAGAGTTTGAAACTCTTGGATTATTGTAGAAGAACAATATATACCTGATCTGCGCTTGAGGCCCGAGAAATTGAAGCATATAATATTATCGAGCCTAAATCCCTGTCCGACTTCGTATTCATTTGTCCTACAAAAGATGTTTAGGATAAATCAGAGATAAATAATGAGAGATTTGGGATGCATCAAATTCAGTACTGGAAAAGATCCAGGGAGGGAGTAATTTACCTTAGCGTCCGAGCTCTTTCTCGCAATCGCACTTAAAGGTTGGGAAATATGGGGATTCAAGCCTTTCCAAAAGTTAGCTAGCGAGAGGTAGGTTCTTATTTTCTTCTATAATAATCTTTTATGGGCGTAGTTTATGTTATTTCAACAGCCACAACCACGACAGAGGCCGCACTGGAAAGCATACAGTTTCACAGAAGAATAAATAAAAAAAATTTAAAAAAAAAAGAGCACAGGAAGTACTGTATTTAAAAATACAACACATACACAATATACCAAAAGTAATAGTGAGAAGGACACTCTTATGAGATGGAATGCAGAGCTAAAAATGTCAAAACAAAAGCTAGACTTTTATCCACATTCTCACCCGAAACTACTTTCTACAATTTCGAATTTCTGACCAGCATTTCAGCTTCTTTCTCTACAACTCAATCACAATAAAAAGGGGAATCATGCATGTCAACTGTCAATTAGATGGCAGGAACATACAATAATCCAGCTTCTAAAATGGAATGCAGGGAAAACAGTTCCTATAGGTGTAGCAAAAAACCCAAAATTGGTTTATATGCCAAGAATTTAAATAGATGTACCACGCGAATATCCATAAACAGAACACAAAGTTTAGAATGTTACAAATTTTTCTCCTATGTTTCCCTTTGGTTCGCATATCGCTCCATTATATACCTCAATTAAAATAACCAAGAATTCCTGAAACAAATAATTACTCATCACCCAATATTAACTTTTCAATTTGAAAAATTCCCACTTCACAAACACACACATTGTTACATATTTACACTTACACATCACCATTTAGACCCAGAAAGAAAGAAAAAAGTCTTCCCCACCCCCACCCCCCACCCCATTCACAATCCATAATTTTCTTAAAAAGTGAAATCAACTTAAATTTAAAAGAATATAGAATTTGTAAACACATGAACATATAAAAACCCAAAACTAACAAATCAAAGAATTAATTAGATTGAAAAGAGAGAGTGATAAAGGGGAAATTACCCGGGCAACATCAATGGGTTGATTGAGTTCACCAGGATTAATATCCTGCAATGAAACTTGGTCCTTGGTGAGCTTAACATAAGTCCCCTCCGCCATTTCTTTCAATTGAAATTGTCGCCTGATATATACCACAAAACAAAAAAAAAAGAAAAGGATCGGTCGAAATAACGCTAATTTGTGAAATAAGAACTGACAAAATATGCATGGGGTAAATATGAATGGAAGGGACCAACCGAAAAAGGAGAAATGAGAGGAGCAAAAGGAGAAAAATGAAGATGAGAAGGAGAAAAACGATTTGGTTAATTGAGAAGATGGAAGAGTGGGGAAGTTGAAGGGAAAGGGGAAGGGAAAGAAACGGAAAGTGGAAGAAGAAGAATGAAGATGAGAAGGAGAAAAACGATTTGGTTAATTGAGAAGATGGAAGAGTGGGGAAGGGGAAGGGAAAGAAACGGAAAGCGGAAGAAGAAGAAGAGACGGTCGATTTTGTGGATTGATGGATGGATTGACTGAGTTAATTTTTAATTAATTAAGTATTGACTCAGTGAGTTTTGAAATTGATTGAGTTAAAGATAGACTGTGCTGTATTTATATATATAAATTGATAACTGAATTCTTTTGGCAGAAATTTTACGGGTCACACAAGTAGGGGATGAATCAAACCAAATGAGAGCTAGCATGAGGATCGATTGAAGAGAAAAATCAAAATCACATGTTGACCTGAATGGCTGCAAGATGAGATGAGGTTTCATGTGGGGGCTTCCTCTTCTTTGTGGCTGAATCACCACCTATATATTACTATTAGATTCTCTAATTGCTTAATATGGGGAAATAAAATCTGTTGTATGTTAAATTTGTGGCAAATTTAACAACATAAAATTAAGATCAGATATGTGTTATTATGATGATGATATTATGTTATGTTAAACTATTATTATTATTATTACTAAAAAATAAGGGAGAAAAAGAGACTATTTTTGTAACTAACAGAGTCAAATCCCGAGTCAGAATACAAGAACATAAAATTAAGATCAAATATGTGTTATTATAATGATGATAGAGTAGAAAACATTACACCATTTTATACTATTATACCTAAAAATCATAAAATAAAATAGTGTTTTTGTTACTCCATCCGTTTTTTAATATAAGTCGTTTTAGAGATATTATATTTAATGTTTTACAATCATTTTTTTAATACTTATGCACAACTCTAAAACGACTTATATTAAAGAACAGATGGAGTATTTTGTTATTTTTTTTTTTGATAAATTTCTAGCTCCATTGTTGGAGGTAGAAGAGGTATGGATCGCTTTCCAAGACTTCCCGCTTTTCACGCTTTCCTTTGGAAATTGATATTTTCACATGATTTGATATTTTCATATGAAAAGTGTCACTATAGATATATAGCGACGATTAGGATCTATAACGACGGTTTTTATATAAAAATATCAAAAAATCATGTGAAAATATCAGTTTTCTTTCCTTTTTATCCACCTTTTTCTTTTTCATTACCTCTTTCATAAAAAAACGGTAAAAAAAAAAGAACACCAAGCCAAATAAGAAGTTTGACAAAAGATATGTACACTTTTATAGAGTATAAAGTTGTACACATACATATAATTGGGAAATCGAATAATAAATGGACTATTTTACTTTTTAAGGATCCGGTTATCATGAAATTATTTTTATCATAAATTGATCCCAGATATCATGAAATTAACTTAATCGTAAATTGGTCAATCTCTCACTCTACATGTTAACATTGTATTAGTCAATTGATCAAAATTACCATTTTTAAGTATTGAATACAAGTAGTGTCGAGACTTTTTACATAAATAAAAATAAAAATAAAAATTCTACCATCCACCCATAATTTTATATATAGTGTTATCTTTTTACCAAATAAAAGGTCCAAAGATATAATAAAAAATACAAACAAATTTATAAATCAAATACAGACCGATAGAATATGTTCAACGGGGCAATACAATCATAGAGTAACCTTTTCTTTTGCCGGTAAAAGGCTATTTTCATTCATGTCAAATAACAGATTGTTCTAATTCTGGACTTTCTTATATATTAATAACTACAGCTTCCTGGTGCCATAAAATTGGTCCTAGTTATTTTTTTTGTCTCCTTATGAAGCAAAATTTGATGCCAAAAGACACCAGATCTGAAGATATAGACTGCATAATCTAAGCATGACATGTAGTTTTACAATTATAGCAAAGAAGTTTCTGTTGCCAAGTGGAAATCCATACTACATGAACTCAAAAAGGGAAAAATTACATAATAGAGAACCAAGAACTTGGAAATTCATTAATCTCGGCCACCTCCAAAGTTATCACGCTGCTCAGGCTACCACCCTGAGCCCTGTGAATCGCGACCTGTGAAGAAATTACCCCGATTAACTTGCGATACGTGCGGAGATTGTGAAGGAGGTGGTGGTGGTGGGAGGACCAAAATGCCCTTACTATCCCTGGGATCTGTAGCATTTTGACCCTGCACAGGTTCCATCCCTTTGTTGGCTGTGGGAAGCGGAGCCAGGTTTAGAACTCCTGGATTCTGTTCATAATTCCCCTGAAAATAGGCAACTCTACCTTGAGTTTCTGATGTTGACATGCTATTAAAACCATCCACATTCCCTTGGCCTGTGGGAGAAGAGTCAAAAGGCACACCAGCTGCTCCTACATTCCATGACCGTGGGTAGTTTCCGGAAAAGCTCACAACCCCTGCAGGATCCGGTGGAAAACCCAACAACGATCCCTGCCCTGGTTCAGCTTCTGGCGCTGAATCTTGCTTTGTTGTCTGTAAAGGAGAACCATAATATGGCTGAGCTCCATCAGGTGCAAACTGAGGATAGCTGAATTGAGGAGGTGCAAAAACTAAATTTGAATTAATCGGCACTGCAATATTAGGAGGCTGGGGGAATTGCATAGCATAATCTTGGAAGGGGCTCTCGGGTAAAAAACCCTGAATATTGGTGTCAGGCCTGTCAAAGCCATGGGGCCTGTTGTTGTCAGGTAATGTATCTGTTGAATAATTTGGAACTTGTCCTAAAAATGGTGGTTCAAGCTTTGGCTGCATTCCTGCCCTAGGGGGTGGTTGCGGATGACGAGTTCTGTCTTCACGATCATAAAGCTGGGAGTTTGAGTTGGGAGAGAAGCATGACCTTGGCGGTGCTTGAACAGTGGAATCTGAAGTTGTTGGGTTTCTACCACTGACAGCCTCCGACTCATTTCCTTCTTCTTTCCTTGTATTTGGATGAAGAAGGTCAGCATGGTTCTTATGAACATGAGAGTTAAATTCATCTTTCTTTAGAAAAGACTTGAGACAGTGCGGGGCACCACAGATCAATATCCCTTCATTCATTTTAATTGTTTGAATCTTCTGAATGCGTTCAACACAACTGCAAATAAACACAAATAGAGTAAGTGCATAATACTTTTAGAAATTCCATATTGTTATCAGTAATTCAAATATAAGCAAAATTTGAAGAAAATTTTAGAAGGCAAATAAAATAAGTGGAACGAATATTTTTCCCATCAATATATTTTGGCATATACTATATAAACCTTAATCAAACTTATTAGATACTACAGAGTCCTGTCAAAGACATCTAACAATACTATTCAAATATTTCAATTCCTAACTCTACCCCGACTTTAGAGGAGAAATGCTAGAATATTTCAATCCTGATTTTAATAATGCTTTCTTCTCCCACTGAATGATTCCTAGAACTATGCATAAATATTACACATTTTTTTCCTTCTGGGGATTTAATATAATCAAATAGCAAAAAGGATAGTCATATACTCCCTTTTCTCCAACAGTATCTTCTGAGTTTTAAGATTCTGAGAGTGATTCTCTTTCACAAAAATAATTAAATTTTGTGACAATTAATTTAAAATTCACGTATTACTAAATAATATTTACACTTGGAAACAAATATTAATACTTAGAAAAAATGAATTGGCAATAACCACAATGAGAATATGAATAGCCATACAGATAGCATAAGGAATCACTCCTAGCGCAATCCAGACAGAAAGCATGCTCACAAGGGCTCTGCAAGTACATAAACCAGAAAACCAAGGCTTGTTATTAAAACATGCACATAATTTATTTGATAAATAATATTTAAATTTGAATATATATATGAAACAAGTAGCTAATACTATTATTTATATTTAATATTATTAAAAAAAAAAATTGGGGGGAGAGGTCGCATTTCTAACTTAGGGATATGTGGATTCATTTTCAGCCTACCCCTAGCTTGGGATAAAAGGGCTTTGTTGATTGATCAACACTTCTTTTGTAGTTGGCAATGGATGGCGGATCCGGTTTTGGAAGGATGTGCGAGTGGGGACGATCTCCAAACTTCAGTTGATCAAGATGCCCCTGTAGCAGCTTAAGCGTTGACTGGACAGGCATTTGTATTGACAACCGATTTTCCAGAAGCATTTCCATGATTGAAGATTGATGAGGTGAAACAATTTTCAGGAGTGTTTGGAGGTGTTGAACTTGAACATTTTGATGGAGGAGAAGATTCCATGCGTCATGGCAGTTGTAACTGGTAAGTTCTCTATTGAGTCATTCTTTAGAAGTATGAGTGGTCAGGGCACTAGGACTTTGTCGTGGAGGAATATTTGGAGAGAAAGGGTCCTGAGCAAGGTGCCATTCTTCACTTGCACAGCGGCAGTAGGACACATTGTAGTTGAATAACAAGAGTCACTGTAGAGGAGGGGTAAATTTGTGATAAACAAGTTCTACTTGTGTAAGAAGGATCGAGTGTCAATTAATTAATTGCTCATGCATTGTGAGTTTACCTTTTTTTTTTTGGGCAACATTGTTCTCATTAATAGGAGTGATGTGGGCAATGACTACTTTGGTGGAGTGCATGGAAGAGGGCTAGAGTTTCTAAAAGGATTCGCGCAAAATGGGATATAAATTCCAGAATCTTTGGTGGGTGCTTTGGACTTTGGAAGCAACAAAATTGTAGATATTTTAGTAGCTAACAATCGTTCTATTGTGCATATCAAACTATTATTTTTAAGCCTTTTTTGGGGTGTAGGATTGTGTACCGGTAAATAACCGTACCGAACCGATTACCGAATCCGAAACCGGTATCGGTTGGACCGGTATACCGAACCGGTCTGGTACCGATTTTTAGCTCATATTTTACCTTATTCCAACATGGTATTTGTTAACTAGGAACAAGAAGGATATTTTTGTATTTTCACACCCTGCCTTTTATTATGTATATAAATAATACTAGTATACTATTCCATCACAAACTCAGGCCTAGAAACATGGTAGTACCAACAACTGCAACTCCACATCTCTCGCACCATCTGAAAATAAAGGAAGTGAGTTTATCTATATCCATCTGAAAATATCTTGAGATACTCCACATCTCTCGCACCATCTCAATCTTCAACTCCCAAGTCATATCCTCTCTTGATTGCGTCGATCTTCGTGCTCAAAACTCGACTCAATTTCTCTCTCTACAACGCAGTCTTTCTTCCAAAACATCGACTCTTCTTCTCGTAAAGGATGCAGAGGCGTCGTCACCATGGCCGGTTCCAGAAAGGTTATTGTCTTTTCAATTAAGTTCAATCAGAATTGGTGATCTGTTAAAATTTAAGATTTCTTGATGAATTACAATGCGATTATTAAATTAAATGACTATCTCAGATGAGCAATTTTTGTATTTATGGATTTAAGGGTATGTTTGGTAGAGTTTTTTTGGAGAAGATAAAGTTTTGTACTTTTCAAATTGTTTCTGTATTCAATTAACAGGTACAACCGGTTCGGTCCGGTACATACCAGGCATAAAAAATGGCTTCCTGAACCAGGTACCGAATATACCGAAAATATGTACCGATCTCGAACAGGTTTTGTTTTGTACCGAACCAGTCGGTTCGAACTAGTTCAGTTAGCAAAAAAACCAAAAAAAACGAATTGAATGCCCAACCCTAGGATGGGGGTCGGCTGGTTTTGGTTTTGTGGGGGTGGGGGTGGGGGTGGGGAAAAATGAGGTGCCAGGTCGACTATAGTCCATAGCTTTATACATTTCTTGTAAGAGTTTAACCTTGGAACATGATGTAGATGTTGTGTGCATAGGTGAAACAGGTTTTTCTCCTCTATTTTTTTGTCTACAATTGCACATGGGCCCTTGGTGCATCTTTTATTATATTAGTATTACTTATCAAAAAAACACACACACATGGCCCCTGCATATGTAATTATAATCATGTTTCGAGCATTAAAATAAATAAAATTATTAGTTGTGGGGAAACATAAACAAGACATGGAATAAAAGTTTTATGTTTTGTTCTTACCAGACGTCCATAGATAGCGATGGGGAAATCACAGCGTACACAGAAATGAACTCGCTCCCCAAGTTGGCGACGCGATCTGCGACCTACAGTTTTGACAACAGGAGCAGCAGGTGCTGAGCCAATGCTCTTAGCCACAGGAAGATCAGCTATGACAAGGTGGTCGGGGCATACAACTGTCACTGTCTCAACTGGAGGCAGATTTGCCCCTCCACCACCTTCTGTTGACGGACCCTTGCTTCTAAGCCGGATCTGAAGCATCTCTCTTCCTTTACTCTTTGTACCAATATAGTGAGTTTCAATTTATTAGCTTAAGAAAAGGATTGCTAAATCAACTCTTTTCTCCTTCTGCAAAAGAGTGGAAGTAAGCAATTTATAAAGGACGCTAGGTAAGAACACAAATTTGAATAGAGAAGAAAAATAGATGTATCTAATTTAAGTATCTAAAACTCCCTCTGTTCTTAATAATAAGATCATTATTAACTTTTAAAAGTCAATTTGATACATTTCAAACCCAAAATTGAGAACATGTAGGGTTAAAAAACAAATTAAAACAAGAAAAAATAAGGAACATATAATACATTGAATTCAAGTATATATAAGGTTCCAAATCAATTTACACCTAGGCAATATACGCAAAGCTAACACTTGGAATTGGATTATTAATCCCAAGTTATTTGTTTGTTTTAAAAATTGGACTTGGGACTATTTAATATCATGTCTAACCAGGTATTATAATACTATCATTTGGGATTAAAAATTCGCAGACAAAATTAACCTTTAAATTTTTTAAAAATGATCGGTTTATCTTATTCTATCCATGTATACTCACACTACTAAGAATACGATCTCGTTTTTATTACCGGTAAAGATATAATAGTTTTTATCCAAACGATAAGTATTTATCCAATCCCTTAAATAATTCTAAACAAAACAAACATAACATAAGATTATTTTACATTCTAACAAACATGTGATTAACACTATTTAATCGTAGGATTAGTAGTCTTGGGATAGGGAATATAGTCCCGTATAATCCTTGCAAACAAATACATCTCCAGGAGATGGACTATCCCGTGGACTATATTTAGTCCATATGACATCAGCAGATGTCCTTTAGAGCATCTTTAGTAGCTAGACTATCTGATGGACTATATTTAATCCATATGACATCAACAAATGTCCTTTAGTCTTTCATCTTTCCAGCAGATGGACTATCCCGTGGACTATAATATAAAAAGATTAAAATAATCTATGAATTCAAAAAAGCTCCAATCTCATTCCACTCTCCCGTTTAAATATAATTAAAATTATAGTCCATGGACTATCAAGTTCCTAGATTTAGCCTTGTTGGTGCTTCAAATATAGTCACAGACTATATTTAGTCTACCTGCTGGAGCTGGAAGATAAATTCTAGACTAAATATAGTCTAGGATTGTGCTGCTGAAGTTGCTCTTAGTCTTCAATCCTTCCAGCAGATGGATTATCTTGTAGACTATAATATAAAAAGATTAAAATAATCAATGAATTCAAAAAAACTCATTTTCCTTCTTTTTCAGCCATCTCTCCCATTTAAATATATTAAAAATTATAGTTCACCAACTCTTGTTCCTTGATATAGTCTTTGTGCCTCGCCGGAAAATTTGATGGATTATATTTAGTCCATCAGTTGGAGCGAGCTATGTTCCTAGACTATAGTCTAGGATTTGTGCACGCTGGCACTGCTCGAGATGCTCAAACATGTGACTAAGACTATTTAATACAAGGATTAGTAGTCTTGGATTATAATCTATGCGAATATAGTGTCAGATTATAATTCTTGTAAACAAATATGGCCATACGGTAATAAGAATATTTATACCAAATTGTCTATTCTAATATCAATTTAAGTTGACTCTTCAATTGAAGAAATATATACGACGAAAAAGAAATGGTATATAAATAATATACCATTAATTTAAACCTAATTACATATTTCAAATAATTAAGCTCAAACTCAACGCGAACATCAATAGCCAAACGAAACCAATTATATAGTCAAAGAAGTTTTGGATATAAGAAGCAATTTTAATCCTAGAAACCAATCTATAAATTACAAACACTTGTATTCTCGATGAATAGACTGATCAAAAGCTAATTAACAAAATAAAACTGCATTTTATTAAGATTTGATACCAAAAATTACAAAATTAAGAACCCTATAGTTAATTGGTACCTCGTACTATACGTCAATTGGAGGTCGGAAGTCTGGGATTAGGTCGGAGATGCCTGGTTGTGTCTGCAACTCTATACTTACGACGCTGGAGAGAGAAGACAATGTGTCCAATTGTTTTCGGGTTTGGTTGATATTTTGTTCTCATTTAGAATGGTAAATGGGATCTATTACACTTTGATCCCTAAAGTTTTTGAAAACGCAATTTGATCCCTTAAATATAACTCTCCCCCTTTCTATTCAAAAATTTGGATTTTGATCCTCTAGGCTTTCGAACTCAAAACCTTTACTTTGAAATCTAAATTATGAGACCACTGAAGCACTATAAGCCTTGTTGTAAGATTCCAACTTTATGAATAAAGATTTAATTTTCTCTAAATATTATTTTGAATAATAAGGTGTTGATTTGATATAATGCTATAGTTATGAGTGATATGTATAAATTTTATAAAGTAAACAAGATGTCATAAAATATTCGTTTGGTCGGAGAATATTCGTACGACGACGCCCAGGATTCCATAACGGAATAACTGTCGAATATAGAAAGTGATAAAAATAACATTTTCATAAAATAACGGCAAGACTTTTGTTAAACTGTTGAAATATCGGGTGATAAAAGTACAGTAATACGCGTTGTTCTACAGTGGTACGCGGTATTGCATTGTAGCACACGGTATTGCACAGTATCTCATATTATTGATTCAGTTATTGTCACAATATTATTTGCACAATATTTTATATTATTAAATCAATAATTCAGACGACACGATTATTCATATTATTATTTTCATTATTAATAATGTCTATAAAGTTCTGTCGAGGAAAGGGATTAGGTTATTTATTTGCGCGCCAATAAGGAAAAATCCTTATCGAAAAGCCCCCTCTTTCTTAGGAATGATCTGGTTGTCAATATTGTGATTTATAATATTAATGATGAATAATTGTTGAAAGATTAAAAATGTATTGATTGAAGATAAGTAGTTTGTGGTAGATATTTATTCGATTTTTGATATACATAGAGGGGTTTGTCATGAAGCAGTTGTTGTAAATTTGACTTATTATTCCATGGACCCCCATGTGCCAATTTGTCAAACCGTCGGTAGAAAATTATCTCAGTTTTGTTTTATTATTATTATAATAGTAATAAAACAGATTTTTTTTATATAAAATAAAAACTTTTTATAATATATATAAAGTTATTTGTTTTATTAGAATATAATAATAATATATTATTATATATATATACAGTCTCCTTCAGTTGAGGGATCCTACAAATAGTGTTATTTGAGGGATAGGACGCTCAACCGTTGGATCTGTTTTAATGACTTTATGTGGCTGAGATTGTTTTACATCTTTTAACCCGTTTTTTCCAAATAACCTAACACATCCATTAAAACTTATATCATGAATTCATCATTAGAACCCAAATCAAGAATTTAACACAAATTAAAAATAATCCATTAGAACTTTTACCAAGAATTTATCAATGGAATCCAAATTAAGAACTACCCATTAGAACCTATATATAGAATTCATCATTATAACTGAAATAAAAAATTACCCATTAGATGTTTGATTCTCTTGCTTCGTGTCTCTTGACTTTTCTTTTCTTTCAACAATAATAATTAATAAGTCACACAAATTTTTACAAATCCATATTAAATCTGGAGATGTAATCTCAACTCAGATTTTAAAAACTCAATTCAAAAAACCCTCGTACATCTCCAAATCAACGCCCACAACCTAGATTTTGTTAGGAAAAAAAAACTACATGGATACCTTGTAGAAATAGAAATCTTGTAAGTTAAGTTGAAAATTGTGAAAATGGTGGGTCATCTCTTCATCTCGAAAGGGTTGGTCTTCTCTTAGGATTGAAGGAACTCTTCCTCTTTTCCCTTTTGCGTGCCTGAGATTTTCTCCAGCATTGGATGTGTTGGGTTATTTGGAGAAAACGGGTTAAAAGATGTAAAATCTCTGCCACATAAAGTCATTAAAACAGATCCAACGGTTGAGCGCCCTATCCCTCAAATAACACTATTTGAGGGATCCCTCAACTGAAGGGAACCAGTATATATATATATATATATATATATATATATATATATATAATGTTTTTGTTATATTAGAATATTTTATTGCACAATGATGAATAGTAAAAATCAAAATTTCGTCCTTGAATTCGTCCAAAATTCGGCTGTTCATCCATGATTAAATAGTGTCATGTCATTCTTCTATAAATAGGTTGCTTAATTAAAAAATGAAAATCACACTAAAATCAGAAAATTTTCTTCTATAATATTGTGCATATTTCTTTCTAGTATAAGAAAATACTTAAATGGATGCTTGTGAATTTCAATAAATGTTTGATTGTAAGCTTCAATCCAAAAAAAATAAAAATAAAATAAAAAAGTAATCATGTAAGACCCCGGCTTTTATGAATAAAGATGAATTTTCTATAATTATTATTTTTGAATGAATTTGATATAATGTTATAGTTGTGGATAATATTTAGAAATTTTACAAAGTACGCAAGTTGTTTATAATATTCGATTGGTCGGGGAATTTTCTTTTTAACAGGGAATATTCGTACGACGGCACAATCATTGGTGGACCCCACAACAGAATTATTGTCGGATTGAGAAAACGACAAAAAATATTTTATGAAAATAACGGCGGAAGTTTTACTGTTAACTGTTGAAACACCCTTGTTAAAAGTATAATGTCTGGCGTGGTTGCATAGTAGCACACCGGTATTGATTATTGATGCTTACGTGAGAAGTCACTTAGTTTTGTTCAATTATTGCTTCAGTAATTGCTGCATAGTATCTCACGTTATTTGATTCAATTATTGTCAATATTTTATATATTATTAATTCAATAATTGAGATAACAAAGTTGTTAATATTATTATTTGCATTATTAACGATGTCTAGAAGTTCTGCCAAGGAGAGGTTTGGTCATCTAATTGCGCTCCAATAGGGAGAAATCCTTATTGGAATGCCCTCTCTTTCTTGGGAATGACCTGGTCGATAAATAGTGTGAATTATAATAATGATGATGAAGTTTTATTTTATTAGTATTATTAATGTAATAAAACAGAAAAACTTTTTATATAAAACAAAATACTTTTATAAAGTTATTCGTTTTATTAGGCTAATAGTAAAATCATTTTATATAAAACAGAATACTTTTATAAAGTTATCTATTTTATTAGACAATAATTAGAATATATTTTATTTTATTATGCATAGTATTTTCATAGTGCCTGCATAGTGTTTGCATAGTAAAATCTTTTTATATAAAATAGAATACTTTTATAAAGTTATTTATTTTATTAGATTATAAATAGAATATATTATAATTTATTGTAAACCAATCTGGACCGTCTGTTTAAAAGTAGATCAATCTGGACCGTTCATGGATTGGTTACTATTTAGTCCATTCTTCTATAAATAGAAACTCATTCCTTCATTATTTCTTACGAATTCACTGAAACTCTAGAGAGGGAAACTATAGAGAGAAAGAAGAAAAGTTTTCTACTACTTCACTACTCCTATATCCAGTACTCTTCTTTCTAAGGTAAGGGGTATTATTTTTTATATTCATGAAGAGAACTTACATTATTCCGGTCTTTATTATTACATTGGAATAACTTTTGTATCTGTGAGCTACCCTATACTTGGTGAAATTCTTACATTATTCCATTCTTTATCATTCATTTGGAACATCTTATGCATGAGTATTACATTTGGACTGGTTAAAAGTCTTTATTATTCTGTTGGAATATCTTATCTTATCAATGCGCTTCTGCGGGACACAGTTCCATCTTTATTATTACATTGGAATATCACATGCGTGCTTTTCTTGGGGACCTGGTTACATTATTTATTATTACATTGGAATAACTTTATATACATCTGAAGTCTGCATGCGTGGTGATTTATTGTTATTCCATTCTTTATTATTGGGTTGAAATATCCTATCGGTGCGTATTACGCTGACACAGTTCCATTATTTATTGTTACATTAGAATAACTTTTACATCATCTGAATCTGCATGCATGGTGATTTCTTTTGTTATTCCATTCTTTATTATACTCGAGTTGGTTTGACTTACATACTCCATAAAATTAGTGGAATATCCTTGATATTTGCACTTCATCGATATCTTTTCATGAAAATATTCTTACGAGCATTCTTGAATTTTACTCTGAAAAGTATCGTGTTGACAATTTGGATGTTATTGGTTCTTGGATAAATTAATTCTTGAACTTGTTTTATTGAATTATTATGTAATTGTCATCATCATCATATTTATATTATGTTGAAAGTCATCGTGGCACATAGTGCGTAGATGGACTTGGTATGATTATGACGAGGGATTATTGATTGTAATCATGGTAGTAATATTACAAATGATGTGGTAAAAGTCCTCGTTGGCCGTAGTGCATTGATGGACGATTGTTGGCATGATCGTGACCATTGATGAATACTACGAATATCCTTGGCCCGTAGTCATGGATAATTTGTGGTCGTGATCTTAAAGAATATCCTTGGCCGTAGTGCGAGGGGTGATTGATGATGTGGTTTATTTATTAAAATTTGAGTCTCGTGATAAAAGTGATAAAAAACCCTTTTAAATCATAAAAGATAGTAGATTTTATTCTCTACTTGACTCTTTTAATGGATTGTATGTTACTGCTGCTGATTAAACTTGATGTACATTGTATTTTATCGGTTTAATATTGTTGAAGACTAATGATAATTTATTACGCATTATCTTAGTCATAATATTTCTTATTGGGCTAGTTGAGCTCACCCTTTCTTTCATTTATTCTCTTGAGGAAATGAGAATGTGGTCGGGACTAGTCGAGGAGCGGATGGCGATCCAGATGATAGTATTAGTAGTCCTCACTATTACATTAAATAGTGTGACAATAAATGTAATGAGGACTTATTACGAGAGTGGATATTATACAGAAGATAATATTTGTATTAATACTCCACACTCTCTTGTTGTATATTAAAGATTGTATTTGTATTATGTACCGTGTATTTGGTGTGGCCTTAGGAAAATAGGTATCATCACCCGTCTTGAGTGGCCAAATACATGGTACAAAATTCAAACATACAACTATCTGTTATCGTGTAAAATACGACAAAATACAAGTATGAGTTTTAATACAAATATTATCTTACAGGATTATGAATCGAAAGTTCACGTTAGTGTTATGATCTTAATCATTAGGCGATGAAAAGTGAGTAAGATTTAACAATAGCAATGAAATGAAACATGATCGATGAATAAATTTACGAATGAATTTGATAATTTTCAAGAATGATATCTTTTATGAATTGAAGAATAAAATGAACTTTTAATCCACGAAATCACATAAAATAATCACGATCGATAAGATGACCCGAAACAACGAGTATAATATGGAATAACAAAAATCACCATCTGACGAACCTGGCGGGTTATTCAACGAAATAATAAAGATGGAACGGTCGGCATCGCCTATGAAGCGTATTCAGCGAAATAATAAAAGGCGGAACAGTCGTGCGTAAAGCGCGATGGGATGTTCCAGCGAATAATAAAAGGCGGAACCGGTGCGTGCGTAAAGCGCGAACAATGTTCGACATAATAATAAAGATGGAACAGTCGGCGTAAAACAGAACGTGATATTCAGCGGAATAATAAATAATGGAATAACGAAGAATTTCACCAAGTATCGGTGCCGATGAGGCGAGGTTATTCCAACATAATAATAAAGAATGGAATAACGAAGTTCTCTTCGTGAAAACGAAAGAAAGAAATAATTCCCTTACCTAGAAAGAAGCGGATCTTTGGAGTAGAGAGGTATGAGAACTTCTATTCTTCTTTCTCTCTAAAATTTTCTCTATAATAACTTCTCTATAAGCTTGAGTGAATTGGTGAAGAATGATGAAGAAATGAGCTTCTATTTATAGGAAAATATACTTTCGATAATTGCACGTTCTGGGGCTCAGAATATTACGGTATAATACCTTCCTCTTTTCCTTTATTTTTAATTTAGTCATGCAAGTATTATCAAACTTGCACCACCTCCCCTAATAGTAAATAATGTGATTCGATAGTAAATCATGTGAATCAATAATTCTAGACATGTAAAAATACGAATTATAGTATAGTACCTCCATCTATACCTCCATTTTCAACTTAGTTATGCAAGTATTATCAATCTTGCACCAACTCCCCTAATAGTAACAAGAATGTGAATCAATAGTACACATGTGAATAAATAGTTATAATCATGTGAATTAATAGCAATCAATTGCTCATTTATCCGATTACTTACCCGATTTATCAATATAACCCCTAGACATCAATTATCATCGGAATAAATGTCGATTTCCACTAACACTAATAATCTCAACACAATGAAACTATTTTTATCAAAAAATTTATTTTTAAAATTTCAAAGTTTGACTTTTCCCAAAAAAGTCAACTGTTGACTTTTTGACCAAAAAGTTAATCCCGATTTTTTTTGTGTTTATAGTCTATTTTTACTAATTTCATCGTTCCGGACTCAAATATCATGTCCGCGTCTCCAAATTCAACTCCGAACCCAACTTCGATTTTTAATAACATTCATCATTAATATTATAACTCACAATATTTAACAATCAGGTTGTTCCCAAGAAAGAGGGGGCTTTCCAATAAGGATTTCTCCCTATTGGCGAGAAATTAGGTGACCAAACCTCTCATTGACAGAACTTCTAGACATTGTAAATATTGCAATTTAATAATATGAATAACTTTGTCATCTCAGTTATTGATTTAATAATATAACATATTATGCGGATGATCTTTGTGACATAATCGAATCAATAATATGAGAGATATGATCTGACAATTCTTCGTAGCAATAATTGAGTATAATGAGTGACTTCTCGGCGTAAGCATCAATAATCAATCACTGGTAATAACTCTTATGCATGACCGCAGCGTATTCTTCGCACTTTTTTAACACCGGGTGTTTCAATAGTTAACGGTAAAACTTAGCCGTTATTTTTATAAAAAATATTTTTTATCATTTTCTCGATCAGACAATATAATTACATTGTAGGGTCCACTATGATTATTAATAGTCGCATGCGGATATTCCCGACAAAAAAGAATATTCCCAGAGCCGATTGAATATTATATAACAACTTGTATACTTTGCAAAATTTATAAATACTACCCACAACTATAACATTATATCAAACTTGCTCCATAATATTCAAAAAAAAAATTCAAGAAATTTAAATCTTTATTCATAAAATCCAAAATTATCACATTTGGCGACTCGAATAGGTGATGTATACCTATTTTGAGGCGTCACGATTGATATCAAAGCTTAGGAATATGATCCACAGGTGAGATGTGAGACAAGGACTAGGAGGGAGAGATGGGAAATTCCTTCGCTAGTATGACCTACCTAAGTTTATTTGGTATTTAATTGGTCGGTCAGAGTATAGGGATAATATGTGATATGTTAATTAACCCTTATTTTGTGGCAATATTTGAAAATGTCATCCGAGAATGTTGAGAACATCAATGGAGCACAGGAGACCGTTGAGTCTCCACAGATCAATAATTAGGACAATATGAATCAAGAATGCGACAATCCTCATACAAACAACAACACGGACCAAATGATGAACGATGGAATGTTCAGAGGCTTTATGTAATTCATGCAACATCGGTAAGAGCGGCTCTGTCCAAAATGCGGTGGAAATCTCGGCAACTCTCGGACGATCACCGCCATGATTTAAGGAACCGGACCACCGGAGTTTTTGGAGAGCGAAACCACTTAAAGCGAGAGACGTGGATAAAGCGGATCAACAAGATATTTGATATCTTGGGATGCTCCGAGAGTAAAGGTTCCTTTGCCACCTTCATGTTAACGTCTGAGAGGCGGATTCTTGGTGGGAATCAGAAAAGCGTACTCAACCTACATGACTTGAAAGATGACTTGGGAGAAGTTCGAAGAATTATTCAACGACAAGTACTTTCCGAAAGTATTCGTCATATGAAAGAGGTAGAGTTCATCAAGTTTGAAATAAAACAACATGGCCGTGTCACGATCGAAGCCAAGTTTGCCGAGTTGTCCCGAAAACTTCCCATTTGGTTGATAATGAGGAGAGAATGGCGAATGTTTCTAAGAGGTTTGAAACTTGAGATACGTCGATATCTTATCTCTCATAAACCGTGTTTTTGTATTCGGATGTTGTTAATAAGGCTCGATTATTGGGCGCGATAATGAAATCAACCCAATCAAAAGAGAGTAGGCGACAAAATGATAATACCGGTGAAAAGCAGTCGTGAGCGGTGACAATAAGCATGGAGGAATCAACATGCGAAAATGGTAACCACTTGTGGTAATCATGGCCAAAATAATAAGAATGGAAATTTCAAGAATAGGAGATTCAACAATGATGGAAAGAGCGTCGGCCAAAGACACCGTGGTTAAGGAAGGAGAACGACCACTTATCATATGCTTCAAATCTGAGAGGGAAGGACACATTAGTCCAAATCAGCGATCTCAGTCAAAAGCATGTTATAATTGTGGAAGAGAAGGTCACTAACTTTGATTTTATCGTTCTACAAGACAAGTTTCAGCTAGGATGGAGGCACCAAAGGGCGTCCCCGAAAAAAGTCAAAGTCGATGAAGTACAAGGAGGCGTTTGTCTCGACCTCCCGAAAGCAAGGAACCCAAACGAGGTCATCACGGGTAAGCTTATCATAAATTCTAGCGAAGTTTATACCTTATTTGATCCGGTTCTACCCATTCTTTTATTTCTCTACTTTGCGCTCAACGTTTAAATTTGACTCAGTAGAAATTAGACTTTGACTTATCTGTTGAAACTCCATTGGGAGAAACCTTCATTACATCCACTGTTTATAAGTCTTATTTGGTTCAAATCGGTACCCTCACATTACCTATCAATCTTGTGACGCCCCCAAAAATAGGTATATAACACCCATTCTAAGTCGCCAAATACATGGTACAGAAAGCAAACGACAACTTCATTAATAAAATTGTCGAATGCGAATACAAACACATCTTTGTGAGTTTAAATACAAATATTGCCTTCTAAACAATATCAACACCCAAATAAGTCCTCATTACAATTATTCATTACACTATTTTACGAGAAATAGTGGGAGGACTAAACATCTTTCTAGAACCATCACTCCATACCCCAATGATCCTGATGTTCTCACCTCCAAGAAGAAAATGGAACAAAAAGGAAAAGAGTAAGCTCAACTAGCCCAGTAAAGAATATTATTACTAAGATAATATACAACAAATTATCGTTAGTCTTCAACAGGGAAAAATTTGATAAAATATAATAGACAACAAGTTTTAGACCAACAAATGCAGCGAAAACAACAATCCATTTGAAGAGTCACGTAGAGAATGAATTCTACAATCTTCTAAGATTTAAAAGTCCATCATCAATATTTTATCCCTGTAACAACAATCAATATACATCTTTAATTAAAATTCATCTTTGCACTACAGGCCAAATATATTCATTTGTATCACCGGTTGGTCATGTTTCATCTCGACACTGTTCATCTTTTAACTTTCTGGACCAAAAGATATTCATCGATTAAACATTCATCTTTTGCTACGGGCCAAAAGATATTCATAATATCATCATTTAGGGTGAGGATGATGAAAATATTTTAAAGAAAATGAATCGATGAGATAGAAGGACAAATATTAGGGATTAGTTATAACGGTTTATCGAAGATCGATAATACTTCATAATAACCAATTGTGAAGCGAAATTCAAAAATAACGATCAAAACATGGATACAATCAAAGATAGTAGCCAAAATAGATATTTTGGACAAAAAGAAAAAATTTTATTTTTCGGTGAATAGTGTCGTATTCGTGAATAGTGCCATATACGTGAATAGTGCCATATACGTGAATAGTAACCCCGACACAACAAGTTCCAAATTTGTTTAAAAAGTTCACCAATATTTCGGCATAATGATATTGAAGAAAATAATATCATTTAAGAAGAAAATAACATCCCTTACCTCAAAATAACAGTACTTTTGGTGAATTTTGGGTATAGTCTTGTGAAAACTTGCACCGTATAGCAACACTCAAAGTATCAAAATACTCACAAGAATAAACTCGATAATCTAGAGAAATAAAACTTGTTTACGGTGTGATTTTCAATTCTAACCTAGCCGTCTATTTATAGGAAAATCTTAGAATCATAGAAGGAGATTAAATAATAAAATAATATTATTATTAATTACAATTCCTCGCCTTTTGAATTTTTTGGGCAGCCATGTTGGAAGAATTTGACTGACCCATGTGTATTCCACCAACCAAAAGTGGCCCCCCATAAATTTAATAAAAATCATTTTATTTTTACGAACTTCAACAATTCATAGAAAATAGCGGTTATCGGAAAAATATGAATTTTATATCCATTCTGCCTGAAATCGAATTCTCTAGAACTTTGTAGCTTTGAGTTTTTCCAAATTCCAAATCGAAAATATCCGAAATCCACAAGCGGATGATTTTTAATACTTCTAGTCCGATAAAATACTGATAAAACACCTCAGCATTAATTCCTTCATTTATAACCACATAAATAAATAAATGCATCATTTATATCCACATCAAATAAATGTTTTCTTATTATATAAATCAATAACTAATTATTCTCAAATAATATTACAGAATCACAATTATGACAACCAGGCCGTTCCCAGGAAAGAGGGGGCTTTCCAATGAGGATTTCTCCTTACTGGCGCGCAATTAGATGACCTAACCTCTCTTTGACAGAACTTTCTAGGCATTGCCAATAATGTTATCTAATAATATTATTCAAATAATATGAATTATTGATCGATAATGGAAAATCTTGTCGATGATAATTATTGAAACAATAATAATATAAACTAACAACGTGACAATTATTGAATCAATAAAATAAAATATTGAGCGATAACTCTTTGTAACAATTATTGAGTAGTGCCTTCTTACGTGCGAATCAATAATTCAACAATCTTGTCTTGTCTGGTATGTCTTCTTTTGTGCGACCCACAGCGTATTCTTTGTATTTTAACCACGAAGTAATCAACGATGTTAGCGGTAACAATTCTGTTGTTATTTATAAAACTCAAACTTTGTCGTTTTCTTTCATCCAACTGTTTTCCATTATGTGGCCCACAAATGACTGCGCCGTCGTACGGAGATTCCCGATAAAAAGAATATTCCACGACCAAACGAATATTCCTTGACAGAAATGAATATTTTATAACCACTTGCTTATTTTGCAAAATTTGCCCATTTCACCCATAACCAAAGCATTATATCAAATTAATACCTTATTAATTTAGAATAATGAATAGAGGAAAAAATCAATTTTATTTATAATAAGTTGGGGTCTTACAACCTCCCTCCTTATAAAAATTTTGTCCTCGAAATTGACGTCGTACCTTGTGTTTGAGCGGTGAGGTACCTCGCTTTCATTTAGATTCAACTCCTAAGTCATTTCTTGATAGCATGGTTTCTCCACAAAACCTTAACTTGTGGTATAACCTTGATGCGTAGGACATGCTCTTTCTATCCAAAATCTTAACAGTACCTCCTCGTATGTTATATCTTGACTATCTCGTCCTGCAGTTCTAACTTCGATAATGTGGTTGGGTCTTTCACATATTTACAAAGCATAGATATATGAAAAACATTATGAACACGAGACATGTTTGGAGGTAATCTTGAGTCTATAGGCCACATTTTCTATTTGGTCAAGAATCTCAAATGGACCAACAAATCTTGGATTGAGCTTTCCTCTCTTTCCAAATCTTGTAACTCCCTTCCATGGAGCAACACGTAACAATACATGATCTCGATATTAAACTCCGTCCTTTCGATGAAGATCGGCATAACTCTTTTGTCGATCTTGTGAAGTTTGAATCGTTGTCGAATCATTTGGATCTTTTACGTAGTCATGCGTACTAATTTTGGTCCCAATAACGTTGTTTCTCCCACCTCGTCTGGCATCTTTGGAGAACGACACTTTCTTCCATACTGGCGCCTCAAATGGAGCCATACCTATACTTGCTTGATAAGCTGTTGTTGTAGGAGAATTCCACCGATTGTGAAGTACTTATCCCTACTTCCTTTGAAATCTAGAACACGAGTCTTAATAGATCTTCAGGGGTTTGAATAGTCCTCTCTCTCGATTGTCCATCCATTTGAGGATGATATCTTTGAATCAATAAATAAATCCGTGCCCATAGCTTTACTGCAAGCTAACCCAAAATCTTGAAGTGAATCTTGGGTCACGATCCGAAACTATGGATACTGGCATGCCATGCAATCTCACAATCTCATTCATGTACATACGAGCAAGACGTTCAAGGGAATAAGTTTCATGTATCGGCAAGAAATGAGCAGACTTGGTTAATCTATCAACAATAACCCAAATCGCATTTATGCCTTGAGAAACCTTGGGAGGACCTGTAACGAAATCCATGATAATGTGTTCCCACTTCCATTCCGGAATCTCAAGTGATTGTAATGGACCCTTTGGCACTTGATGCTCCGCCTTTACACGTTGACAGGTTAAATACCTCGAGATAAACTCCACGATCTCTCTCTTCATATTATTCCACCAAAATGTATGTGAATATCATGATACATTTGGTACTCCCGAGATGGATTACAAAGCGGGGTGTTGTGTGCCTCCATCATGATTTTATGCTTCAAATCGAGTCGTTAGGAACACAAAAGTCTGAGTTGAATCTAAGTATTCCTTCTTCATCGATTCTTGCTTAAAATAGCTCCTTCTTGCACTTTCTTCTTCATACGCATCGGCCCAATTCAGTAGCTTGAAAGCGGCTTTAACTTTATCTATTAAAGTCGGTTTCTACTTCGTATATTACGCCATCATCATCATGTGGGTCCACAGGAGTCTTTAATTCTACCTCCATCATTTACAAGTCATATAAAATGGGCCTTTGTTGACAATATCGCTTTTCGTGCTTGCGTATGATCTTACTACTCGATCGCGTCGACTCTACGTTTGCTTTTCGAAGATGATATTGAATAGTGTGATCGTAATCTTTCAACAGACTCAAGCCAGCGTCGTTCTTAGCATGTTGAGTTCTTTTTGGGTGAAGAAATATTTGAGGCTTTTATGGTCCGTATAAATCTCCACTTTCTCCCCATACAAGTAGTGTCTCCAAATTTTCAGCGCCAATCATTGCCGACTCGGATCATGAGTAGGATAATTCCTCTCATATTCTTTGAGTTGTCGTGAGGCATAGGCTATGACTTTCCTATGTTGCATGAGAACACATCCTAACCCTTTGCACGAAGCATCATTTGTATATAACAAATCCATCCGAACCGGATGGTATTGCGAAACAGTGCAGAAATGAGTCTCCTCTTGAGCTCTTGGAAACTCTTCTTGCATTCCTCGCTCCATCTGAATTTTTATATCTTTTGAGTCGGTTGAGTTAGCGGAGTGGCGATTCGAGAAAATCCTTCCACGAATCTCCGATAATAACCGGCTAAGCCCGAAAATTACGTGCTTGATCCACAACTTGGTTTGCTCCCAACTTTGTATTGCTTGATCTTGGCCAAGTCAGCGGATACTCCGTGTTTTGACACCACGTGCCCAAGGAATGCTACTTCATCAAGCGAACTCTCATTTCTTGACTTGGCATATAAGCTTGTTTTCACGAAGCCTTTCAAGTATCGACTTCAAATGGTGCTCATGATCTTCACGACTTTTGGAATAGATGAGGATGTCATCAATAAAACAACAACGAACTGATCCAAATATTCCTTGAATACTCGGTTCATCATATCCATGAAAGCGGCGGGGAGCATTAGTCGATCAAAAGACATGACTAAAATTTATAATCCAAAAGGCAATGCGTAAGACATGACTAAGACATGATGTAGCATTAGTTACGAAGGCGATCTTTGGAATATCCTCGATTTTAATCTTGGTGATGATATCCAGAATGAAGATCGATCTTTGAAAAGAATTGTGCTCCTTGTAATTGGTCGAATAGGTCATCAATGCGAGGTAGCGGATACTTATTCTTGAAGGTGACATGGTTTAATTCTAGGTAGTCAATACAAAGTCGCATACTCCGTCTTTCTTTCTTTACGAATAAAATAGGAGCACCCCAAGGAGATGTACTAGGGGCGAATGAAACCGATGTCTAACAATTCCTATAGTTGGACTTTTAACTCCACGAAGTTCAATAGAAGCCATTCGATATGGGGTTTTAGAAATGGGCTTTGTGCGGTTCAAGGTCGATAAAGAATTGACATCACGTTACGGGGTAGGCCAGGAAGTTCTTTAGAAATACATCGAAAAAATTCTTTAACCACATAAATATTATTCAAATCGACTTGTCTTTATTCAAATCCTTAACATGGGCTAAGAAAGTTTGACATCCATTTTTAATAAGCGAATAGCTTTGTGGCTTGATATGACGGTGGTGATTTTTTAGTGGTTTAGTAGTTTGAATTAAGTATGACGGGTTGGTTAGGAATATGAAAACTAACAACTTACGAAAACAATCAATTTTGGCATGATGAGTGGTTAACCATCAATTCCTAAAATCACATCAAAAGTAAGTATCTTTAAAGAGATAAAATCAACGGGTAATGTGATAGTGCCAACTTGGATCATGCAAGATTTATAAAGCGTAGATGTAACGAAGGTTTCACCCAACGGAGTTTCAACAGATAAATCAAAGTCTAATTTCTTCAGAGTCAAGTTTAAACGTTGAGCACAAGCAGGAGAGATAAAAGAATGGATAGAACCGGTATCTAGTAAGGTATAAACTTCGCAAGAATTCAAGATTAGCTTACCCGTGATCACCTCGTTCGGGTTCCTCACGTTTTGGCCAGTCACAACAAACGCTCTTCCAGGAACCGCTGATTTTGACTTATCTGGGACAGCCCTTGGAGTCACCATCCCCGCTTAACTTGGTTTCGCTATAGTACAATCTCGAGCGATATGTCCTTCCTTTCCATAATTATAACATACCTTAGATTGTTGTGGACAGTTTGGGTTGATATGTCCTTCTTTCCCGCATTTGTAACATCTAACTGGCGATCGTTCTCCTCCCCTAGAATTTGTTGTTGGTGCTGGTGTTGATGTCTTCCCGTCATTGTTGAATCTCCTCTTTCTGAAATTTCCACTTGACTCACTTCTCCTATTATCATGGCCACGATTACCACAGAGTGGTTCTGCCTTTGTCGATATTTTTCCTCCTCGTTGGTTATCATCACTCGATGGCATTGTTGTCATTAGGTATGACCACAGTTGTGGTCCCTCGGTTGAGTATACTCACTATCTCTCTCTATTAATTGAGCCTGTTGACAACATCTGAAACTGAGAGAAAATTTATGAGAGATAAGGTATTGGCGAATCTCGGGTTTTAGACCTCTCGAAACATCCAGCATCATATGTTCCTCATTTTCTACCAAATGAGGTGAAAACTGGATAACTCATGAACTTAGCCTCATCTTTGAGACAAATCGTGTTATTATTATTCGATCTAATAAACTCTACCTCCTTCATATAGCCAGAATACTTTACGAAAGTACTTGTCATTGAATAGATTCTGAAATCTTTCCCAAGACATGTTGAAGTGCGGTTGGTGGTGGAGTGCGCTTCACAGATTCCCACCAATGTCTGCCTCACCACGGAACATAAAGGTGGCGAATGGAACCTTCGCTCCTCCGTGCATCCCAAGACATCAAATATCTTGGTAATTTGCTTGACCCGTGTTTCGCCCTTAATCGGATCGGGCTTTCCCCAAAATCTGGTGGTCCCGACTCCTTGAAGCGCTTGGTACATGACGAATAGCAGCGTTGCCATCATTTCCACAAGTATTTTGTACACGAGTCTCCTCAAATGCGATTTTGCATGAACTGCAAAAGCTCCTAAACATTCCATCGTTCATCGTTTGCTCGATAGTGTTGTTTACGGGAGGAATATTGCCTTCTGTTGCACGCGTTCTCTGGTTTGTGACTAAAGGTTGTTCCACGGTCTCATACACTCCATTGTTAACGTTCTTAGTGGCCATTCTTAAATCTTGCCATAAAACAAGGGTTAATTAAACAAATTAACATATCACATAATATCCTATATTATGATGACCAACAAATAAGCTTAGATAGGACACACTTGCGAAGGATTTACTATTCTCTCCCTCCTAGTTCTATTCCCGATCTCATGCCAGAGACCATATCCCTAAGCTTTGATACCAACTATGGCGCCCCAAAATAGCTATACAACACCCATTCTGAGTTGCCAAATACATGATACGAGAAAAGCAAACTACAACTTCATTAATACAATTGTAAATGCGAAATACTGACACATCATCTGTGAGTTTAAATACAAATATTGCCTTCTAGACAATATCAACACCCAAATAAGTCCTCATTACAATTATTCATACACTATTTTACGAAAATAGTGAGGAGCTATAAAACATCTTTCTAGAACCATCACTCCATACCCCAGACTCGATCCTGCTTTATGTTCTCACCTCCTGAGAAGAAAAATGGAACAAAAAGGAAAAGAGTAAGCTCAACTAGCCCAGTAAAGAATATTATTACTAAGATAATATACAAAAAATTATCGTTAGTCTTCAACAGGGAAAAATTTGATAAAGTATAATAGACAACAAGTTTTAGACCAACAAATGCAGCGAAAACAGCAATCCATTTGAAGAGTCACGTAGAGAATGAATTCTACAATCTTCTAAGATTTAAAAGTCCATCATCAATATTTTATCCATGTAACAACAATCAATATACATCTTTAATCAAAATTCATCTTTGCACTACAAGCCAAATATATTTATTTGTATCACCAGTTGGTCATGTTCATCTCAACACCTGTTCATCTTTGCACTACGGGCCAAAGATATTCATCGATTAATCATTCATCTTTACTACAGGGCCAAAGATATTCGATAATATCATCATTTAGGGTAGAGGATGATGAAAAATATTTTAAAAGAAAATCGATGAGATAGAAGGACAAATATTAGGGATTAGTATAATGGTTTATCGAGATCGATAATACTTCATAATAACCAATTGTGAATCGAAATTCAAAATAACGATCAAAACATGGATATAATCAAAGATAGTAGCCAAAATAGACATCTTGGACAAAAGGAAAATTTTTATTTTTCATGAATAGTGTAATTAATGAATAATTAGTCAGATATCGTGAATAATAATATCGTATCATGAATAGTAACCCCAGACACAAAAAGTTCCAAATTTGATTAAAAAGTTCACCAATATTTGGCATAATGATATTGAAGAAAATAATATCATTTAAGAAGAAAATAACATCCACTTACCTCAAAATAACAAGTACTTACATTTGAATTTCGGATATAGTCTTGTGAAACTTGCACCGTATAACAACACTCAAAGTATCAAAATACTCACAAGAACACGCTCGATAATCTAAAGAGAAAGAAAACTTGTTTCTGGTGTGATTTTCAATTCTAACCTAGGCGTCTATTTATAGTAAAATGTTAGAACGCATGAAAGAGGCTAAATAATAAAATAATATTATTATTAATTACAATTCTACGCATACATGCTTTGAATTTTTTTTTTAAACCATGTTTTTGAAGAATTCAATTGACCCACATGTTTTCACCAACCAAAAGTTGGTCCCCCCATAAATTTAATAAAAATCATTTTATTTTTCCGAAACTTCAACAATTCATAGAAAATAGTCCAGTTATCGAGAAAATCTGAATTTTATGTCCATTCTGCTGAAATCTAATTCTCTACAACTTTGTAGCTTTGAGTTTTCCAAATTCCAAACCAAAATATCCAAAAATCCTGAAGCGGATGATTTTTAATACTTCTAATCCAGATAAAATCTTGATAAAACACCTCGATTATTAATTCTTCATTTATAACCACATAAATAAATAAATGCATCATTTATATCCACATCAAATAAATATTTTCTTATCATATAAATCAATAACTAATTATTCTCAAATAATATTACGAATCACAATTATGACAACAGTAGTAGTTCTCGGAAGAGGGCTTTCCATGAGGATTTCTCCTTCTTGGTAGGCGCATTAGATGACCTAACCTCTCCTTGTGAAACTTTCTAGACATTACCAATAATGTTATCTAATAATATTATTCAAATAATATAAATTATTGATCGATAATGGAAAATATTTGTGCGATGACAATTATTGAAACAATAATAATATAAACTAACAACGCAACAATTATTGAATCAATAAAATAAAATATTGAGCGATAAACTCACGTAACAATTATTGAGTAATGCCTTCTTACGTGCGAATCAATAATTCAATAATATTTATGCAATCTGGTATGTTCTCTTGTGCGACCACGCGTATTCTTTGTATTTTAACCACGAAGTAATCCAACAGTGTTAATGGTAACAATTACGCCGTTATTTATAAAACTCAAACTTTGTCGTTTTCTTTCATCCAACCGTTTTCCATTATGTGGCCCACAAATGATTGCGCCGTCGTACGGAGATTCCCGACAAAAAGAATATTCCACGACCAAACGAATATTCCCCGACAGAAATGAATATTTTATAACCACTTGCTTATTTTGTTAAATTTGCACATTTCACCCATAACCAAAATATTATATCAAATTAATACCTTATTAATGTAGAATAATGAATAGAGGAAAAATTCAATTTTATTTATAATAAGTTGGGGTCTTACAGATCTTATTTAATTGAAAATACTTGTATTTGACGTAATTCTGGGGATTGATTGGTTAACCACTCATCATGCAAAAATTGATTGTTTTCGTAAGGTTGTTAGCTTTTATATTCCTAACCGACCTATTATGCGAATTCAAGCAACCAAACCATTAAAATCAATCACTGTCATCTCAAGCCATAAAACTATTCGTTTATTAAAAAACGGATGTCAAGCTTTCTTAGCTCATGTCACGGATCTAAACAAAAATACGTTAGTTTTGAATGATATTTCTATTGTTAATGAATTTCCTGACGTATTCACTGAAGAACTTCCCGGCCTACCCCTAAAGCGTGAAATTAAATTTTGTATTGACCTTGAACCTGGTACAAAACCCATTTCCGAAGCACCATATCGAATGGCTCTTATTGAACTTCAGGAGTTAAAGACCCAACTGCAGGAATTGTTAGACATTGGCTTTATTCGTCCTAGTACTTCTTGTAAGACCCCAACTTTTATAAATAAAGATGAATTTTTCTATAAATATTATTTTTGAATATTATGGAATAAATTTGATATAATGTTATAGTTGTGGGTAATATTTATAAATTTTGCAAAGTATGCAAGTTGTTATAAAATATTAGTTTGGTGGGGAATATTCTTTTTTAGGGAATATTAAATACAACTACTCAATCATTGGTGGACCCCACAATAGAATTATTGTCGGATTGAAAAACGACAAAAATATTTTATAAAAATAACGGCGGAGGTGTTCTGGTTTAAACTGTTGAACTACCCGTGGTAAAGTAATGCGATGTCTGGCGTGGTTGCGTAGTAGCACTACGGTATTGATTATTGATGCTTCTTCGTGAGAAGTCACTCAATTTATGCTCAATTATTACTCACGATAATTCTTTGCATCATATCTCTTATATTATTGATTCAATTATTGTCACGATATCATCCATATAATATGTTATAGTATTAAATCAATAATTGAGGCGACAAGTTATAAATGATTAATAATTGTTGAAAGATTAAATATGTGTTATGATTTGTGGTAAGTTTGATTATTTTATGGGGGCTCATATGTCATCATCTAAGAGTCTCTTAAATCGATAGTAATTACCTTTGTGAATAGTAATCACCTTCGTCGATAAGTATTTACCTTCGTCGATAGTAATTACCCTTGTGAATAGTATTTACCTTCGTCGATCAGTAATTACCTTCAATCGATAAGTAATTACCCTTGTGAATAATACTTACCTTCGTCGATAGTATTTACCTTCGTTAATAGTAATTACCTTTACAGACGTCGAACCACTTGTCGTTTCACATTCAAAGCGTCGAACCACTTGTCGTTTCACATTCTGAGCGTCGAACCACTTTTCTTTTCACATCATTAGTCGTCGAGCCACTTGCCTTTTCACACGGGCGGTGCTAAGCTAGAAATCTTCTATAAATAGAGGCCTAGGGCTTCATTATTTTCACGAATTCATTCAAGCTATAGAGAGAAAAGTATAGAAAGAATAAGAGAGAAAGAAGAAGAGTATTTTGTTACTTACCTTTAACTGCGATATTCCATCTCCTACCAAAAGTAAGGGGTGTTATTCTTTCTTATTCATAAAGAAACTGTTGTTATTCCATTGCTTATTATTACATTGGAATAACTTTTGTATCGTGGTTTACCCTATACTTGGTGACATTCTTCTATTATTACATTGGAACATCACATGCATGTGTTTTACACCGGACTGGTTCCGTCTTTATTATTATTACATTGGAACATCACATGCGTGTGTTTTACAGGACTGGTTCCGTCTTTATTATTATTCATTGGCACATCACATGCATGTGTTTTACAATCGACACAGTTCCGTCTTTATTATCATTACATTTGGAATATCCTATCTGTGTATTTTACACCTGGATCTGGTTCCATCTTTATTATTCTGTTGGAACATCCAGCCGATTGTGAATTTCACTGACACAGTTACGTTATTATTATTACATTGGAATAACCTTTTTACATGTCTGAATCTACCGCATGCATGGTGATTTCTTTTGTTATTCCATTCTTTATTATACCCGGTTGGTTAAAACTTTGACTTCTATACTCCATGAAATTAGTGGAATATCCTTGATATTTGCGCTTTCATCGATATCTTTTCATGGAAATATTCTTCTCGATATTCTTGAATTTTACTCTCTAAACAAAGATGTCGTGTTGATAATTTGGATGTTATTGGTTCCTAGATAAATTAATTCTTGAACTTGTTTTATTGAATTCTTATATCATTGTCATCATCCTCATGTTTATATTATGTTGAAAGTCATCTGTGGCTTTGTAGTGCATAGATGGACTTGGTATGATTATGATCGAGAGACTATTCGGTTAATCATGGCCGTAATGTTACAAATGATGTGGTAAAAATCCTCGATGGCCCGTAGTGCATTGGTGGGCGATTGTTGGCATGATCATGACCATTAATGAATACACAAATATTCTTGGCCGTAGTGCATGAATAATTGTGGTCGTGATACTAAAGAATATCCTTGGCCGTAGTGCAGGGGTGATTCGATGATGTGGAATATTTATTAAAACTGAGTCTCAGCTATAACAGTGATGAAAAACTTTTTAAACCTAAAAGATAGTAGACTTTATTTTCTACTTGACTCTTTTAATGGATTGCATATTCATTGCAGATTAAACCGGGTTTATCATTGTATTTTATCGGTTTAACATTGTTGAAGACTATTGATAATTTATTACGCATTATCTTAGTCATAATATTTCTTCTTGGGCTAGTTGAGCTCACCCTTTCTTTCCTTTATTCTCTTGAAAATGAGAATATAAATTGCCGGGACGAGTCGGAAGCAGTGATGGTCACGAAGATAGCATTAGTAGTCCTCACTATTACGTAAATAGTGTGATAATAATTGTAATGAGGACTTTTTGTTTGAGTTTGTATAATATCTAGTAGAAGCGATATTTGTATTTAAACTCACGTTTATGTCAAGTATTATACACGAGCAGTTATGTTAATAAGTTGTATTTAAATTACATACCATGTAAGTGGCGACCCAAGATGGGTGATGTATACCTAATTTTGGGGTCGCGTCACGGTTGGTATCGAGCATAGGGATATGATCCACAGGCTAAGATGTGAGAATAGTACTAGGAGGGAGAGCGGGAATACCTTAGCTAGTATGACCTACCAAAGTTTATGTGCTATTTTATTGGTTGGTCGGGAAGATAGGGATAATTTGTTACATGTCAATTAACCTTTTGTTTTGTGGCGATGTCTGAAAATGAAATCGAGAATGTTGAGAATAGCAATGGAGGCAGCGACGATCGTTGATTCACCACATATCAATAATCGAGGATAATGTGCATCGAAGGCGACAATCCTCATGCAAACAACAACACCGACCAAATGATGAATGATCAAATGTTCGGAGGCTTTATGCGAATTTATGCAACAGCGAGAGAGAAGCGACTCTGTCCCAAAACGTGGGTGGAAACACGAAAAACTCTCGGGCGGTCACCGCTTAAACAATTCAAGGAGCTGGGACCACCGGAGTTTAAGGGTGAGCAAAACCACTTAGCGGAAGCATGGATAAAGCAGATTACCAAGATATTTGATGTCTTGGGATGCTCAGGAAGCAAGGTTCCTTTGCTTGCCTTTATGTTGCAAATGGAGGAGGCGATTCTTTGGTGGGAATCGGTAAAACGTACTCAACTTCTTTGTCTTGAAGATATCTTGGGAGAAGTTCCGAGGAGGCATTTCAACGACAAATACTTTCACGAAAGTATTAAGCACATGAAGGAGGTGGAGTTTATCAAGTTGGAACAAAACAATATGGCGGTGTATCGCAATCGAGGCAAAATTTGCGGAGTTATCACGGTTTAATTCCCACTTGGTGGATAATGAAGAGAGAATGGCGCGAATGTTTTTAAGAGGTTTGAAGCGGGAGATCGTCGACATCTTATTTCTCATAAAGCGTGTTTGTATTCGGATGTTGTAAATAGGGCTCGATTAGTGGAGCGCGATAATGAGTCAACCTTGACTAAAAGAGAAGCGTAAGGCAAAATTATAATACCGGCGAGAGTAGTCATCGAGCGGTGACAACAAGCGTGGAGGAATCAACGGGCGGATATGGTAACCACTTCGGTGGTAATCGAGCCAAAACAATAAGAATGGACATTTCAAGAAAAGGAGATTCAACAATGATGGAAAGACGTCGGCACCAAAGACACCCGTTGTTAAGGAAGGAGAAAGACCACCTATCATATGCTTCAAATGCGGAGGAGAGGACACATCGATCAAAGCTGCGTCATGCCATCCAAAGCGTGTTATAATTGTGGAAGAGAAGGTCACTTAGCTCGATTTTGTCATTTCATCAAGACAAATTCAACTAGGATGGAGGCACCAAAGGCCATCCCGGAAAATTCAAAAGCCAGTGGTCTGAGGGGAGAGCGTTTGTTGTGACCTCCCAAAGAGCAAGGAATCCGAATGAGGTCATCACGGGTAAGCTTATCATAAACTCTAAAGAAGTCTATACTTTATTTGATCTGGGTTCTACCCATTCTTTTATTTCTCCTACTTGCGCTCATCGATTA
The DNA here is from genome assembly GCA_020205615.1 of Panax quinquefolius. Taxonomy (NCBI): domain Eukaryota; kingdom Viridiplantae; phylum Streptophyta; class Magnoliopsida; order Apiales; family Araliaceae; genus Panax; species Panax quinquefolius. Next base: position 149,979,022 of record CM035154.1, on the reverse strand, counting down.
AATTTGACTCTGGAGAAATTAGACTTTGACTTATCTGTGGAAACTCCGTTGGGAGAAACCTTCATTACATCCAATTGTTTATAAGTCTTGTTTGGTTCAAATCGGTACCCTCACATTACACATCGATCTTATTTCATTAAAAATACTTGCATTTGACGTGATTACAGGGATTGATTGGTTAACTACTTATCATGCAAAAATTGATTGTTTTAAATGGGTTGTTAGCTTTCATATTCCTAATCAACCTATTATCTTGAATTTAAACGACCAAACCATTAAAATCAATCACGGTCATCTCAAGCCATAAAGCTATTCGTTTATTGAAAAACGGAAGTCGAAGCTTTCTTAGCTCATGTCACAGATTTAAACAAAAATACGTCGGTTTTGAGCGATATTTCTATTGTTAATAAATTTCTGACGTATTCTCCGAAGAACTTCTGGCCTACCCCCGGCGTGAAATTGAATTTTGTATCGACCTTGAACCCAGTACAAAACCTATTTCCAAAGCCCCATGTCGAATAGGCTCTATTGAACTTGAGGAGTTAAAGACCCAATTGCAGGAATTGTTAGACGTTGGCTTTATTCGTCCCTAGTACTTCTCCTTGGGGTGCTCTGTTCTTAAGTGAAGAAGAAAGATGGGAGTATGCGACTTTGTATTGATTATCGGGAGTTGAATCATGTCACCATCAAAAATACGTATCCATTGCCCGCGTATTGATGACTGTTTGACCCGATTGCAAGGAGCCAAATTCTTTTCAAAGATTGATCTTCGTTAGGATATCACCAATTGAAGATTAGAACCGTGACATTCCAAAGACGACTTTTCGAACTTCGATGCGGGCATTATGAATTCCTAGTCATGTCCTTTGGATTGACTAATGCTCTCTTTGCCTTCATGGATATGATGAGCCGAGTATTCAAGGAATATTTAGATCACTTTGTGGTCGTCTTTATTGATGACATCCTTATTTATTCCAAAAGTGTGAAGATCATGAAAGCAACACTTGAGGTCGACACTCCAAAAGCCGTGAATATAAGCTTTATGCGAAGTTAAAGAAATGTGAGTTACGGCTTGAAGAAGTAGCATTCCTTGGGCACGTGGTATCAAGTCATGGAATATCTGTTGACCCAAGAAAGATTGAAGCTATTCAAAGTTGGAACAACCTAAATCGATGGCCAAAATCGTAGCTTTCTCGGTTTACACGGTTATTATCGGAGATTCGTGGAAGGATTTTCTCGAATCGCTACTCCATCGACTTCAAATGACTCGGAAGATACAAAGTTCGGTTGGAAGCGAAGAATGTGAGAAGAGTTTTCAAGAACTTAAGAGAGACTTATTTATTTTGTTACGACAATACCATCTGGCTCGGAGGGATTTGTCATCTCTGATGATGCTTGAGCAAAGGGTTGAGATGTGTTCTTATGCAACATGGAAAAGTAGCCTTATGCCTCGCGACAACTCAAAGAATATGAGAGGAATTATCCTACTCATGATCTAGAGTTAGCGGTTGTTGTCTTTACACTTAAAATTTGGAGGCATTACTTGTATGGGGAGAAAGTGGAGATCTTCACGGATCATAAAAGCCTCAAATATTTCTTCACTCAAAAGGAACTCAACATGCGACAACGACGTTGGCTTGAAGCTGTTGAAAGATTATGATCATACCATCCAATACCATCCTGGAAAAGCGAGCGTGGTAGGCGGCGCGTTGAGTAGAAAATCATATGCACAATCTGAGTGCGATATTGTCAACGCATGAGCCCATTTTGTGTGACTTGCAAAGGATGGAGATAGAGTTAAAGACTCGAGGGGACGCGTGTGATGATAGCAAGTATCTGAGTAGAACCGATTTTAATCAATAAAGTTAAAGTTGCTCGAGCTACGGACTGGAGGTGATGATGTATATGAAGAAGAAAGTGCAAGAAGGTGATATGCGGAAGGAAGCAAGAATCGATGAAGAAGGAATACTTGAGTCAACTCCGGACTTTGTGTTCCTAACGACCACGATTTAAAGTATAATATCATGATGGAGGCGCACAACACACCATTTGCAATCCATCTGGGAGTACCAAAATGTATCATGATATTAAATCGTACATTTTGGTGGAGCAATATGAAGAGAGAGATAGCGTTTATCTTAAGGTGTCTAACTTGTCAACGAGTTAAAGCGGAGCATCAAGTACCAAAAGGTCCATTGCAACCACTTGAAATTCCGGAATGGAAGTGGGAGCACATTACCATGGATTTCGTTCTGGAGTCTTCCTAAGGTTTCTCAAGGCATTGATGCGATTTGGGTCATTGTTGATAGATTAACCAAGTCCGCTCATTTCTTCTGCCGTCTGAGAAACTTATACACTTGAACGTCTTGCTTTCGTATGTACATAAACGAGATTGTAAGACTGCATGGTATCTTAAGTATCCATAGTTTCGATCGAGACCCAAGATTCACTTCACGATTTTGGGTTAGTTTGCAAAAAGCTATGGGCACGGACTTACGGTTTAGCTTCGGCATATCATCCTCGAATCAGACCTGACGATCGGAGAGGACTATTCAAACTCTTGAAGATCTATTAAGACTCTGTGTCCTTGATTTCAAGGGAGTTGGGACAAGTTCTTACCATTGGTGGAGTTTTCCTACAACAACAGGTTATCAAGCAAGTATTGGCATGGCTCCATTCGAGCGTTGTATGGAAGAAAGTGTCGTTCTCCGATTATCTTTGGGATGAGGTGGGTGAAGCAACGTTGTTGGGACCGGGAGTTGATACGTATGACTACGAAAAAGATTGAAACGATCCGACAACGTATAAAAACCTCACAAAATCGACAAAAGAGTTATGTTGATCTTCATCGAAAGAACGTGGAATTCGATATAGGAGATTATGTGTTGTTAAAAGTTGCTCCATGGAAAGGAGTTACAAGATTTGGAAAGAGAGAAAAACTTAATTCTCGATTCATCGGACCATTTTTAATCCTCGATCGAGTAGGAACTGTGGCCTATAGACTCGCTTTTCTGCTTGAATATGTCTCGTGTTCATAACGTTTTTCACATATCTATATTACGTAAATATGTGAAAGACCGAACCACATTATTGAGTTAGAACCGACGAAATAGCGAAAGATTTGACGTATGAAGAGGTTCTGTTCAAATCTTGGATAAGAAGGAACATATTCTACGCTCGAGGTTATACCTCAAGTCGAAAGTTTTGTGGAGGAACCACGATGTTGAGGAAATGACTTGGGAGTTAGAATCAAAAATGAAATCAAGGTATCCTTACCTCTTCGACATACCAGTATGCGTACCCTAATTTCGAGGGCTGAAATTTCATAAGAAGGGAGGTTGTAAGACCCCAACTTTTATAAATAAAGATGAATTTTTCTATAAATATTATTTTTGAATATTATGGAATAAATTTGATATAATGTTATAGTTGTGGGTAATATTTATAAATTTTGCAAAGTATGCAAGTTGTTATAAAATATTACGTTTGGTGGGGAATATTCTTTTTGTTAGGAATATTAAATACAACTACTCAATCATTGGTGGACCCCACAATAGAATTATTGCCGGATTGAGAAAAGACAAAAATATTTTATAAAAATAACGGGGGAGGTGTTACTGTTAAAAGCTGTTGAACTACCCTGGTAAAAGTATAGTCTGGCGTGGTTGCATAGTAGCACGGTATTGATTATTGATGCTTATGTGAGAAGTCACTTTCAAATTATGCTTTCAATTATTACTACTGATAATTCTTTGCATCATATCTCTTATATTATTGATTCAATTATTGTCACAAGATCATCCGTATAATATGTTATAGTATTAAATCAATAATTGAGACGACAAGTTATAAATGATTAATAATTGTTGAAAGATTAAATATGTGTTATGATTTGTGGTAAGTTTGATTATTTTATGGGGGCTCATATATAAATCATCTAAGAGTCTCTTAAATCGATAGTAATTACCTTTGTGAATAGTAATCACCTTAAATCGATAGTATTTACCTTAAATCGATAGTAAATTACCCTTGTGAATAGTATTTACCTTCGTCGATAGTAATTACCTTCGTCGATAGTAATTACCCTTGTGAATAATATTTACCTTCGTCGAATAGTATTTACCTTCGTTAATAGTAATTACCTTTACAGACGTCGAACCACTTGTCGTTTCACATTACTGATGTCGAACCACTTGTCGTTTCACATTACTGAGGCGTCAAACCACTTTTCTTTTCACATCATTAGTCGTCGAGCCACTTGCCTTTTCACACGGCGGTCTTAAGCTAGAAATCTTCTATAAATAGAGGCCTAGGGCTTCATTATTTTCACGAATTCATTCAAGCTATAGAGAGAAAAGTATAGAAAGAATAAGAGAGAAAGAAGAAGAGTATTTTGTTACTACTGCTTCGCGATATTCCATCTCCTACCAAAAGTAAGGGGTGTTATTCTTTCTTATTCATGAAGAAAAGCATTGTTATTCCATTGCTTATTATTACATTGGAATAACTTTTGTATACGTGGTTTACCCTATACTTGGTGACATTCTTCTATTATTACATTGGAACATCACATGCATGTGTTTTACACCGGACTGGTTCCGTCTTTATTATTATTACATTGGAACATCACATGCATGTGTTTTACATCGAACACAGGTTCCGTCTTTATTATTATTACATTGGAACATCACATGCATGTGTTTTACACCCACTGGTTCCGCTCTTTATTATCATTACATTGGAATATCCTATCATGTGTTTTACAGGATGCGGTTCCATCTTTATTATTACTGTTGGAACATCACATCGGTGTGAATTTCACACGACTGGTTTCGTTATTATTATTACATTGGAATAACTTTTGTCTGTCTTGATCTACACCGCATGCATGGTGATTTCTTTTGTTATTCCATTCTTTATTATACCCAGTTGGTTAAAACTTTGACTTCTATACTCCATGAAATTAGTGGAATATCCTTGATATTTGCGCTTCATCCAAAGATCCTTTCATGGAAATATTCTTCTCGATATTCTTGAATTTTACTCTACAAAGCGATGTCGTCATGTTGATAATTTGGATGTTATTGGTTCTAGATAAATTAATTCTTGAACTTGTTTTATTGAATTCTTATATCATTGTCATCATCCTCATGTTTATATTATGTTGAAAGTCATCTACATGGCACATGGTGCATAGATGGACTTGGTATGATTATGATCGAGAGACTATTCGGTTGTAATCATGGCCGTAATGTTACAAATGATGTGGTAAAAATCCTCGGTGGCCCGTAGTGCATTGGTGGGCCGATTGTTGGCATGATCATGACCATTAATGAATACACAAATATTCTTGGCCCGTAGTGCATGAATAATTGTGGTCGTGATACTAAAGAATATCCTTGGCCGTAGTCGGGGGGGTGATTCGATGATGTGGAATATTTATTAAAAGGCGAGTCTCGCTATAACATGATGATGAAAAACTTTTTAAACCTAAAAGATAGTAGACTTTATTTTCTACTTGACTCTTTTAATGGATTGCATATTCATTTGCGATTAAACCGGTTGTCTATTGTATTTTATCGGTTTAACATTGTTGAAGACTATTGATAATTTATTACGCATTATCTTAGTCATAATATTTCTTCTTTGGGCTAGTTGAGCTCACCCTTTCTTTCACCGTTTCTCTTGAAATGAGAATATAGTTTGGGACGAGTCGGGGAAGCGAGTGATGGTCCCGAAGATAGCATTAGTAGTCCTCACTATTACGTAAATAGTGTGATAATAACTGTAATGAGGACTTTTTGTTTGAGTTTGTATAATATCTAGTAGACGATATTTGTATTTAAACTCACAGTTTATGTCGTATTGTACACGACAGTTATGTTAATAAGTTGTATTTAAATTCTGTACCATGTAAGTGGCGACCCAAGATGGGTGATGTATACCTAATTTTGGGGTCGTCACTCCTTGGGGTGCTCCTGTTCTATTCGTGAAAAAGAAAGATGGGAGTATGCGACTATGTATTGATTATCGAGAGTTGAATCATGTCACCATAAAAAATAGGTACCCATTAACATGTATTGATGACCTGTTTGACCAGTTACAAGGAGCTAAATTCTTTTCAAAGATTGATCTTCGTTCTTGATATCACCAATTGAAGATTAGAATCGATGACATTCAAAAGACGGCTTTCAGAACTCGGTACGGGCATTATGAATTCCTAGTCATGTCTTTTGGATTGACTGATGCTTCTGCTGCCTTCATGGATATGATGAACCGAGTATTCAAGGAATATTTGGATCACTTTATGGTCGTCTTTATTGATGACATCCTTATTTATTCCAAAAGCCGTGAAGATCATGAGCAACACTTGAGGCTGATACTCCAAAAGCTTCGTGAATATAAGCTTTATGCCAAATTGAAGAAATGCGTGTTCTGGCTTGAGGAAGTAGCATTTCTTGGGCACGTGGTATCAAGTCATGGAATATCTGTTGAACCAGCAAAGATTAAAGCTATTCAAAGCTGGGAGCAACCTAAATCAGTGACCGAAGTACGTAGCTTTCTCGGCTTAGCTGGTTATTATCGAAGATTCGTAGAAGGGTTTTCTCGAACCACTACTCCATTAACTCAGCTGACTCGGAAAGATACAAAATTTGGTTGGAGTAAGGAATGCGAGAAGAGTTTTCAAGAACTCAAGAGGAGACTCATTTCAACACATGTTCTGACAATACCATCTGGCTCGGAGGGATTTGTCATCTACAGTGATGCTTCGGGCAAAGGGTTAGGATGTGTTCTCATGCAACATGGGAAAGTCATAGCCTATGCCTCTCGACAACTCAAAGAATATGAGAGGAATTATCCTACTTATGATCTAGAGTTGGCAGCAGTTGTTTTTGCACTAAAGATTTGGAGGCATTACTTATATGGGGAGAAAGTGGAGATCTTTACGGATCATAAAAGCCTCAAATATTTCTTCACTCAAAAGGAACTCAACATGCGACAACGACGTTGGCTTGAACTATTGAAAGATTATGATAATAACATCCAATACCATCCTGGAAAAGCGAACGTGGTAGCTGACGCATTGAGTAGAAGATTATATGCGGGTATGAGTGCGATATTGACAATGCAAAGGCCCATTTTGTGTGACTTGTAAAGGATGGAGATAGAGTTAAAGACTCCAGGGACCCATGTGATTATGGTGAATATACAAGTAGAACCGACTTTAATTGATAGAGTTAAAGCTGCTCAAACTATAGATCTAGAGCTGGTGCGTATGAGGAAGAAAGTGCAAGAAGGTGTTATGCCAGAAGCAAGAATCGATGAAGAAGGAATACTTCGAGTCAACTCCAGACTTTGTGTTCCTAATGACCCTGAGTTAAAGTATAAAATCATGATAGAGGCGCACAACACACCGTTTGCAATCCATCCTAGGAGTACCAAAATGTATCACTTGAACGTCTTGCTCGTATGTACATAAACGAGATTGTAAGACTGCATGGTATGCCAGTATCCATAGTTTCTGATCGAGACCCAAGATTCACTTCACGATCTTGGGTTAGTTTGCAAAAAGCTATGGGCACAGATTTACGATTTAGTTTGGCATATCATCCTCAGACAGACGGACAATCAGAGAGGACTATTCAAACTCTTGAAGATTAATTAAGACTCTGTGTCCTTAACTTCAAGAGAAGTTGGGATAAGTTCTAACCATTGGTGGAGTTTTCCTACAACAACAGTTATCAAGCAAGTATTGGTATGGCTCCATTCGAGGCGTTGTATGGAAGAAAGTGTCATTCTCCAGTATGCTGGGATGAGGTCGGTGAAGCAACGTTGTTGGGACCAGAGTTGGTACGTACTACTACGAAAAAGATTCAAACGATCCGACAACGTATAAAAACCTCACAAGATTGACAAAAGAGTTATGCGAATCTTCATCGAAAGGACATGGAATTCGATATTGGAGATCATATGTTGTTACATGTTGCTCCATGGAAAGGAGTTACGAGATTTGGAAAGAGAAGAAAACTTAATCCTCGATTCATTGGCCCATTTTTAATCCTCGATCCAGTAGGGACTGTAGCCTATAAACTCGTTTTACCGCCCAATATGTCTCGTGTTCATAACGTTTTTCATATATCCATGTTACATAAATATGTGGAAGACCCAAACCACATTATTGAGTTAGAACCGGACGAAATAGCGGAAGATTTAACGTATAAAGAGGTTCCTGTTCAAATCTTGGATAAGAAGGAACATATTCTACGCTACAAGGTTGTACCTCAAGTCAAAGTTTTGTGGAGAAACCACGATGTTGAGGAAATGACCTGGGAGTTAGAATCAGAAATGAAATCAAGGTATCCTTACCTCTTCGACATACCAGTCGTACCACTAATTTCGAGGGCGAAATTTCTTAAGAAGGGGAGGTTGTAAGATCCCGGCTTTTATGAATAAAAATGAATTTTCTATAATTATTATTTTTGAATGAATTTGATATAATGTTATAGTTGTGGGTAATATTTAGAAATTTTACAAAGTACGCAAGTTGTTTATAATATTCGATTGGTTGGGGAATATTCATTTTAACAGGGAATATTAAATGCAAAGACAATCATTAGTGGACCCTACAAATCGAAATTATTGTCGGATTGAGAAAATGAAAAATATTTTATGAAAATAACGGCGGAAGTTTTATCATGTTAATCAGGACGCCCCCAAAATAGGTATACATCACCTATTCTGAGTTGTCAAATACATGGTACAAAATTCAAATACAACTTAATAATACAACTGTCGTGTAAAATACGACAAACTATAAACTGTGAGTTTTAATACAAATCATCTTCTGCATAATATCCATTCTTAGAATAAGTCCTCATTACATTTATTATCACACTATTTAACAGAATAGTGAGGACTACTAATACTATCATCTGGTCCATCACTCCGTTCCCCGACTCGTCCCAGCTATATTCTCATTTCCTGAAGAGAACAGTGAAAGAAAGGGTGAGCTCAATTAGTCCAGTAAGAAATATTATGACTAAGATAATACAGAATAAATTATCATTAGTCTACAATAATGTTAAATTGGTAAAATACAATTGACATCAAGTTTAACTGCAGTGGAACAAGCAATCCATTAAAAGAGTCAAGTAGAGAATAAAATCTACTATCTTTTATGATTTAAAAGGTTTTCATCACTTTTATCACTTTTATCGTTGAGACTCAGTTTAATAAATAATCCACATCATCGAATCACCCTTGCACTACGACCAATGATATTCTTTAGTATCACGACCACAAATTATCCATGCACTACAGGCCAAGGACATTCGTGTATTCATCAATGGTCATGATCATGCCAACAACTGTCCATCAATGCACTACGGGCCGATGAGGACTTTTACCACATCATTTATAATATTACGATCATGATTACACCTAATAATCCCTGGTCATAATAATACCAAGTCCATCTATGCACTACAGGCCACAGATGACTTTCAAAAAAAATATAAACATGAGGATGATGACAATGATATAAGAATTCAATAAAACAAGTTCAAGAATTAATTTATTCAGGAACTAATAACGTCCAAATTGTCAACATGATACTTCTTTGTAGAGTAAAATTCAAGAATGCTCAGAAGAATATTTCCATGAAAAGATACTGGATGAAGTGCAAATATCAAGGATATTCCACTAATTTCATGGAGTATAGAAGTTAAAACTTTAACCAACTGAGTATAATAAAGAATGGAATAACAAAAGAAATCACTAGGCATGCGATAGACCGCACAGGCAGGTTATTCTAACAGAATAATAAAGATGGAACCAGGTCCGGCGTAAAACGCACAGACAGGATAATCCAACAATATAATAAAGACGGAACCAGGTCCGGCGTATAATGCACAGACAGGATATTCCAACATAATAATAAAGACGAAACCAGGTCCGGCATAAAACGCACAGACAGGATATTCCAACAAACGCTCTCCCTTGCACTATCGACATTGACTTTTCTAGGACGGCCTTTGGTGCCTCTATCCTAGCTGAACTTGTCTTCGGTGAACGACAAAATCGGGCTAGGTGTCCTTCTCTTCCACAATTATAACATGCTTTGGACGGCATCGCGATGTTTGGACTGATGTGTCCTTCCCCTCCACATTTGAAGCATATGATAGGTGGTCGTTCTCCTTCCTTAACCACGGTCTTTGGTCTTTGGCGTCTTTCCATCATTGTTGAATCTCCTCTTCTTGAAATATCCATTCTTATTGTTTTGGCCATGATTACCACCGGGTGGTTACCATTTCGGCATGTTGAATCCCTCCACGCTTATTGTCCTTTGCTTGATGATCGTTATCATTTGGTATTATGATTTTGTCGCCTGCTCTCTTTTGGTTGGGTTGACTCATTATCGCGCTCCAATAACTGAGCCTTATTAACAACATCCCGAATACAAACACGCTTTATGAGAGATAAGATATTGACGTATCTCGGGTTTCAAACCTCTCGAAACATTCGCGTCATTCTCTCCCTCATTATCAACCAAATGGGACGAATCGGGACAACTCGGCAAACTTGGCTTCGTACTGCGATACGGTCATGTTGTTTTGCTCCAGCTTGATAAACTCTACCTCTTTCATGTGACGAATACTTTCAAGAAAGTACTTGTCGTTGAACAGTTCTTGGAACTTCTCCCAAGACATCTTCATCGGCGAGGTTGAGTCGCTTTACTGATTCCCACCAAATGAATCTGCCTCTGCATGCATACATGAAGGTGGCAAAGGGAACCTTTTGCTCCTCAGAGCATCACAAGACATCAAATATCTTGTTGATCTATTTTATCCACATCTCTGCCTTAAGTGGTTTTGGCTCTCCAAAAAACTCCGGTGGTCCTAGCTCCTTGAACTGTTTGGCGGTTACCGTCCGAGAGTTGCCAGTGTTTCCACCTGCATTTTGGACAGGAGCCGCTCTCGCCTGATGTTGCATAAATTGCATGAAGCCTCGGAACATTCCATCGTTCATCATTTGGTCAGTGTTGTTGTTTGCATGAGGATTGTCGCCTTCCGACGATGCACATTGTCACGGTTATTGATCTGTGGAGACTCAACGGTCTCTCATGCTCCATTGATGTTCTCAACATTTTCGGATGCCATTTTCAAATACTGCCACAAAACAAGGGTTAATTAACATATCACATATTATCCCTATACTCTGACCAACCAATTAAATACCAAATAAACTTAGGTAGGTCATATTAGCGAAGGAATTTCCCATCTCTCCCCTCCTAGTTCTTGTCTCACATCTTAGCCAAGGATCATATCCCTAAGATTTGATACCAACTGTGACGCCCCCAAAATAGGTATACATCACCTATTCTGAGTTGTCAAATACATGGTACAAAATTCAAATACAACTTAATAATACAACTGTCGTGTCAAATACGACAAAATATAAACTGTGAGTTTTAATACAAATACTGTCTTCTAGACAATATCCATTCTCAGAATAAGTCCTCATTACATTTATTGTCACACTATTTAACAGAATAGTGAGGACTACTAATACTATCATCTGGTCCATCACTGCTCCCACTCGCTAGTCCCAGCTATATTCTCATTTCCTAAAGAGAACAGTGAAAGAAAGGGTGAGCTCAACTAGCCTAGTAAGAAATATTATGACTAAGATAATGTAGAATAAATTATCATTAGTCTACAAAAATGTTAAACTGATAAAATACAATAGACATCAAGTTTAACTGTAACGGAACAAGCAATCCATTAAAAGAGTCAAGTAGAGAATAAAATCTACTATCTTTTATGATTTAAAAGGTTTTCATCACTTTTATCGCCGAGACTCAGCTTAATAAATAATCCACATCATCGAATCACCCTTGCACTACGACCAATGATATTCTTTAGTTTCACGACCACAAATTATCCATGCACTACGGGCCAAGGACATTCGTGTATTCATCAATGGTCATGATCATGCCAATAACTGTCCATCAATGCACTACGGGACAATGAGAACTTTTACCACATCATTTGTAACATTACTTCCATGATTACACCAAATAATCCACAGCCATAATCATACCAAGTCCATCTATGCACTTCTGAGCCCACAGATTTGAGTTTCAAAAAAAATATAAACATGAGGATGATGACAATGATATAAGAATTCAATAAAACAAGTTCAAGAATTAATTTATTCAGGAACTAATAACGTCCAAATTGTCAACATGATACTTCTTTTGTAGAGTAAAATTCAAGAATGCTCGGAAGAATATTTCCATGAAAAGATCTCGACGATGAAGCGCAAATATCAAGGATATTCCACTAATTTCATGGAGTATAGAAGTTAAAACTTTAACCAACCGAGTATAATAAAGAATGGAATAACAAAAGAAATCCCTAGGCATGCGATAGACCGCATGTGCAAAAGTTATTCCAACCGTAATAATAAAGATAGAACTAGGTTCGACAGTAAAATGCATGCAGATGTGGATATTCCAATGTAATAATAAAGACCGAACCAGTCCGACATATAACGCATGATGTGATATTCCAACGTAATAATAAAGACGGAACCAGTCCCACAAAAACGCATGAGCAGGATGTTCCAATGTAATAATAAAGATTTTAACCAGTCCCAAGTAAAAAAAGCATGCATGACAGGATATTCCAAATGTAATAATAAATAATGGAATAACGAAGAATTTCACCAAGTATGCAAGATTGCATGATGAGTTATTCCAACATAATAATAAAGAATGGAATAACAGAAGTTCTCTTCATGAAGACGAAAGAAAGAAATAATACCCCTTACCTCAGAAGAAACTGGATACTGGAATAGTGAGGTAGCAGACTTCTCTTCTTCTATAGATTTTCTCTCTACAATTTCTCTCTATAATAATTGCTCTATAGCTTTAGTAAATTGGTGAGAAATGAAGGAAGAATGAGCTTCTATTTATAGAAAAATATAGTTTCAATAATTGCACGTTTTGGGGCTCAAAAAATTACAGTACAATACCTCTAACTTTTCCTTTATTTTTAATTTAGTCATGTAAGTATTATCAAACTTGCACCACCTCCCCTAATAGTAAATAATGTGATTCAATAGTAAATCATGTGAATCAATAGTTCTAGACATATGAAAATATGAATTATAGTATAATACCTCCATCTATACCTCCATTTTTAACTTAGTCATGCAAGTATTATCAATCTTGCATCAACTCCCCTAATAGTAACAAGAATGTGAAACAATAGTATACACATGTGAACAAATAGTTATAATCATGTGAAATAATAGCAATCAATTGCTCATTTATCCGGTTAAATACCTGATTGGTCAATATAACCTCCATACATCAATTTTTATCGAAATAAATGTCGATTTTCACTAACACAAATAATTCCAACACAATGAAACTATTTTTATCAAAAATATAAAATTTGAAATTTTGAAGTTTGACTTTTTCCAAAAAAGTCAACTATTAACTTTTTGACCAAAAAGTTAATCCTGGAAAATTTTGTGTTTATAGACTATTTTTACTAATTTCATCGTTCCGGACTCAAATATCACGTTCGCGTCTCCAAATTCAACTCCGAACACAACTTCAATTTTAATAACATTCATCATTAATATTATAACTCACATATTTATCAACCGGTCGTTCTCAGAAGGGGCTTTCGATAAGGATTTTTCCTATTGGCGCGTAATTAGGTGACGAACCTCTCCTTGTGAAAATTCTAGACATTTTAAATATTGCAATTTAATAATATGAATAACTTTGTCGTCTCAATTATTGATTTAATAAAATAACATATTATCACGGATGATATTGTGACAATAATCGAATCAATAATATGAGAGATATGATGCGATAATTCTTGTAGCAATAATTGAGTATAAGCGAGTGACTTCTCACGTAAGCATCAATAATCAATCTGGTGTATTACTCTATGCGACCAGCGTATTCTTTGTACTTTTTACTACCGAGTAGTTCAACGGATTAATCGGTAAAACTTCCGCCCGTTATTTTCATAAATATTTTTGTCGTTTTCTAACTACGACTGACATTACTTAGTTAATGGGGTCCACCAATGATTATGCCATCGTACGAATATTCCCCGACATAAAGAATATTCCCCGGCCAAATGAATATAGTATAACAACTTGCGTACTTTGCAGAATTTATAAATACTACCCACAACTATAACATTATAACAAATTCATTCCATAATATTCAAAAATGATAATTATAAAAAAAACATCTTTATTCATAAAATTTGGGGTCTTACATTAACTGTTGAAACACTCGGGGTTAAAAGTACAGTAATACGCGTGGTTGCATAGTAGCACACGGTATTGATTATTGATGCTTACGTGAGAAGTCACTCAGTTTTGTTCAATTATTGCTTCAGTAATTGCTGCATAGTATCTCACGTTATTTGATTCAATTATTGTCAATATTTTATATATTATTAATTCAATAATTGAGATAACAAAGTTGATAATATTATTATTTGCATTATTAACGATGTCTAGAAGTTCTGCCAAGGAGAGGTTTGGTCATCTAATTGCGCGTCAATAGGGAGAAATCCTTATTAGAAAGCCCCCTCTTTCCTGGGAATGACTTGGTCGATTAATAGTGTAAATTATGATAATGATGATGAAGTTTTGTTTTATTAGTATTATTAATGTAATAAAACAGATTTTTTTTATATAAAATAGAATACTTTTATAAAGTTATTCGTTTTATTAGGCTAATAGTAAAATCTTTTTATATAAAATAGAATACTTTTATAAAGTTATCTATTTTATTAGACAATAATTAGAATATATTATATTTTATTATGCATAGTGTTTGTATAGTGCCTGCATAGTGTTTGCATAGTAAAATCTTTTTATATAAAACAGAATACTTTTATAAAGTTATTCGTTTTATTAGATTATAAATAGAATATATTATATTTTATTGTAAACCAATCTGGACCGTCCATTTAAAAGTAAATCAATCTGGACCGTTCATGGATTAGTTACTATTCAGTCCATTCTTCTATAAATAGAAGCTCATTCCTTCATTATTTCTTAAGAATTCACTGAAACTCTAGAGAGAGAAACTATAGAGAGAAAGAAGAAAAGTGTTCTGCTACTTCACTACTCCTATATCCAAAGACTCTTCTTTCTAAGGTAAGGGATATTATTTTTCATATTCATGAAGAGAACTTCTTTATTCCAGTCTTTATTATTCTCGTTGGAATAACCTATATATGTGAGCTACTACCTATACTTGGTGAAATTCTTTTGTTATTCCATTCTTTATCATTCTGTTAGAACATTATGTACATGCGTTTTTACGCCAAACACAGTTCCGTTTTTATTATTACTCGTTAGAATATCCTGTTTGTGCATTTTAATTTAACTTGGTTAAAATCTTTATTATTCCGTTGGAATATCATGTATGCATGCATTTCTGGCCGGACCGGTTCCGTTATTTATTATTCATTGGAATAACTTGTCTATCTGATCACCGCATGCATGGTGATTTACATTGTTATTCCATTCTTTATTATTCATTGGAATATCACGCTTGCGCGTATTATGCCCGGATTGGTTCCGTTATTTATTATTACATTGGAATAACTCATGCATGTGAAGTACCACACGCATGGTAATTTCTTTTGTTATTCCATTCTTTATTATACTCGGTTGGTTAAAGTTTTAACTTCATACTCCATGAAATTAGTGGAATATCCTTGATATTTGTGCTTCATCCAAGATCTTTTCATGGACATATTCTTACGAGCATTCTTGAATTTTACTCTAAAGAAAGTATCATGTTGACAATTTGGACGTTATTGGTTCTTGGATAAATTAATTCTTGAACTTGTTTTATTGAATTATTATGTCATTGTCATCATCCTCATGTTTATATTATGTTGAAAGTCATCTGTTGTGACGCCCCCAAAATAGGTATACATCACCCATTTTGAGTCGTCAATAACATGGTACAGAAACAACTACAACTTTATTAATACAACATATAAACTGTGAGTTTAAATAAAAATATTGCCATCTAGACAATATTCACACCCAAATAAGTCCTCATTATAATTATTAGTACATTATTTTACAAAAAATGGTGAGGACTACTAAGATAACTTTCTAGAACCATCATTCCACACCCCGACTAGAACTCGCTACATTTTCGCTTCCTGAGAAGAAAAATGGAACAAAAAGGAAAAGGGTGAGCTCAACTAGTCCAGTAAAGATTATTATGACTAAGATAATATAGAACAAATTATCGTTAGTCTTCAATAGGGAAAAATAAATCTGAGAAAATATAATAGACAACAAGTTTCAAATCAATATTCGCAGCGGAAATAATAATTCATAGAAGAGTTACGTAGAGAATGAAATCTACTATTATCTATGAATTTAACAGTCCATCGTCAATATTTTATCCTTGTAACATCAATCAACATACATCTTGAATCAAATATTCATCTTTGCACTACAGGCCAAAGATATTCATCAGTTGGTCTTGTTCATCTTTGCACTACGGGCCAAAGATATTCATCATAAAATCATTAATCTTTGCACTACAGGCCAAAGATATTCAGTTATATCACCATTTAGGACTGAGGATGATGAAAAATATTTTAAAGAAAACGAATCCAGTGAAACAAGAGAATAATTATGATGGATTCGTCTTTCGGTTTATCCATGTCCAATAATACCTCATAAATAATCATAGTGGAGTAAAATTCAAGAATGATCAAAACATGGATACAATCAAAGCTAGTATCCATAATAGATATTTTGGACGAAAAACGAAAATTTAATTTTTTTGTGAATAAAGTCGTATTAGTGAATAGTGTCAGATATCGTGAATAGTGCTTGAGTATCGTGAATAGTAACTCCCAGACACTAAAAGACAAGAATTTCACAAGAAAAAATACTCTCAATATTTTGGCATAATGATATTGAAAGAAATAATATCATTTTTAAAAAAATAACATCCTTTACCTCGAAAAGACTAAGACTTCCGACCGAATCTTTGGATATAGTCTTTGAAAGAAACTTCTGCAAATATAACAACACTCAAAGTATTAAAATACTCACAAGAATACGCTCGACAACATAGAGAAAGAAAGATAGAGAAAACTTATTTCTGGTGTGATTTTCAATTCTAACCTAAGCACCCTATTTATAGGAAATTGCTTAGAACACCAAAGTAGAAAATTTAATAAAATATATATTTATAAAAATTATTCAAGCCCACCTCTTTGACAGCTGAATTCAGCATGTTTACAACACCATTGGAGCCCACCAAATGACAAAAAATGTTTTTGTTAACTAAAACAATTAAAACTTCCAAAAATCAATTATTTCGGAATTTCGGAGCTTCAATAATTCATAACAAATAGCCCTTTTATCAGAAAAATTCTAACCTCATGTCTTTTCCATAGGAAATTCTATTTTCTACAACTTTGTAAGTTTAAGTTTTTCCAAATTCCAAACAAAAATTGACCTAAATCCACAAACGGGCAATTTTACAAGCTATAATCAAATTTCAATCAAGAAGTGGGGTCCACAAACATGAAAAACATGTTTTAAATATTTATTGCAACAAAAATACTCTTCCTTCTCATTTATTCATATATCCCACATTCATTGCAAAAATATCACCATTATTATATTATTAAACTATAATAATATATTTAAATGAATTATTTTATCGAAAAGATAAAATATCAATTTTCAACAAATGTCACACTAAAAATTTTCTCCATCTATATCCACATAAAATGAATATTTTCCTTATCATATAAATCAATAATTAATTATTCATAAATAATATTACAGAATCACAATCTTGTATTAAAGCGGTTCCTGGAAAGAGGGGGCTTTCCAATAAGGATTTTTCTTTACTGGCGCGCAATTAGATGACCAAACCTCTTCTTAGACAGAACTTTCTAGACATTACCAATAATGTCATCTAATAATATTATTCAGATAATATGAATTATTTCTCCGATAAAGGAAAATACTGTGTAGTGACAATTATTGAAACAACAATAATATAAAATATCAACGTAGCAATTATTGAATCAATAAAATAAAATATTGAATAGTAACTACTGAAATAATTATTGAGTAATGCCTTCCTATGTAAGAATCAATAATTAGTGCAATACCGTGTGCTACTGTCTTTTTAACCACCGAGTATTTCAACAGTATTAACGGTATCAACTATACCGTTATTTATAAACAACTTATACTTGTAGTTTTCTTCATCCAATCGCTTTCCATTATGGGGCCCACACAAGGCTGCGCCGTCGTACGAATATTTTTCGATAACAATGAATATTTTATAACCACTTGCTTATTTGAAATATTTGCGCATTTTACCCATAATAACCACATTAATCAAATTAACCCTTACTATTTCAAAATAATAAATAGAGGAAATTTAATTTCATTAATAATAAGTTGGGGTCTTACAACCCCCCCTCCTTATCAAATTTTGTCCTCGAAATTGACGTACGTACCTGGTGTTTCGAAAAGGTGAGGATACCTCGCTTTCATTTCTGTTTACAACTCCCAGGTCATTTCCTCTATAGCATGGTTCCTCCACAAAACTTTGACTTGTGGTATAACCTTTGTGTTAGGACATGCTCCTTCCTATCCAAGATCTTGACAGGTGCCTCTTCATACGTTAAGTCTTCAGCTATCTCGTTCGGTTCTAACTCAATAACGTGGTTCGGGTCTTTCACATATTTACGAAGCACGGATATGTGAAAAACATTATGAACACGAGACATACTTGGAGGTAATGCGAGTCTATAGGCTAATTTTCCTACTCGGTAAAGAATCTGAAATGGACCAATAAAACGTGGATTGAGCTTTCCTCTTTTTCCAAATCTTGTAACTCCCTTCCATGGAGCAACACGCAACAATACATGATCCCCAATAGTAAATTCCACGTCCTTTCGATGAAGATCCGCATAACTCTTTTGTCGATCCTGTGCCATTTGTATACATTGTCGAATCATTTGGAACTTTTCCGTAGTCATACGTACCAAGTCGGGTCCGAACAATGTTGCTTTACCCACCTCATCCCAATATATTGGAGAGCGACATTTTCGTCCATACAATGCTTCAAATGGGGCCACACTTATACTTGTCTGATAACTGTTGTTGTAGGAGAATTCCACCAATGGTAAATACTTATCCCAACTCCCTTTGAAGTCTAGGACACAGAGTCTTAATAGATCTTCAAGAGTTTGAATAGTCCTCTCTAATTTTCCGTCCGTTTGAGGATGGTATGCCGAACTGAATCGTAAATCCGTGCCCATAGTTTTTTGCAAACTAATCCAAAATTATGAAGTGAATCTTGGGTCACGATCCGAAACTATGGATACTGGCATGCCATGCAATCTCACAATCTCGTTTACATACATACGAGCAAGACGTTCAAGGGAATAAGTCTCCCGTATCGGCAAGAAATGAGCAGACTTGGTTAATCTATCAACAATAACCCAAATAGCATCTATGCCTTGAGAAACCGTGGGAAGACCCATAACGAAATCCATGGTAATGTGTTCCCACTTCCATTTCAGAATCTCAAGTGGTTGCAATGGACCCTTAGGTACTTGATGCTCTGCCTTTACACGTTGACAAGTTAAACACCTCGAGATAAACTTCGCGATCTCTCTCTTCATATTATTCCACCAAAATGAATGTTGAAGATCACGATACATCTTGGTACTTCCAAGATGGATTGCAAACGGTGTATTATGTGCCTCCGTCATGATCTTGTACTTCAAATCAGAGTCGTTAAGAACACAAAGTCTGGAGTGGACTCGAAGTATTCCTTCTTCATCGATTCTCGCTTCTGGAATAACACCTTCTTGTACCTTCTTCTTCATAAGCATCAGCTCCGGGTC
This sequence comes from Panax quinquefolius, assembly GCA_020205615.1. Lineage (NCBI taxonomy): Eukaryota > Viridiplantae > Streptophyta > Magnoliopsida > Apiales > Araliaceae > Panax > Panax quinquefolius. The sequence continues at coordinate 149,959,055 of CM035154.1, read as the reverse complement.
TGTGGCTTGAGCAACTTTAACTTTATCGATTAAAGTTGGTTCTATGCGTATACTTGACATCATCGCATGGGTCCCTGGAGTCTTGAATTCTATCTTCATCTTTTGTAAATCACACAAAATGGGTCTTTGTGTTGACAATATCGCATTCGTTCCCACGTATGATCTTCTACTCAATGCGTCAGCTACCACGTTTGCTTTCCCAGGATGGTATTGAATGGTGTGGTCGTAATCTTTCAACAGCTCGAGCCAACGTCGTTGCCGCATGTTGAGTTCCTTTTGGGTGAAGAAATATTTGAGGCTTTTATAGTCTGAATATATCTCCACTTTCTCCCCATATAGATAGTGCCTCCAAATTTTAGCGCAACTTATTGCCGCTAACTCGGATCATGAGTAGGATAATTCCTCTCATATTCTTTAAGTTATCGCAAGGCATAGGCTATGACTTTCCCATGTTGCATGAGAACAAATCCTAACCCTTTGCCTGAAGCATCATTTGTAGATAACAAATCAATCCGAACCGGATGGTATTTTCAAAGCAGGTCTTAAAATGAGTCTCCTCTTAAGCTCTTGAAACTCTTCTTGCATTTCCTCGCTCCATACTTAATTTTATATCTTTACGAGTCAATTGAGTTAATGGAGTAGCGATTCGAGAAAATCCTTCCACGAATCTCCGATAATAACCCGGCTTAAGCCCGTAAAGCTACGTACTTTTTGGTCACCGACTTCGGTGCTCTCCAACTTTGTATTATTACTTCAGACACTCGAAATTTTTTGCACTCCTATTACTAATATTGCAGGAGGGTAGATTCGTCTTTTGGAGATAGCCCTAAAAGACAACATACAAATCATTCTGGATACTACCAGAAGGTCAGCTACAACCCGGAACACAAACCGGGAGCATCGGATCCAAACCAGGAACACACACCGGGCATGTCATTTCCAATCTCGGAGATAAACCCGAGATATGCAGATCAAAAGACCGGCAATAAACACCGAAGAGAACAGCTCTGTCTCAATAATAACAAGTGACGATCGGTTCCGATCCCGAGAGACAACATTTGAGTAGAACCCCATCCTTGGTGATAGCCCCAAGAGATGCCATCGCAGTTCCGACGATAACCCCGAAATGCTTATTTCAAACACATGCGATCGACTTGAACCACATCCCGTCAAAGCACACATACCTCGAGCGGGGAGCATATACACAGATGACATGAGGAGGCACACAAACAAGCGATCCAATCTCGAGATAACCACGAGCAACGCGTCGCTTTTAAACCGTCGGCGATAACCCCGGTGAGGAGTCACAACGTCGTCTTACCACGTCAACAAGATGATATCGCGACATATCAACAAGTAGTCCAATCTCAAATTGTAACCACGAAAGAACGTCTACTTTCAACTTAACCAAAGCGATAACCCCGGCAAGGAGTCAAACATCATCTTGTTCATCCGAAAAATGGCGCGTCATCTCAAATGTTTCATACATACATACATACAACAATGTCCCAACAATCGAGGAATGACCATCCCGAGTGACTATTACGTGTGGCAGTACTTTGGATAGACTTTGAAGCTTGAAGACCATAGACATAGACCCCTCTTCCTGACTTCGTACAACCTCTAATCCATGTCATTACGTAACTCTCGACACAAGCAACCCGAAGAAGTACAGATATGCTTTGTTTGGATGCTCGGATTGAAGTTCTGTAAGTTTGATTGGACATTATAGTGCACGACTGCACGTACTACGAGACGACGGGACCCGCGAAGCCCGGGCCCACCACGACCAATTGCGAGGATCAATCTGCGGGCCGCCAAGAAGTGACTTCTACTACCACCCGTCTATAAATATAGGGGGGGTCAGCCATTTGAGAAGAGAGAGAGAAGGAAAAAGGCGAGGAAGCCCTGTCCATTTAGCTCTGCATACACATCTTTTGAGTGTTTCCTCTTCTTTAAACACCAGTTAGCCCATATATAGATACTTTTTATCTTACGGAAGCTGAGTGTTCATACAATTAAAGTCAAAGAAGTATACTTTGGCGATCCTTTGTAAGCCTTCTTACATTCAAGAAAGCCTCTTTATCCTATTATCACACACCGTGTTGTACGTTGAGAGTCGTGTGAGTGTGTTTGCCTTTACTTACATCAAAGTGGTTTTCATTTTGTTTGTATATATATACTATATATATATATATATATATATATATTTCATATATATGGACTAAAATTATCGAGTTATGCCTCGATTGAGCTGAACTTGATGCAGGCGTTTATACGCTTTTGTATATATATATACACTTATATATATGAATCGTACTCGAGACTACATTCGATGAGCCTGAACTTACATGCGAGCGTTTAATTGCTTATATATATATATATATATATATATATATATATATATATATATATATAAGCATTGTCGACATATATCGATGAACCTAGATTTTATATCCGGTGTATTTACTCGCTTTTATATATATATATACATATATATAATTGCTATTGGACATATCCGATGAGCACAGATTTACATCCAATTCGTTCTTTTTATATATATATATATATATATATATATATATATTTGTACATATATATATATATATATATTTACATTTCTTTCGGGCCTGGAGTTTACTATGTGGCTTTTTACGACTTTATTTACATTATGTCTGCGCTGAGTTCACTTACGTGGCGGTTGATCGCTTTTGACTTTATTTACATTTTGTCCGCCTTTAGAGTTCACTTAATTGGCGGTTGATAATGTTCATATATATATATATATTTACGCTTTTATATATATATATATATAGCGCTTTTTACTTTCCATACAAATTGCGATTATCTTGTGAGCCTAGGAATCATGTGATCACGAGTTCGATTTCTTGAATCTAGATTCGGTTTCCCATGATGGATATTTTTACGGATGTAAAGACTTGTACATTATTTTACAGTGTCTGAGTTTCCTTAGATGGCTGTCATGCCCATGAGGAATTTGACACTACTGTATATTATTTTCTCGAGGATGCCTCGCATCTTGAAAATAAAAGAAAACAAGCCAAAAATTTAATAATAAAAATGGAAGTATTAAAAGGTCTCAATTCTTATTGAGCACAGGGTTTGAAAAACCTCTTTTACAAAAAACTTCATTGCTATATCTTGTGGTTAAAATTGGATTTTTCTAAATAAAATTCAAACCCGTGTATATAGGTGCGAACGAGGCCTCACACTACTTTCATATAATTGCACATTGATCCACACACACACACACATTCATATAATAGTTTCTTTGAAGAGTGGCGGTCACCGTGGTAACACGGATGTCGGGGGGTGCCTAACACCTTCCCTCCGTATAATCAAGCCCCCGAACCCTTAATGAATCTCGGTTTCACAGACCCGTTTAACAGTGCCAAATCACTGGGTCAATGTGCAAAACCTTTTCGGTTGCGTTGGTGCAACCAGTTAAATACACCAACTGGCGACTCTTAAAGTCAATAGTCGACATTATACATGTCAGACCTTTTTCACTTATTTTTTCAAACAAATCTCACATTAACATGAGAACACCAAAAGATAAGTAACGAAAAGGGACATTTAAAAATCCCGACGTCGACAGGTGGGGACTCTGCTGGGGACTCCAGTAAGAGGGCTTAAACCGCTATTTTAAGCTTTTCAAAATTGTTATATGCTTGTGTGTGATTGTTGCATTTACATTTCTGATAAAATGTGTACTAATGCATATTATTTGTTGCACTGCTAAATATCTATCTATGATATTAGTTCTTCGCACATGTCATCATTTTGCATAAACGGTGAGACACGTTGTATGTGAATTTATGCTGTGTGGTCCCTCCGTTAGGAGGCTATCCTATCGGTGTTTGATTACTGGACCCATGGGAAGAATAATTCCCCGGGGCTCAGGAAAGGCACCACCCAGATTCGCTCCAGTTGAAAGACCGGATTAACTTCCCGTTGAGTAGATTGCGATGATCTGGGAACCTTCATTGCCAAAAAGCTATGAGAGAAACCCTAAGATAGGTCAACCTCTGATAAATCAAACACGGAGGAAAGTCTCTTCATACCCTCCATTTTCAAATTACTTGTAAAAGAATTTAATTGTAATAACATGTTATCTATTAACAAACTGGTTTTGCAGGACAAATTCCTAAAACAGACATGTTATGATAACATTTATATTTCCCTAAAGACTAAACTACGTAAGTCTTTTGTAGGGAAGCAATTGGGCCAGTTACCCGCTCTAAATCCAAAAAGGCCTCAAGCCTACAGCCAATCATGTCTTCCTCTGAACAGTCTCATCCTGTTTCCCAAGAAGAATTTGACGGATTGAGTAAAAAAATCACAGACTTGGCTGTTATACTGAAAGAGTTACACCGGTCTACCCAGGGTACGAAGATACCCCCACATACAGAATCCTCTGCACAAGGGGGAGTTTAACATCTGGAAAAAACAATTCTAGAGCATCAGTTGGATACAACCAACAAAGATCCTGAAAGCACCCATCTCAAAGCAGATCCAGACACCGGTGATATCAGGAAGAAGATCCTTCAGATGGAGGAAACCATTCGCACTCTTAAGGGAATTGGAACTCATGGCAGTGTTTCATATACAGACCTTTGCATATTTCCTGGTGTCCATTATCCAGAGAAATTCAAGACCCCTGATTTCGAGAAATATGACGGATTAGGGGATCCTTACACACATTTAAAGGTGTTCATTGGAGAACTCGGATCTTATGCTAAGGATGAAAAGCTCGAGAATGCAAATTTGTTTCAAAAAAGTCCGATGGGCTTGGATTTATGGTATACAGTTAGACAACTCTAAGATCCATAGCTGGGAAGAACTGGCTTATGCCTTCCTCACTCAATACAGTTTTTAATCTCAGATGGCTCCTGACCGGTATCAAATTACCAAGGTCAAGAAACAGTCTAATGAGTCATTCAGAGAGTATGCTTAAAGGTGGAGGCGCCTTGCTGTTCAAGTTATTCCTTCCATGATAGAGTCAGAAATGGTCATGACCTTCATAGATGTACAAGAAGCTCCTTTCTATGAAAGAGTTCTAGCTAGTATTGATAAGCCATTTTCTGAAATGATCAAACACGGCGAGATGGCAGAAATGGGATTGAAGTCCGTAAAAATTCAAGACCTAAGCAGCTCTTAAAGTCATTCTTGAGCACATCCAGTCCGGATCTTATGGAAACAACCCCCGGAGGGTCCATAAAAAGAAAGAGGAGGATGTTTCCTTGATACTACAAGGATAGAAAGGTAATCCAAACATGCCTATGCAGAGGAGAAACTACTCCCCTTTTCCTGCACAATCTTTAAACCCTTCATTGCTCAAAAGTGGAGAAGTAAAGCGACCTCGAACGTTCACACCCTTAGGGGATTCGCTCGAGAATATTCTTGCTCTTCTGACTACTCAGAAGAAAATTACACATCTTCTTCCGCCAGCCAACCCTAATGGTAGGGGTTTCAATGCTAACCGGAAATGTGCATATCATGTTGGGGCACCCGGACATGATACTCAAGATTGTTGGGCCTTGAAGCATAAAATTCAAGATCTAATAGACAATGGTGAGATTGTAGTCACCAAGCCAGATCAACCTCACGTACAAGACAACCCTCTCCCACAACACAAAGAGGAAGAGGTTAACATGATCAGTTGGAGTACTGGACATGGCTCCAATTCTACTGGTGAATCATCCCAACCCATCAAAGACGGTGTTGACAAATGTGATTATGCAAAGTTCTAGTTCACCATGGAACGAAAGATGAAAGCTCTTTGCAAACAAATTGAGCAATTGGCAGAACTGGTAACACACCAACACCAAGTCACGCACCAATTAATCAGGCAAGAGCATGCTTATCTCCTTCCATTTGTTATGAATGCTCCATCAACACCTTCAGAATGTGAAGCTATGGAAGAAAAGGTTGCAAAGAGAGCAAGTGCTAAAGCCCGTCGGGATTTCGCCAATCAAAGGGAATTCACCTATTTGGGCCAATCTATGGAGGAGATACTTCAAATACTAATCAATGAAGGAAGAATCACATTCATTCTCCCTCCGATTAATCCCCATTCAGGGTGGTTCAATCCTAATGAAATGTGTCAATATCATTCACATTCTCGCGGTCACAGCACAGAAGAATGCTGGGCACTCCGCCATCTCATTCAGAATCTTATTGATAGCACTGTCCTGCAAGTAGCGGAGATGATTACACTTTGTCTGACTTAAGGGTGAGAACGCATACCTATTCAATGGAAGGGATCGATGTGCTTTATTTCCGAGGAGGATGATACTGTTAAAACATTTCCCGTACAACCAATTCAACTTAAAGGAAGTTATAACCCTTTGAAAGTGGCCGCACCCAAGCCAATTCTTTTGCCTTGTAGAGTACAACATCCTGTTGTCAGCTTACATAGAGTACCATGGAATTATGGAGAAGCTGAAGGATCTACATCTCATACTCTATCTTTGCGATTAATCGAGAATCCAATCCACTTGTACCTTCCTCGACGGGTTATCAAACCTACTTGCGAAGCAAAGGGGATGTTGTCCATAGAGAAGATTGAACAATTCCTCCATACTATGGACCACAATGAAGCTAAAGTGGTTTTAAGCTTGCGAGAAGCTCTACACCAGATTTCCATATTGGACTTGGTTTTCTCTTCCAAGGATCATCGGAATGTCTTGCTAAAGGTGTTGGAAGAAGCCTACCTGCCAAAATCAGTGGATGTGGAAAAATTTCAACATTTGGTGGATCACATTTTCAACAATAATGTGATATCCTTCACTGATGACGACATACCTCCCGAGGGAACCGATCATTACAAACCACTACACATTGCAGTGCTATCTTCTGGGTATATGCTTGCAGGAGTATTAATAGATGGAGGCTCATCTCTCAATATCTGTCCTTATGCCACCTTGGTGAAGATGAATATCAATCCCAATCGAATACAAAGTAGACATACGATCATCAGAGCTTTTGATGGATCTCGGCGAAATTCCATTGGAAAGATTGAATTACCAATTGAGAATGGTCCTCATACATTCAACGTATCCTTTCACGTCCTCAAGATAGATTCAGGACACAACCTGTTATTGGGGAGACCATGGATACACATGGTTGGGGCTGTTCCCTCCACCTTACATCAACAACTCAAATACATCATTAACAACAGTCTAGTTACTGTTAATGCTGAGCCGGAAGGTCCTAGACCAGAAACTCTACCAATTATCAGCTTCAACTCAGAAGTTGAGCCGGCCAGTTTCCATACTCTGGAAATGAGTAATACGCAATACCATCCTATTGGAGTGCCACTTCCCGTACCCAAAATTTCTGACGAGGTTATGTCAGCCACTCAGGAAATGATGTTATTTGGTTACCAACCTGAACAAGGACTTGGTATGGACCAGCAGGGTATCAAGCACCCTATCCAAATATCCAGTCAAATTGGGACAGCTGGGCTAGGCTATTCTGCTAGTCCCAAGCATAGGAATCCTCACAAGTAGGTTCCTCAGACTTCCGCCGCACGGCGATCATCTATTCCTTTACCACATGAGTTGATACAATCTCCAGTAAAGGTTCCAGCACGGACTGTGGCTATGTTGTTTCTGAAACTAGTGCCAGTCAAAGCTAAAGAGGTGCTGACTCCTGATCCCGAGGTGGAAGAAAAGGAGCGGAAACACAAACATGACATTGCCTTGATGATGGCAGGCATTCACGTTATTGTTCATGATGAACATACAAACAGATACACCCCAGACGATGATTGCTCAGATGTTATGGTCATCATTCGGGAGAAGGCGGACACGGACAATCCTTCTATCACTGTAGTCCTGCAGGACTTTTCCCTCAAAAATTGGAGCAGCACTCCATGCATTAGTCGACGAGGGTAAAATGGGCAGAAAATCCCTCCGCCTCAGATATAACTTTAATTGCTTGCTTTCCTTTACAAAGATTAGCTAGCTTATTTTATCACGTACATGCTAACACTTTTATATGATCGAGCAGTTGCATATATTAAGTGATAGCATATTTTGTTTCGAGACTACGAATTTAGATGTGCTCATCTTTAGCGATAAGCGTGCCTTCTCTCCATAAGAAATTTGTAACTTTGATGCAAAGTTGGAATCGAGACTTGATGGAAATTCAAGAGGACATTGAGACACCTCAAGAGATTAAGGAATGGGTCGCCGACAAACCCAAACCCAATCTTGATCAAACTACTCCTTTCAATCTTGGAACCTTAGACAACCCTAAGCTAATCCAGATTGGTTCAGACCTTTCCACAAATCAAAGGAATGACATGGTTGCACTGTTAACCCAATTCCATGATGTGTTTGCATGGTCTCATGAAGACATGGTGGGTTTGTCCACTGACATTGTCCTTCATCGCCTTTCCATTAAAGAAGGATTCAAGCCAGTTAGACAAAAGCTCAGGCGATTGAAACCTGAGTGGAGTTTAAAGGTTAAAGAGGAAATTGTGAAATAATTTCAAGTTAGCATCATCATGGTATCTACATATCCGGAGTGGATATCCAACATTGTTCCCGTACCTAAACCAGGGGGAAAGGTGCGAGTCTGCGTGGATTATCGGGATTTAAACAAAGCTTGCCTAAAAGATAGCTTTCCCGTGCCATTTATCCACATTCTTATTGACAATACTGCTTAGTACGGCATGTAATCCTTTGTTGATTGCTTTACAGGGTACCATCAAATTATGGTCGCTGAGGAAGATCGTGAGAAAACTGCTTTCATCACGCCTTGGGGAACCTTTTGCTACAGAAGGTTGTCATTCGGCCTCATCAATGCCGGGGCAACCTACCAGCGAGCTATGATGGCTCTTTTCCACGATTTGATGCACAAGGAGATAGAGATCTATGTGGATGACATTATTGTCAAATTTCGGAAGGAGGATGACCATTTAGACCATCTCAAAAAACTATTCAACAGGTTGTGTAAGTACAACTTGAAGTTGAATCCTGCCAAGTGCGCCTTTGGTGTTAAATCAGGCAAGTTGCTAGGTTTCCTAGTCAGCCACAAAGGGATTGAACTGGATCCTGCTAAAATCCAGGCCATCAAGGAAATGCCCGTTCCTCAGACAAAGAAGGAGATACGGGGATTTTTGGCAAGAATCAACTTCATTAGCCGATTTATTTCTCAACTCACAGCAATCTGTGAGCCAATCTTCAAATTGTTAAGGAAGAACTCCTCCATGAAATGGAATGATGAGTGCCAGAAAGCCTTCCTTACAATCAAAGAGCAGCTGATTAACGCTCTTGTTTTGGTACCTTCCAGGGATGATGTTCCTTTATTCATGTACCCATCCATAAATGACAATGTTATGGGATGTATGTTGGGGCAGAAAGACAATAGAGGCCAAGAACGAGCTATCTATTACCTCAGTAAAAGATTCAACACCAGTGAACACAAGTATACTCTGATTGAGAAAACTTGTTGTGCTTTGGCGTGGGCTTCCATGAGATTACAACATTATCTCCACGGTCACACAACCCATCTCATATCCCGCGTGGATCCTTTGAAGTATGTGTTCGAAGAAACCCATATTTGAATTGTCGATCGTCGGATGGCGGCGGTTGATCCTCCAGAAATTCGACATTGTCTACGTGACACAAAAGTCTGTCAAAGGTCAGAGAATTGCGGATCAACTGGCAACCGCACCTGCAGGGGATTACAAACCTTTAGAAACATACTTTCCTGACGAAGGAGTAATGGTAATTCAGCTAATACATCAGTACGATACATGCCAACTGTTGAAATTGTATTTTGATGGAGTCATCGATTCGAAAGGCTCGAAGCTGGAGCTGAGCAGCGATTTAATATCTTGCAGACGGGAAGCGATATCCGTCGGCGTCAAATTATAGTTTGTCAACACCAACAACACAGCTGAGTATGAAGGCTGTATCATGGGACTCAAACTTGCCCGTTCAATGGGTATCAGGCGGTTAACTGTCTTTGGGGATTCCGAATTGGTAATCAAGCAATCCACAGGAATCTATCAGACCAAAGAATTACATTTACTGCCTTACCATCGGCAAGTTCTACAGATGGATTTGGAGTTCGAAGAAATCTCCTTTCTACACATTCCTCGTAATAGGAATGACTTTGCAGATGCATTAGCAATATTAGCCTCCTTGGTTTACCTACCTAACAAGGAAAACATGCCAAATATCTTGATTGCTATGCAAAAGGCCCCAGTCTATGGGAATTACATTGGAGAAGTATCGAATGAGTTGTTCCCGTCCATAACCCTTGGTATCAGCATATCAAGGAGTATTTACGAGATGGATCTACACCCGCTGAGGCGAGCCTAACTGAGAAGAGACGGATTCATCGATTTGCTATAAAATTCTACCTGAGCGGAGATGCACTCTACAAAAGAGATGCATGATTAGGACTCCTCAGATGTCTGGACAAAGACCAAGCTCAGCGACTCATGGATGAGATCCATGGTGGAATATGCGGCCCTCACATGAGTGGACCCCTACTTGTCAAGAAAATTCTCAGAACAGGACATTATTGGCTCACACTCAAGGCTGACTATGATGATCACGTCAAGAGGTGCTATCAATGTCAGATCCATGAGAATGCTATTCACGCCCCTCCAAGGGAACTCCATAATATGAGTTCACCTTAGCCCTTCTCAATGTGGGGAATGGACGTAATCGGGCCCATCGAGCCCAAAGCCAGTAATGGACATCGATTCATATTCACCATGATCGACTACTTTACCAAATGGGTCGAAGCAGCTTCCTTCCCCAAGGTCACTAAAGAAGTCATCATTGCGTTCATCAGAAACAATGTTGTTTGTCGATATGGACAACCAGAGGTCATTGTGTCAGATAATGCTAAGAACCTCAACAACAAAATGATGGAGCAATTATGCAGAAAATTCCACATCAAACATCTCAACTCAGTCATCTACCGACCAAAGATGAATGGTGCTTGTTAAGCGGCTAATAAAAATATCAAGAAGATCATGCAGAAAATGTCCGCCAATCACAAAGGATGGCCTGACTTCTTGCCCCTAACTTTATTAGCCTACAGAACTTCGATGAGAACTTCCACTGGGGCAACCCCCTACTCACTAGTATATGGGATGGAAGCAGTGCTCCCCATAGAAGTGGAAATGGAATTCCTACGAGTCCTGATGGATGCTCAGTTGGATGAAGACCAATGGGTATAAGACAGGTATCACCAATTGTCTCTGATAGATGAAAGGCGAACCGCGGCTATCTTCTATGGTCAGTTATATCAGCAAAGGATCGCACGGTCCTACAACAGAAAAGTCCGATTATGACAATTCAAACAGCATGACTTGGTTTTGAAGAAGATCATTGACAACCAAGATCAGTTTAAGGGAAGATTCGCTCCTAACTGAGAAGGCCCATTTGTTGTCAAGGAGGTATTGACAAGAGGTGCCCTCAGATTGTAGGAAATGGATGGCTATGAATTTCCACAGCTTATTAACTCGGACACCGTGAAACGGTACTATGTCTGAAGTTACCATCAAACAAACATCCTGGTTTTGATCATCAAATCACCAGTCATTCCGGTTTTGAACCATTGCTTTACACTTTTCAACCCCTCAGGGAAACATACACTTCAAACCAGCAGCCTGGTTTCTTGCAATTTCTCCTGAAAACGAGGTTAAACTTTTCATACTTGCGGTTTATCCTGAAAACGGGATTAAACTTTTCTACGCCTGCAGTTTATCCTGAAGACGGGATTAAACTTTTCTACGCTTGCAGTTTATCCTGAAGACGAGATCAAACTTTTTCCACACTTGCAGTTTATCTCCATTGTGAGATTAAACTTTCTTCTCCCATGATATAGCTTTGCACATGGGATTTCTTGCTTCTCTTAAATTGCGATTAGTCACGAGGGCAAACTATGTCGACCTGATCTCTCGAACACTTGGGGGTACGTAGGCAACCATATTCTATATGGCCCGGTCGCAACAAACAAAAACAACAAAAACATTTCTACCCTTTCTTCACAAAAACAACAAAAACAACAAAAATACTTTCACATTCAGCGTTGAACCTCCTACACTAGGTTTGAACTACGCAGACTTGATATCCTCTTCAACAGGAGTATGTAGGCAGCCATTCATGGTGTAGTCTAAACCCCTTCCAGAACAAACATACTTGTCACACGGTACTAGGATCAACCTTCAAATTGCCCTATTTTAACAGTTTCAGATCAAAGGGATGGAATTATCCAACCTCTTCTCACAAATAGAAGATTCGGTGACCATCTAAGCTACGATCGTGCCTCAAAGAGCAATACCAACCCATAAGAGATGGAATTAACTAGGCTTCTCACAAATAGAAGTACTGGCGACCATCTGTGGAGCGATAAATCTCGAGAGAGGAAGAAACTATCATCCTCTCCACTTTTCATCTGAGATACCATCCCAAGACACCCAAGATGGTAGGGATTTTCAGAAATCAATGATCCGTTCTGAGAGACCTTGCGACGTCTCAATGTCCATCTATCAAGGATAAGTTCAGAATGCATCAAGATTAAAGGCCCTGGAGAAACAGGCAAACATCAAGCAAGTATCAAGGCACAACTAAAAGGGAAGTGAATCAACATATATTTCCCTGCCATATATAATACTGTTTGATATATACATATGTGCTGTACATGACAAAAATGGCTAAGCTAGTCTGTTCAGGAAAATACAAAGCTATCTACAGATCTATAAAGATGCGAACTATCAGATCTAACATAGAATCCCTCTCTGAAGACGGAGGTAATGTTGTAAGCTCCTGCCCAAGGGTATCTACTCGAGCTAGCAGATCAGAAGCTAACTGCATGGTGGTGGAGTGCTCATCAATGTAGGCACTCATGTCGGTAAGGCTGACGGTCATCTGGGATCTCACTGAAGTGTTGTCTGCAATGGCCACATCCCTAGCAGATAAGTCGGTATCCCGCTCCACTATCTCTCTCATCAAGAGCTGTCAACATTGTGGCCCTAGCCTGATCTCTGCCATAGATCATCAGATGTAAGCTCTGCTCCAGATGCTGTGCCGAATACTGAGCAAAAGTTGCACTCGGAGTGGGAGAATCTATCACAAATGCTGGCAGCCCAACAGTCAAGTCATCGGTGGGAATGACATCCTCCTCTATAGGCTCCTCATCGTCATAATCTGTCTCCTGCACTGTGGATACTATCGCAGTCAATGCAATCTCGGTCTCCATCCATGCGGAGTACTCTGCAGAACTACCGGGATGACTGATAGAAAACTCAGCAAACTTTTGTTGATCCTAACAGGCATACAACCTGGATCTGTCCTCCGCTGACAAACGGTGTGATGCGAAGCGCTGACTCACTGCCCCTTCAAATAAATGAAAGTCCTGAAACTAGTCAAACTGACACATCACGGCCAGTGGGTGGTAGGTAATCATGCCCCTCAAACCAGCTAGAGGAAGGTAATCCATGCCCGGAGCATGAGTAATAAAGCTGTAGGGTGAGATGAGCCCTGAACACGGCAATATATCAAACGGATGTCCAATCTCTGCCAGGAAAGCGGACCAAGATGCAGCATCTATACACCCCACAGGCTGGAAGGAGTACGACATGGCTATCTCATGGGTGAAACAAAATCCATGATGTCTGAAGGTACCAATCAATCTCAAGTGTGACATGAACCACACATACAGCATGACCGAGCTAACTGTGAATACCCCTGCCGGATAAGTGTAGCAGTACGTAGCCGACCTCAAGGTCTCTGCAATGATCATCGGAACGATGGTATAACCCTCCCTGAGAGCTCTCACTGCCATAATAACTCTGATATCTAGCTCATCCATGTACCGCGGCATGTAGACGTATGACAATACGTACAGAAGCAGTACATCTACTCGGGCTGAAACGCCAATGATCCTCCGGTGTGGTGAAATCCTCGGAATGCCGTGAGTAACTGTCCTCAGAGCCAAACCTGTCTATCAGGAAACGCTGGGATATCATATGACCGGATGTCAGCTCATCCTGCACTACTCTGCGCCTCAATCCTGTGAGAGTCATGAACTGTCTACTCATGTCTCCCATCGCCATATGCACGCAAGGTCTGTCCAGAGGCAACATCATCAATCGTGCATACTCCTCCAAAGTAGGAGTCAGCTCACGAGTCCCGAAGCGGAATACCTGTCTGTCTGATATCCAATGCTCTTGCATGCCCTCTACAAATCCTGGAGGAACCTAAAACATCAGTAGGGTCATTGTGACGCCCCCAAAATAGGTATACATCACCCATTCTGAGTTGTCAATACATGGTACAGAAACAACTACAACTTTATTATTACAACAGTAAAACTGTGAGTTTGAATACAAATATTATCTTCTAGACAATATCTATACTCAAATAAATCCTCATCACATTTATTGATACATTATTTTACAAAATGGTGAGGACTACTAAACAATTCTTTCTAAAACCATTATTCCATACCCCGAGATTCGTACTTTTATATTCTCGCCTCACGAGAAGAAAAATGGAACAAAAAGGAAAAGGGTGAGCTCAACTAGCCCGATAAAGAAATATTATGACTAAGATAATATACAACAAATTATCGTTAGTCTTCAACAGGAAAAATCTAATAGAATACAATAGAAAACAAATTTTAAATCAATATTATGAGCGAAATAATAATTCATTAGAAGAGTTAAGTAGAGAATGCAAAATACTATCTTCTATGTATGAATTTAAAAGTTCATCGTCTATCTTTTATCCTGTAACATCAATCAATATATATCTGGAATCAAATATTCATCTTTTACTCTGCTTCTGCCAAAGATATTCATCGATTAGTCATGTTCATCTAAACACTGTTCATCTTTGCACTCTGACTAAAGATATTCTTGAAAATCATTCATCTTTTCTACTGAAGCCAAAGATATTCAATAATATCATCATTTAAGGCGAGGGATGATGAAAAATATTTTTAAAAAAGCGAATCCAAAGTGAAACAAAATGACAAGGATTAAGGATTAAGGATTAGTACTTTGTTTTATCCATGTTCAAAAATACCTCAAAAATAATCATAGTGGTGTAAAATTCAAGAGAATGATCAAAACATGGATCTGATCAAAGCTAGTATCCGAAATAGATATTTTGGACAAAAGAAGAAATTTTATTTTTAAATTGAATAGTCATAGTATCGTGAATAGTCTGGAATATCGTGAATAGTAACTCAGACACAAAAAGATAGAAATTTCCCAAAAAAATCTTTACGCTTCATGAATAGTACTTCGTGAATAGTAACTTTCGTGAATAGTAACTTCATGAATAGTAACTCGTGAATAGTAACTCATGAATAGTAACTCATGAATAAGTAACCCAGACATGGAAAAGTTCCAAGTTTGATAAAAAGTTTCAACCAATATTTCAAAGATAATGATATTGAAGAAATAATATCATTTGAGAAGAAAATAACATCCACTTACCTCGAAAGATTAGTACTTCTAAATTGGAATCTAGGGTATAGTCTTTGAAGGAAACTTACACCGTCTAACAATACTCAAAGTATACTCACAAGAATACGCTCAATATATCGAGAGAGAAATAGAGAAAACTTGGGTTTACGGTGTGTTTTCAATTCTAACCTAAGCACCTATTTATAGGAAAATGCTTAGAACACCAAAGCGAAAAAATTGAATATAATATTAATATATTTTTCACATTTTCTTTAGCCCACCTTAGACAACTGATCTCAGCCCATTTGAATCACATGTGAGGCCAACTTAGTTGCAAAAAACGTTTTTCTCAAAATAATTAACTAAAACTCCCAAAAATTAATTATTTGAACGCTTGAACTTCAATAATTCATAATAAATAGCCCTTTCATCGAGAAAATTCAAATTTCGCTAGTTTTAGAGGAAATTCAATTCTCTACAACTTTGCGGAAGAAAGTTTTTCCAAATTCCAAATGCAATTGATCAAAAATCCACAAGCAGACGATTTTACTGTTTATAATCAAATTTCGATCGATAAATGGGGTCCACCAACATGTTTAACATGTTTTAAACATTTATTGCAACAAAAATACTCTTCCTCCTCGTATACTCATATATCCCACATTCGTTGTAAAAATATCACCATTATTATATTATTAAAATATAATAATATATTTAAATAAATTATTTTATCGAGAAAAAGATAAAATTTTAATTTTCAACAATTGTCACATTAAAATTTTTCTCCATCTATATCCACATAAAATCAATATTTTCCTCATCATATGAATCAATAATTAATTATTCACAAATAATATTACGAAATCACAATATTGATGACGAGGCGGTTCAGGAAGAGGGGCTTTCGATAAGAATTTCTTCTTCTTGGCGCATGATTAGGTGACCAAACCTCTCCTTAGATGCAAACTTTCTAGACATTGCCAATAATGTTATCTAATAATATTATTCGGATAATATGAATTATTGCTTCGATAATGAAAAATCTTGTGTAATGACAATTATTGAAACAACAACAATATAAAATATCAACGCGACAATTATTAACTCGATAAAATAAAATTGAGCGATAATTCTTTGTAACCATTATTGAGTAGTGCCTTCTTACGTAAGAATCAATAATTGGTGCAATCTGGTGTCTTCTTGTGTTTTTAACCACCGGGTATTTTAACGATGATAACTTGTATAACAACCACTGCCAGTTATTTTTAAACCACTTATATTTGTCGTTTTCTTCATCCAATCGCTTTCCGTTTATGGGGACCACACACATGGCTACTGCTTGTAGTCGTACGAATATTCCCCGAAGCGATCTGAATATTCCACGACCAAACGAATATTCCCAAACAACAATGAATATTTTATAACCACTTGCTTATTTTGAAGTATTTGCGTATTTTACCCTAACTATCCACATTAATCAAATCAACCCTTACTATTTCAAAATAATCAATAGAAAAATTAAATTTCATTAATAATAAGTTGGGGTCTTACAACCTCCCTCCTTATGAAATTTCGTCCTCGAAATTGGCGTGCGTACTGGTGTTTTTGAAAAGGTGAGGATACCTCGCTTTCATTTCCGTTTCCAATTCCCGGTCATTTCCTCTATAGCATGATTCCTCCACAAAACTTTAACTTGTGGTATGACCTTTCTTGGCGTGGGACATGCTCCTTCCTATCCAAAATCTTGGCGGTACCTCCTCATCATCGTTAAGTCTTGGCTATCTCGTCCTGTTCTAACTCTATAACGTGGTTCGGGTCTTTCACATATTTACTGAAATGCGGATATGTGAAACACATTATGAACACGAGACATACTTTCGGAGGTAACGCGAGTCTATAGGCTACATTTCCTACTCGGTCAAGAATTTGAAATGGACCAATAAATCGTGGATTGAGCTTTCCTCTCTTCCCAAATCTTGTAACTCCTTCCATGGAGCAACTCACAATAATACATGATCCCCACACTAAATTCCACGTCCTTTCGATGAAGATCCGCATAACTCTTTTGTCGATCTTGTGCCGCTTGTATATCGTTGTCGAATTATTTGGATCTTTTCCATAGTCATACGTCTGAACTTCGGGTCCCAACAATGTTGCTTCACCCACCTCGTCCCAACATCTTTGAGAGCGACACTTTCGTCCATATAATGCTTCAAATGGAGCTACACCTATACTTGCGATAAGCTGTTGTTGTAGGAGAATTCCACCATGGTAAATACTTATCCCAACCGCCCTTGAAGTCTAGGGACACGAGTCTTAATAAATCTTCAAGAGTTTGAATAGTCCTTCGATTGTCCGTCCGGTTTGAGGATGGTATGCGGAATCAATCGTAAATCCGTGCCCATAGCTTTTTGCAAGCTAACCCAAAATCTTGAAGTGAATCTTGGGTCACGATCCAAAACTATGGATACTGGGCATGCCATGCAACCTCACAATCTCATTCACGTACATACTAGCAAGACGTTCAAGTGAATAAGTCTCCGTGTCGGCAAGAAATGAAGCGGACTTGGTTAATCTATCAACAATAACCCAAATAGCATTGATGCCTTGAGAAACCGTAGGAAGACCCGTGAACGAAAATCCATGGTAATGTGTTCCCACTTCCATTTGGAATCTCAAGTGGTTGCAGCGGACCCTTAGGTACCAGATGCTCACCTTTACACGTTGATAAGTTAAACACATTGAGATAAACTTTGCAATCTCTCTCTTCATATTGTTCCACCAAAATGTATGTCAAAGATCACGATACATTTTAGTACTTCCGAGATGGATTGCAAATGGTGTATTGTATGCCTCCATCATAATCTTGTACTTCAAATCGTAGTCGTTAGGAACACAAAGTCTAGAGTGGACTCAAGTATTCCTTCTTCATCAATTCTCGCTTAGGAATAGCTCCTTCTTGTACTTTCTTCTTCATACGCATCGACTTCAAGGTTGGGTGGCTTGAGCAACCTTAACTTTTTCTATTAAAGTTGGCTCTGTCGTATACTTGACATCATCGCACTCGTTCCCGCATATGATCTTCTACTTAATGCGTCGGCTACCACGTTAAACTTTTCGGGATGGTATTGAATAGTGTGGTCGTAGTCTTTCAATAGCTCGAGCCAACGTCGTTGCCGCGTGTTGAGTTCTTTTTAAGTGAAGAAATATTTAAGGCTTTTATGGTGCGAATATATCTCCACTTTCTCCCCATATAGATAGTGCCTCCATATCTTTAGCGCAAAACATTTGCCGCCAACTCTAGATCATGATTAGGATAATTCCTCTCATACTCTTTAAGTTGTCATGAGGCATAGGCTATGACTTTCCCACGTTGCATGAGAACACATCCTAACCCTTTGCACGAAGCATCATTTGTAGATAACAAATCCATCCGAACCGGATGGTATTGTTAGAACAGTCTTAAAATAAGTCTCCTCTTAAGCTCTTGGAAACTCTTCTCGCATTCTTCGCTCCAAACTAATTTTGTATCCTTCCAGTTAGTTTGGGTTAATGGAGTAGCGATTAGAAAAACCCTTCCACGAATCTCCGATAATAACCAATAAGCCCAAAAAAGTTACGTTACTTGATCGCAGACTTGGTTGCTCCCAACTTTGTATTGCTTCAATCTTGGCGGGATCAACGGATACTCCATGTTTGACACACGCGTGCCCAAGGAATGCTACTTCCTCAAGCCAGAACTTCGCATTTCTTCAATTTGGCATATAGTTTGTTTTCACGAAGCCTTTGGAGTACCGACTTCAAATGGTGCTCATGATCTTCACGACTTTTGGAATATATGAGGATGTCATCAATAAAGAACAACAACAAAGCGATCCAAATATTCCTTGAATACTCGGTTCATCATATCCATGAAAAGCCGCGGGAGCATTAGTCGATCCGAAAGACATGACTAAGAATTCATAATGCCCGTCTGGAGAGTTCTAAAAGCGGTCTTTGGAATATCCTCGGTTCTAATCTTCAAATGATGATATCCGAGCGAAGATCGATTTTGAAAAGAATTGTGCCCCTTGCAATTGGTCAAACAAGTCATCAATACGAGGTAGAGGATACCTATTCTTGATGGTGACATGGTTCAATTCCCGATAGTCGATACAAAGTCGCATACTCCCGTCTTTCTTCTTTATGAATAAAACAGGAGCACCCCAAGGAGATGTACTAGGACGAATGAAACCGATGTCCAACAATTCACATAGTTGGACCTTTAACTCTGAAGTTCAATAGGAGCCATTCGATATGGGGTTTTAGAAATGGGCTTTGTACGGGTTCAAGATCAATAAAGAATTCAACTTCACGTTACGGGGTAGAGCAGGAAGTTCTTGAGAAACGTCGGAAAGTCAATAACAACGGAATATTATTCAAATTTGGCGTGTCTTTATTCAAATCCATAACATGGGCTAAGAAAGCTTGACATCCGTTTTTCAATAAGCGAATAACTTTATGATTAGATATGACGGTGATTGATTTTAATGGTTTAGTTGCTTGAATTAAATATAACAGGTTGGTTAGGAATATGAAAACTAACAACCTTACGAAAACAATCAATTTTGGCATGATGAGTAGTTAACCAATCAATCCCTAAAATCACATCAAAATCAAGTATCTTTAAAGAGATAAGGTCAACGGTAAGGTAATGGTGCCAACTTGAATCAAACAAGATTTATAAGCGAGTGGATGTGATGAAAGTTTCTCTAACGGAGTTTCCACAGATAGGTCAAAGTCTAATTTCTCCTGAGTCAAGTTTAAACGCGTTGAGCACAAGCGGGAGAGATAAATGAATGGGTAGCACCCAGTTATCAAGTAAGGTATAAACTTCGCAAGAATTTATAAATAGCTTACCCGTGATCACCTCGTTTGGGTTCCTCGCATTATGACCGGTCACAACAAACGCTCTTCCCGGAATCGTTGACTTTGACTTTTCTGGGACAGTCTTTTGAGTCACCGTCCCCACTGAACTAGGTTTCGCTCTCAGTACAATCTCGGCGATATGTCCTTCCTTTCCACAATTATAACATACCTTGAATCTGTTGTGGGCGGTTTGGTGATATGTCCCTCTTTTTCGCATTTATAACATATGACCAAAGTCGTTCTCCTCCCTTAGAACCGATTCTTTGTTAGCCATTTGTCGTCTTCACATGGTCATTGTTAAATCTCCTCTTTTAAAATCTTCTCCCGACTCGCTTCTTCTATTTTCATGGCCATGATTACCACCACGAGTGGTTACCATTTTGTGTCCATCTGTTTCTTTCTCTCTTTGGTTATCATTATTTTGTTGATTGCTATCTACGAGTACGATCCTGGTTGTGGTCCTCGGTTTGTAGTACTCGTTATCTCGCTCTAATAATTGAGCCATGTTTACAACATCCGAATAGAGAAAAGTTATGAGAAATGAGATCTTGGCGTATCTTGGGTTTCAAACCTCTAAGAAACATCCGCGTCATCGTTCCTCATTCTCCACCAAATGAGGTGCAAACACGGATAACTCTGCAAACTTTGCCTCGTCTTGAGACACCGTCATGTTGTTTTGCTCTAATCTGATGAACTCCACTTCCTTCATATGACCGAACACTTTCGGAAAGTATTTGTCATTAAATAGTTTTTGAAACGTTTCCCAAGACATCTTTGAGTGCGGCTTGATGGAGTACGCTTCACGAGACTCCACCGATGGTCTGCCTCGCCACACGGAACATAAAGGTGGCGAATGGAACCTTCTGTTCCTCCGTGCATCCCAAGACATCGAATATCTTGGTAATTTGCTTGACCCATGTTTCCGCCATGATCGGATCTGGCTTTCCTTAAATTCGGTGGTCCCACTCTTTTTGAGCGCTTGGTGTGACAACCCGTGAATTGCTATCATTTCCTCCTGTATTTTGAACACGAGTCTCCTCGTGCGATTTTGCATGAGCTACCGCAAAAAGCTTCTAAACATCCCATCGTTCATCATCCGCTTTCGGTGGTGTTGTTCACGGGAGGAACATTGCCAAACTGTTGCACGTTCTCCTCGTTGGTGAGTACTGAGCGTCTCCACGGTCTCATTTCCATTGTTAATATTCTCGATCGACATTCTCAAATCTTCATAATAAAACAAGGGTTAATTAAAGAAATCAATATATCACATAATATCCTTATATCTTGACCAACTAAAAAAAAAAAGCTTAGGTAGGACACCTTTAGCGAAGGATTTACTCGTCTCTCCTCTAGTTCTATTCCCCGATCTCATGAGAGATCATATCCCTAAGCTCGATACCAACCGTGGCGCCCCCAAAATAGGTATACATCACCCATTCTGAGAGTTGTCAATACATGGTACGAAACAACTACAACTTTATTATTACAACAAGATAAAGCGTGAGTTTGAATACAAATATTATCTTCTAGACAATATCTATACTCAAATAAATCCTCATCACATTTATTGATACATTATTTTACAAAAATGGTGAGGACTACTAAACAATTCTTTCTAAAACCTTCATTCCATACCTCGACTCGTACTCGCTATATTCTCGCCTCCTGAGAAGAAAAATGGAACAAAAAGGAAAAGGGTGAGCTCAACTAGCCCAGTAAAGAATATTATGACTAAGATAATATACAACAAATTATCGTTAGTCTTCAACAGGGAAAAATCTAATAGAATACAATAGACAACAAATTTTAAATCAATATTCGCAGCGAAAATAATAATTCATTAGAAGAGTTAAGTAGAGAATGCAAACTACTATCTTCTATGTATGAATTTAAAAGTTCATCGTTTATCTTTTATCCCTGTAACATAAATCAATATATATACGGAATCAAATATTCATCTTTGCACTACTGAGCCCAAGATATTCATCGATTAATCATGTTCATCTAAACACTGCTTCATCTTTGCACTACGACCAAAGATATTCTTCAGAAATCATTCATCTTTGCACTACTGAATGCCAAAGATATTCAATAATATCATCATTTAAGGCGAGGATGATGAAAATATTTTTTAAGAAACGAATCTAGTGAAACAAAATGACAAGGATTAAGGATTAAGGATTCGTACTTTGTTTTATCCATGTTCAAAAATACCTCAAAAATAATCATAGTGGTGTAAAATTCAAGAATGATCAAAACATGGATACAATCAAAGCTAGTATCCAGAATAGATATTTTGGACAAAAAGAAGAAATTTTATTTTTCGGTGAATAGTGCCGAATACGTGAATAGTGCCGTATACGTGAATAGTAACTCAGACACAAAAAGATAGAAATTTCCCAAAAAAAAATCTTTACGCTTCATGAATAGTACTCGTGAATAGTAACTCGTGAATAGTAACTCATGAATAGTAACTCGTGAATAGTAACTCATGAATAGTAACTTATGAATAGTAATCCCGACATGGAAAAGTTCCAAATTTGATAAAAAGTTTCAACCAATATTTCAAAGATAATGATATTGAAGAAATAATATCATTTGAGAAGAAAATAACATCCTTACCTCGAAAGATTAGTACTTCTTAATTTGGAATCTAGGGTATAGTCTTTGAAGGAACTTGCATCGTCTAACAATACTCAAAGTATACTCACAAGAATCGCAATAATATATCGAGAGAAATAGAGAAAAACTTGATTTACGGTGTGTTTTTCAATTCTAACCTAAGCACCTATTTATAGGAAAATGCTTTAGAACACCAAAGCGAAAATTTAATATAATATTAATATATTTTTCACATTTTCTTTAGCCCACCTTAGACAACTGATCTCAGCCCATTTGAATCACATGTGAGGCCAACTTAGTTGCAAAAAACGTTTTTCTCAAAATAATTAACTAAAACTCCCAAAAATTAATTATTTCGGAACTTCGGAACTTCAATAATTCATAATAAATAGCCCTTTCATCAGAAAATTCGAATTTCGCGAGTTTTTTATAGGAAATTCAATTCTCTACAACTTTGCAGAAGAAAGTTTTTCCAATTCCAAATAGAAATTGACCAAAAAATCCATAAACGCAGGCGATTTTACAAAGTTATAATCAAATTTCGATCGATAAATGGGGTCCACCAACATGTTTAACATGTTTTAAACATTTATTGCAACAAAAATACTCTTCCTCCTCGTATACTCATATATCTCTCACATTCGTTGTAAAAATATCACCAATATTATATTATTAAAATATAATAATATATTTAAATGAATTATTTTATCGAGAAAAAGATAAAATTTCAATTTTCAACAATTGTCACATTAAAATTTTTCTCCATCTATATCCACATAAAATCAATATTTTCCTCATCATATGAATCAATAATTAATTATTCACAAATAATATTACGAGAATCACAATATATTGACAACCGATTGGGTTCAGAAAGAGGGGCTTTCCAATAAAATTTCTTCTTCTTGGCGCGCAATTAGGTTACCAAACCTCTCCTTAGATGAACTTTCTAGACATTGCCAATAATGTTATCTAATAATATTATTCAGATAATATGAATTATTGCTTCGATAATGAAAAATCTTGTGTAATGACAATTATTATTGAAACAATGATAATATAAAATATCAATGCAACAATTATTAACTCGATAAAATACTAAACGAGCATTAATTCTTGTAACCATTATTGAGTAGTGCCTTCTTACGTAAGAATCAATAATTGGTGCAATGCTACCGTAATGTTCTTGTGTTTTAACCACCGGGTATTTTAACAAGATGATAACGATAACAACCACGTGTAGTTTATTTTTAAACCACTTATATTTGTCGTTTTTTTCATCCAATCGCTTTTCAGTTATGGGGCCCACACATGGCTGCTACTGGTCGTCATACGAATATTCCCAAGACAAAGATGCGAATATTCCACGACCACCAAACGAATATTCCCGGCAATAATGAATATTTTATAACCACTTGCTTATTTTGAAGTATTTGCGTATTTTACCCTAACTATCCACATTAATCAAATCAACCCTTACTATTTCAAAATAATCAATAGAAAAATTAAATTTCATTAATAATAAGTTGGGGTCTTACAACCGGTCCAGCTGCCGAGTCAATCTATCAATCAGTGTCACATGAGTCGGATCTCTAACACAGGCTAGCCAATCCGTCATCAACACGGATCCTAGAACCATATCCCCCATAAACTGTGTGGCACGGGTCTAAGCTCCAATAGTACGAGGGATCCACCAATGCTGGAACATCTCCTGTGAACAAGGGCCCTCTGACAATGTAAAATCGTCAATCCCCAACAATGGGATGTCTGAAAGTAATATGCACACAAGCCAATCATGTTTGATGATAAAGCATATACTTTGTAACAATCTTATTCATTTATAAATAAAAAGTATTAATTTATTAAAGGCTTTTAATTATCTACATGATGCTGTTTTATAATATGTGATAAACCCATAGTTTTAAACAATACTTTTAGAATAATGATGATGATCATTCTAATGAGATCTAAATTCTTAGAAAGCTTAAAACTAAAATAGTTCCCAATCATTGGATTACTAAATTGGGGATTAGTGAATCCTGATAGATTGGTACATACGTTAACTGCTCATTGGATGAGGATAATTGATCTCATGATCATTTGTGTGGAGACACTAAAGTAAGTATGTAGGTGCTTATTGGAGAATAAGTTCACCGAACGTTGGCTCGCTAAGGAATACCTAATGGAGTTTTACTTGCTCGTCAATAGGAATTCTGTAGTGATAGTAGTCAAGTGATCCTTGGACTTGAGATCATCATAGTATCTTGTGTATGATGAGTTATACTTTGACTTATTCCTTAAGACCCTTAGGGTATATCAAAGGGTATGCTTGGGTATAACAAGTTATACGTGGAGATAATGTATGATCAATAAAGAATCTACCACTTCTATTAAAAGAAGAGAAATGTCCTATGTGATTCGATAAATGACAACCCAAAGTAGTCCTTGGTTAAAAGAATGAAATTAGAAAGGAGTTTCTAATTTGCATTATTTGGTGTTGTGCATTTAAGAGTCGAAATACATATAATTAAATAAAATAACACTTGACGATGAATTCTATGTCTTATATTTAATTGGGACATTGTATGGTGGAAGGATTGAATTGTCTGTAACTATTTACTCTAAGGTTCTTTTATGATTAATGTTGAAATCTATATTATCCGGAAAGTCGTTGATCGCTAGGGAGGCTTATCCCTATTGTATAATAAATATTATTTATTTAAATAAATTAATTGTTTAATTTATTTATTTAAATAAGATTAGAATTGTTCTAATTGATTTATTCACAACCTATTAATATGGAGAACCTAAAGGGTCACACCATAAAAGGAAGAATAATTATTTAAGAAGTTAATGGCATAATCGTAATAATATAGTTATGTATATTTAATTTAATCTATGGTGATAGAATAAATTAAATAACTTAATATTTATTATTTAATATTTTAGAAATATTAAATATAAATTAATAAGAGGAGTCTTATTAATATTATTACAATTATTATTATTATTTTAATTTCTAAAAGAGTTTAAGAATTAATTTAATATAAGTACTCTCATTTATTCCTAATTGGATTAGGAAGGAAAATTAGTTAAAGGAGTTTAATTAATTATCCCTAATAAGATTAGGGAGCCCTTTATTAAAAAGGGTTTAATTAAATAATACCTTATTTTAATAGGGTTACTTGATATCTTTATAAGAGGAGTCTTATATCAGATATCAAGACTACGTAATTATTCCAATGGTTGGGGAGTACGCTCTTTTTCTATAGAGATAGAAAAACTAGGGTTTAGTCAAATACCCATCTTCTTAAATCCTTCTTCTTTCTTGGTGGATCACCTCTAGAGGCCAAACACTTGGGTGGCTAACGTTGATCAAAAGAAGGAACCAAACCCGGTGGATTCAAGTTGAACGCGAAAAGGATTGGAGGTGAACTTGTACCTGAAGAAGCTCGAATCTTCAAGGGTATGTTTCTTATTCGTTATCTTTTTCGTTAAATTAATAATTGCGCATAAAGGATGATCCGGGTATATGGTTTGTAAAAATTTTAAACTCTGATTTATCTCGCTTCCGTTTAATTTTTGCAATTTGATTGCGTTCATGAATATTACAAACCTAACAGTGGCGTCAGAGCCAAACCTTTATGCGAATTATTAATTATTTTAATTTGATATGTGTATTGATATGTGTTTAGAACAATTTAATTGGGCATAATTTTTTTGTATAAAATTTATTAAAAAAAAAAAAATCGAAATATCTTGATTTTATTTTATCCTTATTCACGAAATCTTGTCTTTATAAATCGCGAAATGCTTTTGTCTTAGATTAGTCATAGGTCCATCTGAAAGAAAAAAAAAACATTAGAAATTTT
This sequence comes from Panax quinquefolius, assembly GCA_020205615.1. Lineage (NCBI taxonomy): Eukaryota > Viridiplantae > Streptophyta > Magnoliopsida > Apiales > Araliaceae > Panax > Panax quinquefolius. Next base: position 149,932,181 of record CM035154.1, on the reverse strand, counting down.
GAAAAGCGCGAGTTGTTTTACTGCTACACTATATTCTTTTTTTTCTTTCCAAGTGGATGACTTATCATAATTTTGTTATACATACTGAGGGTGGCGTGAATCACTTGGATCAAAGTAACATGAGATTTCCATTAGATTATATATATATATATATATATATATAATATACTTAATAATTTTATAATTAAAATAAAAATTTATTTTAATTTTAAAATAAAAGGTTTATTTTAATTTTAAAATAAAAAATTTATTTTAATTTTAAAATTAAATTTCATGCTAACTAATTAGAGTTGGAATTAGATTCCATGATAACTAATTGGAGTTGAAATTGGATTACGTGTTTCCTTAAATAAATGAGTTTATTTAGTTATGAAATAAGATTTTATATTATTCAAAATAAAAGAGTTTATTTGTGAATAGGAAAAAGAATCATCTTTCCTTAAGTAAAGAGTTTATTTAGATATGAAATTAGATTTCATATTATTCAAAATAAAAGAGTTTATTTGTGAATAGGAAAGAGTATTCGTGGTTCCTTTAGAAATGAGTTTTTTTTTACATGGAATTGGATTCCATAATTAATTAAAATAAAGGAGTTTATTTTGATTAAAGATTTTGATTAAAATAAAATAGTTTATTTTATTCAAAATTGGATAAATTAAAATAAAATAGTTTTATTTTGATTTAAATTTGGATTGAAATAAAGGAGTTTATTTTAATTCAAAATTAGATTTTATACTAACTAAATTTGCCCATTAAATGATATCAATATATATATTAAATGTTTATTACTCATGAGATGAATGTTTTTTATTGATACATATGGAGATGTGTATGATAATAAATGGGATTGATTATGGACTATTGACCAATGTGATTGGATTTTATTTTAGTTGGATGCATGAATGTATGGGTTTTATTAAATGGGGTCTGCGTACCTCGTCTTCTCTAATTTTTCTTAATGTAAATTCTATCTCCCTCCTATGTACTTCCCTCGATCACGATCAAGGTTTCTATTTATTTTAATTAGTTTTGTAATAGGAATAGTTAGAATTAATTTTGAAAAATTGGAGATCAAGGAGCAGGAAGCGCTTGAAGACCCGTTTGTAATGGAGCCCGGTTTAAATGTAATAGTTATATTTAAATATTATTTCTTGCACCCTAAGATTTGACCTTTTGGTTCACTTGGTGGCTCTAGTGAACCAAACTAGAATAAAAGTCCATAATCAATCCGGGTAGAATATAGTATTCTATATGTGCATGCTTATACTATATATATTATATATTATGCAAACATGCTTCGCATGTTAATTAATATAACGCGTATTTTATATATATATATGTGCATGTGCTAAAACAAGATGAGACATTTAATAATAAATCCTCAATTTTTTTTATATTAAGTCCTAAGCGTTCAAAGATATTTGGAATATCGAACGTCGCCTTTCTAACATGATAAAATTAATAGAGTATTAAATATTTAATATGAGTTTGTTGTGTCACCACAAGGCAAGTATTAAGTATTTAAGATGTTAATTTATCACATTTGATGCTTATAAAGAAAATTGAACAATATTGTTTTGTTGTGTCACCACAAGGATGATATTTTTCTTTTTGAATATATGGAGTGCTAGGTTGACTTAACTTGGATAATTTTGATTCTGGATGTGCCACCACTTGATCAAAATAATCTAAGAGGCAAAAATACAAGGAGTTGCATAGTTGATGTAATTGACAAGAGTTGTCTACCTATTTATTTATATATAGTTTGTTGTGTCACCACAAGGCTATATACATTTGAAATGGGATCCTTATTCTCACTAGTAGATCTTTAATTAGATTTTGTCGAACTATATATATTGAGGGTAATATAGTTTGAAGAAAATAGTGGGAGATACCAATTTAAAAGAAGATCTAATTTATTTTGGTAATTAATAAAAGAATGTATGTTAATATGTTGTTAATTACAAATTCATTTACGAATTTTTACAATGTCTAAAATTACTATCATCGCGAAGCATATTAGATGCTAAATTAACGAATCAATTAAATGGATTGGTTAAGGAATTTGAGAATAGTTCTCATAGTCGAAAAGCTATCTTATGTCCTTAATACGCCTATCCTCGCAATGGTTGCGCAGACAATGCCTCGAGGAAGAGATTGCTACTTTTAGAAAGTGGCAAGATGATGCACATTAGCTCGATACATCATGCTCGCATCCACGAAAGAACGAGCTTCAATTAATCGACGATGAAACTATGGATGCTCCTACTATATTCCCGCACATCAAGTAGTTGATGGTGAGGAAAGTAGGGCCGATAGATATCGAGATATCTAAGGAGCTCTTCCGATCTAGAATGGCCAATGGCACTATAAATACAGCACAAAAGTTCTTAACATAATCAATTTGATTGATCAATTAGACAACCGGTTTTGTCATGGATGGAGAGTTGAGCCAAGATTTGATCTTGCACTCACTCCCGGACTCCTTTCACAATTGTTGTGAATTTTTCATATAAACAAGCTAGATATCAGCTTCGTTGATTTGCTTAACATGTTGAAAAATGATGAGAGTCACTTTCCAACCAAGAAAGACCATGTCTTACTGGTAGGGGCCAAAGGATCTTCTGAAAAGAAGAACGATTCAAAGAAGGTATATAGAAAGGCAAAAACAAAGGATAATAAGAACAAAAGTGATACGGATAACAAAGGAGTTTGCTTCCACTGCAATAAGCATGGACACCAGAAAGAAACTGCGAGAAGCACCTTGCAGTGGCTAACCAAAGAAGCTTAATGAAGTTTCGGTTACAAATACAATTTTGTTCAAGATTTAAAATAAATTTTTCTTTAAGTCAAGGTTCTACTTGGATATTTGATATCGACTTTGGTTATCATAAATATAGATTTATGAATGGACCAAGAAGAAGTAGAAAGCTAAACAAAGATAAATAATCTTATGTGTGGGAAATGAAACAAAGGTTGCTGCATTAGCTATAGAAACTTATAGTTTAGCACTTTTCTACGCAAAATCTATTAAGTCAATAAGTTGTTATTGTATTCCAATTCTTGTTAGAAACATTATTTCCATTTTATTGTTGGACAATAAAATTTTTGGTATTATAATTAAGAACAATTGTTGTTCTATTTATAATAATAATGTTTCGTATAGAACTGAAAGATTACTTAATGGATTTTGTATACTTGACTTACGTGAAAAATTATTTTGTAAATTGAACAAACTAATATAAGAAAAGGAGATGATCATTCAAAGAGTTGAATGTATGTATTTGTTGAAATACAAGTGTGAATTATTTGAAAGGTTCAAAGAATTCGGAAGTGAAACAAATTGGCAAAGTATTAAGATTCTTTGATTAGATCAAGGAATAAATACTTGTGCAATAAGTTTCTAGATCATCTCAAATGGTTTTTCTCATAATGGAAACCTCATGATACGTAATAATTGATTGATGTATCTGAAAGGAAAAATCATACCTTGTTGAACATGGTACGGTCCAAAATGATTTTACCGACATTCCAGTATCCTTCTAGGATCATGTCCTTGAAATGGCTGCATATCTACGAAAAGGTAACCTCAAAATCCATTCCCAAGACTCCATAAAAGTTATGGACAGGGAGGATTCCTAATCTTAAGTATGTTAAGATAAGTGGTTGTCCAACTTATGTGAAAAGGTTTCAAAGGATAAGCTTGGAACAAGATTTGACAAGTGTCGATTTGTGGGACATCCTAAAATAAGTTTAGGGTATATGTTCTATAATTCTACTTAGCAAAAGGTGTTTGTTGTAAAACACGCTGCCTTCTAAGATAAAAGTGTTTATCATTGAAGGGGCTAGTGGGAGGATAATAGATCTTGAAGAGTTCAAGAACCACAAAACACTATAAGTCAAATAAGAGGAACTCAGAGATAGACCTATTGTACCACAAATCCTAATCGTAAATCGAATAATCTTGAAGATACCTAGGAGGTATGGATTCATCATGGATGATGATGATGAGGTACGCATCATAGAAGATGATGATCCAGAGTTACATGCGATGATATAAGACTTCTAGTGTGTACAAAAGGGTCAGTGGGAGCATCGTGACATTCCTAGTACTATATGTTGATATACTACGGATAAGGAATGACATACCAATGCTACAATTAGTAAAGATAAAGTTGTCTAAACATTCCTCCATGAATGATTTGGAAGAGTATCTTAATTGGGGATATAAATCTATATAGATAGATTTAAGAGGATGCTCGACTTAACCCAAGGAACGTATATTCATTTGATGCTAAAGTCGTTTAGCATGGCAAACTCCAAGAGATGTCTTATGTCGATGAGCTATGGAGGGTATCTCTCCTAATAGTCCCCACAGACACTCACGAAAGAGAGGTCCCATGAGTGACAATCATGTATGCAATGAAAAATACTGAGACCTAATGTTGATCGGTCATATCCTAGAGAAGTTCACTATGAGTCGTGAAAAACATCTTAAAGTGCTTAACCCAAGACTAAGGATGTGATCATATTCATGGTGGGTCTAAATTAAAACTAGAGGGCTTAGCGAGACTCAAGTTTTTCGAAGACGCAGACCAAGATGACGAAAATCCACTTTAAGGTAAAGCGTTATCTTGAACAATGGTGCGATGAATTGGAAGGTTCCAAACAAAGAAAGAGTTCTTTGGTTTAGTGATAAAGACAAAGTATATAGCTATAAATGAAGTCGCAAGTTGATTGTTTGGATTAAAAGTTCATTACGTAACTAGAAATAGTTCTAAAGTCTCATCTTGGATCTAAACATGTGTTGTGGCACTTTCATTTGATTATAAGAATCATTGAAAGATGGGAAATCACTATAGAGATAGTAGACTCTCAAGAACAACATTACATATCCATTTACTGAAGCTTATCCAACAGCAGGATAATCGTCACTTAGAGAAGAAGAGTATGAGATATCATGACGATTGGATTTAGTGCAAGTGGGAGATTGAAAGTAATATGCACACAAGCCAATCATGTTTGATGATAAAGCATATACTTTGTAACAATCTTATTCATTCATAAATAAAAAGTATTAATTTATTAAAGGCTTTTAATTATCTACATGATGCTGTTTTATAATATGTGATAAACCCATAGTTTTAAGCAATGCTTTTAAAATAATGATGATGATCATTCTAATGAGATCTAAATTCTTAGAAAGCTTAAAACTAAAATAGTTCCCAATCATTGGATTACTAAATTGGGGATTAGTGAATCCGGATAGATTGGTACATACGTTGCTTGCTCATTAGATGAGGATGATTGATCTCATGATCATTTGTGTGGAGACACTAAAACAAGTATATAGGTGCTTATTGGAGAATAAGTCCACTGAACGTGGCTCGCTAAGGAATACCTAATGGAGTTTTACTTGCCTGTCAATAGGAATTCCTGTAGTGATAGTAGTACAAGTGATCCTTGGACTTGAGATCATCATAGTATCTTGTGTATGATGAGTTATACTTTAACTTATTCCTTAAGACCCTTAGGGTATATCAAAGGGTATGCTTGGGTATAATAAGTTGTACATGGAGATAATGTATGATCAATAAAGAATCTACCACTTCTATTAAAAGAAGAGAAATGTCCTATGTGATTCGATAAATGACAACCCAAAGAGTCCTTAGCAATAAGTAATGAAATTAGAAAGGAGTTTCTAATTTGCATTATTTGGTGTTGTGCATTTAAGAGTCGAAATACATATAATTAAATAAAATAAGACTTGACGATAATTCCATGTCTTATATTTAATTGGGACATTGTATGGTGGAAGGATTGAATCAGTATTTTAACTATTTACTCAAAGGTTCTTTTATGATTAATGTTAAAATCTATATTATCCGGAAAGTCGTTGATCGCTAGGAGAGACTTATCCTATCAGATAATAAATATTATTTATTTAAATAAATTAATTGTTTAATTTATTTATTTAAATAAGATTAGAATTGTTCTAATTGATTTATTCACAACCTATTTAATATGGAGAACCTAAAGGGTCACACACCATAAAAGGAAGAATAATTATTTAAGAAGTTAATGGCATAATCGTAATAATATGTTATGTATATTTAATTTAATCTATGGTAATAGAATAAATTAAATAGCTTAATATTTATTATTTAATATTTTAGAAATATTAAATATAAATTAATAAGAGGAGTCTTATTAATATTATTACAATTATTATTATTATTTTAATTTCTAAAAGAGTTTAGAAATTAATTTAATATAAGTACTCTCATTTATTCCTAATTGGATTAGGAAGGAAAATTAGTTAAAGGAGTTTAATTAATTATCCCTAATAAGATTAGGGAGCCCCTTTAATTAAAAGGGTTTAATTAAATAATACCTTATTTTAATAGGGTTACTTGATATCTTTATAAGAGGAGTCTTATATTAGATATCAAGACTACGTAATTATTCCAATGGTTGGGGAGTACGTTCTTTTTCTATAGAGATAGAAAAACTAGGGTTTAGCCAAATACCCATCTTCTTAAATCCTTCTTCTTTCTTGGTGGATCACCTCTAGAGGCCAAACACTTGGGTGGCTAACGTTGATCAAAAGAAGGAACCAAACCCGGTGGATTCAAGTTGAACGCGAAAAGGATTGGAGGTGAACTTGTACCTGAGGAAGCTCGAATCTTCAAGGGTATGTTTCTTTTTCGTTAAATTAATAATTGCGCATAAAGTATGATCCGGGTATATGGTTTGTAAAAATTTTAAACTCTGATTTATCTCGCTTCCGCTTAATTTTTGCAATTTGATTGCGTTCATGAATATTACAAACCTAACAATGTCAACGACGGGTGACTGCAAAACAGGCCAATAACGCCTGGCAGGAGGCAAGATTGACATACGAATCTCTCCTGTAGTGCTCCTAATAGCACGCTCTCCCAAATAGAGCTCCCATCCTCCATCTGTAAAGTGAGGAATCCTGCAAATTGGATATGATGTACTCTACTCCACGGTACCCATCCTCAAAGCTAACTCCCAAATACTCTCCAGAGTAGGGAATCCACGTGATGACATCAATTTCAATAGCTCCAAATTGCAGTGCGACAATGAGTGAAACCCTCAAAGAATGCGGACCTCCGCCAAGATAGAATGATGCCATCTCCGTCCTCGTGGATAGGTGTCTAAACCTAACACGCCACAGGACGCAAAAACAAGGGAGCCTCTCATAAGCCCAAACCCGCCAACACAAAGGCAAACATCTGCCGTCATTCAACACTCTTAACTTTGTACATATGGAAAGGACACAAGAGAAACACTCACCAAATGAACGGGTAAAATCCTAACCACGCCTCGGTCGAGCCTCGCGATCGCATCGCGTTCCCCGAGGAAGTAGGCAAAGGTGTAGGAACCCCAATCGTATTTCTCTATACGGTCCCACGTGTCGAGTGGCGCTGATTAGAGCGAAAGACACCGTAGAAGAGTTATCTGCTATGAAGCAGCCCCTAATGATAATCAGGAACAAACGCCGAAGAATGCGATCCCTGACCCTCACATCATTGGGTATGGGCTCATTCAATAGCCCACTCATAGCATCTACACTCAAAGGACTGTCCCTAGCCCCCGCCCTTGAAGTGCCTCCGCATGGAACTCCCAACAAGGATCTCGATGGCGAGGGGTGATATCCGCCGCAAGGCACCCAGCTCCTCCAAACTCCATGCACAGTGATAAACCGCCAATCCACGGGCGTCATCATCACCCCACGTCCCAAAAATGAAAAGACTGGGGCTCGGTGAAACCACCGCTAGACAATGCCCCGAGATAACCCCAGTGGACAAATGATGGGGTAGAATAGAAAGAATCTCTCGAATCCCGGTCATGGACGATCGCTTCTATAGTCATCATACGAGGCCCGATACATAGAGTGGATGTTAAATCGATTCCCTCGAGGTCGTAAAAGCCGGGAACCTACATCAAATGCAGATCAACATCAGACTCCTTGACTCCTCATCAATAGGAAATAAGGAAGATTAAAGATCTAACTTCATACCTCATTTGCGTGCAGGTACACTGAAGGATGCCTACTCAAGTCACCCAGAAGATCTGGGTTCACCACTTGAATACCTGGCAATTCCCTACGGGGAATACGTACCGCAGGAGCGGGAACCTCGAATGGTACATCCTCCTCCTCGTCCTCGACATTCGGCACCTCAACCCGAATAGGACGCACCACCGCCTCCACCAAACGACAAGGCTATCTCATAGAACGACGCTGAGGCTCTTCAAAAGCCCTCCTCCATACACCAGAAGTGGTCCTACGGGAACTGCTCGGCTGATCTGGATCCATAATATCTGGACAACAAATCTCCAAATCACCTCAGAAAGGGTGTGGTAATTTCGTACCTGGAGTCTTTTTCAAAATGCATTCTGTGATTACATGCGTACATGCCTTATTTTAACATACATCTACTGTAGAGTTAAAAATACTTAACTATTTAATGCCTACATTTTGAAATTTTTTGCCATAACCCCTTTGTAAATGGGACTATCCACATGCACATAGGCATAACTAGGTGGCCATTCAGTAGCACACCTTTACACAGTCATATACATCCTGTATGCATTCATCACATCATAGTAAAAATCCGTAAGTGTACTCTAATTACCAGGATTATTTACTATTCTACCTTTACTCATTTGTCCTCAAATAGGATAAGAAATGACAGTAAAAGGTGCCAATTTGACTGCTTCAAAAGTCAAAATTTTTTACATCATCATGTTCAGCATGGTTTAATACTAACATTTGCTATGTTGAATATTTTTTATCAAGTCATATCAGCATGCATATTCACTACTATGTGTTTAAGTGCATTTAAATGCGATAAGTCATTTCCAAACTACGAAATTGGAAAAAATACATGCATGTGTTACTAGGATGATGAAAGAAAGCTTGTATGGTGACAGAATATGCAGAAAGTTGCCGAACTCGCAGAGATCTGCAGAGAAGCTCTCGATTTCCTTGCATGTAGCGACTTGACATGACTTATAAAGCAACCAAATACTTTATACATAAAACGCGGTGATCGCAGTCAACTGCGCAAAGACTGCAGTCTACACCCTTCCTCTTACATGGGTCCCACACCTCCCATTGCCGTTCGATTAGAGTTGCAAAGGAGGTCTTGCATCTTTGAAAAGGCCAAATCAGAGTAAAAAGCGCTACGCGATTGAGCGAAACGACTTGAAATCCTCGGTTTCTTGTCGGTTGATTTTAACTCCGTCACCTCAATGGTATTCGCCCGAATGCAGGGTATACTATACCAATGAGCTCAGCTTTCACCAACCTAGCGCGACAATACCCCACAAAGGTCCGATGCCGTCATTTGCAGGGATACAACCCTAAACATCCCCGGCGGGGGTTACAACGTAAAACCACGAATCATCCACGTATCCCCGGCGGGGGTTACAACGCCGAAGTTATCAAACATCTACGTATCCCCGGCGGGGGTTACCATGCAATACAACCATTGATACACACATCAATGAAGGTCAAGCAGCCTTGACGTTATATCAACCAATGATAAGTAAACCCATTGAAGTAACCTTCCTCAATAAGATTGACAATACATCCGGTGATACACACATCGGTAAGATCGAAGCAACCACGATAACGACCCAACTGTTGGCGATAAATCTCGAAATACCGAGGGAACATGTTATACACATCCTCAAAAAGCAGACACAATTTTATCCCCACAGATCTCTTCCGCACAAGAGGTACCTCTATGGAGTATAAGCCAGTGTCTAGGATTCAAGACTTTGGTGGAAGTCCCAACGTCAGCATCCTTGGAGACTTGGATCGCATGTCCAAGCCATCACTGATTGTCATCCCAACAGGATTACATGGCAATCATCCTACATACATTTGCATCATGTTGTTGCATACTGCATCATAATTATCTTACTTATATTTCAAGTGTCTAGGATTCTTTATCCTATCCATGCCTTGCATTACATGAATATGATAAAGAGGGGCATCTGTAGACACTCGAAATTTTCTGCACTCCTATTAGTAACATTGCAGGAGGGTAGATTCGTCTTTTGGAGATAACCCTAAAAGACAACATACAAATCATTCTGGATACTACCAGAAGGTCAGCTCCAACCCGGAACACAAACCGGGAGCATCGGATCCAAACCCTGAACACACACCGGGCATGTCATTTCCAATCTCGGAGATAACCCCAGATATATGCAGATCAAAAGACCGATAACAACACCGGAGAGAATACTACTGTCTCGGCGATAACACCGTGACGATCGGTTCCACCCCGAGAGACAACACTGGAGTAGAACCCCATCCTTGGTGATAGCCCCAAGAGATGCCATCAGATCCGTGATAACCCCGAAATGCTTGTTTCAAACACATGCGATCAGCTTCCACCACATCCTGTCAAAGCACACATACCTCAGACAAGAGCATACACAGATGACAGTGAGGCACACAAACAAGCAGTCCAATCTCAGAGATAACCCTGAGCAACGTCTGCTTTCCGCTTAAACCAGCAATAACCCCGGTGAGGAGTCACAACATTATCTTACCATGTCAACAGGATGATATTGCAGCATATCAACAAGTAGTCCAATCTCAGCTGTAACCCTAAGCAACGTCTACTTTCAACTCAACCCGGCGATAACCCCGGCAAGGAGTCAAACATCATCTTGTTCATCCAACAAATGGCGCGTCATCTCAAATGTTTCATACATACATACATACATACAACAATGTCCCAACAATCGAGGAATGACCATCCCAAGTGACTATTACGTGTGGCAGTACTTTGGATAGACTTTGAAGCTTGAAGACCATGGGCATAGACCCCTCTTCCTAACTTCGTACAACCTCTAATCCATGTCATTACGTAACTCTCGACACAAGTAACCCGAAGAAGTACAGATATGCTTCATTTGGATGCTCGGATTGAAGTTCTGTAAGTTCAATTGGACATTACAAAGGTACACGCATCGCACGTCTACTGAGACGATAGGACCATGAAGTTTGGGCCCTACGACGACCAGCAGATCAATGCATACCGCCGCAAGTTAACTGCGGCCACAATTGCCTATATATAGAGGGGGGCCCATTTGAAAGTGAGAGAGAAGGAAAAAGCGAGGAAGCCTCTGCCCATTTAGCTCTGCATACACATCTTTTGAGTGTTTCTCTTCTTTAAACACCAGTTAGCCCATATATAGATACTTTTTATCTTACTAAGTTTGAGTGTTCATACAATTAAAGTCAAAGAAGTATGCTTTGGTAGTCCAATTGTAAGCCTTCTTACATTCAATAAAGCCTCTTTCTCCTATTATCACACACCGCTTGTACGCTGCGTTGAGTCGTGTAGTGAGTGTGTTTGCCTTTACTTACATGCGGAGCATTTATCTGCTTTTGTATATATATATACTTATATATATGAATCGTGGTCGGACTACATCTGATGAGCCTGAACTTGATGCGAGCGTTTAATTGCTTTTATATATATATATATATATATATATATATACTTATATATATAACTGTTGTCAGACATATCTGATGAGCCTTGATTTTATATCCGGTGCATTTACTCGCTTATATATATATATACATATATATAATTGCTTTTCAGATTATTATCAGATGAGCTTTGATTTACATCCAAAGTCGTTCTTTATATATATATATATATATATATATATTTGTACATATATATATATTTACATTTCTTTCGGGCCTGGAGTTTACTCTGTGGCTTTTTACAGCTTTATTTACAATATGTCCCGCTTGTGATAGTTGATCGCTTTTACAGCTTTATTTACATTTTATCCCGCCTGGAGTTCACTTCGTGGCGGTTGATAATGTTCATATATATATATATATATATATATATATATATAGCTTTTATATATATATAACTGCTTACTGCTTTCCATACAAATTGCAGTATCTTGTGAGCCTAGGAATCATGTGATCACAGGTTCAGTTTACTGAATCTAGATTCGGTTCCCATGATGAACATTTCCTGGCTGTAAGCAGCTTGTACATTATTTTACAGTGTTTGAGTTTCCTTAGATGACTATCATGCCCATAAGGAATTCAGCACTACTGTATATTGTTTTCTCGAGGATGCCTCGCATCTCGAAAATAAAAACAAACAAGCCGGACATTTAATAATAAAAATGGAAGTATTAAAATGTCTTAATTCCTATTGAGCACAGGGTTTGAAAAACCTCTTTTACAAAAAACTTTATTGCTATATCTTGTGGTTAAAATTGGATTTTTCTAAATAAAATTCAAACCCGTGTATATAGGTGCGAACGAGGCCTCGCACTACTTTCATATAATTGCACATTGATCCACACACACACACACACAAATTCATATAATAGTTTCTTTGAAGAGTGGCGGTCACCGTGGTAACACGGATGTTGGGGGGTGCCTAACACCTTCCCTCCGCATAATCAAGCCCCCGAACCCTTAATGAATCTCGGTTTCACAAACCCGTTTAACAGTGCCAAATCACTGGGTCAATGTGCAAAACCTTTTCGGTTGCGTTGGTGCAACAAGTTAAATACACCAGCTGGCGACTCTTAAAGTCAATCGTCGACATTATACATGTCGGGCCTTTTTCACTTGTTTTTTCAAACAAATCTCACATTAACATGAGAACATCAAAAGACAAGTAAAGAAAAGGGACATTTAAAAATCCCGACGTCGACAGCTTCAATCTTCGCCGGGTCAATAGACACTCCATGTTTTGACACCACGTGCCCAAGGAATGCTACTTCCTCAAGCCAGAACTCGCATTTCTTCAACTTGGCATATAACTTATTTTCACGAAGCCTTTGGAGTACCAGCTTCAAATGGTGCTCATGATCTTCACAGCTTTTGGAATATATGAGGATGTCATCAATAAAGACAACAACAAACTGATCCAAATAATCCTTGAATACTCAGTTCATCATATCCATGAAAGCCGCATGAGCATTAGTCAATCCAAAAGACATGACTAAGAATTCATAATGCCCGTCATCGAAGTTCAAGGCGATCATGGAATATCCTCGGTTTCTAATCTTCAACCGATGATATCCGAGAACGAAGATTGATCTTTGAAAGAATTGTGCTCCTTGCAACCGGTCAAACAGGTCATCAATGCGCGGTAGCGGATACCTATTCTTAATAGTGACATGGTTCAATTCCCGGTAGTCAATACAAAGTCGCATACTTCCATCTTTCTTCTTTACAGATAAAACATGAGCACCCTAAGGAGATGTACTAGGACGAATGAAACCGATGTCCAACAACTCCTGTAGTTGGACCTTTAACTCCTGAAGTTCAATAGGAGCCATTCGATATGGGGTTTTAGAAATGTGCTTTGTACCAGGTTCAAGATCAAAAAAGAATTCAACTTCACGTTCTGGGAGTATACCGGGAAGTTTTTCAGGAAATACGTCAGGAAAGTCACTAATATCAGGAATATTATTCAAATCTGACGTGTCTTTATTCAAATCCATAACATGGGCTAAGAAAGCTTGACATCCGTCTTTTAATTAAAGAATGGCTTTATGGCTTGATATAACAGTGATTGATTTTAATGGTTTAGTTGCTTGAATTCGAATAACAGGTTGATTAGGAATATGAAAACTAACAACCTTACGAAAAAAATCAATTTTGGCATGATGAGTAGTTAACCAATCAATCCCTAAAATTACATCAAAAGCAAGTATCTATAAAGAGATAAGGTCAACAAGTAATGTGATGGTGCCAACTTGGATCAAATAAAATTTATAAACAGTGGATGTGATGTAAGTTTCTCCTAATGGAGTCTCCACAGATAAATCAAAGTCTAATTTCTCCGAAGTCAAGTTTAAACGTTGAGCACAAGCAAGAGAGATAAATGAATGGGTAGCACCGGTATCTAGTAAGGTATAAACTTCACAAGAATTTATGATTAGCTTACCCGTGATCACCTCGTTTGGGTTCCTCGCATTTTGACCAGTCACGACAAACGCTCTTTCAGGAACTGTTGACTTTGACTTTTCTGGGATAGCCTTTTGAGTCACCGTTCCCCTTGGACTTGGTTTCGCTACCGTAGAATCTCGAGCGATATGTCCTTCTTTTCCACAATTATAGCATACCTTGAACTGTTGTGGACAGTTTGGGCTAATATGTCCCTCTTTTCCGCATTTATAGCATACGACCGGTGGTCGTTCTCCTCCCTTAGAACCAGTTGTTGCTGGTGCTGACGTCTTCACATTGTCATTGTTGAATCTCCTCTTTTTAAAATCTCCTCCCGACTCGCTTCTTCTTTCTCACGGCCATGATTACCACCGAGTGGTTCTGCTTTTTGTCCGTATTTTTCTTTTTCTCCGCCGGTTATCGTTGTTACGCTGACCGCCACACCGGATAATCTCGGTTGTGGTCCCTCGGTTGAAACGTATTTCGTTATCTTGCTCTAATAATTGAGCCCCGCTGACAACATCCTGAATAGAGAGAAAATTTATGAGAAATGAGATATCGACGTATCTTAGGGTTTCAAACCTCTCAAAAACATCCACGTTATCGTTCCTCATTCTCCACCAAATGAGGTGCAAACCTGGATAACTCTGCAAACTTCGCCTCGTATTGGGACACCGTCATGTTATTTTGTTCCAATCTAATAAACTCGACTTCCTTCATATGACGAATACTTTCAGGAAAGTACTTGTCATTGAACAATTTCTGAAACATCTCCCAAGACATGCTGAGTGCGACTGGATGGGTACGCTTCACAGATTCCCACCAGTAATCTACCTCATTACGGAACATAAAGGTGGCGAATGTAACCTTATGTTCCTCCGTGCATCCCAAAACATCGAATATTTTGGTAATTTGTTTGACCCACGTCTCCGCCTTAATCGGATCCGGCTTTTCCCACTTGCAGTGGTCCCAACTCTTTAAATCGCTTGCATTTGTAACAAACCGCTGCGTTATCATTTCCACCTGTATTTTGTACACGAGTCTCCCTCGTCTGATTTTGCATGAATTGCAAAAAGCTTCTAAACATCCCATCGTTCATCGTCTGATTAGTGGTGTTGTTTATAGGTGGAACATTGCCATCCTGTTGCACGTTCTCCTCGTTGGTGAGTAAAGGTGTCTCCACGGTCTCATTTGTTCCAGTGTTAACATTCTCAGTTGCCATTCTCAAATACTGCCATAAAATAAGGGTTAATTAAAGAAATTAACATATCACATAATATCCCTATATTATGACCGACCAACAAATAAGCTTAGGTAGGACACACTAGCAAAGGATTTACTCATCTCTCCTTTCCTAGTTCTATTCCCGATCTCACCGTAGAGATCATATCCTAAGCTCGATATTAATCAAGCGACGCCCCAAAATAGGTATACATCACCCATTTTGAGTCAATAATAACATGGTCATGAAAACAACTACAACTTTATTAATACAACATATAAACTGTGAGTTTAAATACAAATATTTCCATCTAGACAATATTCATACCCAAATAAGTCCTCATTACAATTATTGGTACATTATTTTATAAAAATGGTGAGGACTACTAAGACAACTTTCTAGAACCATCATTCCACACCCTGACTAGAACTCGCTACATTCTCGCCTCCTAAGAAGAAAAATGGAACAAAAAGGAAAAAGGTGAGCTCAACTAGCCCAATAAAGAATATTATCACTAAGATAATATAGAATAAATTATCGTTAGTCTTCAATAGGGAAAAATAAATCTGAGAGAATATAATAGACAACAAGTTTCAGATCAATATTCGCAGCGGAAATAATAATTCATAGAAGAGTTACGTAGAGAATGAAATCTACTATTATCTATGAATTTAACAGTCCATCATCAATATTTTATCCTCAGAACATCAATCAACATACATCTTGAATCAAATATTCATCTTTGCACTACAGGCCAAAGATATTCATCAGTTGGTCATGTTCATCTCAACACTTGTTCATCTTTGCACTACGGGCCAAAGATATTCATCATAAAATCATTAATCTTTGCACTACAGGCCAAAGATATTCAGTTATATCATCATTTAGGACTGAGGATGATGAAAAATATTTTAAAGAAAACGAATCCAGTGAAACAAAAGAATAATTATGAAGGATTCGTCTTTCGGTTTATCCATGTCCAAAAATACCTCATAAATAATCATAGTGGAGTAAAATTCAAGAATGATCAAAACATGGATACAATCAAAGCTAGTATCCATAATAGATATTTTGGATGAAAAATGAAAATTTAATTTTTCTGTGAATAGTGCCGTATTCGTGAATAGTGTCGTATATGTGAATAGTGCCGTATACGTGAATAGTAACTTCGACACTAAAAGACAAGAATTTCACAAGGAAAAAATACTCTCAATATTTCGGCATAATGATATTGAAAGAAATAATATCATTTTTTAAAAAATAACATCCCTTACCTCGAAAAGACGGCACTTTTAATCGAATCTTTGGATAAGTCTTTGAAGGAAACTTTACCGTGATAACAACACTCAAAGTATTAAAATACTCACAAGAATACGCTTGACAATATAGAGAGAGAAAGAGAGAGAAAACTTATTTCTGGTGTGATTTTCAATTCTAACCTAAGCACCCTATTTATAGAAAATTGCTTAGAACACTAAAGCAGAAAATTTAATAAAATATATATTTATAAAAATTATTCAAGCCCACCTCTTTGACAACTGAATTCAGCATGTTTACAACACCATTGGAGCGCACCAAATGACAAAAAAATATTTTTGTTAACTAAAACAATTAAAACTTCCAAAAATCAATTATTTCGGAACTTCGGAGCTTCAATAATTCATAACAAATAGCCCTTTTAACAGAAAAATTCTAACCTCATGTCTTTTTCATAGAAAATTCCATTCTCTACAACTTTGTAAGTTTAAGTTTTTTCGAATTCCAAACAAAAATTGACCGAAATCCACAAACGAGTGAT
This sequence comes from Panax quinquefolius, assembly GCA_020205615.1. Classification (NCBI taxonomy): domain Eukaryota; kingdom Viridiplantae; phylum Streptophyta; class Magnoliopsida; order Apiales; family Araliaceae; genus Panax; species Panax quinquefolius. Next base: position 149,915,171 of record CM035154.1, on the reverse strand, counting down.
TTTACAAGCTATAATTAAATTTCAGTCAAGAAGTGAGGTCCACAAACATGAAAAACATGTTTTAAGTATTTATTGCAACAAAAATACTCTTCCTCCTCATTTATTCATATATCCCACATTCATTGCAAAAATATTACCATTATTATATTATTAAAATATAATAATATATTTAAATGAATTATTTTATTGAAAAGATAAAATATCAATTTTCAACAATTGTCACATTAAAATTTTCTCTCATCTATATCCACATAAAATGAATATTTTCCTTATCATATAAATCAATAATTAATTATTCACAAATAATATTACAGAATCACAATCATCGACAACCGAGGCATTTCCTGCGGAAAGAGGGCTTTCAAATAAGGATTTCTCCTTACCTACAAGGCAATGATTAGATGACCAAACCTCTCCTTAGACGTAAACTTTCTAGACATTGCCAATAATGTTATCTAATAATATTATTCAGATAATATGAATTATTGTCTCATAAAGGAAAATATGTGTAGTGACAATTATTGAAACAACAATAATATAAATATCAACGTAGCAATTATTGAATCAATAAAATAAAATATTGAATAAGTAATTCATCAAAACAATTATTGAGTAATGCCTTCCTACGTAAGAATCAATAATTGGTACAATACTGCATGCTTCTTGTTTTTAACCACCGAGTATTTTAATAAAGATTAACTGGTAAATAACTACACCGTTATTTATAAACAACTTATACTTGTCATTTTCTTCATCCAATTGCTTTCTGTTATGGGGCCCACACAAGGCTGCGCCGTCGTACGAATATTTCCCGACAACAATGAATATTTTATAACCACTTGCTTATTTGAAATATTTGCGTATTTTATCCATAACTAACCATATTAATCAAATTAACCCTTACTATTTCAAAATAATTAATAGAGGAAATTTAATTTCATTAATAATAAGTTGGGGTCTTACATCTGTGGCCTGTAGTGTATAGATGGACTTGGTATGATTATGACCAGGGATTATTCGATGTAATCATGACCGTAATGTTATAAATGATGTGGTAAAAGTCCTCATTGGCCCGTAGTGCATTGATGGACATTTGTGGGCATGATCATGACCATTGATGAATACACGAATATCCTTAGCCCATAGTGCATAAATAATTTGTGGTCGTGATACTAAAGAATATCCTTGGCCGTAGTGCAGGGTGATTCAATGATGTGGTTTATTTATTAAGCTGAGTCTCAGCCATAAAAGTGATAAAAAAAAACCTTTTAAATCATAAAAGATAGTAGATTTTATTCTCTACTTGACTCTTTTAATGGATTGTATGTTCCGCTGCAGTTAAACTTGATGTCTATTGTATTTTATCAGTTTAACATTGATGAAGATTAATGATAATGAATTTTGCATTATCTTAGTCATAATATTTCTTACTGGGCTAGTTGAGCTCACCCTTTCTTTCACCGCTTTCTTCTTGAAAATGAGAACGTGGCCGGACTAGTCGGGGAACCGGAGTGATCGGTCCGATGATGATAGTATTAGTAGTCCTCACTATTCTATTAAATAGTGTGACAATAAATATAATGAGGACTTATTCGAGAGTGGATATTGTCAGAAGATAATATTTGTATTAAAACTTCTGACTCTCTTGTTGTATATTAAAGATTGTATTTGTATTCTGTACCATGTATTTGGCGACTCAGAATAGGTGATGTATACCTATTTTGGGGGCGTTACAAATCACATCCACTTTATTTAGTCATGTATGAATAAAAAAATCAAAATCACGATAACTTCTCAGATTTTCCATGTTAAATCCAAGCATTTGAGTGCTATCCACCCTACGAACACATGCAATATATTTGTTGAGCTCCCTTTGAAGGATTGACCAACGATTGGATAAACTCTTGTTGGGACAGCCAGTGCTAATACCTAATACGATTTTGAATTCATCCAAAATATTTTCCCACAAATTCGGCGCATTTGATCCATGCCCGTGATAGGGTTTTCTGACATTCGTACCCATATATACTTTACATAATAATTCATCTTCTTGCTTAGTCCAATTTGGATAGGTTGATGAAACGAGAATTGAGGTTGTCCATAAAAAAATTGTGGATTGAATAATGTAGGGTAATATTATGGATTGAACGGATATTGTTGAGGATTTGATTGAAAATCAAATTGCGGTGTTTGAGTAAACGAATGTGAATTAGATTGTGGTGGCGGTGGTGGTTGAGAATTTTAGTGTTGATTGACTTAAAAAATAAAAAATTAGAGGTGGGGGATCCATGATATGGGGTGAAAAAAGAAAATTAAGAATGAGATGTTTTTTTAGGCGGGGATTGATATGAGAAAAACTAAAATTTATAGGAAAAATTTGTTGTTCAAACGACATAAAAATTGATGCTCCAACGACTATTTTCTTGACACAAAATATATTAATAGCGGGCTTTTGTTCATCTCAACGACTCTTTCGCAATTTCAAGGCTCATTTTCAATTTCAACCGCCCTTTTTTTCAATAACTCCAACAAGTTCAACAGCTATAAAGATTTTTACATTGTTGGGCCCCACCATTTGACAATGTTAAACTTCATGTTACAGTTAACAAAGAAACAAAATTCTGACACATGGGACCCACCACTAACCTCCTTCCTAACATCTACTCCTTCCGTTTTTAAAAGATTGTCGTTTTAGAAGAAAAAAATTTATTTTAAAATGTTTGTCGTTTACAACTTTCGAGGAGAATAAATTATTTACTTTCCTATATTACTCCTACCTTCTCTCATTATCCCAATAAATTTTCTCCCTTGTATTAATAGTTTTCAACTTCCCATAAAGGGATAATGATGGAATTTCAAACAATTTTAACTTGGTAAATAATACTTTATTAATCCATGTGCAAAAATCTTAAACGACAATCTTTTAGGAACGGAGGTAGTACAATGCATCATTTTTTTACATTAAAATAAGAATTTGACAAAATACTTTATTAACATATACATTGGAGATGCTCTTAATATTCAAATTTTTGAACAGAAAAGAGCTCGATTTGCGTTGACCAAAAGAAAGAGGCTCAATACCCAAAAACATATAAAGTTCAGTAACCACATTTGCATTTTACCCATTTGTGATAAATTTATGTCAAATTATAATTGCGAAACATATCAAGACATGAGATTTGTAAAAATTATAAGAGGGCCCAATTTATTAGACATCTTTTTAAAAAAGTTATAAATAATACTTATTCAGTTAACTGACAATCAAAAGGTCGACGTAAAGATTCGCAATATATATATATATATATATATATATATATTATTTTTTATATATAAATAAATAAATAGAGTATTTTATTGATTTTATCTATTTTTATTTTTAGGTTAATTTAATTTAAATTTTTTAATTTAGTCATATTAATTAAATGATAAACTATATTTTAATCATTAGACAAGTACTAAAGAATATCAATAAATATATATAAGCCATTTAGTCATCTTCTACTACATTTATATCTCTTTATTTTATTTTTTCACGCGTGAACATTATTATTGAAGTTGTGTTGTAAAGTGAGATGAAAAAAATGATTAAATTTTAACATGATTTGTGTTTTGTTGGCGGGACTTTTTTTAAGTTTATAGTGATTTGAAGTGGATTTGAGATTATAATTAGTTGTTTAATAATATTGAACTTTATAATCTTATATTATTTTTTTCAAAAGTGGTATCATTCCATTATTATTAAAGTTGTGTTAGATTGTGAAATCTGAAGAAGCTGATTAGTTTTGGTATATCTTGTGTTATTTTTATTGGTGAATTTTTCTTTGAAAAATAGTTTTAATTACTTTTGAGTCTTGAGAGTATTTAGTGGTTAGTAGTTTTGAAAATATTAGACTCTAAGGTGATGGTTTTCTCGTTTTGACCACCTTGTATGTTATATGGGTATAAATTTGTGAAATTTTATTATAATTCAAAATTAATATCCTTAATTATTATTTTATTTTTATGCCTCGTTTGTAAATTTCAAAAATATATTAATTATTTTATTTTTTATATTACCCAAAAATCTTAAATACATATTTGTGACATATCTTTCCAAAAATTTCTACAATAATAAGGTAACATTACATCTTTTCAAATGCAAGGTAATATTGAGTACTACATTCGTCCCATAAGTGATTTTTTAGCTTAAATCACACGTACCAATAGACAAGTTAAAATGACAAAAATATCCTTAATATATTTTTTTTGAAATTGAAGAGTTAATGAGTGTAATTTAATTGTAGTGATTGCAAGACGCAATAAATACCATTGGATGCATAAGGGCATATATGAGAAAATATTATAAAAATTATATTGGAGTTCTAACAAATCACTTATTTTAAGAAAAAATATTAAGCTTAAAAAATCACTTACTGTGGGACGGAGGTAGTAATATATTTATTTTGGTAATTAAACTCGTCATCAATTGCGACTCGTAATAAGTCCAAATAATGTATAATTTCTATTCACAATCCATTAATTCGGGTGGGAGAAATACACATAATGAATCCGGTTAACATGAAGTTATTTTTTTAGTAAATTGGTCAATTGACCAATAGAATACAAATACACAAATAACCTCACCTGCATATCAATATTCTATTGGTCAATTCACTAACTTACCTCAAAATAAATTTGATACTAACACCTTCCCATAAAAATAATTATGATCCAGAAAAGGGCCCACCCATTCGATTTGTGATAACCGATAAAGTTCGTCAAGTCGCGTCGTTGTTGTATTGTGTGGGCGAGAGGATGAAACAGCAGTATGTATGCATGTGAAATTCTCACATACCGTGTTGACTTAATTGCCAAGATATTTTCTAAATGCATGGTTCGTAAACAAACAAATAATAATGCACTTTGGTCATTTACACTACCTGTATGTTTATTCAAGGCTATTGAAATTTGTTTGGGGTGAAATTAATCATAAAAAATTAAGATGGCAGAGATTGCTCTTTCTGCAGCTATGAGTGCAATCGGTAATGCAGCTCAGAATATAATCGGTAATTTTGCGGAAGAAGAAGGTAATCGCTTGTATGAGTTGTCAGGAAATATCGGCTGGATCGAAGGAAAGATGAGACAGATCCAAGCCTATTTGAAAGACGTTGATTCCAAACCAGTCCGAACCCAAGAAATGACAGTCTTGATTCAAAATATTAGAGACCTTGGTTATGATATGGAGGACGTTTTGGAGACATTCCTGCCCCAGATGGCATCATACAACAGTCCTGCTTCTGCTGCTGAGATTTTCTTTAGGAGATCAGTTTTCATCTTCAGCTACTGGTCAACTGCTCATAACTTTGCCATGGAAATCGCAAAGATCAGAAAAAGGATCGAGGATATAGGTCGTCCAATAACATCTTATGATATTACAGCTGATGGTGTTGAAAGATCCATTTGGGATTCAAGACGACCTCGCCTCTATGCCGACGAACCAGATATCGTTGGTTTTAACAGAGATATTCAAGTTTTAAAGGCCAGACTAGTTGACGAGTCAGAAATCAAGCTCAATTTCGTCTCCATTGTCGGAATGCCGGGTTTGGGGAAGACAACTCTGGCTAAGAATCTTTTCAGGTCGACGAGGGATCAATTCCAGTGTTCAGCTTTGGTTTATGTTTCTCAACAGCCAAACGTAACAGAGATTACCGAAGACATAGCAAGGCAAGTGGGCTTGGAGGAGGAAAAGTGGGAGGACAACCTTGAAGCCAACCTGGGGGAATATCTAAGAGAAAAGAGGTACGTTATTATGTTTGACGATATATGGGATAGCCAGGCTTGGGATGCTTTGAAAATTAGCATTCCAATCAATTCTAAAAATGGCAGTAGAATAATCCTCACCTCTCGAAACAGTGGTGTAGGCAGATATATAGGCGGGGAAAGCTCTCTACATGAGTTGCAACCCTTAGACCCAGAAAGCAGTTGGCAACTCTTCTGCAAAATGGTCATGGGTCCTGTAGAAAATGCCACTGATACACCATGCCTTCCTTTTGAGTTGGAAGATATTGGTAGGAAAATTGTACAAAGATGTGGTGGTGTGCCACTTGCTATTGTAGTGACAGTAGGTTTGTTGCGAGGGAGGGAGAGAAGTGAGGATAGATGGAGTGCGGTACTGAAGAGAATGGGTAGTTATCGTGATTTTGAAACTAGAGGTAGCTTTGGTCTAAGTTACAATGATTTACCTATTGAGCTCAAGCCTTGTTTTCTCTACTTTGGACTTTTTCCAGAGGACTATGAAGTTTTCGCATTCCAACTAATTAATATCTGGGTGGCTGAGAAATTCATAAAAGTCGTGGGAAGCCTAACGCTTGAGGAAGTGGGAGAGGACTATTTGAACGACTTGGTTGCTAGGAATCTTATTCAGGTTGCTAGCAGGGAACATGATGGGAGGATTAGAAGTTGTCGCATTCACGATCTTCTACGCACACTCTGCATTGAAATGGCTGAAGAGATTAACTTCTTTGTCACTATCCACAAATTGACCTCTATTTCAGCTACAAGAGTGCGTAGAGTGGCCACCGCTTGTCCTGGGGGCATTAGTGATGACATTGAATGGGCTCATCAAACACCCAAACTTCGTTCTTTTCTATCTTTTGATATGAAGGAATTTCTCAGCATGAAACAGCTGAAGAATTTATGTAGAAGCTCTAGATTCATTAGAGTGCTAATTGTTACTATTGACACCGGAGGAAAATGCTCAAGTGCTTCTCTTCCAAATGAAATTGGAAATTTGATACACTTGAGTTATCTTGAAATCCGGACAAGATTTTATATAGGTTTTTTAATATTCCCCTACACAATAAGCAACCTCAAAAGTTTACTGACCTTGAACTTACAAAGATGTCATGGAATAGTCGGCCTTCCTACTTGTTTTCGGAAGATGAAACAGTTAAGACACATCCTCCTTCCAAAGCTACCTGTTGATTCACTCTCAGGGAGGATAATCAGGCAAATGAACCGAAGTACAGTGTTCAGGAAACTTGATGAGATTTCATTACCAAATCTTCAAACACTCATCGGATGCAATGATGATGATGTTTTGACGGCAAAGGGATTTAGCAAAGTTACAAGGTTGCAAAAACTGGGTATTGATCATTTTACAGAATATGATCTGTCTCTCTGTAAAAATGTTTCCAAAATGCAATTAAGGTACCCGTGGGGGAACTTGCCCGAGACTAATAAATTTCCCCCAAACCTCACCGAGCTCACCTTGACAAGGACTGTATTGAAAGAGGACCCAATGGAGACACTGGGAAAGCTATCTAATCTTAAGACCCTCATATTGGGACCAAATTCCTACGCAGGGGCGAGGATGGTTTGCTCCAGAGCTGACTTTCCCCAACTTCAAGTTTTGGAATTCAGTTATTTGCTTTACTTGGAGGAGCTAATTGTCGAGGAAGGAGGAATGCCTTGTCTCCACAAGTTAATCGTTAGAGGTTGCGACAAGCTGAAGATGCTTCCTCACAGACTTCAAAACATGATTGTTTACAAAAACGAATCATCTACTAACTATTTTGAGGAGGTTAGTTATCAGTTAATTTTGTTTTTTTTATACGTAATGTTAATCAAATAACTACAAAATTGATTTTATTTATTTTGTGACATTTATTACTTCGTCCTTGATCAGTTCTTTACACGTCCTAATGGCTTCGTCATGTGAGATTGATGAGACGTCATGCCTTCAAGTGCAAACTAGATCAAGTACGTACCAATTGGTATCACTAATGGTTTCGCGTCTGATTCAGTTCAGTTCTTCTTCTTAGCCAATAATTAAATTGTATGTATCAATATGTTGTGAGATTTGTTTAGTCCGGCGATGAAGTGGCAGAGCTGTTTGAAGAAAGGAGGATGAAAGTGCTGATGGTGTTGCCATTGTTTTTGGTAATTGAAACTGTAGCCATTTCTTTTTTCTCCAATCAATCTCATCTATCTCACTTCCGGTTGTGGATTGTGTAGATAATCTGCTGGGCTCCATTTTTTGAAGTGTGCTTATACATGGGACTCGTATTGTTTTAGCCTCCGAATAACCGAATTTACTATTCGCTAATTTGGTTATCTCAAAATTAAGTTATTTGTTCGGATATCACAAATATATATATTTCGATTTTTGGTTATAACCGAATTGCTCACTCTAGTCTTAAGATATTTACTGTTTAGTAACTTCAAAAATATTACTCTAAGGTGATAGTTTTCTGGTTTTGATCACCTTGTATGTTATATGGGTATAAATTTGTGAAATTTTATTATAATTCAAAATTAATATCTTTATTTTTTATTATTTTATGTCTTTTGTAAATTTTAAAAATATATTAATTATTTTATTTTCAATATTACTCAAAAATCTTAAGTACATATTTGTCTCATATTTTTCCAAAAAATTTACAATAACAAGATAACATTACATCTTTTGAAATGCAAGGTAATATTGAGTAATATATTTATTTTGGTAATTAAACCCGTCATCAGTTGTATAATGAGGTAACATTCTCTCTTTTCTTATTTCACAAAAACTTTATCCAAATTAAACAATACCCAACAGAAGAAAATCAAAACCCATTATAAATTCGAAATAATGTTTGAATCTTTTTCATCTTTCAGTCAAATAAAATGAACCAAGAACCTTATTACATGGACAAATTAACTGGAGCTCTGAATCTAGTAAAACTTGAATGAAACAGTAAAATAGAAAAAGAAATAAATTGTAAGAGAGCAGATCCTCTGTCTCCATTTTTTCTGTTCCCTTGTGTCTCTTCACTTAAATTTTGACACCTAATCACTTATTTAATTTTAGAGTTAATTAGTGTTAAGTAAAAGGCTAGATGTCAAAATTTAAGTGAAGGGACACAAAGAGACAGGAAAAAAATTTAAGTGAGGGGATACAAAAGGACAAAAAATAGAGACAGAAGATCTGCTATCCTATTTTGAGGTTAGCAAGCTTACGCAATCTTCGCAACTGCCGTCCACCGCCTCACCTTCTCAGGATTCGCCGGCTATTTTATTTTAAAGGTCGTGTCGGATTCAAAAGCCATTGGAAAATTGTAATCCCACTACTCAACAAATTATTACCTTTCCATATTCGGTCTAAAATAATTCGTGTATTTACTGTTTAATAGTTTTGAAAATATTATACTCAAGGGGATAGTTTTCTCGTTTTGACCTTATATGTTATATGGGTATAAATTTGTGAAATTTTATTATATTTCAAAATTAATATCCTTAATTTTTTAATTATTTTTATCCTTCAAAAATACGTTATTTATTTTATTTTCTATATTACTCAAAATGTTAAATACATATTTATAGCATATCTTTCCAAAAATTTATACAATAAGATAACATTACATATTTTCTATTTTACGTATTGCGACTCTCAGAAAAGAATAATTGCAGCCAATAGGGTAGTTATTTTAGTTTCTTTTCCACCCAGATTGACCTTTACATAATACCCTCTAACAAAATAAATAATTATGATCCTGAGAATCCAATTACCCATTTGTGATAAAATTCGTCAAGTCACGTCGTTGTTATATTGTGTGTGCGACGATGAAACAGCAGTATGTATTGTCACAGACCAAGACCGAGAGATGTTGACTTAATTGCCAATATATTTTCCAGTAATGCTCTTTGGTCTTGTCTGTTTAATCAAGGCTGGAACAAGTTTGTGCTATTGAATTTGGTTTGTGGTGAAATCATAAAAAATTAGGATGGCAGAGATTGCTCTTACTGCAGCTCTGAATGTAATCGGTAATTTAGCAGTAGAAGAAGGTATTGCTTGTATGGGTTGTCAGGAGATATCGGCTGGATCCAAGGAAAGATGAGACAGATCCAAGCCTATTTGAAAGACGCTGATTCCAAACCAGTCCGATGCCAAAAAATGACTGCCTTGATTCAAAATATCAGAGACCTTTGTTATGATATGGAGACATTCCTGCCCCAGATGGAATCATACAACAGTCCTGCTGCTGGCTCTGCTGAGATTTTCTTTAGGAGATCAATTTGCATCTTCAGCTACTGGTCAACTGCTAATAACTTTGACATGGAAATAGCAAAGATCAGAACAAGGATCGAGGTTATAGATCGTTCAATAATATTATCTATTTGTAACACTATGATATTACACCTAGTGGTGCTGAAAGATACATTTGGGATCCACGTACACCTGACAATATAGTTGATTAATTGTCGGGTCAACCCATATTAACCGGAACCAAATGGATTGGTTAACTATTTTTATTTATTTCGGTTGGGTAAAGTTTGGAATCATATTTTTAAAAAGAAATATAGTTAAATAACCCTAACTAACCATTTTTTTTCCCATATTTTATTCCAAATCTAAATCAAAAGTTCTTTTTCCACCCATATTTACATATTCAAGCTTCACCCACGCATTGCACTCCACCACCCCACCCCTTACCCACTTACCCCCACCCCTACCCACCTACCCACCTACCCTCACCCAACCACCCTCGCCCCAGATCCACCCCCCACAACCCTATCAAAAAAATAATATTATGTGATTATGTATATCTTACACTTTGCTCCCACTCCAACCCAACCCAAAAAATAATAATATTATGTGATTATGTATCTGTTACCTCACACCCACTTCCCACCCCAACCCACCCAACCAACCTAATTCAACTCCCCACCCACACCCAAACCCAAAAATAATAATTTGTACACCATCCCATATTATTTTTTTTGGAGGGAGTGTTGGTTGGGGTAGGCTGAGGTGGGGTAGGTGAAATGAAGGATGGATGTGGGGTATAATCGCTTAATATTATTTTTTTTTTGGGAGGGAGTGTTGGGTGGGTGAGTGTAATAGAGTAGGTAGGTGGGGTGGGGGTAGAGAGGTGGATGTACATAATCGCTAATATTAATTTTTTTTAGGAGAGAGTGGTGGGGAGTGAGTGGGGGTGGGGGTAATGGGTGGGGTGGGGGTGTACACATTATTTTTTTTGGGTGGGGTGGGGTGGGGTGGGGTGGGGTGGGGGTAAGGGGTATATACATAATCACATAATATTATTTTTTTTAGTGGGGGTGGGGGTGGAGTGGGGTGGGATGGGGTGGGGTGGGGGATAAGGGGTATATACATAATCACATAATATTAGAGTTAAATCAGGCCTTCATGGAACCCATAACCCATAACAATATTAAAATGGTTAATATGGTTTTTAACCATAACCATTGGTTCCAACCCACATTATCCATATTAAAAATGGTTAATATGGTTTTAATTCTTAAATGAAACCATAACCATATTTTGAAAACCAAAATCAAACCATAACCATATTTTGCCAGGCCTAGATCCAAGACGACCTCGCCTCTATGCCCGACGAACCAGATATCGTTGGTTTTAACAGTGTTATTCAAGTTTTAAAGGCCAGACTTGTTGACGAGTCAGAAATCAAGCTCAATTTCATATCCATTGTCGGAATGCCAGGTTTGGGGAAGACAACTCGCTAAGAATCTTTTCAGGTCGACGAGGGATCAATTCCAGTGTTCAGCTTTGGTTTATGTTTCTCAACAGTCAAATGTAACAGAGATTACCAAAGACATAGCAAGGCAAGTGGGCTTGGAGGAGGAAAAGCGGTAGCACAACCTTGAAGCCAACCTGTGGGAATATCTAAACGAAAAGAGGTACGTTATTATGTTTGATGATGTATGGGATAACCAGACATGGGATGCTTTGAAAATAATCCTCACCTCTCGAAACAGTGGTGTAGGCAGATATATAGGCGGGGAAAGCTCTCTACATGAGTTGTAACTTTTAGACCCAAAAAGCAGTTGGCAACTCTTCTGCAAAATGGTGATGGGTCCTGTAGAAAATGCCACTAATACACCATGCCTTCCTTCTGAGTTGGAAGATATTGGTAGGAAAATTGTAAAAGGATGTGGTGGTGTGCCGCTTGCTATTGTAGTGACAGTAGGTTTGTTGCGAGAGAGGGAGAGAAGAGAGCATTGTTATCCGTAATATATAGTATTATTTAATATATATACACAGAACAGAATTATATATATATATATATATATATAACACAGAAAAATATAAACAGATAAATTCGAGTCCTTCGAATTCACAAAGTCTCCTTAAAGCAAATTTATTCCCTCACTGGTGCTAAGGATTAATTGAATAATTGCTTCCCAAGATAAAACGGACTTCCAGTTCTTAATTAGAAGCACTTCAAAATTAAGAACATACTGAACCAATTTCAATGTTATGTACTGAAATTATTTGCAGAACGGGAATGGGAAATAACAAAAATAAAATCTGATAATCTATTAAACAAATTTTGTTTAAAAAATATATATCACGACCCGACTTAGCTTGCCCTTTACTACATTCAACGAACGACGCGCGTGTGAGTTTGAACCAAGCCTTGGCTAAGTCCTCTCCCTTCCACAAAAGTAGGGTGCCCCTTGGGGCCCTTCTCATTGAGCAAACATCCCATATACATGTTCTACATTTTTTCCTCTAATGCCCTATGTGAGACTTTTGCAATTTACAACATTTCAAGTAGGTGACTTTGGAGTCAATTTTCTCATTCAATTCTTAATGGATTTGAACATATAAATATACCAAGTTATACTCCTCACGAAGGAGAACAGATTGGTGCAAAGACCCGGCATATCCGGCATGTGGGTCCCATATTAATTTAACCCTCAAAATGCTTAAATATTTATATTGTTAAACCCATTTCCAACAATCCCCCACATGAATGTAAAATTGGCTTTACAACATGGAGAAAGAAAAAAAAATTGTTATGAATATGCAGACACTCGTTCGAGTACATAAGAAAAGATACTTCATCGGGTTAAGTAGCCTAGTGGCTTTGAACTTGCCCTAGTAAAGTCTATCGGATTTATTTGGCTAATCAGTAGACTTGTTGTCATTGAATTGTCAGCTTTTCGTGTAAACCAATACAATAGAATTCATAAAATATCTCTTCAGACATAGTTGGTTCTCATGTTTGTGTTCATTTTGGCCTTGAAACACCTCTTGGTTCCGTGAGTATATTAGAGAATTCAGCCTTCAAAATTCTCACGTAAGGGCCCTTCTTTACTTCGTGTAGGTGACTTATCAAGAGTATCCTGCAATACTCCACTTGAACGTATTTCAAGATATAAAAGTCATCAAAAGCGTAACTTATCCTGATTCTCGCGGCAGATGTGCACTGTCTCATAATAGGAATGGTTAGGAGTAAATATCTCCTCAGTGCTTTATTGAGTACTACATAGTTCGGTTTGCCCATTCAACCTAGATCTTGGGATCTCCAGTCAGCTAGGTTGGGTTGCCACTATGACGACTCTTATTTAAACAGTAGGCTTTAAACCCATTCCCTTCGATGATCTTTCCACTTGCTCTCTTGTTAACCCTTTCGTAAGCGAATCCAATAATATTATCTTTTGACTTTACATAGTCAATTGAGATAATTCCATTTGAGAGCAATTGTCTAACGGATTATGTCTTCGTCAGATATATGGCGACTTCATCATTATATAAATGACTCTGTGCTCTTCCAATCGCCGATTGGCTCTCACAGTGTATACATATAGCTGGCACAGGTCTTGACCAATTTGGAATTGAAAGTATTATGCATACAAGCCAATCATGTATGATGATAAAGCATATACTGTGTAATCAATCTTATTTATTTATTAATAAAAGAATTATTTATTAAAGGCATTTATTATCTACATGGTGTTGCTTTTAATAATATGTGATAAACCCATAGTTTTAAGCAACGCTTTTAGAATAATGATGATGATCATTCTAATGAGATCTAAATTCTTAAAAAGCTTAAGACTAAAAATAGTTCCCAATCATTGGATTACTAAATTGGGGATTAGTGAATCCGGATAGATTGGTACATACGTTGTTCTTCTCATTGGATGAGGATGATTGATCTCATGATCATTTGTGTGGAGACACTAAAGCAAGTATGTAGGTGCTTATTAGAGAATAAGTTCACTTTGAACGTGACTCGCTAAGGAATACCTAATGGAGTTTTACTTACCATCAATAGGAATTTCAGTAGTGATAGTAGTAGACAAATGATCCTTAGACTTGAGATCATCATAGTATCTTATATATAATGAATTACACTTTGACTTATTCCTTAAGACTCTTAGAGTATATCAAAGGGTATGCTTGGGTGTAATAAGTTATATATGAAGATAATGAATGATCAATAAAGAATCTACCACTTCTAGTAAAAGAAGAAATGTCCTATGTGATTCGATAAATGACAATCCGTGAATCCTTGGCGAGGTGGAATGAAATTAGAAAGTAGTTTCTAATTTGCATTCATTAGAGTTGTTCATTTAGGAATCGAAATACATATAATTAAATAAAATAAGACTTGATGAAGAATTCCATGCCTTATATTTAATTGGGACATCAGATGGTGGAAGGATTGAATTGTACAGAACTATTTACTCAAAGGTTCTTTTATGATTAATGTTGAAATCTATATTATCCGGAAAGTCGTTGATCGCTAGGGAGGCTTATCCCTATTGTAGAATAAATATTATTTATTTAAATAAATTATTTGTTTAATTTATTTATTTAAATGAGATTAGAATTGTTCTAATTGATTTATTCACAACCTGGTTTAATATGGAGAACCTAAAGGGTCACACCATAAAAGGAAGAATAATTATTTAAGAAGTTAATGGCATAATTATAATAATATATTAAGTATATTTAATTTAATCTATGGTGATAGAATAAATTAAATAGCTTAATATTTATTATTTAATATTTTAGAAATATTAAATATAAATTAATAAGAGGAGTCTTATTAATATTATTATAATTAATATTATTTTAATTTCTAAAAGGTTTAGGAATTAATTTAATATTAGTACTCTCATTTATTGATAATTGGATTAGGAAAGAAAATTAGTTAAAGGAGTTTAATTAATTACCCCTAATAGGATTAGGAAGCCCATTTAATTAAAAGAGTTTAATTGAATAAATAATACCTTATTTTAATTAAAATAGGTTACATGATATCTTTATAAGAGGAGTCTTATATTAGATATCTAATGTACGTAATTCCTAGATTTTGAGAGAACACCCCTTTTCTATACAGATAGGAAAACTAGGGTTTGAGCCATATATCCCTTCTTCTTGATAATTATTCTTCTTTGGTGGATCACCTATAGAGGCCATACACTTGGGTGGCTTACATTGATCAAAGAAGAAATCTACCCGGAGATTCAAGGAGATCGCGAGAAGTAGGAGGTGAACTCGCACTGAGGAAGCTTCGTTTCTACAAGGGTATGATTTCATAATTTCTTATTCTTCGTTTAATTAATAATATGCATAAAGGATGATCCGGGTAATTGGTTTGTGAAAATTTTAAAATCTGATTTTATTTCGCTTCCGCTAAATTTTGCAATTTGATTGCTACTTTGATTTTCATAAAACCTAATAAAGGGTATCATGAGCCAAACTTTATGCGAATTATTAATTATTTTGATTCTATATATGTATGGGTATGTATTTAGAATAATTTATTGGGTATAATTTGTTGTATAAAATTATTATTTTATGAAAAAAAAAAAATCTAATCATTTTTTTTACAATCAGTGGTAGTGATGTAATTTGATTACATAAAATCACGTTTTTTTTGGGAAAAAGCTGCTTTGAAAAATTTGAAGAAATCCGTGTGGTATTATATATATATATATATATATAACTATATCACCTGCTTTTACAAAGGATTTATCTAAAAAAAAAAAAAAAAAAAAAAGGGGGCATATACCGAGTATTGTCATGATTGCCGAAAAAGGGGCTGCTACGGTTTTTACAAAGTTTTTTTTTTTTTTTTTAAAGACCATCACGTTGACCGAGGACCAAGGATTAGAACAAAAGCGTGTCCCATTATTTTTTAAAGAGTAAGACTTTTATTATATATATATATATATTGTTATATATATATATATTAATCTTAATAATTTTATAATTAAAATAAAAGAGTTTATTTTAATCTTGAAATTGATTTCATGCAACATAAAATTGCCCATTAAATGATACTCATATATATATGGAATGATTTTATTTATTGATACATATGATGATATGTATGATAATAAATGGGATTGATTATGGACAATTGACCAATATGATTGGATTTATTTTAGTTGGATGTTTGAATGAATGGGTTTTATTAAATGGGGTCTGCGTACTCGCCTTTTTTCGGTTTTTTCTTGATGTAAATTCTATCTCTCTCCTATGTACTTCCCTCGATCACGATCAAGGTTTCTATTTAAATTAAATAGTTTAATGTAATAGGATTAGTTAGAATTTTTTTGAAGAACTGGAGATCAAGGAGCGCTTGAAGACCCGTTTGTAATGGAGCCCGGTTTAAATGTAATAGTTATATTTAAATGTTTATTCTTTTGCACCCTAGGGTTTGACCTTTTGGTTCACTTGGTGGCTCTAGTGAACCAAACTAGAATAAAAGTCCATAATCAATCCCAAGAGAATATAGTATTCTATATGTGCATGCTAGTATTATATATATTATATATTATGCAAACATGCTTCGTGTGTTTAATAATATGACGCGTATTTTATATATATATATATTTTGCATACGCTTAAACAAGATGAGACAAATAATAACAAATCCTCAAAATTTTTATTATTAAGTCTTAAGCGTTCAAAGATATTTAGAATATCGAACGTCGCTTTCTCTAGCATGATAAAATTAATAGAGTATTAAATATTTAATATGAGTTTGTTGTGTCACCACAAGGCAAGTATTAAGTATTTAAGATGTTAATTTATCACATTTGATGCTTATAAAGAAAATTGAACAATATTGTTTTGTTGTGTCACCACAAGGGCGATATTTTTCTTTTTTGAATATACGGAAGTGCTAGGTTGGACTTAACTTAGATAATTTTGATTCGGATGTGCCACCACTGATCAAAATAATCCAAGAGGCAAAACATAAGGAGTTACATGTTGATGTAATTGATGAGGAGTTGTCTACCTATTTATTTATATATAGTTTGTTGTGTCACTACAAGGCTATATATATTTGAAATGGGATCCTTATTCTCAGTAAAAAAACTTAATTAGATTTTGTTTAACTATATAAATGAGGGTAATATAGTTTGAAGAAAATAGTGAGAGATACCAATATAAAATAAGACCTAATTTATTTTGGTAATTAATTAAATGAATGTTTGCTAAAATATTGTCTTTTTACATGCGTAATTTTGAAAATGTCACATTCACTAATTTCATCGCAAGCATACTTGATGTTAATAAACCCACTGCAATCAACTACACCTGGATTTGGTTAAGGAATCTGAGAATTGTTCTCACCACTTTGAAAAGATTTCTTATATCCTAAATTCGCCTGCACTGCAAAAAGTTGCAGAGACGACCTCGAGGAAGAGATTGCTACTTTTAACAAAGGCAAGATGATGCATCCGTGGCTCAATGCATCATGCTCGCATCCATGAGAGAACGAGCTTCAAACACAAGATGAAAACATGGATGCTCCTACTTGCTTCTGCACCTTCGAGAGTTGTATGGTGAGCAAAGTAGGATCGCTAGATATGAAATATCTAAGGAGCTCTTCCGATCTCTTGATGACCGAGGGCACTACCGGGTGAGACTCATGTCCTAAAGATGATCAATCTGATTGAACGCTTGGAGCGACTTGGGTTCGTCATGGATGGGGAGTTGAGTCAAGATTTAGTCTTTGCGATCACTCCCGTACACCTTCTCACAATTTGTTGTGAATTTTCACATGAATAAGTTGGATGTCACCACCAATTACTTAACATGTTGAAAATCTGCGAAGGTCACTTCCCATCCAAGAAGAACCATGTCTTCTTGGTGGATGATTCTTCCAAGAAAAGAAGAGGCCCAAGGTATCTTCCTCAAAGAAGAAATCCAAGAAGGCTAATGGAAGGGCGAAAGTGAAGGATCAAAGAAACTGATCCAAATTAGCAAGGGAATTTGCTTCCATTGCAATAAGCCGGAGTCACTAGAAGAGGAACTGCAAGGATTATCTCGCAGAAACAAAAGCGAAAGAAGCTTGGAGAAGCTTGAATCCTAATCAAGGTTTGTTTATGATTGAAATTAATTTTCTAAAAGTCAATCTTCTACTTGGGTATTGGATACTGGGATGTGGTTCTCACATATGTAATAATATGCAGGACCGGTCGAGTAGAAAAGTCGAAAGAAGGATGAGGTCGCCCTACGAGTGGGAAATGGAGCAAAGGTTGCTTTGCATTAATGTAGGGGACTTATTGTTTAACACTCGCCACGGGCAAGTTCATTAATTTAAATAATTGTTATTTTGTTCCAAATATCATTAGAAACATTATTTCTATCTCTCGTATTGGATATGGATGGTTTTAATATTATAATAAAGAACAACAGTTGTTCCATTTATAATGATAATGTTTTATATGGTGTTGGTAATTTACGAAATGGACTTTATATACTTGACTTGCATGAAAATATATTTCAAATTGAATAAACTAATAAAAGGAAAAGAGATGATGTTAATTATACCTTCATGTGGCACTGTAGACTTGGTCATATTAATGAAACAAGATTATCCAAGTTGCATAAAGATGGGCTCCTAGAGCTATCTGATTATGAATCATATCTAACCTGTGAATCTTGTCTCATGGGTAAAATGACTAAATCTCCTTTTAGTGGAAAAGAAGAAAGAGTTACAGAGTTGTTAGCGTTGGTACACACAGATGTATGTGGACCTATGACAACGACCGCACGAGGAGGGTATTCTTATTTTATTACATTCACTGACGACCACTCAAGATTTGGATATGTGTATTTAATGAAATACAAATCAATCATTTGAAAAGTTCAAAGAGTTCGAAGTGAAGTTGAGAAGCAAACGGTAAGAGTATTAAGATTCTTCGATCCGATCGAGGAGAGAATACTTAAGTGGTGAGTTTCTCAATTGTCTCAAAGAAAATGGTATAATCTCACAATGGACTCCACCAGGGGCGCCACAGATGAATGGTGTATCTCGAAGGAGAAATCGAACATTGTTGGACATGGTTCGATCTATGATGAGCTTTACCGCCTTCCGGTTTCCTTCGGGGATATGCCTGAGCCTAAATTGATACCTACTACTAACAAGGTACCTACAAAATCATTCCCCAAGACCCCATATGAGAAATGGATGGGAGGAAACCAAATCTTAAGCATGTTAAGACTTGGGGTTGTCCAAATTTTATGTTAAAAAGTTTGAAAACGATAAAGTCATAGACTAGATCCGACAAATGTAGATTTGTGGGATACCCTAAAGAAACATCGGGTATTATTTCTATCATCCAACCGATCAAAAGGTGTTTGTTATGAAAACATGCCTTTCTTAGAAAAGGAGTTTATCCTTGAAGGGGTCAATGGGAGTAAGATATATCTTGAAGAGGTTCAAGAACCACAAAATACTACGAGATCAAAGTGAGGTACCTACCAAGTAGAGATTCCTTCAGACCACACCCTATTCAGAATCGAAGAGTACCAAAGATACCAGACGGTATGGACTTGTCATAGAAGATGACAATGAGTACGCATCATAGATGATGATGATCCATTGAATTACTTAACAAAGGCTATGAGTAGTAAAGACTGGAGAAATGGCAAGAAGCCATGAAATCCTAGATGGACTCCATGTATGAGAACCAAGTATGGACTTTGGTCTCACCACCAAAGGCATTAAGCCTATTGGGTATAAATGGGTAATTAAAAGAAAGACCGGAGCAGATTTGGCAAGGTAGAGACCTATAAGGCCCGATTTGGTTGCAAAAGGTTTCAAACAAAGACAAGGAGTTGACTATGACGAAACCTTCTCACCAATGAGTAATGCTCAAGTCCATTCGGATTTTGCTTATGATTGCAGCCTTACCACGACTACAAAATCGGCGGATGGACGTGAAAATGGCCTTCCTCAATGGGACACTTGAGGAGGATATGTATATGACACAACCAGAGGGATTTGTTTCAAAGGTTGGAACAAATCAAGTCTGTAAGCTACAACGATCCATTTATGGATTAAAGCAAGCTTCTCATAGGTGGAACATCCGTTTTGATGAGACAATCAAAAAGTTTGATTTTATCAAAAATGAGGATGAACCATGTGTGTACAAGAAGGTTAGTGGGAGCGCTGTTTCATTCCTTGTATTATATGTAGATGATATATTACTGATAGAGAATGATATTCCTATGCTGCAAACAATTAAAATCTAGTTATCTAAACACTTCTCCATGAAGGACTTGGGAGAAGCATCCTATATTTTGGGGATAAAGATCTATAGAGATAGATCTAATAGGATGCTTGGCTTATCCCAAGGAACGTACATTGACATGATGCTAAAAAGGTTTAGCATGGAAGATTCCAAAAGAGGTCTCATGCCGATGAGCCATGGAATACATCTCTCCAAGAAATAAGCCCCAAAGACACCTGAGGAGAGAAACCGTATGAGTAAGATTCCTTATGCTTCAGCAATAGGATCTATCATGTACGGTATGATATGTACTAGACCGGATGTCGCCATGCACTTAGTGTAACAAGAAGATATCGATCGAATCCGGAGAAGAACAACGGAAGGCGGTGAAAATATCCTAAAGTACTTAAGAAGAACTAAGGATGTATTTCTTGTCTACGGTGGAGTCCAATTAAAACTAGAGGGCTTCACAGACTCAAGTTTTCAAACAGACCAAGATGACAATAAATCCATTTCGGGTATGTGTTTACCTTAAATGGTGGCGCGATGAGTTGAAAAAGTTCCAAGCAAAGAAACGATTCTTTCGATTCAAAGGATGAGGCAGAGTACATAGTCGCAAGTGAAGTTTGCAAAGGAAGCTGTTTGGATGAAGAAGTTCATTCACGAACTTGGTGTGGTTCCTAGCATTAAAGGACCAAAGTGCCTTTATTCTGCGACAACACTTTGGTCATACATTAGCTAAGGAACCTGTGTCTCATCGTAATCCAAACACGTGTTGCGGCGATTTCATTTGATCGGAGAGATCATTGAAAGAGGAGACGTCACCTGGAGCGTGTGGACTCTCAAGACAATATTGCGGATCCATTTACTAAAGCGTTAACACAATGACGCTTTGATCGTCACTTAGAGAAGATGGGTATGAGATACCACGGCGATTGGCTTTTAGTGCAAGTGGGAGATTGAAAGTATTATGCATACTGAGCCAATCATGTATGATGATAAAGCATATCTTGTGTAATCAATCTTATTTATTTATTAATAAAAGAATTATTTATTAAAGGCATTTATTATCTACATGGTGCATGTTTTAATAATATGTGATAAACCCATAGTTTTAAGCAACGCTTTTAGAATAATGATGATGATCATTCTAATGAGATCTAAATTCTTAAAAGCTTAAGACTAAAATAGTTCCCAATCATTGGATTACTAAATTGGGATTAGTGAATCCGGATAGATTGGTACATACGTTCTTCTTTCATTGGATGAGGATGATTGATCTCATGATCATTTGTGTGGAGACACTAAAGCAAGTATGTAGGTGCTTATTAGAGAATAAGTTCATTTGAGCGTGACTCGCTAAGGAATACCTAATGGAGTTTTACTTACCCGTCAATAGAATTCACCTTAGTGATAGTAAGACTGAAATGATCCTTAGACTTGAGATCATCATAGTATCTTATATATAATGAATTACACTTTGACTTATTCCTTAAGACTCTTAGAGTATATCAAAGGGTATGCTTGGGTGTAATAAGTTATATATGAAGATAATGAATGATCAATAAAGAATCTACCACTTCTAGTAAAAAAGGAGAGATGTCTATGTGATTCGATAAATGACAACCCAGAATCCTTGGCGAGGTGGAATGAAATTAGAAAGTAGTTTCTAATTTGCATTCATTAGGAGTTGTTCATTTAAGAATCGAAATACATATAATTAAATAAAATAAGACTTGACGATAATTTCATGCCTTATATTTAATTGGGACATAGTATGGTGGAAGGATTGAATTATACGGTAACTATTTACTCAAAGGTTCTTTTTATGATTAATGTTGAAATCTATATTATCCGGAAAGTCGTTAATCGCTGGGAGGCTTATCCCTATTGTAGAATAAATATTATTTATTTAAATAAATTATTTGTTTAATTTATTTATTTAAATGAGATTAGAATTGTTCTAATTGATTTATTCACAACCTAGGTTTAATATGGAGAACCTAAAGGGTCACACCATAAAAGGAAGAATAATTATTTAAGAGTTAATGGCATAATTGTAATAATATGTTAAGTATATTTAATTTAATCTATGGTGATAGAATAAATTAAATAGCTTAATATTTATTATTTAATATTTTAGAAATATTAAATATAAATTAATAAGAGGAGTCTTATTAATATTATTATAATTATTATTATTTTAATTTCTAAAAGGTTTAGGAATTAATTTAATATTAGTACTCTCATTTATTCCTAATTGGATTAGGAAAGAAAATTAGTTAAAGGAGTTTAACTAATTATCCCTAATAGGATTAGGAGCCCATTTAATTAAAAGAGTTTAATTAAATAAATAATACCTTATTTTAATTAAAATAGGGTTATATAATATCTTTATAAGAGAGTCTTATATTAGATATGAGATATACGTAATTCCAAGTTTTGAGAGTACAACCCTTTTCTTATCGAGATAGGAAAAATTAGGGTTTGAGCCAAATCCTTTCTTCTTGAAAATTCCTCTTCCTTGGTGGATCACTATAGAGGCCACACACTGGGTGGCTTACATTAATCAAAGGAAGGAATCTACCCGGAGATTCAAGGAGATCGCAGAGAAGTAGGAGGTGAACTTCATTACTGAGGAAGCTCGTTTCTACAAGGGTATGATTTCATAATTTCTTATTCTTCGTTTAATTAATAATATGCATAAAGGATGATCCGTAATTGGTTTGTGAAAAAATTTTAAAATCGATTTTATCTACAACTAGCCATATTTTGCAATTTGATTGCTACTTTGATTTTCACGAAAACCTAACAGGAATATCCTATAAGAAATTATGAAGCCACTCTGCTTCTTCTCCAGCTTTGTCTAAAGCAATGAATTCTGATTCCATTGTAGACCTTGCAATACACGTTTGTTTTGAGGATTTCCAAGATACCACTGCACCTCCAAGGGTAAAGACATATCCACTTGTGGATTTTGAGTCTTTATTGTCAGATATCCAATTTGCACCACTATATCTTTCCAATACTGCTGGATATCTTATATAGTGCAGTCCATATTTTTGAGTATGTTTTAAATATCCTAAAACTCTCAAAATTGCTTTTCAGTGATCTTTACCTGGATTACTCGTATACCTACTTAGCTTCCTTACCGAATAAGCTATATCTGGTCTAATACAGTTCATGACATATATTAAACTACCTATTATACGAGAATATTCTAGTTAAGATATGCTATCACCTTCATTTTTAGCTAGATGAAGATTTATATCAACTGGGGTCTTATTTAGAATTATATTATACTTGTTAAATTTTTCAAGTATTTTTTCAATGTAATGAGTTTGAGATAATATAACTCCATCAGATGTTCTAGAAATCTTGATTCCTAATATTATATCAGCAACTCCCAAGTCTTTCATGTCAAATGTATTTGACAACATACATTTGGTAGAGTTAATAACTTCATTGTTGCTACCCATTAACATATCATCCACATAAAGACAAACAATGACATATTCCTTTTGAGTGCTTTTGACATAAACACATTTGTCACACTCATTGATTTTAAATCCATTTGATAACATAACATTATCAAATTTCTCATGCCATTATTTTGGTGCTTGTTTTAATCCATACAAGGATTTAACAAGTTTGCATACTTTCCTCTCTTGTCCAGGAGCAATGAAACCTTCATGTTGTTCCATATATATATTTCTTCATCTAATTCACCATTTAAGAATGCAGTCTTTACATCCATTTGATGTATTTCAAGTTTATTTAAAGATGTTATTGCTATTAGCATCCGAATCGATGTAATTCTTGTAACAGGTGAATAAGTGTCGAAATAATCCAATCCTTCCTTTTGTCTATAGCCTTTAACAACAAGCCTTGCTTTGTATTTATCAATTGAACCATCAGCTTTCATCTTCTTTTTGAAGATCCATTTATACCCTAAGGGTTTAGAACCAGGTGGAAGGTCCACCAATTCCCATGTATGATTTTGCATAATGGACTCAATTTCACTATTAATTGCTTCTTTCCAATAAGAAGCATCTGGAGATGATATTGCTTCCTTGTACGTTTGAGGATCATTTTCTAACAAGAATGTTAGAAAATCCGGACCAAAAAGACTTTGAAGTCCTTTCCCT
This sequence comes from Panax quinquefolius, assembly GCA_020205615.1. Taxonomy (NCBI): domain Eukaryota; kingdom Viridiplantae; phylum Streptophyta; class Magnoliopsida; order Apiales; family Araliaceae; genus Panax; species Panax quinquefolius. Next base: position 149,890,749 of record CM035154.1, on the reverse strand, counting down.
TTTGCTACGTCTAGGTTCATCCAATACAGACTCTTTGTCTATATTTTCAGGATTATTACTAGTAGAAATCAAAGGTCTTTTGTTTGAATTTGAATCTTTATTTTCATTATATGGAAAAATATTCTCAAAGAATGATGCATCTCTTGATTCAATAAATGTATTAACATGAATATCAGAAATTTCAGATTTATGAACAAGAAAGCGATAAGCACTGCTGTTATTTGCATAACCAATGAATACACAGTCAATTGTTTTTGGTCCTATCTTAACCTTTTTAGGTTTAGGAATCATTACTTTTGCTAGACACCCCCACACTCTTAAGTATTTATAGCAAGGTCTATGACCTTTCCATAATTTATAAGGTGTTTATGAGTTTTCTTATGAGGCACTTTATTAAAAATATAATTGGCAGAAAGAAAAGCTTCCCCCCCACAAATTCTAAGGTGCTCTAGAACTATTTAACATAGCATTCAACATTAGATTATGGTGAATAAGGAGCGGTAGTTTGGTGAATAATACCATGAGTAGAGCAAATCTCTTCAAATGGTAATTCATATTCACCACCTTTATCACTTCTTATTGCTTTAATCTTTTTGCTAAGTTGATTTTCAACTTCATTTTTATAAAGTTGAAACATTTCTATAGCCTCATCTTTGCTTCTTAGCAAATATACATAACAATATCTTGTGCAATCATCAATAAAGGTAATGAAATATTTTTTCCCACCTCTTGTTTGTACAAACTTTAAGTCACATATATCGATGTGAATTAAATCTAGAGGTTCGATTTTCCTTTCAATGAATGAAAAAGGTAATCTTGTCATTTTTGATTCCACACAAATTTCACATTTATGTTTTTGATTAATATCAAATTTAGGCAAGAATTCTAAATTAATTAATCTACGCAAAGTATTATAATTAACATGTCCTAATCTAGCATGCCATATATTTGAAGATTCTAACAAGTAAGCAGAAGAATTAATTTTATTATTATCAATAGAATTTGGTACAACAGTCATAACATTCATCTTAAAGAGTCCATCAGTCCTGTAGCCCTTTCCTATAAACATATCATTTTTAGTAAGTACAAATTTGTCAGACACAAACACCAACTTGAAGCCATTCTTGCTAAGTAGTGACCTAGAAACTAGATTTTTGCGGATATCTGGCACATGAAGCACTTCGTTCAAAGTCAATTCTTTGCCAGATGTCATTTTCAGTACAATCTTTCCACGTCCTTCAACCTTTGAACTTGAGGAGTTTCCCATGAATAGTTGATCATCATTTTCTACTGGTTTGTAAGTAAAAAACATCCATTTGTTGGAACAAATGTGGTGAGTAGCCCCAATGTCCACGTACCATTCTTTAGGGTTTCCTACTAAATTACATTCAGATACAACTGCAGAAAGATTAATGTCTGAAACTTTTTCAGAAAGCTTTTCCAGTTCTGTCACATTTGCTTGAGGCTTTTGTTCTTTCTTGAACTTCTTTGGCTTGCGACATTCACTTGATTTATGTCCTTGGATGCCACAGTTGAAGCACTTTCCTTTGAAGGTATCTTTGCCTTCACGCTTCCTTTTGTTGTTGTTTGACCTTTGTTCTACCACATTTGTCTTTGCTTCAATGAAGTTTTTTCCAGTCTTCTTCTCAGATCCTCGATTGTCCTCTTCAATTCTAAGTCGCACAATCAGTTCTTCAAGATTCATTTCTTTGCGTTTATGCTTCAGATAATTCTTGAAGTCTTTCCATGATGGTGCAAGTTTCTCAATCATTGCAGGAACTTAGAATGAGTCACTTAATGACATTCCTTCAGAATGAATGTCATGTAGAATTACTTGTAATTCTTGCACTTGAGTGATGACTGCTTTAGAATCTACCATTTTATAGTCAAGAAATCTACCAACAATGAATTTTTTCATCCCAGCATCTTCAGTTTTATATTTCTTGTTTAAAGATTCCCAAAGTTCTTTTGCAGTTTGAATTGTACAATATATATTATATAATGTATTATCTAAACCATTCATCACATAGTTCCTACAAAGGAAATCCGCATGTTTCCATGCGTCAACAGCAACCACCTTTTCTTTGTCTGTTTCTCCTTCAACAAGAGTAGGATAATCCTCTTGTAGAAACCTTGCCAAGTTTAATGTTGTGAAATAAAAGAGCATCTTTTGTTGCCAATGCTTGAAATCAGTTCCATTGAACTTTTCAGGCTTTTCTCTATGAGACATACTCACGGCAGGAATGGTACTAGTAGATGCCATTTCTGTTATACAAAGAAGACAATTATTAATAAAAAGAAACAAATTTCTGTTGTACAAAATTTAACAGAATTCAATAACAAATTTTATTTGTAGAGATCAAACAACAAAATTTGTTTATAAAAATTTCTATTGTAGAAAATTTGTTTGCAATTTATTTCGCAGAAAATTCTATTTATATAATTTCTGTTTTCCACATTCTATTTACAAATTTCATATAAATTTAAACAATAACAAAATAACAGAACATATGATGATAATAATATATTACAACTACTACGGTAGTATATTACAACTACTACGGTATTAATGGACTATTAAAGAACATACGTTAATGAACATATTTATATATATCCCATGCATAACCTAACAGTATGAATAACAAGATAAACCCAAATATTTATGTTAATCATGATATTAACATAAACGCAAAACATGCATACTGCTCATGATATTTAAACATAAACGCAACACTTTGAGATAAGGAGCAGTATTATTGAGTTTGACAATCATGTGCACAAGGCAAAACAACATGCAGAACATGCAGGTAATTAATACAACATGCAAGCATAGTAATATGCATGCAGGTATTTGTTTATGTTTATGCAGGTAATATACAACATGAAGGTAATTAATACAAGTGATATATATAATAACAGAATAGTATTTATTAACATACTAGCAATTTCCAGAATTAGTATATTAACACAATACTATGTAATTTTATTATATTTCAATACTGTTTCTATAAAATAACTTGTTCACATAAATAAACATATTCAATAATATCTTTGTTGAGTACGTAAAATTTGTTTTATCAACGATTTTCATTCAATTAAATTATTTAAATTAAATGCTACTATATTTACAGATGCTAAATTTGCTTTAAGATTGTTATCCGTAATATATAGTATTATTTAATATATATATAAAATGTAACATAATTATATATATATATAACACGTAAAAATATAAATGAGATAAATCTGAGTCCTTTGAATTCACAAAGTCTCCTTAAAGCAAATTTATTCCTCACCGGTGCTAAGGATTAATTGAATAATTGCTTCCCAAGATAAAAGCAGTTTTCGCCTTAATTAAAGCACTTCAAAATTAAGAACACATTGAACCAATTTCAATGTTATGTACTGAACTTTATAAATGATGCATGAAAATGGTGCATGAATATACTTACAAACAGAAACGGGAAACGGGAAAATATTTGTAGAACGGGAATAGGAAAACACTGCAGAATGGTGGGAAGGAACGGGGAAAGTATACTGCAGAACGAGGAATGAAATCTGCAAAAACAGGATTTTGTAGAACACAGAACGGGACGAAAAGTATAGAAACGGGAAATAAACTTGTGTTATTTTAGTGCGCCCATATGGATTATTTATAGAGATAATTCCGCGGTTTAATTAAACAAATTTTGTCTAAAAAATATATATCACGACCAGATTCGCTTGCTTGCATTTGGAAGGGCGGTAGCGAATCAAAGACGTGTGGGTTTGAACCAAGCCATGGCTAGGTCCTCTCCCTTCCACAAAAGTGGGGTGCCCCTTGGGGCCCTTCCCATTGAGCAAACATCCCATATATATGTTCTATATTTTTCCCTCTAATGCCCTATGTGGGACTTTTGCAATTTATAACATTTTAAGTAGGTGACTTTGGAGTCAATTTCTCATTCAATTCTTAATGGATTTGAACATATAAATATACCAAGTTATACTCCTCACGAAGGAGAACACATTGGTGCAAAGACCCGGCATATCCGGCATGTGGGTCCCATGTTAAACTAACCCTCAAAATGCTTAAATATTTATATTTTCAAACCCATTTCCAACAAGCATAGTTGGAGTGAGGTACTGAAGAGCATGGGTAGTTATCGTGATTTTGAAACTAGAGGTAGCTTGGATCTAAGTTACAAAGATTTACCTATTGAACTCAAGCCTTGTTTTCTCTACTTTGGACTTTTTCTAGAGGACTACGAATTGTGCAAATGTAGTTATACAAGTACGCATACAACTAATTAAGTACCTATATATATCAATTGTTCATTCGAAACACACCCGTTCACAAGACCTCGTATCAAAATCTAAAAATTTGAATCCTAGATCATAAGAAATCTCTATGACAAAATATATACGGTTGGGGCATGATTTTGTATAGGCCTGGTTGTTTTGGCGGGATCCATCTCACATGGCGGATTTTTCCTACGTGGTGGTGTATTCTTGTTGGGAGACTTGACTCGTAAGGAGTTTACCCTGGATGACCTGTAACTCGTGTTTTATTTAATTTTCAACTTTTATGGAAGTAATCTGGATTAACTTCGGCTTCCCATCTTTAAGGAGATTGTGCTTCAACTATATATGTTAACTGATGTAATAAGGAGTCCTATTCCTATTCGAGGACGGGCAGGATGAGGTGGTGTAGGAAGGCTATAAATACAAAACTATACCTAAGTTACAGGTAATGACACTTTGCCTAATTGCCTCACATAAGCACTAAAGGAGTAACGTGTGTAAGACCCCAACTTATTATAAATGAAATTAAATTTTCTCTATTTATTATTTTGAAATAGTAAGGGTTGATTTGGTTAATGTGGTTAGTTATGGGTAAAATGCGCAAATATTTCAAATAAGCAAGTGGAATATTCGTTTATTATGCGCAAATTTCATTTTTATCGGAAAATATTCGTTTGGTCGTTGAATATTCTTACTGTCGGGGAATATTCGTACGACGGCGCAACCTTGTGTGGGCCCCATAACGGAAAGCGATTGGATGAAGGAAAATAACAAATATAAGTTGTTTATAAATAATGGCGTAGTTGTTACCGTTAATACTGTTGGAATACTCGGTGGTTAAAACACAGTAGAACACGGTATTGCACCAATTATTGATTCTTACGTAGGAAGGCATTACTCAATAATTGTTATAGTAGTTACTGTTCAATATTTTATTGATTCAATAATTGCTACATTGATATTTTATATTATTGTTGTTTCAATAATTGTCACTACACAGTATTTTCATTATCAGATCAATAATTCATATTATTTGAATAATATTATTAGATAACATTATTGGCAATGTCTAGAAAGTTACATCTACAGGAGATGTTTGGTCACCCAATTGCTTGGCCAATGAGAGAAATCCTTAATGGAAAGCCCCTCTTCCAGGAACTCTGCACGGTTGTCGATTGTTGTGATTATGTAATATTATTTGTGAATAATTAATTATTGATTTATATGATAAGAAAAATATTCATTTTATGTGGATATAGATGGAGAAAATTTTAAAGTGACAATTGTTGAAAAATTGTTATTTTATCTTTTCTGATAAAATAATTCATTTAAATATATTATTATATTTTAATAATATAATAATGGTGATATTTTTACAATGAATGTGGGATATATGAATATATGAGGAGAAATAGTATTTTTGTTATAAAAGTTGTTTAAAACATGTTAAACATGTCTGTGGGCCTATTTCTTGACTGAAATTTGATTATAGCTTGTAAAATCGTCCGTTTGTGGATTTCGGTCAATTTTTGTTTGGTATTTGAAAAAACTTTCTTCTGCAAAGTTGTAGATAATGGAATTTCCTATGGAAAAGACATAAGATTCGGATATTTCTGACAAAAGGACTATTTATTATGAATTATTGAAGTTCCGGATTAATTGATTATTATTTTTTTTGGAGTTTTAAATGACTTTTATATGAAAAACGTTTTTGGCAAGTTTGGCACATGTGTGGCTGATATTTTGGATCAATGAAGGTGTATGTAAGAATTTATAATATATATATATTAATATTTTATTAAATTTTCATCTTTGTTGTTCTAAGCAATTTCCTATAAATAGGGTGCTTAGGTTAGAATTGAAAATCACACTAGAAACTGAAGTTTTCTTTCTCTTTCTCTCTCTATATTATCGAGCATATTCTTGTGAGTATTTTGATACTTTGAGTGTTGCTATACGGTGCAAGTTCCCTTCAGCACTATATCTAGTATTTCAGTCAGAAGTACTGTCTTTTCGAGGTAAGGGATGTTATTTTTTTAAATGATATTATTTCTTCTAATATCATTATGCCGGATTATTGGTAAAATTTTTCTTGTGAAATTCTTGTCTTTTAGTGTCGGGGTTACTATTCACGCATACCTGCAGACTATTCTCGTGATACTGATCTTATTCAAGAATACGACACTATTAACAGAAAAATTAAATTTTCATTTTTTTATCCAAAATATCTATTATGGATACTATCTTTGATTGTATCCATGTTTTGATCATTCTTGAATTTTACTTCACTATGAGTATTTATGAAGTTTTTTTGAACTCGGATTGTTTAAAGTACGAATCCTTAGTATTTTTTCTTTTGTTTCACTGGATTCGTTTTCTTTAAAATATTTTTCATCATCCTCAGTCCTAAATGATGGTATTACTGAATATCTTTGGCCTGTAGTGAAAGATGGTTGATTTTTCTATGAATATCTTTGGCCCGTAGTGCAAAGATGTACAGGTGTTGAGATGAACATGACCAACTGATGAATATCTTTGGCTTGTAGTGCAAAGATGAATATTTGATTCAAGATGAATATTGATTAATGTTACAGGGATAAAATATTGATGATGGACTTTTAAATTCATAGATAATAGTAGATTTCATTCTCTACGTAACTCATCTATGAATTATTATTTCCGCTGCGAATATTGATCTGAAACTTGTTGTCTATTGTATTTTATCAGATTTTTCCCTGTTGAAGACTAACGATAATTTGTTTTATATTATCTTAGTCATAATATTCTTTACTGAGCTAGTTGAGCTCACCCTTTTCTTTTTTGTTCCATTTTGCTTCTCGGGAGGCGAGAATGTAAATGAAGTACTAGTCGAAATTATGGAATGAAGGTTCTAGAAAGTTGTTTTAGTAGTCCTCACCATTTTTATAAAATAATGTACCAATAATTGTAATGAGGACTTATTTGGGTGTGAATATTGTCTAGATGGCAATATTTGTATTTAAACTCACAGTTTATATGTTGTATTAATAAAGTTGTAGTTGTTTTTGTACCATGTTATTGACGACTCAAAATGGGTGATGTATACCTATTTTGGGGGCATCACAACGTGTCTCCATTTTTAACCTTTTATCAGGTCTGTATTTATTCTCACACCGAGGCTATCCCCCATCGAGCCCAACCGTCAAGCTACTCAGCGTGTTTGTTTGTTTTCTGTCCAAGATTTGACTCGTTGTTTGGTGATTGAGCGGGCAATAGGATCTTGGCTTTAATGTAAACTAACTAAAGAATCTTTTGTAAATAATTCAATATAACCTAACTCAAATAAAACAAACAATAGTCTGAGAACAAAACAGATGCTGAAAAGTTAACAATATAACATGAATAGAATGATGTTCATGTGAGAAGCAAAAAGAGTGACAGGGATAAAACAAACAATAGTCTTAGAACAAAACAGATGCCGAAAAGCTAACAATATAACATGAATAGGATGATGTTCAAGTATTTTGCACACAACATTATTCATTTATAAAATACTTGTTGCATTATTTAAACTTATATATCTGAACTCAAAGTTAAATCTGTTTTTCATATAAATACATTCTTTATTTATATAAAGAAAAAGATCTTTACTTAATCTGTTTAACATAAAAACACACTCTTTATTTATAAAGAAAAGTAAGATCTTTATAAATCTAAATTAAATCTTTTATCTGCTTTCTCAGAAGTACCTTTTTTTATATACAAAATAGTTGAACTTTTATATTTGTACTAAGTTGTATATGCTTATTTAAGAAGCATATTTATCTCAAATTATTTGTAAAAAGGAAAATGATAGAGTTAGTTTATTTTATGTATCGATGAGAAAGACAAAAAATTCTTTGACCAAGACCAGAGTCTTAGAGAGCCCAGCTGGGAGTTGGGTCTCTAGTGTATTTGTGAGATGAAGAAAAAAATTTGTTGTTTCAAGACCAAATCTTAGAATAAAACTGAACTAAAAGTAAAGGTACAACTAAGCTTGAGGAATGAGTTGAGAGTTCGTTATTAGAGATAGTTAGTTGAGAGTAGTTGTAAGTTTATCTTTAAAACTTTGTAAAGGTTTTTCCGCCTATTGAATGAGTTTTTATTAGTGAGAGTAATATGATCTCAAGTCCTGGACATAAGCTTGAGACTGGACGTAGTAATATACCCGAGCTGTATGTTGTGAACCAGATAAATCTCTGTGTATTATGTGATTAAATTTTTACTATCTTTATTATTAATTTCTAAACATTGTAAATTAATCTACTAAAAATTCAAAAAGACTTAAGATAATTTTTAAACGGTTATAATCTATTCAACCCCTTTTTTAGATTATTATTAGAATTTTAATTACTTATTTTTTTGAAACTCTGCCCTCATAAAAATAATAAACTTCTTTTTTTGCTAAATTTAAATGTATTTCAAAGAGGAAAGAAACAAGAGCTAAGAAGCATACCCAGTAAACATAGTGGGATCGATCATCATTCATGAATGATGCACCAACTATACAAACAGAAACCCAAAAAAGGGTTAGAGACCCCATCTAATTAAAGTATTATCCAAAATTTTCCTTTGGAGATATTTGTCATATGTTTCAAGCCTACATTTAATGGTATGTAAAATTAGATTTGTATAAATCTCGGTAGGGATGTTGGGCTTGCGGTAGACAAGATTTTTGAATCAAGCCTTTTAGCCCCTTACTATTTTCGAATCTAATCTAGTGCATAAAATTATCCCAATCATGTATCATGGACTTTGCCAATATATCTAGATTATTTCCAAATGTTGTAAAAAGCAATTATTATCTTGCAAATGTCAACCCTCTAGAAAAGTAACATATCTTAAATTATTTGGGTATTCCTCATGGTAACATTCCTGTCAGATTTCTTGGAGTGCCTCTTATTGTTGCCAAACTATCTCATCAGGATTGTATTCCTCTTATTGAGAAAATTACAAAAAAGGTTTCCTCTTAGCACCGATGCTTTATATTTTTTGTGGCAGTGTAATTAGTCCACGTCGTATCCTTTTGTATGTTTACTCTGGGTGTAAACTTTGGTCATTTGATATGTTTGTTCAGGATGTATATGGGTCGACCCTATTTTCTGTTCTGTTTTTCAGATTGGTGATATTTGTGCTAGACATACCTTCTGATTTGCATGCATTTGGATTTGCGGTCCAATGAGTGATTTGCCTGTGTAACATTATTTTGACTTGCTTGTGTAGCAAAGTATATTTGTGTTTTGTTCTGAGCTTAGTATGAAATAACCATTTCACTTTGATTTAGCCTTCTTTTTATTTTGTTAATTCTGTTGATTCAGATATATTCTATTCAAACTTTAGATATTATATTTTCGTCGATATTTATTCTTGAGGTCTTATTTATTATTTTGTTTAGTTGATTCCGTATTTTGATTGTGCATCTTTTGTATATCTTTATTCGTATTGGGCATTTGACTCATGTTGTGTTTTTTCTTTCGGCAGGTTTGCAGGGGATGTTTAAGGGTTCGTGTAAAGAGAGTTACATTTAACCATTTAGATTTATTTGATTTTAGGTTTTGATTATTCTGTAAATTTTTGGAGAGTTGTATTTAATTCGACATTGATGGATTATCAACTAATTAATATTTTTGAAATAATTAGTGCTCTGTTAATTATTTTGAGATTTGTTTTGCTTTGCACGTGACCTTTTTTTTTGTATTTGGGAAGGGGGTGTTACACAAATTTGTTGTATGATTTTTGGTTTTAAATTTATGAATGCTTGTGCTCATGCTTTTATGCACGACGTTGTTATTGATTAAATGGTAAAATACAATGTACTATCTATGGTTTTTGTAACGCTCCCAAATTCAGTTCTATACTCAATTTGAGTCGCCAAAATGCAAACAACATCCATAATCTTTCTATTTACAACTATTATAATGTCGTGCAAAATACAACAAAACACACTGTGACGCTCCCAAATTCGGGTCTACACCCTATTTGGGTCACCGAAATTAATTATTACAACGCCGTAAAAATATTGCAACACACATACATTAACTTCTCAGTATAATTATTCTCACACTATTTTATGATATATTAAGAACTACTACAGTTACTAACTCAAACCATCACTCCATACTCCTATTCTACCCGCTAAACACAACATCTAAGACCCCAAATTTTATGAAATAAAAGTATTCAATTTTCATATAATTATTATTTTATTTAGTAAATAGATAAATTGATAAAAGGATTAAAACTAAGGGTGATATGTGAAATTTTTTGCAAAGTAAAGCAAGTTGTTATAAAATATTTGTTTGGTCGGGGAATATTCTTTTTGTCGAGGAATATTCGTACGACGACACAATCATTGGTGGACCCCACAACAGAATTATTGTCGGAGTTAGAAAACGACAAAATTATCTTTTTATAAAAATAACGGCGAAAGTTTTACCGTTAACTCGTTAAAATACCCGGTAATAAAAATACGATGTCTGGCGTGGTTGCATAGTAACACGGTATTGATTATTGATGCTTACGTGAGAAGTCACTCGGTTATACTCAATTATTGCTACAGATGAATTCTTCGCTCAATATTTTATTTTATTGATTCAATAATTGCTACGTTGATATTTTATATTATTGATTCAATGATTGTCATTGCACAATATTTTAAATTATCAAATCAATAATTCATATTATTTGAGTAATATTATTAGATAGTATTATTGACAATGTCTAAAAAGTTCTGTCGAGGAAAGGGGTTTGGTCACCTAATTGCGCGCCAATAGGGAGAAATCCTTATCGGAAAGCCCCCTCTTTTCTGGGAATGACCTGATTGTCAATATTGTAGTTCTGTAATATTATTTGTGAATAATAAATTATTGATATATATATGATAAGAAAATATTTATTTAATATGGATTTAAACGGATGAATGTTTAGCATGTTACATTTGTTGAAAGTTGGTATTTTATCTTTTTTGATAAAATAATTCATTCAAATATATTATTATAATATTACTTTATAGTAGTACGATGTGATTATATAATAGTATGATTTTTAATTTGAATGGTAGCATTATTATAGTAAATTCATGGTATAAAAGTAAAAGGAGGTGGAAGAGAACAAATTGAATTTGAATTCTGATGATGTAAGCAATGATGTCATCGGAACGATGAGGTAAGCAATGATGTCATCAGAATGATGAGATAAGCAATGATGTCATCGGAACGATGAGGTAAGCAATGATGTCATATGATCGATAATGTAAGTGATGATGTCATAAATTATGACGAAAAGACTATTTTACCCTTACTCTGCCAAGCCTATAAATAGAAGCTCATTTCTTCATTATTTTTTACCAATTCATTCAAGCTATTGAGAGAGAAAATATAGAGAGAATAAGAGAGAAAGAAGAAAAGTATTATATTACTACACTATTGCAATATCCAATCTCCTACTAAGGTAAGGGGTATTATTTCTTTCGTATTCATGAAGAAAGTTATTTCTTTCAATACTCGTAAGGGTTGTTATTCCATTCTTTATTATTCTATTAGAATAACCTGTCTACGCGGACTACCGCATGCATAGTGAAATGCTTTTGTTATTCTATTCTTTATTATTCTGTGGGAATAACCTGTCTACGCGGACTACCGCATGCCTGGTGAATAACCCTTCGAATTTATTTGTTATTAAATTATGGAAATGATCTGTCTACACAGACTACCGCATGACAGTTGAAAATCCATTTACACTTTCGTATATTGTTCATTTCAGATTCCTAAATTTAAACTTACTATGGTAAGTATTGCTTTTATAATTCCTGAAATTAGTAGAATATCCTTGATATTTGCGCTTCATCCAGTATCTTTTCATGAAAATATTATTCTGAGTATTCATGATAAGTTTTAACCTTTTCATGCTGGAGTACTATTCACGGGGTACTATTCCCGAAGTACTATTCACGGGGTACTATTCACCTGGGATACTATTCATGACAAAAAATTGATTTCTTTCTGGTCCAAATCATTTTTGATATAATATTATTATTGAATTTTACTCCACAAAACATTATCATGTTGACAATTGGGACTTTATTAAATTCTGGATAAATTAAATTATAAATCTTTAAAATTTATCCTTTGCTTTCATTTAATTGAATTCTTATATCATTGTTATCATCCTCATGTTTATATTGTTATGAAAGTCATCTTTGGCCCGTAGTGCATAGATGGACTGTTGATTGGTATGATTATGACCAGGAATCATTCGGTATAATCATGACCTGTAATGTTACAATTGATGTGGTAAAAGTCATCACTGGCCCGTAGTGCGTTGATGGACAGTTGTTGAGATGAACATTGTAAGACCTCAACTTTTATGAATAAATATGAATTTTCTATAAATATCATTTTTAAATATTAAAGTGTGAATTTGAAATAATGTTATAGTTGTGGGTAATATTTATAAATTTTGCAAAGTACGCAAGTTGTTATATTATATTCGATTAGTCGGGGAATATTCATTTTAGCAGGGAATATTCATTTTAGCAGGGAATATTCGTACAACGGCACAATCATTGGTGGACCCCACAACAGAATTATTGTCGGATTGAGAAAATGACAAAAATATTTTATGAAAATAACGGTGGAAGTTTTATCCTTAACTGTTGAAACATCCGGTGTTAAAAGTACAGGAATACGCGTGGTTGCATAGTAGCACACGGTATTTATTATTGATGCTTACGTGAAAAGTCACTCAGTTTTGTTCAATTATTGCTTCATAATTGTTGTATAGTATCTCACGTTATTTGATTCAATTATTATCGATATTTTATATTATTAAATCAATAATTGAGATGACAGAGTTATTAATATTATTTGCAATATTAACGATATCTAGAAGTTCTGCCAAGGAGAGGTTTGGTCACCTAATTGCGCGCCAATAGGGAGAAATCCTTATTAAAAGCCCCTCTCCGGGGCGACGACACAGTCGATTAATATTGTGAATTATAATAATGATGATAAATGTTGTTAAAAATTTTGAGGGGATTTTTTTTATGAAGTATTTGTTGTAGGAACCTGTGACGCCCCCAAAATAGGTATACATCACCTATTCTGAGTCGCCAAATACATGGTACAGAATACAAATATAATATTAAATATACAACAAGAGAGCTGTGAGTTTTAATGCAAACATTGTCTTCTAGACAATATCCACTCTCAGAATAAGTCCTCATTACATTTATTAACACACTATTTAATGAATAGTGAGGACTACTAATACTATCATCTGACCGTCACTCCGCTCCCCGACTAGTCCCGGCTACGTTCTCATTTTCTGAAGAGAACAGTGAAAGAAAGGGTGAGCTCAACTAGCCCAGTAAGAAATATTTTGACTAAGATAATACAGAATAAATTATCGTTAGCCTTCAACAGTGTTAAACTGATACAATATAACAAACATCAAGTTTAACTGCAGCGGAACAAGCAATCTTTTAAAAGAGTCAAGTAGAGAATAAAATCTACTATCTTTTATGATTTAAAAGGTTTTCATCACTTTTATCGCTGAGACTCAGCTTAATAAATAATCCACATCATCCCTGCACTTCGGCCAAGGATATTCATTAGTATCACAACCACAATTTATCCATGCAATATGGGTTAAGGATATTTGTGTATTCATTAATGGTCATGATCATGCCAACAACTGTCCATCAATGCACTACGGGCCAATGAGGACTTTTACCACATCATTTGTAACATTACGGTCATGATTATACCGAATAATCCCTGGTCATAAACATACCAAGTCCATCTATGCACTACAGGCCACAGATAACTTTCAACAAAATATAAATATGAGGATGATGACAATGATACAAGAATTCAATAAAATAAGTTCAAGAATTAATTTATTCAGGAACTAATAACGTCCAAATTGTCAACATGATACTTCTTTGTAGAGTAAAATTCAAGAATGCTCGTAAGAATATTTTCATAAAAGATCTTCGATGAAGCGCAAATATCAAGGATATTCCACTAATTTCATGGAGTATAAAAGTCAAAACTTTAATCAACCGAGTATAATAAAGAATGGAATAACAAAAAAAAATCACCATGCATGCGGTATTGCATCATATGTGTTACTCCAATGTAATAATAAATAACGAAACCAAGTCCCAGCATAAAAGCGCATGAGGGCGTGGATATTCCAAATGTAATAAAAAGAATGGAATAATAACAAAATTTCACCATGTATGCGGTACTTGCGATAGACGAAGGTTATTTTAGCGAGAATAATAAATAATGAAATAACGTAAGAATTTCACCAAGTATAGGGTGAAATAGCATATACAAAAGTTATTCCAATAGAATAATAAAGAATGGAATAATGAAGTTCTCTTCATGAATATGAAAAAATAATACCCTTACCTTATATAAAGAAGAGTACTCAAAAGCGGTAGGGCGGGGATATACTTGAAGAAACTTGCACTACACTCAAAGCTTTCTTAAACGCTAAAGAAATACGCTCAAGATAAAAGAATAATTCTCTATAGTTTCTCTCTCTAGATTTTCGGTGAATTCATAAGAAATAATGAAGGAACGAGCTTCATTTATAGAAGAATGGATCTGAATAAGAACAATCCATGAACGGTCCGGATCAATTTACTTTAAACGACGGTCCGTTGGTTTACAATAAAATATAATATATTCTATTTATAATCTAATAAAAGCGAATAAATTTTAAAAAGATTTTACTATCTGAAATACTATGCGAGCACTTATCTGCAAAACACTATGAATAATAAAATATAATATATTCTAATTATTGTCTAATAAAATAAATAACTTTATAAAAGTATTACATTTTATATAAAAAGATTTTACTATTAGCCTAATAAAACGAATAACTTTATAAAAGTATTCTGCTTTTATATAAAAAGCTTTTCTGCTTTTATTACATTAATAATACTAATAAAACAAAACTTTATCATCATTATTATTATTCACACTATTAATAATCGACCAATTCGTTCCCGAGAAAGAGGGGGCTTTCTAATAAGGATTTCTCCTATTAGGCGCAATTATTAGGTGACCAAATCTCTCCTGGCGTAACTTCTGAACATCGTTAATATTACAAATAATAATATTAATAACTTCGTCATCTCAATATAAAATATCAACAATAATTGAATCAATTAACATGAGATACTATGCAACAATTACTGAAGCAATAATTGAACAAAACTGAGTGACTTCTCACGTAAGCATCAATAATCAATACCGTGTGCTACTATGCAACCACGCGTATTCCTGTACTTTTAACTCCGGGTGTTTCAACAGTTAACGGTAAAACTTCCGCCGTTATTTTTATAAAAATATTTTTGTCGTTTTCTCAATTCGACAATAATTCCGTTGTGGGATCCACCAATGATTGTTCCGTCGTACGAATATTCCCTGACCAATCGAATATTATAAACAATTTGCGTACTTTGCAAAATTTCTAAATATTACCCACAACTATAACATTATATCAAATTAATTCCATAATATTTAAAAATGATAATTATAGAAAATTCATCTTTATTCATAAAAGTTGGGGTCTTACAGAACCCCCACTTTTTCATTTTTCAAAATCGTCGGGAGAAAGTCATCTCAGTTTTGTTTTATTACTTATATATATAAGAGTTATATATATATATATATATATATATATATATATATAAAGTTGTCAAATTGGGTGGGGGGGGTTTGGTTTTTACTGGGAGGAGTACAATTATTATCATTATATATATATATATATATATATATATATTTGTATAATCATGTGGGTGAAGTGGTGGTGGTCCTGGTGAATAATTTGGCAGGATGCAATATTTTTTCAAAGCTTGCACATTATTTGGTTGAAAATTCCATAATGTTGTCAAACCTACGAATAAAGCCAGTTTCTTTTTGGTTAAAGTCCTTAACTGGTCATGTGATAAATTGTTTTCCTCTTCTAATTGGCCAGCACCAAACCCGTGAAACTTCGTTCGAATTTATATACTGTGCGTCCGTGATTTTTCCTAAATTGTATACTTCCATTATCCTATAAATAGAAGCTCATTCCTTCATTATTTCTTACGAATTTACTGAAACTCTAGAGAGATAAAATTATAGAGAGAAAGAAGAAGAGAAGTCTGCTACCTCTCTTTTCCTATATCCAGTTTCTTCTAAGGTAAGGGGTATTATTTCTTTCGTATTCATGAAGAGAACTTCTGTTATTCCATTTTTTATTATTACATTGGAATAACTTTGTATCTGCCATTTACCCTATACTTTGTGAAATTCTTCTGTTATTCCATTCTTTATCATTATGTTGGAATAACTTGTCTATGCGAAGTACCACATAAATGGTGAAATTCTTTTGTTATTCCATTCTTTATTATTCTCATTGGAACATCCCATGCATGCGTTTACGCATGATCCAGATTCTCATTATTTATTATTACATTTGAACATCCCAGCCGGTGCGAATTTCACCCGACCGGGTTCCGTTATTTATTATTACATTGGAATATCCCGTCATGCGTGCGTTCGCACGACACTGAATCTCATTATTTATTATTACATTGGAATAACACATTTCATGCGGTCAATCGCATGCCTGGTGATTTCTTTTGTTATTCCATTCTGTATTATACTCAGTTGGTTAAAATTTTGACTTCTATACTCTATGAAATTAGTGGATTATCCTTGATATTTGTGCTTCATCCAGTATCTTTTCATGAAAATATTCTTCTGAGCATTCTTGAATTTTACTCTATAAAGAAGTATCATGTTGGCAATTTGGACGTTATTAGTTCCTGAATAAATTAATTCTTGAACTTGTTTTATTGAATTCTTATATCATTTTCATCATCCTCATGTTTATATTTCGTTGAAAGTCATATGTGGCCTGTAGTGCATAGATAGACTTGGTATGATTATGACCAGGGATTAATCGGTATAATCATGACCGTAATGTTACAAATGATGTGGTAAAGTCCTCATTGGCCCGTAGTGCATTGATGGACAGTTGTTAGCATGATCATGACCATTGATGAATACACGAATATCCTTGGCCCGTAGTGCATGGATAATTTGTGGTTGTGATACTAATGAATATCCTTGGCCGTAGTGCATGGATAATTTGTGGTTGTGATACTAATGAATATCCTTGGCCGTAGTGCAGAGGTGATGTGGATTATTTATAAAGCTGAATTCCAACGATAAAAGTGATGAAAAACCTTTTAAATCATAAAAGATAGTAGATTTTATTCTCTACTTGACTCTTTTAAAAGATTGCTTGTTCATCAAGCAGCTTAAACTTGATGTTTGTTATATTGTATCGCTTTAACACTTTGTTGAAGGCTAACGATAATTTATTCTCAGATTATCTTAGTCATAATATTTCTTACTGGGCTAGTTGAGCTCACCCTTTTACTTTCATTGTTCTCTTCAGGAAATGAGAACGTAGCAGGGACTAGTCGGGGAACGGAGTGACGGTCTAGATAATAGCATTAGTAGTCCTCACTATTCTATTAAATAGTGTGATAATAAATGTAATGAGGACTCAATTGAGTGTGGATATTGTCTAGATGACAATATTTGTATCAAAACTCACAGCATATGTTTTGTCGTATTTTACACGTCTGTTGTATAATTAAGTTATATTTGAATTTTGTACTATATATTTGGCGACTCAAGATGGGTGATGTATACCTATTTTGGGGGCGTCACAAACATGACCATTGGTGATAATAATGAATATCCTTGGCCCGTAGTGCATGGATAATTCAGTGATGTGGATTATTTATTGTCGAGTCTCAAATGATAAAATTGATGATAAACCTTTTAAATCATGAAGATAGTAAATATCATGCTCTACTTAACTCTTTTAATGGATTGCTTGTTCACCGCAGATTAAACTTGATGTTTATTATATTTTATCGCTTTAACATCATTTGAAGGCTAACGATAATTTATTCTCGCATTATCTTAGTCATAATATTTCTTATTGGGCTAGTTGAGCTCACCCTTTGCTTTCATTGTTCTCTTGAGAAAATGAGAATATAAATTTGAGACTAGTCAGGAAAGCTGGAGTGATCATCCAGATGTTTGCATTAGTAGTCCTCACTATTTTATGAAATAGTGTGATAATAAATGTATTGAGGACTTATTTTGAGTTTGAATACTGTCTAGAAGATAATATTTGTATTAAAACTCACAGCTCATGCTGTATACTTAAGTTTGTATTTGTATTTTGTACCATGTATTTTGGAGACTCAGAATGGGTGATGTATACTTATTTTGAGGGCGTCACACAACTACAGTCCTATTTCTTGAAAGAAATTATGAAACAAAAGAGCGAGCACAAATAGCCCATCATGACTAAGTTAACGAAGAATAAATTATCTTTAACATTCAACAATAATAAATCAGATAGTTAAAGATAATATAAATTTTCAACGATCATTGCAGTGGAATAAACAATTCATTAGAAGAGCCAAATATACCATAATGTTTACTACCTTCTCCAATTTAAAAATTCACCATCAATATTTTATCATTGTAACACCAATTAAGAGTTCCTCTTTGCACTAGGCCAAAAAGAAATTTTCACCACGTGTCATTGCCACATAAGCTAAAGACACTCAACAATCATTCTATCTTTGCACCTAGGACAAAGACAATCAATTGTAACACAAATGGTCATGATCATACCAATCAACAATTCATGTTAATAATCATGTTAGTCTTGATAATTAGTTCAAATAACAATGATATTATGAATGGGCATAAATGATCAGAATAATAAGATAAAAAATAAATATTAAAGATTTTTAATTTAATTTATCCAGATTCTAAATTGTCAACACAATATCTAGAAAATTGATTAGAGTTTTTGATAAAATATAAAATTCACAGTTTTAATATAACGATTAAAATTTAATAAGAAGATTAAGACGAAAAATATATTAAATAAAACACAAACTATTAAATATATTCAAATTATTTTTAGAATTTTCACCATGATAAGATGTTGACACTCAGATTATCTTTACATTTAAAAAAAATACTCACAATAGAGCACATCAGAATCTAATTTAAAATTTGAATAATGCTAGAGACACAAACTATTCTACAAACATTTTACAAGAATCTTTTCAGGTCGACGAGGGATCAATTCCAGTGTTCAGCTTTGGTTTATGTTTCTCAACAGCCAAACCTAACAGAGATTACCGAAGACCTAGCAAGCCCAGCCAAGTGGGCTTGGAGGAGGAAAGCGGAAGCACAACCTTGCGTACCAACCCTGGGGAATATCTAAGCGAAAAGAGGTATGCGTTATTATGTTTGATGATATATGGGATAAAAAGACATGGGATGCTTTGAAAATTAGCATTCCAATGAATTCTAAAATGGCGTAGAGAATAATCCTCACCTCTCGAAATAAATGTGTAGGCGATATATAAAGTGGGAAAGCTCTGCTCGCATGAGTTGCAACCCTTAGACCCGAAAGCGGTTGGCAACTCTTCTGCAAAATGGTCATGGGTCCTGTAGAAAATGCCACTGATACACCATGCCTTCCTTCTGAGTTGGAAGATACTGGTAGGAAAATTGTAGAAAGATGTGGTGGTGTGCCACTTGCTATTGTAGTGACAATAGGTTTGTTGCGAGAGAGGGAGAGAAGAGAGCATAGTTGGAGTGAGGTACTGAAGAGCATGGGTAGTTATCGTGATTTTGAAACTAGAGGTAGCTTTGGTCCAAGTTACAAAGATTTACCTATTGAGCTCAAGCCTTGTTTTCTCTATTTTTCTCTACATGGTACAGAATTCAAATACAACTTAATTATACAACTGTCGTGTAAAATACGACAAAATATATGCTGTGAGTTTTAATACAAATATTGTCATCTAGACAATATCCACACTCAAATTCAATCTTATTACAATTATTATCACACTATTTCATAGAATAGTGAGGACTACTAAGACACCATCTCAGACCATCACTCCATTCCCCGACTAGTCCCAGCTATATTCTCATTTCCTGAAGAGAACAGTGAAAGAAAGGGTGAGCTCAACTAGCCCAGTAAGAAATATTATGACTAAGATAATGCAGAATAAATTATCGTTAGCCTTCAACAGTGTTAAACTGATACAATATAACAAACATCAAGTTTAACCGTAGAGGAACAAGCAATCCATTAAATGAGTCAAGTAGAGAATAAAATCTACTATCTTTTATTATTTAAAAGGTTTTTCATCACTTTTATCGCTGAGACTCAGCTCAATAAATAATCCACATCATCAAATCTTCCCTGCACTACAGGCCAATGATATTCTTTAGTATCACGACCACGAATTATCCATGCACTACGGGACAAAGATAATCGTGTTTTCATCAACGGTCCTGATCATGCCATAAAACAATTCATCTTTGCACCCTTGGTCGAAGAGAATCCATAGCCATAATCATACCAAAAACTGTCCATCAATGCATTACGGGCCAATGAGGACTTTTATTTTTTTCACATCATTTGTAACATTACGGTCATGATTATACCAAATAATCCCTGGTCATAATCATACCAAGTCCATCTATGCACTACAGGTCACAGATGACTTTCAACAAAATATAACATGAGGATGATGACAATGATATAAGAATTCAATAAAACAAGTTCAAGAATTAAATTATCCAGGAACTAATAACGTCCAAATTATTAACATGATACTTCTTTGTAGAGTAAAATTCAAGAATGCTCAAAAAATATTTCCATGAAAAGATACTGGATGAAGCGCAAATATCAAGGATATTCCACTAATTTCATGGAGTGTAGAAGTCAAAACTTTAACCAACTGACTATAATAAAGAATGGAATAACAAAAAAAATCACCATGCATGCGGTACTTTGCATAGACAGGTTATTCCAATAGAATAATAAAGACGGAACCAGGTCCGGCGTAAAACGCACAGACATGATATTCCAACAGAAAAATAAAGAATGGAATAACAACAGAAATCACCATGCATGCGGTACCTCTCGCGCATGTAAAAGTTATTCCAATGAATAATAAAGAGCGGAACCAGTCCCAAGATAAAACGCATAAACGGGATATTCCCAATGGAATAATAAAGATTTTACCAGTCCGGCGTAAAAACGCATGCATGTGTTATTCCAATGTAATAATAAAGATGAAACCAGTCCCACGTAAAATGCATGTATACGATATTCCAAATGAATAATAAAGAATGGAATAATGTAAGAATTTCACCAAGTATAGGGTAGCACAGATATCTGAGTTATTCCAATGAATAATAAAGAATGGAATAACGTAAAAATTTCACCAAGTATAGGGTACAGATACTGAGTTATTCCAACGTAATAATAAAGAATGGAATAATGAAGTTCTCTTTATGAATACAAAAGAAATAATACCCTTACCTTAAGAAGAAGAGTCTTCGGATGTAGGAGCGTTGAAGTAGCGAATACTTTTCTTCTTTCTCTATATAGTTTCTCTCTAGAGTTTCAAAGAATTCGTAAGAAATAATGAAGGAATGAGCTTCTATTTATAGAAGAATGGATCATAGTAACTAATTCATGAACTATCAGTTGATTTACTTTTAATCGACCGTCCATATTTAAAGCAAAAATCTTTTAAATAAAATATAATATATTCTATTTATAATCTAATAAAATGAATAACTTTATAAAAGTATTCTGCTTTATATAAAAAGATTTTACTATACAAATACTATCTGCATACTTCATGCAAACACTATCGTAATAAAATATAATATATTCTAATTATTTTCTAATAAAATGTATAACTTTATAAAAGTATTCTCGCTTTATATAAAAGATTTTACTATTAGTCTAATAAAAGCGAATAACTTTATAAAAGTATTCTGCATTTTATATAAAAAACTTTTCTGCTTTTATTACATTAATAATACTAATAAAACAAAACTTATATATATAATATATATATACATATAACAATCAACAATAATTGAATCAAATAACGTGAGATACTTGTCAAAGAACTTACAGAGCAATAATTGAACAAAAACTGAGTGACTTCTCACGTAAACATCAAAAATTAATACCGTATTACTACTATGCGCAACCACGTATTCATCGTACTTTTACTACCGAGTAGTTCAATAGTATCAACGGTAAAACTTCCGCCGTTATTTTCATAAAAATATTTTTGTCATTTTCTCAATCCGACAATAATTTTGTTGTGGGGTCCACCAATGATTGTCTTGCATTAAATTTAATATTCCTGTTAAAATGAATATTCCCGACCAATCGAATATTGTATAATAACTTGCATACTTTGCAAAATTTATAAATACTACCCACAACTATAATATTATCTCAAACTCACACCATAATATTCAAAAAAAATATTTCGAGAAAATTAAATTTTTATTCGTTAAATTTGGGATTTTGCAGTAAAGGTAATTGGTTTTTTGGTTGAGTTTGGTTGGTGTTATAATATGGATGAAGTGCAAGGTTCATTAATTTAATCCAGCTTATGTTAATTAGTCATGACATATATATGTTCTTTTATTCTTTATTTTCTTTTCCCTAATCTTGTGAAATTGATCTTGAGGGTATAATATAATCTTCAGGGTATCATCTGCGTGTTCTTGAGAGGTCACTCCTTTTATCATCTTTGTGCAACACCACCTTAACTACTTTATTGACTGGCCCTATAACTAGCAATATAGTTAGTTAACTGTTGGGTCAAACTATATTAATTGGAACCAAATAGGTTGGTTAACCATTTTTATTTATTCAGGTCGGTTAAAGTTTAGACCTATATTTATTCAGGTCGGTTAAAGTTCTGAACCGGTTAACCATTTTTCAACCCATATTTATATAACACTTTTTAATTTAAACTGTGCACTTTCGAGAACACCGTTAATCATAAGCACAACTTTCGAGAAGAAATATCAACTCCAAACTTTAAATTTATTATGTCTACGTATACCAGAATTTCTGAGGCAGGTTGCTGCGCTCAATTTCATTCCCTACTCTTTGAAGTATTGCAGTTATCAGTTCTGTAAAACTTTAGCTGTCTGATTCCCCAAATATCGGTATGCTAAAAAGAAAATTTAATAATAATTTTGAAAAAATATTTAAATATGGAAGGGTATTAATAATTTCAATTTAAAATTTTATTAGTATAATTTTTTAGCATTTTATTATTTATATTAATAATTTTTATATCATATTATTACTTAATTAATTTAATTGTGACGGTCACAATTTTAGTTTTTAAAAGTCAAAATATCTTAAAATGGTTAATATGGTTTTGAATCATAACCATATAGTTCCAACCCACATAACCCATATTAAAAATGGTTAATATGGTTTTAGTTCTTAAATGGAACCATAACCATATTTTGAAAACCAAAACCAACCCATAACCATATTTTGCCAGGCCTAACTGCCCCCCAGTCCCTAGAATTTTTGTCATCCTTAGCATCAATGTCTACTTGTTATTTCCCATCCTATTGGGTTGAAAATACTTGAGACTTTGTTTATCGTAATAGAGACTCGTTCTATGTTAAAAAGTGTGTTTGTTAACTTGAAATATAACTCCTATTAGATTGTTAGTAAGCTCCCAGGTGTCTACTACGTTCCTGGAGAGTGCGATGCATAAATCGGACCTCTTGTGAAGTGGCCAGTTTGGATTTTGGGTTATGATGCTTTCAGTTTCATTTGAATGCTTGCTTAAGGTAGTAGTGAAGAATAACTTTCAATGGATGTGATATTGTCCACGAAATCTATTTGCTTACATTTTCTTCAGCTCCCCAATATAGTAAGGTTTTTAGTTGAATCTAAACCATTTTATACACATTAAATTTAAGTGGAAAATTTGTAGGATAGATTTTAAGATGATGCTAGAGATTGTAGGGGGGGGGGTACTAGGAGAGATAAAGTACTACAACAGCTGACTACTCTTAAAAGCCACTTTCATTACAACTAAAAGGAATATGCATACCAACATAACTTATGAATCATTGAGCTTGAGAAGTAAGTTGTTGGCTGTGACGCCCCCAAAATAGGTATACATCACCCATCTTGAGTAGCCAAATACATGGTACAAAATTCAAATACAACTTAATAATACAACTGTCGTGTAAAATACGACAAAATACAAACTGTGAGTTTTAATACAAATATTGTCTTCTAGACAATATCCACTCTCAGAATAAGTCCTCATTACATTTATTGTCACACTATTTATCAGAATAGTGAGGACTACTAATACTATCATCTGGTTCATCACTCCGTTCCCCGACTCGTCCTAGCTATATTCTCATTTCCTGAAGAGAACAGTGAAAGAAAGGGTGAGCTCAACTAGCCCAGTAAGAAATATTATGACTAAGATAATGCAGAAAAAAAATTATCATTAGTCTACAACAATGTTAAACTGATAAAATACAATAGACATCAAGTTTAACTGCAGCGGAACAAGCAATCCATTAAAATAGTCAAGTAGAGAATAAAATCTACTATCTTTTATGATTTAAAAGGTTTTCATCACTTTTATCACTTTTATCGCCGACACTCAGCTTAATAAATAATCCACATCATCGAATCACCCCTGCACTACGGCCAAGGATATTCTTTAGTATCACGACCATAAATTATCTATGCACTACGGGCCAAGGACATTCGTGTATTCATCAATGGTCATGATCATGCCAACAATCATCCATCATATACACTACGGGCCAATGATGACTTTTACCACATCATTTGTAACATTACTACCATGATTACACCAATAATCCTCGGTGTCAATCATCATACCAAGTCCATCTATGCACTACAAAATACGATGATTTTCAAAAAATATAAACATGAGGATGATGACAATGATATATGAATTCAATAAAACAAGTTCAAGAATTAATTTATTCAGAACTAATAACGTCCAAATTGTCAACATGATACTTCTTTGTAGAGTAAAATTCAAGAATCCTCGTAAGAATATTTCCATGAAAAGATATTTAGATGAAGCGCATAAATATCAAGGATATTCCACTAATTTTATGGAGTCACGTAAGTCAAAACTTAAACCAACCGAGTATAATAAGAAATGTAATAACAAAAGAAATCACCAAGCATGCGGTGATCACCGCACAAACAAAGTTATTCCAATGTAATAATAAAGATTTAAATTCAGTCCAGCGTAAAACGCATGTATACGAGTATACCAATGTAATAATAAAGATTTTAATCAGTCCCACAGAAACGCATGCATACAGGGATATTCCAATGTAATAATAAAGATGGAACCAGTCCTGTAAAATGCACAACCGTGATACTCCAATGTAATAATAAAGACGGAACCAGTCATGCGTAAAGCACGATGGGATGTTCCAATGATTAATAAAGAATTGAATAACGTAAGAATTTCACCAAGTATGCGGTGCCAGATGTATGTGTTATTCCAACATAATAATAAAGAATGGAATAATGTAAATTCTCTTCATGAAGACGAAAAAAGAAATAATAATACCCTTACCTCGGAAGAAACTAGAGATACCGAATAAAGTGAGGTAGCGCTTCTCTTCTTCTATAGATTTTCTCTCTACAATTTCTCTCTATAATAATTGCTCTATAGCTTTAGTGAATTGGTGAGAAATGAAGGAAGAATGAGCTTCTATTTATAGAAAAATATAGTTTCAATAATTGCACGTTTTGGGGCTCGAAAAATTACAGTACAATGCCTCCAACTTTTCCTTTATTTTTAATTTAGTCATGCAAGTATTATCAAACTTGCACCACCTCCCCTAATAGTAAATAATGTGATTCAATAGTAAATCATGTGAATTAATAGTTCTAGACATGTGAAAATACAAATTACAGTATAGTACCTCCATCTATACCTCCATTTTTAACTTAGTCATACAAGTATTATCAATCTTGCATCAACTCCCCTAATAGTAACAAGAAAGTGAAACAATAGTATACACATGTGAACAAATAGTTATAATCATGTGAAATAATAACAATCAATTGCTCATTTATCCGGTTAAATACCCGATTGGTCAATATAACCTCCAGACATCAATTTTTATCAAAATAAATGTCGATTTTCACTAACACAAATAATTCCAACACAATGAAACTATTTTTATCAACAATATAAATTTTGAAATTTCGAAGTTTGATTTTTTTTCCGAAAAAGTCAACTATTGACTTTTTGACCAAAAAGTTATTCCCAGAAAATTTTGTGTTTATAGACTATTTTTACTAATTTCATCGTTCGGACTCAAATATCACGTCCGCGTCTCCAAATTCAACTACGAACACAACTTTAATTTTAATAACATTCATCATTAATACTATAACTCACAATATTTATCAACCAGTCGCCTTCTAGGAAAGAGGGGGCTTTCAATAAGGATTTCTCCTGATCATGCGCGCAATTAGGTGACCAAACCTCTCCTCGATGTAACTTCTAGACATTGTAAATATTGCAATTTAATAATATGAATAACTTTGTCGTCTCAATTATTGATTTAATAAAATAACATATTATGCAGAGATGCTACCTTGTGACAATAATCGAATCAATAATATGAGAGATATGATGCAGCAATTACTGTAGCAATAATTGAGTATAACTGAGTGACTTCTCACGTGACCATCAATAATCAATACCGTAGCTACTACTTACCACGCCAGACATCGTATTTTTTTACTACTGAGTAATTCAACAGTATTAACGATAAAACTTCCACCGTTATTTTCATAAATATATTTTTGTCGTTTTCTCAATCCGACAATAATTCTGTTGTGGGGTCCACCAATGATTGCGCCGTTGTACGAATATTCCCCGCAAAAATGAATATTCTCCGACCAATCGAATATAATATAACAACTTGCGTACTTTGAAAAATTTGCAAATACTACCCACAACTATAACATTATATCAAATTCATTCTATAATATTCAAAAATGATATTTATAGAAAAATCATCTTTATTAAAAAGTTGGGGTCTTACAACCTCACTTTCTTATGAAATTTCTCCTTCGAAATTAGGGAACGTACCTGGTATGTCGAATAGGTGAGGATATCTTGACTTCATCTCAGATTCTAACTCCCAAGTCATTTCTTCCACGTCGTGGTTTCTCCACAAAACTTTGACTTGAGGTATAACCTTGGAACATAGAATATGATCCTTCTTATCCAAGATTTTAATAAGTAACTCTTCATACGTTAAATCTTCTGCTATTTTGTCCGGTTCTAACTCAATAATGTGGTTCGGGTCTTTCACCTATTTACGTAACATAGATTTGTGAAAAATATTATAAACACGAGACATACTTGGCGGTAAAATGAGTCTATACGCCACAGTTCCTACTCGATCGAGGATTAAAAATGGGCCAATGAATCGAGGATTGAGCTTTCCTCTATTTCCAAATCTCGTAACTCCTTTCCATGAAACAACACGTAACAACACATGATCTCCAATATCGAATTCCACATCCTTTCGATAAAGATCAGCATAATTCTTTTGTCGATCTTGTGAGCTTTTTATACGTTATCGGATCGTTTGAATCTTTTCCGTAGTCATACATACCAAATTCGGTCCCAACAACGTTGTTTCACCCACCTCATCCCAGCATACTGGAGAACGACACTTTCTTCCATACAATGCCTCAAATGGAGCCATGCCAATACTTGCTTGATAACTATTGTTGTAGGAAAACTCCACCAATGGTAAAAACTTTTCCCAACTTCCCTTGAAGTCAAGGACACAGAGTCTTAATAAATCTTCAAAAGTTTGAATAGTCCTTTCTGACTGCCCATCCGTTTGAGGATGATATGCCTAACTAAATCGTAAATCTGTGCCCATAGCTTTTTGCAAACTAACCCAAAATCTTGAAGTGAATCTTGGGTCTCGATCACAAACTATGGATACTGGCATACCATGCAATCTTACAATCTCGTTTATATATATACTAGCAAGACATTCAAGTGTATAAGTTTCTCGTATCGGTAAGAAATTAGCAGACTTGGTCAATCTATCAACAATGACCCAAATCGCTTCTATGCCTTGAGAAACCTTGGGAAGACCAGTAACGAAATCCATGATAATGTGCTCCCACTTCCATTCTGGAATTTCAAGTGGTCACAATGGACCTTTTGGCACTTGATGCTCCACCTTGACTCGTTGACAAGTTAGACACCTTGAGATAAACCCCGCTATCTCTCTCTTCATATTGCTCCACCAAAATGTATGTCGAAGATCACGATACATTTTGGTACTCCCAGGATGGATTACAAACGGTGTATTGTGCGCCTCCATCATGATTTTATACTTTAACTCAGGGTCGTTAGGAACACAAAGTCTGGAGTTGACTCGAAGTATTCCTTCTTCATTGATTCTTGCTTCCGGCATAGCACCTTCTTGCACTTTCTTTCTCATACGCATCAACTCCAGGTCTGTAGTTTAAGCAGCTTTAACCTTATCGATTAAAGTCGATTCTAATTGTATATTCACCATCATCACGTGGGTCCCTGGAGTCTTTATCTCTATCTCCATCCTTTGCAAGTCATACAAAATGGGCCTTTACGTTGACAATATCGCACTCGTATCCGCATATGATCTTTTACTTTATGCGTCAGCTACCACGTTCGCTTTTCCAGGATGGTATTGGATGGTATGATCATAATCTTTCAACAGTTCAAGCCAATGTCGCTGTCGCATGTTGAGTTCCTTTTGAGTGAAGAAATATTTGAGGCTTTTATGATCCGTAAAGATCTCCACTTTCTCCCCATACAAATAATGCCTCCAAATCTTTAGTACAAAAATGACTGCTGCCAACTCTAGATCATGAGTAGGATAATTCCTCTCATATTCTTTGAGTTGTCGTGAGGCATAGGCTATGACTTTCCCATGTTGCATGAGAACACAACCTAACCCTTTGCCCGAAGTATCACTGTAGATGACAAATCCCTCCGATCCAGATGGTATTGTCAGAACAGGTACTAAAATGAGTCTCCTCTTGATTTCTTGAAAACTCTTCTCACATTCCTCACTCCAATCGATTTTTGTATCTTTTTGAGTCAGCTGAGTTAATGGAGTAGCGATTCGAGAAAATCCTTCCACGAATCTCCGATAATAACCAGCTAAGCCGAGAAAGCTACGTACTTCGGCCACTGATTTGGGTTGCTCCCAGCTTTGAATAGCTTCAATCTTTGTTGGGTCAACAGATATTCCATGACTTGATACTACGTGCCCAAGGAATGCTACTTCCTCAAGCCAGAACTCACATTTCTTCAACTTGGCATAAAGCTTATATTTACGAAGTTTTTGGAGTATCAGCCTCAAGTGTTGCTCATGATCTTCACAGCTTTTGGAATAAATAAGGATGTCATCATTAAAGACGACCACTAAGTGATCCAAATATTCCTTGAATACTCGGTTCATCATATCCATGAAGGTAGCAGGAGCATTAGTCAATCCAAAAGATATGACTAGGAATTCATAATGCCCATACTAAGTTCTGAAAGCCGTCTTTGGAATGTCATTGGTTCTAATCTTCAATTGGTGATAACCGGAACGAAGATCAATCTTTGAAAAGAATTTGGCTCCTCAGAATCGCGGTCAAACAGTAATCAATACGTGGCAATGGGTATTTATTTTTATGGTAACATGGTTCAACTCCCGATAATTAATACAAAGTCGCATACTCCCATCTTTCTTTTTTTACTTAATGAATAGAGAGAGACTTCCAAGGAGAAGTACTAGGACGAATGAAACCGATGTCTAACAATTCTCAGTAGTTGGGTCTTTAACTCAAAGTTCAATAGAGCCATTCGATATGGGGCTTTGGAAATAGGTTTTGTACTGGGTTCAAGGTCGATACAAAATTCAATTTCACGCTCTGGGGGTAGGCCAGGAAGTTCTTCAGGGAATACGTCAGGAAATTCATTAACAATAGAAATATCATTCAAAACTGACGTATTTTTATTTAGATCCGTGACATGAGCTAAGAAAGCTTGACATCCGTTTTTCAATAAACGAATAGCTTTATGGCTTAAGATGATAGTTATTGATTTTAATGGTTTGGTTGCTTGAATTCGCATAATAGGTTGGTTAGGAATATGAAAGCTAACAACCTTACGAAAAACAATCAATTTTTGCATGATGAGTAGTTAACCAATCAATCCTAGAATTACGCCAAATGCAAGTATTTTCAATGAAATAAGATCGACGGTAATGTTAGGGTAAAATCATTTGAGCTAAACAAGACTTATAAACAAAGGGATGTAATGATGGTTTCTCCCAATGGAGTTTCAACAGATAAGTAAAAGTCCAATTTCTCCGAGTCAAATTTAAACGTTGAAATGCAAGTAAGAGAAAATAAAAGAATGGGTAGAACCCAGTATCAAATAAGGTATAGACTTTGCTAGAGTTTATGATAAGCTTACCCGTGGTAACCTCGTTCGTGTTCCTTGCTTTCTGGGAGGTCACAACAAACGCTCTCCCTTGCACTACCGACTTTGACTTTTCTGGGATGGCCTTTGGTGCCACTATCCTAGCTGAACTTGTCTTCGGTGAACGACAAAATCGGGCTAGGTGACCTTCTCTTCCACAATTATAACATGCTTTGGATGGCATCGCACAGTTTGGACTGATGTGTCCCTCTCCTCCACATTTGAAGCATATGATAGGTGGTCGTTCTCCTTCCTTAACCACTTCGTCTTTGGTCGACGCTTTCCATCATTGTTGAATCTCCTCTTCTTGAAATGTTCCTTCTTATTATTTTGGCCATGATTACCACCGAAGTGGTTACCATTTCTGGCATGCAGATTCCCTCCACGCTTGTTATCACCGCTCGATGATCGCTTCTCACTTGTATTATCATTTTGCCTGCTGCTCTCTTTTTGTTGGGTTGACTTCGTTATCGCGTCCAATAATCGAGCCCTATTAACAACATCCTGAATACAAACATAGTTTATGAGAGATAAGATATTGACGTATCTCGGGTTTCAAACCTCTTAGAAACATTCGCGTCATTCTCTCCTCATTATCAACCAAATGGGACGCAAACTGGGACAACTCGGTAAACTTGGCTTCGTCTGCGACACGGTCATGTTGTTTTGCTCCAATTTAATGAACTCTACCTCTTTCATGTGACGAATACTTTCGGGAAAGTACTTGTCGTTGAACAGTTCTTGAAACTTCTCCCAAGACATCTTTATTGCGGCAGGTTGGGTACGCTTTACAGATTCCCTCCAGTAATCTGCCTCTGCCCGCAACATGAAGGTGGCGAAGGGAACCTTTTGCTCCTCAGAGAAACCCAAGACATCAAATATCTTGTTGATCTACTTTATCCACTTCTCCGCCTTAAGTGGTTTTGGCTCTCCAGAAAACACCGGTAGTCCCAGCTCCTTGAACTGTTTGGCGGTGACCGTCCGAGAGTTGCCAGTGTTTCCACCTGCATTTTGGACAGGAGCCGCTCTCTACGATGTCAGATAAATTGCATGAAGCCTCTAACATTCCATCGCTCATCATTTGGTTAGTGTTGTTGTTTGCATGAGGATTGTCGCCTTCCTGTG
This sequence comes from Panax quinquefolius, assembly GCA_020205615.1. Lineage (NCBI taxonomy): Eukaryota > Viridiplantae > Streptophyta > Magnoliopsida > Apiales > Araliaceae > Panax > Panax quinquefolius. The sequence continues at coordinate 149,858,828 of CM035154.1, read as the reverse complement.
CACATTGTCCCTGTTATTGATCCGTGGAGACTCAACGGTCTCCCTGTGCTCCATTGATGTTCTCAACATTCTCGGATGACATTTTTAAATACTGTCACAAAACAAGGGTTAATTAACATATCACATTTTATACCTATACTACTATCGAGGACATTCGTATTCATTAATGGTCATGATCATGCCAACAACTCGCCCATCAACGCGACTACTACCAATGACGATGATGACTTTTACCACATCATTTGTAACATTACGGTCCATGATTACACCAATAATCCCTAAATCATAATCATACCAAGTCCATCTATGCACTACAGTGCCACAGATGACTTTCAAAAAAATATAAACATGAGGATGATGACAATGATATATGAATTCAATAAAACAAGTCCAAGAATTAATTTATTCAGGAACTAATAACGTCCAAATTGTCAACATGATACTTCTTTGTAGAGTAAAATTCAAGAATGCTTAGAAAAATATTTCCATAAAAGATCTTTGGATGAAGCGCAAATATCAAGGATATTCAACTAATTTCATGGAGTATAAGTCAAAACTTTAACCAACCGAGTATAATAAGGAATGGAATAACAAAAGAAATCACCAAGCATGCGGTGATCAAGACAAAAAGTTTATTCCAATAGAATAATAAAGGCGAACCGGTCCCACAAAAACGCACAAAACGAGGATATTCCAATGTAGAATAATAAAGATGGAACCAGTCCCGTAAAAAACGCATGCATGTGATATTCCAACGTAATAATAAAAAAGCGGAACCATGTCATGCATAAAGCATGATTTTGGATGTTCCAATGTAATAATAAAGACTTTAACTAGGTCTTGCATAAAGGATGACGAGGATGTTCCAATGAGAATAATAAAGATTTTAACCGTGTCCCACAGAAACGCATGAGACAGGATGTTCTAAAAGAATAATAAAGAATGGAATAACAGAAGAATTTCACCAAGTATGCGGTACTTCGCATAGACAGGTTATTCCAACATAATAATAAAGAATGGAATAACATAAGTTCTCTTCATGAAGACGAAAGAAAGAAATAATACCCCTTATCTCAGAAGAAACTAGATACTAGAATAATGAGGTAGCAGGCTTCTCTACTTCTATAGATTTTCTTTCTACAATTTATCTCTATAATAATTGCTCTATAGCTTTAGTGAATTGGTGAGAAATGAAGGAAGAATGAGCTTTTATTTATATAAAAATATAGTTTCAATAATTGCACGTTTTGTGGCTCGAAAAATTACAGTACAATGCCTCCAACTTTTCCTTTATTTTTAATTTAGTCATGCAAGTATTATCAAACTTGCACCACCTCTCCTAATAGTAAATAATGTGATTCAATAGTAAATCATGTGAATCAATAGTTCTAGACATGTGAAAATACAAATTACAATATAGTACCTCCATCTATACCTCCGTTTTTAACTTAGTCATGCAAGTATTATCAATCTTGCACCAACTCCCCTAATAGTAACAAGAATGTGAAACAATAGTATACACATATGAACAAATAGTTATAATCATGTGAAATAATAACAATCAATTGCTCATTTATCCTAAGTTAAATACCCGATCGTCAATATAACCTCCAGACATCAATTTTATCGAAATAAATGTCGATTTTCACTAACACAAATAATTCCAACACAATGAAACTATTTTTATCAACAATATAAATTTTGAAATTTCAAAGTTTGACTTTTTCCAAAAAAGTCAACTGTCGACTTTTCACCCAAAAAGTTAATCCCTAAAATTTTGTGTTTATAGACTATTTTACTAATTTCATCGTTCCGGACTCAAATATCACGTTCAAGGCTCCAAATTCAACTCCTAACATAACTTCAATTTTAATAACATTCATCATTAATATTATAACTCATAATATTTATCAACCGATTTGTTCCCGAAAGAGGGGTTTTCCAATAAGGATTTCTCCCTATCGCACGCAATTAGGTGACCAAACCTCTCCTCGATGTAACTTCTGACATTGTAAATATTGCAATTTAATAATATGAATAACTTTGTCGCCTCAATTATTGATTTAATAAAATAACATATTATGCAGAGATCTTCTTGTGATAATAATCGAATCAATAATATGAGAGATATGATGCAAAGAATTATCGTAGTAATAATTGAGTATAACCGAGTGACTTCTCACGTAAAGCATCAATAATCAATACCATGTGCTACTATGCAACCACGATATTATCAGTACTTTTTTACTACCGAGTAGTTTAACAATGATAATTCAGAAAACTTCCGCCGTTATTTTCATAAATATATTTTTGTCATTTTTTTAATCCGACAATAATTCTGTTGTGGGGTCCACCAATGATTGCGCCGTTGTACGAATATTCCCTGCTAAAATGAATATTCTCCGACCAATCGAATATAATATAACAACTTGCGTACTTTGAAAAATTTGCAAATACTACCCACAACTATAACATTATATCAAATTCATTCTATAATATTCAAAAATGATATTTATAGAAAAATCATCTTTATTAAAAAGTTGGGGTCTTACATCTAGAATGGGGGAGGAGGTTTAATAGATCCTCTAAATCTTATTCTTTTTCTTTTCTTGCTAAGTGATTAGCATATAATAGAATCAATCCATGCACAACGGAATAGGTTAGGATCCTCTTCAAGGATGTAACATTAAACACAGTTCTAACGTTAGATTAGTTGCAAGCAGATATAGTAGTTATATTACTGAATGTAAATGACATAAAGTAAGTGATCGATCATACCAGGGGTGTTAAGTGATTCAAAGACTAAATGCTTCTGCTCCACTCTTCTACTTCAATAAGCAGAGATTCCACTAAGGATTTGATTAACTTCGAATCACTTAGATTCCTTCAAGACCAGTAGCCTTGGAACTCTAGTTCACTAAGAACTCTTCAAGACCAGTAGCCTTGGAAACTGTAGACTAAGCCCAGCAGACTTAGAATCTCTTGTACCCTTTGGTACTCAGTAAGCCCAGCAGACTTAGAATATCTTGTACCCTCTGGTACTCAGCAAGCCCAGCAGACTTGACTTTGGTTTTGTCACAAAGACAAGGACCCCTCAGGCCCTGGATGTTTTGGATGGTTGTTTGTTTTAGTTGTTGAGCAGCTAAAATGACATTTAGCTTGTTCATCTTCTGGTACTTAGCAGCTCCTTGTGATCATTTGACATTCAGCATTAATACTTGATCACAACAGATGGACTGCTAAGAGGTACATTTGTTTTGACATCTTTATAAACATAACAGTCTGATTAATTTTCCTGGTGCTGCTGATCTGTGTAGTTGATGCTTGATTTCATCGGATATTCAACATAGCACAATATCACCACTTAGGTTCTGCTAAGTCTTGCATATCAGCTCGACTCCTTCTGGTACTTAGAAATCTTTAATCACTGGTTGTCTTGTGCATAGATTCAGTTATGCATCTTCTTCTCTTCAGCTTAGTGTGTTCATGGTGAAACGTAGAGTGGCTCTTGAGGTATACTTTCTGATCTGCCACTCTAGTTCTTATTTTCTTGGCCTTCTGGCTCTTAGCATGAATGCCACTCTGTTGGCATACTCCTTTGTATTGAGTGAAGCTTTTTATAGTGAGAGACCCCCATTAGATGTGATTCACTTATTCTTAGGTAGTCTTACTTTTATTCAGACCTTTTTCTGTTTAGCAAATTGAGTGAAGCTTTTATCTCTTTGAAGCTTCAAATCTTTATAGGTTCATCCATCAACTTCTCATTGGATTATAGCCGTTGAGAATGAAAAGCTTCAAACATTCTGAGTTCTTTGATGCAGACAAACTGAGTTGATATGACAGCTCCTTTTTAACTGGTATGACATAGCAGACTACTTTCTGATCTGACACTTTTGAAACGTCACTCTCAGCAGACTAGTTGGTAGTCACCTTTTCTCTTTCCTTTTGTTTCCTCGATCTAAACCAAGGATATTGGTGAGAGCATTGAGATTCTCAAACATCAACGTTCGTATGTCAGTCTTCATTTTTAGACATTGCTAAGACTCAATCACCAGACGAATGACCTCTACGATTCTGATGCTGACATTTATGTACTTGGTCGTAGTTTGTCTATGGGAATCGTGGAGTGATTTTTCTGGTCCACGATTCCCTTGACATTTCTACGATTCCGAAAGAGCTTGTTAGTTCCCAGTAGGCACAATATATCTAGAAGGGGGGTTGAATAGATCCTTTTTTATTTCAAATACTTTTTCTGATTCATTTTATATTGCTAATAATTTAGCATATGATAAACATAAGAATCTTTTCAAGCACAGTGGAATAAGTAAAAGATCCTCTTCATTGATATATTCATAATCATACATACATTGTTCGTAGAGTTAGTTCAGTGGTAAGTAGTTAAAACATACATAGCAAGTTATAGCAGTTAATATACATAAAGTAAAAGACACAAGGGGTTTTAAGTGGTTCAGAGACTCAAGCTCCTAATCCACTCTTCTGCTTTCAACTAGCAGGATTTCCACTATGGAAGGGCAGCACCCTGAATCACTAAGATTCCTTCAAGGCCAGCAGCCTTGGAACTTCAGTTCACTAAGAACTCTTCAAGGCCAACAGCCTTGGAACTTCATTTAGTCCCTCTAGACAAGGACCATTCAGGCCCTTGCTTCTTGTTGATGTTGTTGTTGGTGGTGCTGAGCTGCTAAGATGTCTTTAAGCTTGAACATCTTATGTACTTAGCATCTTGGCGTAGTCCTCTTGGCATTCGGCTTAGAGTTTGGACTACATCTTCTTTGGTGCAGCTACTCTTTGCTCTTTTCTGCTCAACTTCATTTGATATCAGCTATGCACCATCACCATCTGGAGTTGCTAAGTCTCTGAGCTTTTGGTAGACTTCGTCTGGCACTTAGCAATCCCTGAACCCTTCTTAAATGTTTTGCGTATATGATTCATACTTCGCTTTTTTAGCTTTTGGTTCATGGTGATCTGTAGAGTGGCTCTCTTGATCTTCTTTGTACTCTGCCACTTTTCTGAATGCTATCTTCTTGGCCTTCTCGGCTTTTAGCTTAGCTGCCATCTTCAGTGGCATTCTCATCTTTGTTGAGTGAAGCTTTAGTTTGTTTAAGTCTTTCTTCAAAGCTGCTTCAATTTCACCTTTGTAGCCTCACTATCACTGAGACTTGATCTGTTTAGCTCTGGTGAAACTCGTAGAGTCAACAATATAGCATTCCAACAACTCAATAATTCTGTAACTTAGCAATCATCAACTTCTTTTGATCTTTGAAGCTCTGTTGATTTATACTCCTTCCCAATCTTCTCGTTGGAATGTAGTCGTTGAAAGCTATTTGAATTGCTTCGCAGATCTCGAGTTATTTAGTGCAAATGTGACACATCCTTTTTTCTGACTTTCTGACACTGCAGTCTACTGTTTCACCTACCCCATCAAAGATGTCACTTTTATATCTCGGGCAGGTAGTCAACTTTATTTCTTTCTTCTGACTTCTCGATCAGAGGTTGTCCTTATGCATTGATGCTCTCAATAAGCTCTATTCAAATATCAATCTTCAGATTTAGCCGTTGCCAATGCCTCAATCTTCAGCTGTTCAAACTCTATGATTCTGATGCATATCATCTTGGACCTGATCGTAGTGTCTTATTGACTGTTGTTTCTTGACTTGTAGAATTAACACTACGATCTTGAAGAGTGTTCATTGGATCCTCAATGTAGAACACCTTTTCTTTCTTTTATGTAGTGCTTCAACTCTTTTGTTTGCTTCAACTGATCTCAGACACTGATGGCTTGTTCCTTGTTCTGGCCTCTTCTGAATAGCAAGACACTTCATATTTGTGGCATGCCTAGCTCGCTTTTTCCTTGTGATCTCCCGTTCACTTATCATCAATGGACTGACCCATGCTTAATCACTTTAGCCTTGTTCTTTAGCAATTGACCAGTATCTCTGTGTACATTTCATCAGTTCCTTCTTTGCTTTGGCAAACACTATGATCCTGGTTGACCCTAAGATCGTTGTCTTCTGTTCATTTGACAACAACTGCACTCGCTGACTTTTACTCAATCAGTCACTTTGAATGGCGTCTTCTTCTGATCAACTTATGGAAGACTACATCTTAAATGGCTTCACAACTCAATCTGAATGTTGATTGGGTTGGTGCTTAGATCTTCTGTTAGCTTGCATGCCATTCGTTGATTGTTCTCTGGTTTCCCTTAGGTGGGATGTATCTTTGCAGTGCCAACCAGAGGCTTGGTTCCTTTGGATATTCTGGGAATTCTCAATTGTTGAGAATCGTATTTTCTCTACGATTCTGCCTTGGTATTGTGAGCACATCTGTTGAGGTCTTAGTTCTGCACTCTACGATTCAGCTTCGGTTGTGCAGACACTACGACTCCGAGATCAGATCTTAACACTCTACGATTTCTGTCATTGTCCTTGTTGTCTTCATCTGACCTTGCTCGACTACGATCTCTGCCTCTGATATGATCTGTAGACTCTACAACTCTAAGTGTAGTCTATGATTCTTGACTTGGCTTCTACATCAGTAGACTCTACGACTTCGAGTGTAGTCTACGATTCTTGACTTGGGTTTGGTAGATGCTTTGTCGGCTCATAAGAAGGCTGTCTCTACGATTCTAAACATGACTTCCTCAGCAGACTACGGCTCTGAGAAAGTTCTTCTCGACACACTACGATCCTTCCTCGTTTTTCCTGGCAGTGTACGAGCTCCAAGATCTACAATCTTGCAGACTACGATTCTGCCTCAATAGCTCTCGAGTTTTCCTTGACTCTGCTGGCATACTACAATTTCAGTGCGAAGGTTCTAATTTAATCGACAAGCCTATCTATTACATTATAAGATCAACCTAACATGCTTGATCTTTCTATATTTATAGTCCTTGTACATCATTTCTTTTTAAGGACTTTACAAAGTCAAGTTTTGCTTATGTAGGATCAACTCTAACATATTTGATCAATTCATTCTAAGTCCTTGTACATATGTTTCTATAATCTATCAAAGGACTTTTTATGACTTTTCTTAATGCAAGCATACTTGCATATTCATTCATATATATATCATAATCAAATCATATATAAATAGAATATCATTCACATGCTTATTCCCGATAATCTCCCCTATTTGATTATGATAAAAAATAATAAGTGCATATGCATGTTATGAATGAGTCTTATATACAGTGAGCAAGTGTATTTCTAAAACAGATAATCATGAATGTCATTTATAATAATATGGAATTTAATACACTATGTCATTTTACATCTTGGATCCAGGACATACCTAATGGTAAGAGATGTACATCTTTGGCTCCATATGTGTGTCCAGGATGTCTTGTTAATCAGTTATTCATCTATTTGATTTCTTTGCTCCTGCTCCCCCTGGGATGCTGACTTTATTTCTTTTGTCTCCTCCTCTGCAGATGTATGTTCCTCTTCTTCTTTTGGCTCCCCCTCAGCCTTTGCAGATACATCCTTTGCCTCCCCCTCAGATGATGACCCAGCTTCTTCTTCTATTGTCTTCTTCTTTGTCTTCTTATCTTGTTTCCTTCTGCTCTCCTTGCCCTTTGTTGAATGCCTTGTCTTCTTGTCTTGTTTCCTTCTGCTCTCATTGCCCCTTGTTGAATGCCTCTTACTCTGCCTCTTTCTATGCCTCTTTTTCTCCCCCTTTTTGTCATTAATCACGTGGGAGAGCTGCTCCATGTTGGACATTAGTTGCTCCATCAGGTAGGAGGAGTTACCGACTTCAATCTTAAGTTCTTGTTGGCTCAGCTCAAGTTGTAGAGAGAAAGACTGATTCAGATTGTCAATCTTGTCAGAGAGGGCTTGGATTTACTCTTTATTATCCTTCTGTGCTCGTAGAGCTTCTTCCTTCTGTTTATTTATAGTCTTCAGATAGATTTGATCTATTTCTTTGATTTTGAGAGATATGTCAGACATAGCAGCTTGAAGTCCGTCTTGGACTGAATTATCTCTTGTTGTTGTCAACTTCTTTGACTCTTCATTGATTTGAGATATCTTCTCAACCAGTTCATCAGAATTTTTCAATAGCTCCTTCTCCATGGGAATTTGGTTATCTGGTTGGGCAGCCTCTTGTTGAACACCATATTGGACTCTACGATTTTCATCCTTGGACAGATTTTTGAAAGTGTTGAGAATCTGAAAAATCGTTGATTACCAATCGTTATTGGAGGATGAAGGAATGTCGGGTAATGGTGCTTGAGCAGATGGAGGCTTCCCATTTTGGACTTGAACACCATTAGTAGTAGAGTAAATAGACTCTACGATTATCTCCTTGGTCATGATCCTTCTTACTTTAGAGTCCACTCTACGATTATAAGGAATATAGTGGTTTTCAGCATGTCTGTAGACTTTGTAGTGAAGCTAGTCTTTGTTCATCATTGTTGCATAACTCTTCACCCTTGGGAAATTCTGAGCTACCAGTTCTTGGTTTGGAATTTCTAGAGTTACTTCTGGTGGTTCATTCGAGACTTCCTCTGCTATTTTCCTGTTAATCCTAGCTGGAGAAACGACAGGATGGTCTTCTGGTTCCTCTGATTCCTGATGTCTAGAATTAGAATCTTTCTCCATTTCCTCTCTTTACGAGCTTCGAAACATTCGATCAAATCCATCAAAGAATCCTTTCACAGATTTCATTTCCGTAATCTTCTTCAAAGAAGATCTTCCTTGGATTCATCTTCTTCATTACTGGTCCCATCTTCAGCACTTTCTTCCTGTGATTCAGATTCATCATCGCTTAATTCGATGACTGCAGTAGAGTGATCACTTTTCTTTTTGGAGGCAAATTTAGTTAGTAGTCTGTAGCTCTTTCTCCTCTTTGGAGGTTCAACTATAGGAGAGTTAGACTCTTCTTCCTCTTCAGACTCTAAGACCTCAGGATCAGAAGACGAACTTCCTTGAGGTTCAGCATTGGCAGGGGCAGGTATTTCTTCTTCAGACTCAACATCTTTTGAACCATCATGTGGGTTTGTAAGAGTAGTTGCAGTAGGAGGTGCAGTTGAGTCAATTTGTAACCTTTCTTCATCATCAGAGTGGATGCTCTGAGAGTTAGCCATAGGGCTTGTATATTCTTCTTTACTATCGAAGTTGGCTATTTCTTTCACAGACTCGGCTTTTTCTTCATTGCTGGACTTGCTCTTTGAGGGTTCAATCTTAGAGCTTTTAGTTCCCTTCACATCTTCTAACTCTACGTCCTCTTCTTTGTTGGATGGACTTTCTTGGGGAACAGGAACTAATTTCTTCATCATTTTTGCTTTCTTCTTGGGTGGCTCTTGGAGTAGTCTGTTACTCCTTCTTCTTTTTGGGGTTTTAGTAGTTGATGTTGGTTCTTCAAATGCTCCTTGTCAGTGGAGAAATGGCTTGATGAAGCCTTTGTATTCTTCACATTCTTAGACTTCTTCTTTGTCGGTGTTGCAGCAACTAATGCAAAGTCATCAGATTGAGAGTTTTCCACTTCTTCTACCTTCCTCTTCTTGACAGAGACCTTGCTGTTGCTCCCAGTTGTTATTAGCCTCTTGTTCTCCTTGGGATTTTTCTTCCAATTTATAAACAACTGTGGAGACATTACTTTATGAACATTAATAATTTCGCCCTCATCCTCCTTAATTTTATTCTTCAACTTTTTCTTCAAGATGATATTTAAAAACCTTCCATGAAAAACCTTTGTGAGTGGTTTTTCAGTTAACCTTTTCTTTTCTTCCTTATCCAGCCACTTAGACATATGATCAAGCAGGATAGCTCCAAAGTTGATGTGTTCCTTCAGGACTATAGTAGACATGATCTTCAGTTGTATGTCAATCACAGTATTATGTGCAGTGTCTTTGCATAAGATACATTTACCCACTATTTCAGCAAGGAACTCGAATTCTTCAGGAAACTCCTTTTTCTTCATGTCATTCGTATAATGGTTTCTTTTTAGATTGCATAATCTTCTTAGCTTTTTCTGTGTCGATCTCTTCCAGGCATTTCAGATCTCGGTCAGGGAGGCCTAAGTATTGATTGATGTCAGAAGAATTTAGCTTCAGAATCTGACCCATAACCTTGGTGGAGAGGATTCCAGAATTACTATTGTGTTTGAGTAAAACTTCTTTGTGTCACCATATATTCGTGTATTCCGCCTCTGTACATTCGAGAATCCACCTTCTTCACAAAGTTCAAGAATATCCTCAACTTCTTCTTCTCGATTTTTCAAACGCTCTTGTTCCGAAATGAATGCCGTTGATTACTCGCTAATCTGCCATTTGAGGAGTTCAAGAATATGGGTATTTGTTTTAGGGAGTCTTATGAGAGATAGTTGATGTGACGCCCCCAAAATAGGTATACATCACCCATTCGAGAGTTGTCAATACATGGTATGTAAACAACTACAACTTTATTATTACAACAAAGAAAAGCTGTGAGTTTGAATACAATTATTATCTTCTAGACAATATCTATACTCAAATAAATCCTCATCGCATTTATTGATACATTATTTTACAAAAATGGTGAGGACTACTAAACAACTCTCTCTAGAACCTTCATTCCATACCCCGACTAAGTACTCACTATATTCTCGCCTCCCGAGAAGAAAAATGGAACAAAAAGAAAAAAGGGTGAGCTCAACTAGCCCAATAAAGAATATTATGACTAAGATAATATACAACAAATTATCGTTAGTCTTCAACAGGAAAAAAATCTAATAGAATACAATAGACAACAAGTATTAAATCAATATTCGCAATGAAATAATAATTCATTAGAAGAGTTAAGTAGAGAATGCAAACTACTATCTTCTATGTATGAATTTAAAAGTTCATCGCCTATCTTTTATCCCCTCAGAACATCAATCAATATATATCTGAATTAAATATTCATCTTTGCACTACAAAGCCAAAGATATTCATCACCGGTCATGTTCATCTAAACACCTGTTCATCTTTGCACTACGGGCCAAAGATATTCATCAGAAATCATTCATCTTTGCACTACAGGCCAAAGATATTCAATAATATCATCATTTAAGACTGAGGATGATGAAAAATATTTTTAAAGAAACGAATCCAGTGAAACAAAATGACAAGGATTAAGGATTCGTACTTTGTTTTATCCATGTCCAAAAATACCTCAAAAATAATCATAGTGGTGTAAAATTCAAGAATGATCAAAATATGGATACAATCAAAGCTAGTATCCACAATAGATATTTTAGACGAAAAGGGAAAATTTTCATTTTTCGATGAATAGTCTTGAGATTCGTGAATAAGGTCGATACGTGAATAAAGTGTCAGATACGTGAATAAGAATCTCAACACCAAAAGTTCCAAATTTGATAAGAACTTCAGATCAATATTTCAAAGATAATGATATTGAAGAAATAATATCATTACGAAAAAAATAATATCCCTTACCTCGAAAGATCAAGACTTCAAATGAAACACCTGGATATAGGTTATGACTTGAACTTGCACCGTATAGAAATACTCAAAATATACTCAAAATACTCACAAGAATACGCTCGATAATATAGAGAGAAAACTTCAGCTTCGTGTAATTTTCAATTCTAACCCACGCACCCTATTTATAGAAAATGCTTAGAACACCAAAGCAGAAAATTTAATAAAATATTAATATATATAATTTTTATTCCAACAGACACTTATTTTGCTTCAAAACCTCAACCACCAAACAGCCCACCTCACAAGACTTGCACAAAAAACGTTTTTGTTATTTAAATTATTTTAAACTTCCAAAAATCAATTATTTCGGAGCTTCAGAACTTCAATAATTCACAATAAATAGCCCTTTTGTTAGAAAATTTGAAACTCGTGACTCTTTATAGGAAATTCAATTCTCTACAACTTTACAGAAGAAAGTTTTTCCAAATTCCAAACAGAAATTGACCGAAATCCACAAACGGGCGATTTTACAAGCTATAATCAAATTTCAATCAAGAAATGGGGTCCACCGACACATAAAACATGCTTTAAATATTTTTGGTAACAAAAATACTCCTCCTCCACAGATACTCATATATCCCACATTTATCGTAAAAATATCATCATTATTATATTATTAAAATATAATAATATATTTAAATAAATTATTTTATCGTAAAAGATAAAATTTCAATTTTCAACAATTGTCACATTAAAATTTTCTCATCTATATCCACATAAAATCAATATTTTCCTCATCATATGAATCAATAATTAATTATTCACAAATAATATTACGTAATCACAATATCGACAACCAAAGCAGCTTCCTCAGGAAAGAGGGGGCTTTTCAATAAGAATTTCTCCTTATCATGCGCCGCAATTAGGTGACTAAACCTCTCCTTAAATGTAACTTTCTAGACATTGCCAATAATGTTATCTAATAATATTATTCGGATAATATGAATTATTGCTTCGATAATGAAAAATACTTGTGTAATGACAATTATCAAAAACAATGAATATAAAATATCAACGCAAAGAATTATTAAATCAATAAAATATCGAATAAAGAATTATCAGAACCATTATTGAGTAGTGCCTTCACGTAAAAAATCAATAATTGTGCAATACCGTAATGCTACTTTGTGTTTTAACCAATTTAGTATTTTAACAAGATTAATTCAGAATAACTACGCCAAGTTATTTTTATACAACTTATATTTGTCGCTTTCTTCATCCAATCGCTTTGCTTATGAACACGAGACATACTTGGCAATGAAAGTTTAGTCTTTAGGCTACAAATCCCTACTCGATCGAGGATTAAAATGGGCCAATGAATCGAGGATCGAGCTTTCCACTTTTTCCAAATCTCGTAACTCCTTTCCATGGAGCAACACGTAATAACATACGATCTCCAATATCGAATTCCACATCCTTTCGATGAAGGTCAAAGATAACTCTTTTGTCGATCTTGTGAGGTTTTTATATCGTTGTCGAATCGTTCAAATCTTTTTCGTAGTCATACGTATCAACTCCGGTCCCAACAATGTTGCTTCACCCACCTCATCCCAGCATACTGGAGAATGACACTTTCTTCCATACAACGCCTCAAATGGAGCCATGCCAATACTTGCTTGATAACTCATTATTGATAAAAACTCCACCAACTGGTAAGAACTTGTCCCAACTTCCTTGAAGTCAAGGACACACAGAGTCTTTATAAATCTTCCAGAGTTTGAATAGTCCTCTCTTGATTGTCCGTCCGTTTGAGGATGGTATGTTAAACTAAATCGTAAGTTCGTGCCCATAGCTTTTTTGCAACTAACCCAAAATCGTGAAGTGAATCTTGGGTCACGATCGTAAACTATGGATACTGGCATACCATGCGCCTTTACAATCTCGCTTATGTACATACAAGCAAGACGCTCAAGTGTATAAGTTTCTCTTATTGGTAAGAAATGAGCAGACTTGGTCAATCTATCAACAATGACCCAAATTGCATCTATGCCTTGAGAAACCTTGGGAAGACCAGTAACGAAATCCATGGTAATGTGCTCCCACTTCCATTCTAGAATTTCAAGTGATTGCAAAGGACCTTTTGGTACTTGATGCTCTGCCTTGACTCGTTGACAAGTTAGACACCTTGATATAAACAACGTTCTATCTCTCTTCATATTACCCCACCAAAATGTATATCGAAGATCATGATACATTTTGGTACTCCCAGGATGGATTACAAACGGTGTGTTGTGCGCCTCCATCATGATTTTATACTTTAAATCAGGGTCATTAGGAACACAAAGTCTAGATTTGACTCGAAGTATTCCTTCTTCATCGATTCTTGCTTCCTAAGATAGCACCTTCTTGTGACTTTCTTCCTCATACGCATCACTCCAGTCTATAGTTTGTGCAGCTTTAACTTTATCAATTAAAGTCGGTTCTACTCATATGTTCGCCATCATCACATGGGTCCCTGGAGTCTTTAACTCTATCTCCATCCTTTGCAAGTTGCACAAAATGGGCCTTTGCGTTGATAATATAAAGCACTCGCATTCCAAGATATGATCTTCTACTTAATGCGCCATCTACCACGTTAAGCTCGCTTCCGGATGGTATTGGATGGTATTATCATAATCTTTCAACAGTTCAAGCCAACGTCTCTGTCGCATGTTGAGTTCCTTTTGAGTGAAGAAATATTTGAGGCTTTTATGATCCGTAAAGATCTCCACTTTCTCCCCATACAAGTAATGCCTCCAAATCTTTAGTGCAAAAACGACTGCTGCCAACTCTAGATCATGAGTAGGATAATTCCTCTCATATTCTTTGAGTTGTCGTGAGGCATAGGCTATGACTTTCCCATGTTGCATGAGAACACAACCTAACCCTTTGCCCAAAGCATCACTGTAGATGACATATCCAGATGGTATTGTCAAAACAGGTGCTGAAATGAGTCTCCTCTTAATTTCTTGAAAACTCTTCTCACATTCCTCACTCCAACCGAATTTTGTATCTTTTCGAGTCAGCTGAGTTAATGGAGTAGCGATTGGAGAAAATCCTTCCACGAATCTCCGATAATAACCAGCTAAGCCGAGAAAGCTACGTACTTCGGCCACTGATTTGGGTTGCTCCCAGCTTTGAATAGCTTCGATCTTTGTTGGGTCAACAGATATTTCATGACTTGATACTACGTGCCAAAGGAATGCTACTTCCTCAAGCCAGAACTCGCATTTCTTCAACTCGGCATAAAGCTTATATTCACAAAGTTTTTGGAGTATCAGCCTCAAGTGTTGCTCATGATCTTCACGGATTTTGGAATAAATAAAGATGTCATCATTAAAGACGACCACAAAGTGATCCAAATATTCCTTGAATACTCAGTTCAACATATCCATGAAGGCAGCAGGAGCATTAGTCAATCCAAAAGACATGACTAGGAATTCATAATGCCCATACCGGAGTTCGAAGCCGCCTTTGAATGTCATCTGGTATTAATCTTCAATTGGTGATATCCGAATGAAGATCAATCTTTGAAAAGAATTTGGCGCCTTTGCAACCGGGTCAAACAGTCATCAATACGTGGCAATGGGTACCTATTTTTGATGGTGACATGATTCAACTCCCGATAATCAATACAAAGTCGCATACTCCCATCTTTTCTTCTTCACGAAATAGTAACAGAGCACCCCAAGGAGAAGTACTAGGACGAATAAAGCCAATGTCTAACAATTCCTGCATTGGGGTCTTTAACTCCTCGTTCAATAGAGCCATTCGATATGGGGCTTTGGAAATGGGTTTTGTACCAAGTTCAAGGTCGATACAAAATTCAATTTCACGCCTGGGGTAGTAGGCCGTAAGTTCTTCGTGGAATACGTCGAGAAATTCATTAACAATAGAAATATCATTCAAAACCGATGTATTTTTTGTTTAGATCCGTGACATGAGCTAAGAAAGTTTGACATCCATTTTTCAATAAACGAATAGCTTTATGGCTTGAGATGACAGTGATTGATTTTAATGGTTTGGTTGCTTGAATTCGCATAATAGGTTGGTTAGGAATATGAAAGCTAACAACCTTACGAAAATAATCAATTTTTGCATGATGAGTAGTTAACCAATCAATCCCTAGAATTACATCAAATGCAAGTATTTTCAATGATATAAGATCGACAGGTAATGTGAGGGTACCGATTTGAACCAAACAAGACTTATAAACAATGGTATATAAGGTATATAAGGAGAAATAAAAAAATGGGTAGAACCGGTATCAAATAAGGTATATACTTTGCTAGAGTTTATGATAAGCTTACCCGTGATGACCTCATTCGGGTTCCTTGCTTTCTGGGAGGTCACGACAAACGCTTCTCCTCTGCACTCATCGCTTTTGACTTTTCTAGTATGCCCTTTGGTGCCTCCATCCTAGTCGAACACGTCTTCTATGAACGACAAAATTGGGCTAGGTGACCTTCTCTTCCACAATTATAACAAGATTTGACTCGGCATCGCGCTTGAGCTTTGACCGATGTGTCCCTCCCTCCGCATTTGAAAAATATGATAGGTGGTCGCTTCTCTTTTCTTAACAACTGCATCGTGCCGACGCGTCTTTCCATCATTGTTGAATCTCCTCTTCTTGAAATGTCCATTCTTATTGTTTTGGCATGATTACCACCAAGTGGTTACCATTTCGGCATGTTGATTCTCCACGCTTATTGTCACCACTTCGATGATCGCTATCACTAGTATTATCATTTTTTCTACCGCTTCTCTTTTTGGTTGGGTTGACTCATTATCGCGCTCCAATAATCGAGCCCTATTAACAACATCCTAATACAAACACGCTTTATGAGAGATAAGATATTGACGATCTCGGGTTTCAAACCACTTAGAAACATTTAAGGCCATTCTCTCCTTATTATCAACCAAATGGGACGAAACCGGATAACTCGGCAAACTTGGCTTCAGTATTGCGACACGGGCCATGTTGTTTTGCTCCACTTGATGAACTCTACCTCTTTCATGTGACGAATACTTTCGGAAAGTACTTTTCATTGAACAATTCTTGAACTTCTCCCAAGTCATCTTCATCATGCGGCGAGTTGAGTACGCTTTACGATTCCCACCAAGAATCTGCCTCTGCCACACAACATGAAGGTGGCAAAGGAACCTTTTGCTCCTGGAGCATCCCAAGACATCAAATATCTTGTTGATCCGCTTTATCCACGCCTCGCTTTAAGTGGTTTTGGCTCTCCAAAAAATCACCGGTCCCAGCTCCTTAATCGATTAGCGATGATCGTCCGAGAGTTGTCGATTTTTCCACCTACATTTTAGATGTAGCCGCTCTTTCGATGTTGCATGAATTGCATAAAGCCTCTGAACATTCCATCGTTCATCATTTGGTCAGTGTTGTTGTTTGCCTGAGGAATGTCGCCTTCCTGGTGCACATTATCCTGATTATTGATCTATGGAGACTCAACGGTCTCCTGTGCTCCATTGATATTCTCAACATTCTCGGATGTCATTTTTAAATACTGCCACAAAACAAGGATTAAATAACATATCACATATTATCCCTATACTCTGACCGACCAATTAAATATCAAATAAACTTAAGTAGGCCAAACTAGCGAAAGAATTCCCCGTCTCTCCCCTCCTAGTTCTTATCTCATATCTCAGCTGTGACACCCCCAAAATAGTTATACATCACCCATTTTGAGTCGTTAATAACATGGTACAAAAACAACTACAACTTTATTAATACAACATAAAAATTGTGAGTTTAAATACAAATATTTCCATCTAGACAATATTCACACCCAAATAAGTCCTCATTACAATTATTGATAAATAATTTTACAAAAATGGTGAGGACTACTGAAACAACTTCTAGAATCATCATTCCACACCTCGACTAGTACTCGCTACATTCTCGCCTCCTGAGAAGAAAAATGGAATAAAAAGGAAAAAGGGTGAGCTCAACTAGCCCAATAAAGAACATTATGACTAAGATAATATAGAACAAATTATCGTTAGTCTTCAACAGGGAAAAATCTAAGAAAATATAATAGACAACAAGTTTCAGATCAATATTCACAGCGGAAATAATAATTCATAGAAGAGTTACGTAGAGAATGAAATCTACTATTACCTATGAATTTAACAGTCCATCATCAATATTTTATCCCTGTGACATCAATCAATATTCATCTTGAATCAAATTTTCATCTTTGCACTACAGGCCAAAGATATTAATCAGTCGGTCATGTTCATCACAACACCTGTACATCTTTGCACTACGCCCAAATATATTCATAAGAAAATAGACCATCTTTGTACTACGAAAAAAGATATTCAAAGAATACCATCATTTAGGACTGAGGATGATGAAAAATATTTTAAAGAAAACGAATCCAGTGAAACAAAAGAACAAATATTAAGTATTCGTACTTTAAACAATCCTAGTTCAAAAATACTTCATAAATAACCATAGTGGAGTAAAATTCAAGAATGATCAAAACATGGATACAATCAAAGCTAGTATTCATAATAGATATTTTGGACAAAATATGAAAATTTAATTTTTCTGTGAATAGTGTCGTATTCGTGAATATTACCGTATACGTGAATAGTGTCGTATACGTGAATAGTAACCCCGACACTAAAAGACAAGAATTTCACAAGAAAAATACTCCCAATATTCCGGCATAATGATATTGAAAGAAATAATATCATTTTCAAAAAAAATAATATCCCTTACCTCGAAAAGATAAGACTGACCGAATATCGGATATAGTCTTTGAAGGAACTTGCAGACCAGATAGCAACACTCAAAGTATTAAAATACTCACAAGAATACGCCGATAATATAGAGAGAAAGAGATAGAAAACTTCAGCTTTACGGTGTGATTTTCAATTCTAACCTAAGCACCTATTTATAGGAAAATGCTTAGAACACTAAAGCGTAAAATTTAATAAAATATTAATATATATTTATTAAATTCTTACGCATTACATAATCTCGATTCAAAACATCACCACCAAGAGTGACCCACCTCACCTAAATAAAAAAATGTTTTTCTTATTAAAAATATTTAAAACTTCAAAAATCTATTATTCTGGAATTTCGAAACTTCAATAATTCACAATAAATAGCTCTTTTGTCAGAAAAATTCGAACATTATGTCTTTTACATAGGAAATTTAATTCTCTACCACTTTGCAGAAGAAAGTTTTTACAAATTCAAAACAGAAGTTGACCGAAATCCACAAACGAGCGATTTACATGCAATAATCAAATTTCAGTCAAGAAATGCACCCATAAACATGTTTAACATGTTTTAAATAATTTTTGTAACAAAAATACTCTTCCTCCTCATATACTCATATATCCCACATTCATCGTAAAAATATCACCATTATTATATTATTCAAATATAATAATATATTTAAATGAATTATTTTATCAGAAAAAGATAAAATATTAATTTTTAACAATTGTCACATTAAAAAATTTCTCTATCTATATCCACATAAAATGAATATTTTCGTCACCATATAAATCAATAATTAATTATTCACAAATAATATTACAGAATCACAATATCGACAACCGTGCAGCTTCAGAGAAGAGGGGCTTTCCAATAAGGATTTCTCCTTATTGGCACGCAATTAGATGACCAAACCTCTCCTTAGACAGAACTTTCTAGACATTGCCAATAATGTTATCTAATAATATTATTCAGATAATATGAATTATTTCTCCGATAATGGAAAATACTGTGTAGTGACAATTATTGAATAACAGTAATATAAAATATCAATGCAACAATTATTGAATCAATAAAATAAAATATTGAATAAGAATTATCGTAATAATTATTGAGTAGTGCCTTCTTACGTAAGAATCAATAATTGGTGCAATACCGTAAAGCATCGTGTTTTTAACCAATTTAGTATTTTAACAAGATTTACTAGAATAACTACGCCTGCTTATTTATAAACAACTTATATTTGTCGCTTTCTTCATCCAATCGCTTTTCACATGGGGCCCATTATTAAGGTCGCTACTTGTCAGATTTAATATTCTCCTACCAGAAGAATATTCCACGACCAATCGAATATTCTCCGACAAAATGAATATTTTATAACCACTTGCTTATTTGAAATATTTATGCATTTTACCCATAACTAACCACATTAATCAAATCAACCCTTACCATATCAAAATAATAAATAGAAGAAATTTAATTTTATTTAAAATAAGTTGGGGTCTTACAACCTCCCCTCCTTATGAAATTTCATCCTTGAAATTGACGTACGTACCTGGTGTTTCGAAAAGGTGAGGATACCTCGCTTTCATTTCTGTTTCCAACTCCTAGGTCATTTCCTCAATAGCATGGTTCCTCCACAAAACTTTGACTTGTGGTATGACCTTTGTGCGTAGGACATGCTCCTTCCTATCCAAGATCTTGACAGGTACCTCCTCGTACGTTAAGTCTTCGGCTATTTCGTCCGGTTCCAACTCAATGATGTGGTTCGGGTCTTTCACATATTTACGAAGCACAAATATGTGAAAAATAATATGAACACGAGAAATACTTGGAGGTAACGCGAGTCTATAGGCTACATTTCCTACTCGGTCAAGAATCTGAAATGGACCAATAAATAGTTGATTCAGCTTTCCTCTTTTCCCAAATCTTATAACTCCCTTCCATGGAGCAACTCGCAACAATACATGATCCCCAATACTAAATTCCACGTCCTTTCGATGAAGATCCACATAATTCTTTTGTCGATCCTGTGCCATTTGTATATGTTGTCGAATCATTTAGATTTTTTTCGTAGTCATACGTACCAAATCGGGTCCCAACAATGTTGCTTCACCCACCTCATCCCAACATATTGGAGAGCGACACTTTCGTCCATACAATACTTCAAATGGGGCCACACCTATACTTGCCTGATAACTGTTGTTGTAGGAGAATTCCACCAATGGTAAATACTTATCCCAACTCCTTTGAAGTCAGGACACGTAGTCTTAATAAATCTTCAAGAGTTTGAATAGTCCTCTCGATTGTCCGCCTGCTTTGAGGATGGTATGCCGAATCAATCAGAAAATCAGCGCCCATAGCTTTTTTACAAGCTAACCCAAAATCTTGAAGTGAATCTTGGGTCACGATCCAAAACTATGGATACTGGCATGCCATGAAATCTCACAATCTCATTTACATACATACGAGCAAGACGTTCAAGGGAATAAGTCTCCCGTATCGGCAAGAAATGAGTAGACTTGGTTAATCTATCAACAATAACACAAATAGCATTTATGCCTTGAGAAACCGTAGGAAGACCCGTAACGAAATCCATGGTAATGTGTTCCCACTTCCATTTCAGAATCTCAAGTGGTTGTAATGGACCCTTAGGCACTTGATGCTCCGCCTTTACACGTTGACAAGTTAAACACCTCGAGATAAACTTCGCAATTTCTCTCTTCATATTGTTCCACCAAAATGTATGTCGAAGATCACGATACATTTTGGTACTTCCAGGATGAATTACAAACGGTGTATTGTGTGCCTCCATCATGATCTTGTACTTTAAATCATAATCATTAGGAACACAAAGTCTGGAGTGGACTCGAAGTATTCATTCTTCATCGATTCTTGCCTCTGGGATAACACCTTCTTGTACCTTCTTCTTCATACGGATCAGCTCCGGGTCTGTGGCTTGAGCAACTTTAACTTTATCGATTAAAGTTGGTTCTGTGCGTATACTTGACATCATCGTATGGGTCCCGGGAGTCTTGAATTCTATCTTCAACTTTCGTAAATCACACAAAATGGGCCTTTGTGTTGACAACATCGCACTCGTTCCCGCATATGATCTTCTACTCAACGCGTCAGCTACCACGTTCGCTTTTCCAGGATGGTATTGAATGGTATGGTCATAGTCTTTCAATAGCTCGAGCCAACGTCGTTGCCGCATGTTGAGTTCTTTTTGAGTGAAAAAATATTTGAGGCTTTTATGGTCTGAATATATCTCCACTTTTTCCCCATATAAATAGTGCCTCCAGATCTTTAGCACAAAAACGACAGTCGCCGACTCTAAATCATGAGTAGGATAATTCCTCTCATATTCTTTAAGTTGTCGTGAGGCATAGGCTATGACTTTCCCATGTTGCATGAGAACACATCCTAACCCTTTGTCCGAAGCATCATCAGAGATAACAAATCCATCCGAACCGCATTTGTATTGTCGTAACAGTGCCAAATGAGTCTCCTCTTAAGTTCTTGGAAACTCTTCTCGTATTCCTCGCTCCATACGAATTTTATATCTTTCCGAGTCAGCTGAGTTAATGGAGTAGCGATTCAAGAAAATCCTTCCACGAATCTCATATAATAACCAAATAAGCCCGTAAAGCTACGTCTTCATCCACCGACTTTTATTGTTCCCAACTTTGTATTGCTTCAATCTTCATTGGATCAACAAATACTCCATGTTTTGACACCACGCGCCCAAGGAATGCTACTTCCTCGAGCGTAACTCGCATTTCTTCAACTCGGCATATAACTTATTTTCACGAAGCCTTTGAGTACCAAATTTCAAACGATGCTCATGATCTTCACGGCTTTTTTGAATATATGAGGATGTCATCAATAAAACAACAACGAATCGATCTAAATAATCCTTGAATACTTGGTTCATCATATCCATGAAAGCCGCAGAGCATTAGTCAATCCGAAGACACGACTAAGAATTCATAATGCCCGTCTTCAATTTCAAGGCGCTTTTGAATATCCTCGCCTCTTATCTTCACCGATGATATCCGAACGAAGATCGATCTTTGAAAAGAATTGTGCTCTTTGCGGTCTCGGTCAAACAGGTCATCAATACGAGGTAACAGATACCTATTCTTGATGGTGACATGGTTCAATTCCCGATAGTCAATAAAAAGTTGCATACTCCCGTCTTTCTTCTTTACAAATAAAACAGAAGCACCCTAAGGAGATGTACTAGGACAAATGAAACCGATGTCCAACAACTCCTGTAGTTGGACCTTTAACTCCTGAAGTTCAATGGAAGCCATTCGATATGGGGTTTTAGAAATGGGCTTTGTACCAGGTTCAAGATCAATAAATAATTCAACTTCACGTTCTAGTGGTAGACCGGGAAGTTCTTCAGGAAACACGTCAGGATCCATAACATGGGCTAAGAAAGCTTGACATCCGTTTTTCAATAAACGAATAGCTTTATGACTAGATATGACAGTGATTGATTTTAATGGTTTAGTTGCTTGAATTCGTACAATAGGTTGATTAGGAATATGAAAACTAACAACCTTACGAAAACAATCAATTTTGGCATGATGAGTAGTTAACCAATCAATCCCTAAAATCATATCAAAAGCAAGTATTTTTAAAGAAATAAGGTTAACAGGTAATGTGATGGTGCCAATTTGGATCAAACAATATTTATAAACAGTGGATGTGATGAAAGTTTCTCCTAACGGAGTCTCCACAGATAAATCAAAGTCTAATTTCTCCGGAGTTAAGTTTAAACATTGAGCACAAGTAGGAGAGATAAATGAATGGGTAGCACCGGTATCTAGTAAGGTATAAACTTAGCTAGAATTTATGATTAGCTTACCCAGAATCACCTCGCTTAGGTTCCTCGATTTTGACCACCACGACAAACGCTTCTTCCGTGAACTGCTGACTTTGACTTTTCTGGGACAACCTTTTGAGTCACCATCCCCGCTGGACTTAGTTTCGCTACAGTAAAATCTCGAACGATATGCCCTTCTTTTCCACAATTATAGCATACCTTGAACTGCTAGGCGCTTTGGGTGATATGTCCTCTCTTTCCACATTTATAAGATACGACCGGTGGTCGCTTCTCCTCCCTTAGAACCGCTTCTTCAGCCAGCTTTGACATCTTCACATGGTCATTGTTGAATCTCCTCTTTTTAAAATCTCCTCCCAACTCGCTTCTTCTATTCTCATGGTCATGATTTCCACCAGAGTGGTTACCGCCTTTGTCCGTATTCTTCTTTCTCCACTAGTTATCATTGTTCTGATGACTGCTATCACCAGTAAGATCCTAGTTATGGTCCCTCGGTTGAACGTACTCGTTGTCTCGCTCCAACAATTGAGCCCTGTTGACAACATTTGAATAGAGAGAAAATTTATGAGAAATGAGATACTGACGTATGCTAGGTTTTAAACCTCTCAGAAACATCCGCGTCATATGTTCCTCATTCTCCACCAAATGAGGTGCAAACCTTGATAACTCTGCAAACTTTGCTTCGTACTGGGACACCGTCATGTTATTTTGTTCCAGTCTAATGAACTCTACTTCCTTCATATGATGAATACTTTCAGAAAAGTACTTGTCATTGAACAGTTTCTGAAACGTCTCCCAAGACATGCTA
The DNA here is from genome assembly GCA_020205615.1 of Panax quinquefolius. Classification (NCBI taxonomy): domain Eukaryota; kingdom Viridiplantae; phylum Streptophyta; class Magnoliopsida; order Apiales; family Araliaceae; genus Panax; species Panax quinquefolius. Next base: position 149,834,941 of record CM035154.1, on the reverse strand, counting down.
AGTAAGTACGGGATGGGTACGCTTCACGATTCCCACCAAGAATCGCCTCATTACTTTAACATAAAGGTGGCGAATGGAACCTTCTGCTCCTCCGTGCATCCCAAGACGTCGAATATCTTGGTAATTTGCTTGACCCATGTCTCCGCCTTAATTGGATTCGGCTTTCCCCAGAATTTTGGTGGTCCCAACTCTTTGAACTGCTTAATTGTGACAAACCGTGCGTTGTTATCATTTCCACCTGTATTTTGTGCACAAGTCTCCCTCGTCTGATTTTGCATGAACTGCAAAAAGCTTCTAAACATCCCGTCGTTCATCATTTGCTCAGTGGTGTTGTTCATAGGAGGAACATTTCCAGCTTGTTGCATGTTCTCCTCGTTGGTGAGTAAAGGAGTCTCCATGGTCTCATTTACTCCAATGTTAACATTCTCCGTCGACATTCTCAAATACTGCCATAAAACAAGGGTTAATTAAAGAAATCAACATATCACATAATATTCCTATATACTAACCAACCAACAAATAAGCTTAGGTAAGACACACTAGCGAAGGTTTTACTCGTCTCTCCCCTCCTAGTTCTATTCCCTGATCTCCGTAGGAAATTTAATTCTCTACAAGTTTGCAGAAGAAAGTTTATACAAATTCCAAACAGAAGTTGACCAAAATCCACAAACGGGCGATTTACAGGCTATAATCAAATTTCAGTCAAGAAATGGGCCCACAAACATGTTTAACATATATTAAACAATTTTTGTAACAAAAATACTCTTCCTCCTCATATACTCATATATCCCACATTCATCGTAAAAATATCACCATTATTATATTATTAAAATATAATAATATATTTAAATGAATTATTTTATCAGAAAAAGATAAAATATTAATTTTTAACAATTGTCACATTAAAAAATTTCTCCATCTATATCCACATAAAATGAATATTTTCCTCACCATATAAATCAATAATTAATTATTAACAAATAATATTACGTAATCACAATATCGACAACCAGTGCGCTTCTCGTGAAAGAGGGGCTTTCCAATAAGGATTTCTCCTAATCATGCAATTAGATGACCAAACCTCTCCTTGTATGTAACTTTATGTATATTGCTAATAATGTTATCTAATAATATTATTCAGATAATATATGAATTATTATTGTCTGATAATGGAAAATAATACTGTAGTGACAATTATTGAATAACAAAGAATATAAAATATCAATGCAACAATTATTGAATCAATAAAATAAAATATTGAATAAGAATTATCGTAATAATTATTGAGTAGTGCCTTCTTACGTAAGAATCAATAATTGGTGCAATACCGCAGTACATCGTGTGTTTTTACCACCGAGTATTTTAACAAGATTTACTAGAATAACTACGCCATTATTTATAAACAACTTATATTTGTCGCTTTCTTCATCCAATCGCTTTACATTATGGGCCCACATTACAAGGTCATACTGTCGCATTTAATATTCTCCGACAAAGAAGAATATTCCACGACCAATCGAATATTCTCCTACAAAATGAATATTTTATAACCACTTGCTTATTTGAAATATTTGCGCATTTTACCCATAACTAACCACATTAATCAAATTAACCCTTACCATATCAAAATAATAAATAGAGGAAATTTAATTTTATTTAAAATAAGTTAGGGTCTTAGATCAGCTAGGGATCATATCCCTAAGCTTTGATACCAACTGTGATGCCCCCAAAATAGGTATACATCACCTATTCTGAGTCGCCAAATATATGGTACAGAATACAAATACAATCTTTAATATATAGCAAGAGAGCTGTGAGTTTTAATACAAATCGCCTTCTGTAGACGATATCCACTCTCGTAATAAGTCCTCATTACATTTATTATCACACTATTTAATGTAATAGTGAGGACTACTAATACTATCATCTCGACCATCACTCTATTCTCCGACTAGTCCCTGCCACGCTTCTCATTTCCTCAAGAGAAACAAAGAAAGAAAGGGTGAGCTCAACTAGCCCAAAGAAGAAATATTATGACTAAGATAATGCAAAATAAATTATCATTAGTCTTCAACAATGTTAAACCGATAAAATATAATAGACATCAAGTTTAATCTGCAATGAACAAGCAATCCATTAAAAGAGTCAAGTAGAGAATAAAATCTACTATCTTTTATGATTTAAAAGGTTTTTCATCATTTTTTTCAATGGGACTCAGCATAATATAAAATCCACATCATCCCTGCACTACGGTCAAGGATATTCATTAGTATCACAACCGCAAATTATCCATGCACTACGGGCCAAGGATATTCGTGTATTCATCAATGGTCATGATCATGCCAACAACTGTCCATCAATGCACTACGGGCCAATGAGGACTTTTACCACATCATTTGTAATATTACTACCATGATTACAATCAATAATCCCCTCGGTCATAATCATACTAAGTCCATCTATGCACCACGGGCCACAGTATGACTTTCAAAAAAAAATAAACATGAGGATGATGACAATGATATAAGAATTCAATAAAACAAGTTCAAGAATTAATTTATTCAGGAACTAATAACGTCCAAATTGTCAACATGATACTTCTTTGTAGAGTAAAATTCAAGAATGCTCAGAAGAATATTTCTATGAAAAGATACTGGATGAAGCGCAAATATCAAGGATATTCCACTAATTTTATGGAGTATAGAAGTCAAAACTTTAACCAATTGAGTATAATAAAGAATAGAATAACAAAAGAAATCACCATGCATGCGGTACTTCCGATTGACAAAGTTATTCCAACGTAATAATAAATAACGGAACCAGTCGTATGCGAAATTCGCACCGAAGCGTGATGTTCCAATGTAATAATAAAGAATGGAATAACAACAGAAATCACCATGCATGCGGTATTGCATGACAAAGTTATTCCAACAAAATACTAAATAATCGGAACCCGTGTCAAAGTAAATTAAGACCGACAAGATGTTCCAATGTAATAATAAAGATGGAACCAAGTTCATGAAAAACGCATGCATGTGATATTCTAACAATGTAATAATAAAGATGTAACCAGTCCCACAGAAAAACGTGCGATGTGACGTGATATTCTAATAGAATAATAAAGAATGGAATAATGTAAGAATTTCACCAAGTATAGGTATCTCACAGATACAAAGTTATTCCAACAGAATAATAAAGAATGGAATAACAGAAGTTCTCTTCATGAATACAAAAGAAATAATACCCCTTACCTTAAGAAGAAGAGTACTGGATGTAGGAGTAGTGAAGTAGCAGAATACTTTTCTTCTTTCTCTCTATAATTTCTCTCTCTAGAGTTTTAGTGAATTCGTAAGAAATAATGAAGGAATGAGCTTCTATTTATAGAAGAATGGACTGCATAGTAACTAATTCATGAACGATCCAAATTGATTTACTTTTAATCGATTTTATCATATTTAAAGCAAAATCTTTTAAATAAAATATAATATATTCTATTTATAATCTAATAAAACTAATAACTTTATAAAAGATTTTACTATACAAACACTATGCAGTACTATACAAATACTATGCATAATAAAATATAATATATTCTAATTATTGTCTAATAAAATGTATAACTTTATAAAAGTATTCTGCTTTTATATAAAAAATTTTACTATTAGCCTAATAAAACGTAATAACTTTATAAAAGTATTTTGTTTTATATAAAAAATTATGTTTTATTACATTAATAATACTAATAAAACAAAACTTCATCATCATTATTATTATTCACACTATTAATCGACTGTGTCATTCCTGTGAAAGAGGGGCTTTCCGATAAGGATTTCTCCCTATCATGCCATTAATTAGGTGACCAAACCTCTCTTTAAGTGTAACTTCTAGACATCGTTAATATTGCAAATAATAATATTAATAACTCACATCTCAATTATTGATTTAATAATTTATAAAATATCGATAATAATTGAATAAAACCGAATGACTTCTCACGTAAGCATCAATAATCAATACGAGGTGCTACTATGCAACCACGCCAGACATCAGATTTTTTACTACCGAGTAGTTCAACAAGATTAATTCAGTAAAACTTTCGTCGTTATTTTTAATAAAATATTTTTTATCGCTTTTCTCAATCCGATAATAATTACATTGTAGGGGTCCACTAATGATTGTGCCGTCATTTAATATTCCCTCGTTAAAACGAATATACCCCACCAATCGAATATTATATAACAACTTGCGTTTCTTTGCAAAATTTATAAATATTACCCACAACTATAACATTATATCAAATTTATTCCATAATATTCAAAAATGATATTTATAGAAAATTCATTTTTATTCATAAAAGTTGGGGTCTTACATCCACCCTCAGTGTACTTTTTCTATTCACCTTTTTAGGTAGATTATGATTCCTTGAAAGAATACTGTTATTGTTCATAAGGAGGTGAAATCATGATGTACATATTTATATTAGGAGAAACCGTACCTTTTTTTACTGTCAATTTCTTAACAGTCATTTATCTTAGATATGCTGAGTTTAGGCATTGATGTGCATAGTTTCTCATTTGCTCCTCGACAAATAGTTGCTCCAAATGACCTTCAATCAATCGATTCGTGGTCTTGAAGATGCAAGCTAAAAGAATATCAAGATCTTTAGTTCTTTGACATCCTTGAGTTCACAAGGTTTACATCCAAATTTTGGTCACGATACATGTTTGAGAAGTTCTTCTTCTTCTCTTGATAAGAATTTCTTAAAGATGTGTGGCCTTTTCATCTTTTCAGTCAGTGAATGTTTGACTTTTTTTTGTTGATGTCTTTTGAGCTTTCTAGTCCGGTCTTCGTACTACAAGATCGATCATGAAAGCAGGATTGGTCTTGTTGATATAGCAATCAAGAACATGGACTAACTGAAAGCGAATTTTCAGTGTATCTACACATTTACCTATACACATATTTCCAACGTGTGAACTCATCTCAAGATATAGCAAATGACTTACTACTAAACTAAGTTTAGAACAATGTTTGTGCCTAGGATCAGACTCAAAGCGATTAGCTTTTGAATATAGCATGAGAACCTGCTCTGATACTAATTATTAGTTCCCAGTAGGCACAATAGATCTAGAAGGGGGGTTGAATAGATCCTTTTTATTTCAAATACTTTTCTGATTCATTTTGTATTGCTAATAATTTATCATATGACAAACATAAGAATCTTTTCAAGCACAGCATAATAAGTAAAAGATCCCCTTCATTGATATATTCATAATCATATATACATTTTTCATAAAGTTAGTTCAGTAGTAAGTAGTTAACACATATATAGCAGTTATAGCAGTTAATGTACATAAAGTAAATGATATAAAGTAAAAGACACAAGGGGTTTTAAGTGGTTCAGAGACTCAAGCTCCTAATCCACTCTTCTGCTTTCAACTAGCAGGATTTCCACTAAGGAAAGGAAGCACCCTGAATCACTAAGATTCCTTCAAGGCCAGCAGCCTTGGAACTTCAATTCACTAAGAATTCTTCAAGTCCAGTAGCCTTGGAACTTCATTTAGTCCCTCAGGATAAGGACCCTTCAGGTTTTGGCTTCTTGTTGATGTTGTTATTGTTGGTGTTGAGCTGCTAAGATGTATTTAAGCTTGAACATCTTATGTACTTAGCAGCTTGGCGTAGTCCTATTGGCATTCTGCTTAGAGTCTGGACTACATCTTCTTTAGTGCAGCTGCTTTTTGCTTTTATTTGCTCATCTTCATTTGATGTCAGTTATGCACCATCACCATCTGGAGTTGCTAAGACTCTGAGCTTTTGGTAGACTTCGTCTGGCACTTAGCAATCCCTGAACCCTTCTTGAATGTTTTACAGACATGATTTTGTTTCTGTTCTTTTTCAGCTTTTGGTTCATGGTGATCTGTAGAGTGGCTCTCTTGATCTTCTTTTTACTCTACCACTTTTCTGAATGCTATCTTCTTGGCGTTCTCGGCTCTTAGCTTAGCTGCCATCTTCAGTGGCATTCTCATCTTTGTTGAGTGAAGCTTTAGTCTGTTTAAGTCTTTTTTCAAAGCTGCTTCACTATCACCTTTGTAGCCTCACTGTCACTGAGACTTGTTCTGTTTAGCTCTGGTGAAACTCGTAGAGTTAACAATATAGCATTCCAACAACTCAACGATTCTACAACTTAGCAATCATCAGCTTCTTTTAATCTTTGAAGCTCTGTTGATTTATACTCCTTCCCAATCTTCCCGTTGGAATGTAGCCGTTGAAAGCTATTTAAATTGCTTCGCAGATCTCAAGTTATTTGGTGCAGATGTGACATGACATCCCTTTTTCTGACTTTCTGAGACTGCAGTCTACTGTTTCACCTACCCCATCAGAGATGTCACTTTTATATCTCGGGAAGGTAGTCAACTTTATTTATTCCTTCTGACTTCTCGATTAGAGGTTGTCCTTGTGCATCGATGTTCTCAATAAGCTCTATTCGAATATCAATCTTCAGATTTAGCCGTTGCCAATGCCTCAATCTTCAGCTGTTCGAACTCTACGATTCTGATGCATACCTTCTTGGACCTGATCGTAGTGTCTTGTTGACTGTTGCTTCTTGACTTGTAGAATTAACACTACGATCTTGAAGAGTGTTCATTGGATCCTCAATGTAGAACACATCTTCCTTCTTTTGTGCAGTGCTTCAACTCTTTTGTTTGCTTCAACTGATCTCAGACACTGATGGATTGTTCCTTGTTCTGGCCTCTTTTAAATAGCAAGACACTTCAAATTTGTGGCATGCCCAGCTCGCTTTCTCCTTGTGATCTCCCGTTCAGTTATCATCAATGGACTGACCCATGCTTAATCATTTTAGCCTTGTTCTTTAAAAATCGACCAGTATCTCTGTGTACAGTTCATCCGTTCCTTCTTTGCTTTGGCAAACACTACGATCCTGGTTGATCCCAAGATCGTTGTCTTCTATTCATTTGACGGCAACTGCACTCGCTGACTTTTCCTCAGTCAGTCACTTTGACTGACGTCTTCTTCTGATCAACTTGTGGAAAACTTCATCTTGAATGGCTTCACAACTCAATCTGAATGTTGATTGGGTTGGTGCTTAGATCTTCTATTAGCTTGCATGCCATTCGTTGAGTGTTCTCTAGTTTCCCTTAGGTGGGATGTATCTTTGCAATGCCAACCAGAGGCTTGGTTCCTTTGGATATTCTGGGAGTGCTCATTTATTGAGAATCGTATTTGCTCTACGATTATGCCTTGGCATTGTGAGCACATTTGTTGAGGTCTTAGTTCAGCACTCTACGATTTAGCTTCGCCTGTGCAGACACTACGACTCCGAGATCAAATCTTGACACTTTACGATTTCTATCGTTGTGCTTGTTGTCTTCATCTGATCTTGCTCGACTACGATCTCTGCCTCTGATATAATCTGTAGACTCTACAACTCTGAGTGTAGTCTACGATTCTTGACTTGGCTTTAACATCAGTAGACTCTACGACTCCGAGTGTAGTCTATGATTCTTGACTTGGCTTAGGCAGTTGCTTGGTCGGCTCATAAGCAGGCTGTCTCTACGATTCTAAACATGACTTCCTCAGAAGACTACGGTTCTGAGGAAGTTCTTCTCGACACACTACGATCCTTCCTTGTCTCTCCTGGCAGTCTACGAGCTCCGAGATCTACTATCTTGCAGACTACGATTCTGCCTCAATAACTCTCGAGTTTTCCTTGACTCTGCTGGCATACTACGATTTCTTGCAGTGCTCGACAATCGGACAAGCCTATCTATTACATTATAAGATCAACCGAACATGTTTGATCTTTCTATATTTATAGTCCTTGTACATCATTTCTTTTTAAGGACTTTACAAAGCTATTTTGCTTATATAGGATCAACCTAACATATTTGATCAATTCATTCTAAGTCCTTGTACATATGTTTCTATAATCTATCAAAGGACTTTACAGCTTTTCTTAATGCAAGCATACTTGCATATTCATTCATATATATATCATAATCAAATTATATATAAATAGGAATATCATTCACATGCTTATTTCTGACAATCTCCCCCTATTTGATTATGACAAAAATAATAAGTGCATATGCATGTTATGAATGAGTCTTATATACAGTGAGCAAGTGTATTTCTAAAACAGATAATCATGAATGTCATTTATAATAATATGGAATTTAATACACTATGTCATTTTACATCTTGGATCCAGAACATACCTAATGGTTAGAGATGTACATCTTTGGCTCCATATGTGTGTCCAGGATGTCTTGTTAATCAGTTATTCATCTATTTGATTTCTTAGCTCCTGCTCCCCCTGGGATGTTGACTTCATTTCTTTTGTCTGCTCCTTTGTAGATGTATGTTCCTCTTCTTCTTTTGGCTCCCCCTCAGCCTTTGCAGATACATCCTTTGCCTCCTCCTCAGATGATGACCCAGCTTCTTCTTCTGTTGTCTTCTTCTTTGTCTTCTTATCTTGTTTCCTTCTGCTCTCCTTGCCCTTTGTTGAATGCCTTATCTTCTTGTCTTGTTTCCTTCTGCTCTCATTGCCCTTTGTTGAATGCCTCTTACTCTGCCTCTTTCTATGCCTCTTTTTCTCCCCCTTTTTGTCATTAATCACGTGGGAGAGCTACTCCATGTTGGACATTAGTTGCTCCATCAGGTAGGAGGAGTTACCGACTTCAATCTTAAGTTCTTGTTGGCTCAGCTCAAGTTGTAGAGAGAAAGACTGATTCAGATTGTCAATCTTTTCAGAGAGGGCTTGGATTTGCTCTTTATTATCCTTTTGTGCTCGTAGAGCTTCTGCCTTCTGTTCATTTATAGTCTTCAGATAGATTTGATCTATTTCTTTGATTTTGAGAGATATGTCAGACATAGCAGCTTGAAGTCCGTCTTGGACTAAATTATCTCTTGTTGTTGTCAACTTCTTTGACTCTTCATTGATTTGAGATATCTTCTCAACCAGTTCATCAGAATTTTTCAATAGCTCCTTCTCCATGGGAATTTGGTTATCTGGTTGGGCAGACTCTTGTTGAACACCATATTGGACTCTACGATTTTCATCCTTGGACAGATTTTCGAAAGTGTTGAGAATCTGAAAAATCGTTGATTACCAATCGTTATTGGAGGATGAAGGAATGTCGGGCAATGGTGCTTGAGCAGATGGAGGCTTCTCATTTTGGACTTGAACACCATTAGTAGTAGAGTGAATAGACTCTGCGATTATAAGGAATATAGTGGTTTCCAGCATGTCTGTAGACTTTGTAGTGAAGCTGGTCTTTGATCATCATTGTTGCATAACTCTTCACCCTTGGGAAGTTCTGAGCTACTAGTTCTTGGTTTGGAAATTCTAGAGTTACTGGTGGTTCATTCGAGACTTCCTCTGCTATTTTCCTATTAATCCTAGCTGGAGAAATGACAGGATGGTCTTCTGGTTCCTCTGATTCCTGATGTGTAGAATTAGAATCTTTCTCCATTTCCTCTCTTTTTGAGCCTGAAACATTCTGATCGAATCCATCAGTGAATCCTTCTTGCTGTATTTCATTTCCAGAACATTCTTCAGCAAGATCTTCCTTGGATTCATCTTCTTCATTACTGGTCCCATCTTCAGCACTTTCTTCCTGTGATTCAGATTCATCATCGCTTAATTCGATGACTGCAGTAGAGTGATCACTTTTCTTTTTGGAGGAAAATTTAGTTAGTAGTCTGTAGCTCTTTCTCCTCTTTGGAGGTTCAGCTATAGGAGAGTCAGACTCTTCTTCCTCTTCAGACTCTAAGACCTCTGGATCGCCAGTATCGAACTTCCTCGAGGTTCAAAGATTGGCGAGGCGTATTTCTTCTTCAGACTCAACATCTTTTGAACCATCATGTGGGTTTGTAGGAGTAGTTGCAGTAGGAGGTGCAGTTGAGTCAATTTGTAACCTTTCTTCATCATCAGAGTGGATGCTCTGAGAGTTAGCCATAGGGCTTGTATATTCTTCTTCTACTTGCTCGAAGTTGGCTATTTCTTTCACGCATCATCACTTTTTTCTTCATTACTGGACTTGCTCTTTGAGGGTTCAATCTTAGAGCTTTCATTTCCCTTCCCATCTTCTGACTCTACGTCCTCTTCTTTGTTGGATGGACTTTCTTGGGGAACTGGAACTAATTTCTTCATCATTTTTGCTTTCTTCTTGGGTGGCTCTTGGAGTAGTCTGTTACTCCTTCTTCTTTTTGGGGTTTTAGCAGTTGATGCTGGTTCTTCTCCTGCTCCTTGTTAGTGGAGAAATGGCTTGATGAAGCCTTTGTATTCTTCATATTCTTAAACTTCATCTTTGTCGGTGTTGCAGCAACTGATGCAAAGTCATCAGATTGAGAGTTTTCCACTTCTTCTACCTTCCTCTTCTTGACAGAGACCTTCTTTGTTGCTCCCATTGTTATTAGCCTCTTGTTCTCCTTTGGGATTTTTCTTCCGCTTTATAAACAATCGTGGAGACATTACTTTATGAACATTAATAATTTCGCCTCATCCTCCTTAATTTTATTCTTCAATTTTTTCTTCAAGATGATATTTAAAAACCTTCCATGAAAAACCTTTGTGAGTGGTTTTTCAGTTAACCTTTTCTTTTCTTCCTTATCCAGCCACTTAGACTTATGATCAAGCAGGATAACTCCAAAGTTGATGTGTTCCTTCAGGACTATAGCAGACATGATCTTCAGTTGTATGTCAATCACAGTATCATGTGCAGTGTCTTTGTATAAGATACATTTACCCACTATTTCAGCAAGGAACTCGAATTCTTCAGGAAACTCCTTTTTCTTCATGTCATTCAGACTAAGGTTTCTTTTGTACTGCATAATCTTCTTAGCTTTTTCCGTGTCGATCTCTTCCAGGCTTTTCAGATCTCGGTTAGGGAGGCCTAAGCATTGATTGATGTCAGAAGAATTTAGCTTCAGAATCTGACCCATAACCTTGGTGGAGAGGATTCCAGAATTTACGGTTGTGTTTGAGTGAAACTCTTTGACCAGGTCACCATATATTCGTGTGTCTGCCTCTATACATTCTGAGAATCCAGCCTTCTTCACAAGTTCAAGAATATCCCTGAACTTCTTCTCGGATTTTTCAAACGTCTTGGTTCCGAGCTGAATGCCAGTGATTACTCGCCAATCTGCCATTTGAGGAGTTCGAAGAATATGGGTATTTGTTTTAGGGAGTCTTATGAGAGATAGTTGAATGTGATTTGGGCAAGGATTTGGAGGGTTAATGGGTTTAGGATGTGAAGAGGCTTTTAGGGTTTGAAAAAGATAGGGAAAGTGGTTCGATAGTTTCTAATAACTGTTTAGAGATTTTGAATTTGTCTTTATGGCAGTTTCTTCTATCCCTACAAACACTGTGATGTGTCAACTATCCATTGGTTGTAAGATGCCCAGTAACGAGCTGTATCTCCCCATAACCTTTTCAGTTTTATATCCCTTTTAAAAGAATAAGTGTGACGCCCCTAAAATAAGGTATACATCACCTATTCTGAGTCGCCAAATACATGGTACAAAATTCAAATACAACTTAATTATACAACTGTCGTGTAAAATACGACAACATAAACTGGGAGTTTTAATACGAATATTGTCTTCTAGACAATATCCACACTCAAATTCAATCTTATTACAATTATTATCACACTATTTCACAGAATAGTGAGAACTACTAATGCAACCATCAAGACCGTCAATCCATTCCCCGACTAGTCCCAGCTGTATTCTCATTTCCTGAAGAGAACTGTGAAATAAAGGGTGAGCTCAACTAGCTCAGTAAGAAATATTATGACTAAGATAATGCAGAATAAATTATCGTTAGCCTTCAACAATGTTAAACTAATACAATATAACAAACATCAAGTTTAATTGCAGCGGAACAAGCAATCCATTAGAAGAGTCAAGTAGAGAATAAAATCTACCATCTTCTATGATTTAAAAAGTTTTCATCACTTTTATCATCGAGAGACTCGACAACAAATAATCCACATCATCAAATCATCCCTGCACTACAGGCCAAGGATATTTTTTAGTATCACGACCACGAATTATCCATGCACTACGGGCCAAAGATAATCGTGTTTTCATCAACGGTCCTGATCATGCCATAAAACAATTCATCTTTGCACCCTTGGCCGAAGAGAATCCATAGCCATAATCATACCAAAAACTGTTCATCAATGCACTACGGACAATGAGGACTTTTTCCACATCATTTGTAACACTACTACCAATGATTATACCGAATAATCCTCGGTCATAATCATACCAAGTCCATCTATGCACTACAGGCCACAGATGACTTTCAACATAATATAAACATGAGGATGATGACAATGACATAATAATTCAATAAAACAAGTTCAAGAATTAAATTTAAAGATTTATAAATTAATTTATTCAGGAACCAATAACGTCCAAATTATCAACATGATACTGCTTTGTAGAGTAAAATTCAAGAATGCTCAGAAGAATATTTCTATGAAAAGACACTGGATGAAGCAAAAATATCAAGGATATTCCACTAATTTTATGGAGTATAGATGCCAAATTTTAACCAAATGAGTATCATAGAATATATGAAACTGCAATTGATTTTCACCCGCCATGTGGTAATCCACGAAGACAGATCATTTCCACAATTTAATAAGAAATAAATACGAAGGGTCATTCACCATGCATGTGGTAATCCACATAGACAGGTTATTCCAACAGAATAATAAAGAATGGAATAACAAAAGAATTCACCATGCATGCGATAGAATCGCATGCATGGAGTTATTCCAACAAAATAATAAATAATAGAATCCGGTCACGCCAGAACGCAGAGAGACGATATTCCAACAAAATAATAAATAATGGAACCAGTCATGTGTAAACGCACGCATGTGATATTCCAACAGTAATAATAAATAATGTAACCGTCGTCACGTAAATACACGTATACGATATTCCAAATGTAATAATAAAGAATGGAATAATAGAAGAATTTCACCATGTATGCAAGATTGCATATGTGAGGAGTTATTCCAACATAATAATAAAGAATGGAATAACGTAAGAATTTCACCATGTATGCGGTACTTCAGATAAACAAAGTTATTCCAATGTAATAATAAGGAATGGAATAATAATAGCTCTCTTCATGAATACGAAAGAAATAATACCCTTACCGAAAAAAGAAGAGTATTCCCGTGGAAGGAAATATACTTGAAGAAAACTTGCACTATCTTCTACGCTCAAAGCTTTCTTAAACTCTAAAGAAATACGCCGAGATTATAAGAAGAATTCTCCAATTTACGGTGTGGTTTTCAATTCTAACTAAGCATCTATTTATATAGAGAATGGAAAGGATATTATACAATAAAATATAATATATTCTATATAATTATATAATAAAACAAAATTTATAATAAATATATATATATATATTTTATTTAAAAATCTAATAAAATAAATAACTTTATAAAAGTATTCTGCTTTTATATAAAAAGATTTTACTATCTGAAATACTATGATAATAAAATATAATATATTCTATTTAAAATCTAATAAAATAAATAACTTTATAAAAGTATTACATTTTTATATAAAAAGATTTTACAATACAAACACTATCAGTACCTTATACAAATACTATGCATAATAAAATATAATATATTCTATTTATAATCAAATAAAACAAAACCTTATAAAAAGTTTTCTGTTTTATTACATTTATAATAATAATAAAACAAAACTTATCACCTTTATTATAATTCACAATATTAATCGACCATGTCGTTCCAGGAAAGAGAGGGCTTTCCAATAAGGATCTCTCCCTATTGGCGCGCAATTAGGTGACCAAACCTTTCCTTGACAGAACTTCTAGACATCGTTAATATTACAAATAATAATATTAATAACTTTGTCATCTCAATTACTGATTTAATAATATATAAAATATTTACAATAATTGAATCGGTTTTTGTGTTAACAACATCGCACTCGTAAACGCATACGATCTTCTACTCAACGCGTCAGGTACCACGTTCGCTTTTCCACAATGATATTAAATGTTATAATCATAATCTTCAACAGCTTGAGCCAACATATTTGGCGCATAATACGTTCATTTTGGGTAAAGAAATACTTATGGGTTTTAGAAATGGGTTTTGTACTGGGGTCAATACAAAATTCGCTTTCACGCTCTAGGGTAGGTCAAGAAGTCTTCAGGGAAAACGTCAAGAAATTTATTAACGATAGAAATATCATTCAAAACTGTGACTCTCATCCCAAGACTTGGATAACACCTCACGTTGATACCTATCAACTTGCCACCGTTATTCACAATGTTGCATACGGAAAGTCTGGTTTCGGTGCATTCCACATAAGGAAGTCACCAGCGAAAGGCTCGAGGGTCTTTACTTATGGCTTGATATAACAGTGATTGACTTTAGTGGTTTGGTTGCTTGAATTAGTATAGCAGGTTGGTTAGGAATATGAAAGCTAACAACCTTAAAAAAATAATCAATTTTTGCATGATGAGTAGTTAACCAATCGATTCCTAAAATCACACCAAAGGCAAGTATTTTCAAAGAGACAAGATCGTCAGGTAACATGAAAGTGTCGATTTGAATCAAACAAGATTTATAAACAGTAGAGGTAACGAAGGTTTCTCCTAACAGAGTTTCAACAGATAAGTCAAAGTCTAATTTCTCCGGAGTCAACTTTAAATGTTGAGCGCAAATAGGAGAAATAAAAGATTGGGTAGAACCGGTATCGAATAAGGTATAGACTTCGCAAGAGTTTATGATTAACTTACCCGTAATAACCTCGTTCGGGTTCTTCAATAAACGCTCTCACTTAAACTACCGGCTTTGACTTGTCTGGGATAACCTTTGACGTCACTATCCCAGCTGGATTTGACTTCACCATATGAAAAAATCGAGCTAGGTGACCTTCTCTTCTGCAATTAAAACACACTTTGTGTTCTTTGCGTCTGATTTGACTTCCGGATGTGTCCCTCCCGTCCACATTTGAAACATACTGACCGGTGGGTCGCTCTTCTTCCTTTTCAAACGGTCTTTGGTGTCGACGTCTTCACGCCATTGTTGAACCTTCTCTTCTTGAAATTTCCACTTCTATTATCTTGCCATGATTACCACCGGAAGTGGTTACCATTCTTAGCATGATAATTTCCCCGATGGTTATCATTGTTCGATGGACGCTACCACCGCATGATGATTATTATCGTGTTCTTTGGTCATTACCTTTTGGTTGTCTTGACTCATTATCGCGCTCCAATAATCGAGCCCTATTCACAACATCTCTAATATAAACAAAGTTTATGAGAAATGAGGTATCGACGTATTTCGTGTTTCAAACCTCGCAAAACATTCGCGTCATTCGCTCCTCATTATCAACCAAATGGGATGCAAACCGGGAAAACTCTGCAAATTTAGCCTCATACTGCGGCACGGTCATATTATTTTGTTCCAGCCTGATGAATTCCACCTCCTTCATGTGACGAATACTTTCGGGAAAGTACTTGTTGTTGAACAACTCTTGAACTTCTCCCAAGACATCTTGAGTCGTCCAGTCAAGTAATGCTTTTACGATTCCCACCAGTAATCTGCTTCTTCACGCAACATAAAGGTGGCGAATGGAACCTTTTGCTCCTCTAAGAATTCCAAGACAGCAAATATCTTGGTGATCTGATTTATCCACGTCTCTGTCTTAAGTGGTTCTGTCATTCCCAAAAACTCCGGTGGTCCCAGCTCCTTGAATTGCTTAGTGGTGACCAACCGTGGGTTGCCATTGTTTCCACCTGTATTATGAACATGAGTCTCTCTCGTTTGCATGAATTCTAAAAAGCTCCTAAACGTATCGTCGTTCGTCATTTGATCAGTGTTGTTGTTTACAGGAGGATTATTATCTTCCTGATGCACATTATCCTGATTATTGATTTGTGGAGACTCAACGATCTCCTGTGCTCCATTACTATTCTCAATATTCTCGGATGTCATTTTCAAATACTGCCACAAAATAAGGGTTAATTAACATATCACATATTATCCCTATACTCTGACCGACCAATTAAATACCAAATAAACTTAGGTAGGTCATACTAGTTAAGAAATTCTCTGTCTCTCCCCTCCTAGTTCTTGTCTCACATCTTAGCCAGGGATTATATCCCTAAGTTTTGATACCAACTGTGACGCCCCCAAAATAGGTATACATCACATATTCTGAGTCGCCAAATACATGGTACAGAATTCAAATACAACTTAATTATACAACTGTCGTGTAAAATACGACAAAATATAAACTGGGAGTTTTAATACAAATATTGTCTTCTAGACAATATCCACACTCAAATTCAATCTTATTACAATTATTATCACACTATTTCACAGAATAGTGAGAACTACTAATGCAACCATCTGGACCGTCAATCCATTCCCCGACTAGTCCCAGCTATATTCTCATTTCCTGAAGAGAACAGTGAAAGAAAGGGTGAGCTCAACTAGTACAGTAAGAAATATTATGACTAAGATAATGCAGAATAAATTATCGTTAGCCTTCAACAGTGTTAAACTGATACAATATAACAAACATCAAGTTTAACTGTAGCGGAACAAGCAATCTATTAGAAGAGTCAAGTGTAGAATAAAATCTACCATCTTCTATGATTTAAAAAGTTTTTCATCACTTTTATCGCTGAGACTCAACTTAACAAATAATCCACATCATCAAATCATCCTTGCACTATAGGCCAAGGATATTTTTTAGTATCACGACCACGAATTATCCATGCACTACGGGCCAAAGATAATCGTGTTTTCATCAACGGTCCTGATCATGCCATAAAACAATTTATCTTTGCACCCTTGGCCGAATAGAATCCATAGCCATAATCATACCAAAAACTGTCCATCAATGCACTACGTTCCAATGAAGACTTTTTCTACATCATTTGTAACATTACAGTCATGATTATACCGAATGCACTACAGGCCACGGATGACTTTCAACATAATATAAACATGGGGATGATGACAATGACATAATAATTCAATAAAACAAGTTCAAGAATTAATTTTAAAGATTTATAAATTAATTTATTCGGGAACCAATAACGTCCAAATTGTCAACATGATACTGCTTTGTAGAGTAAAATTCAAGAATGCTCAGAAGAATATTTTCATGAAAAGATACTAGATGAAACAAAAATATCAATGATATTCCACTAATTTCGTGGAGTATAGAAGCCAAATTTTAACCAAATGAGTATCATAGAATATATGAAACTGCAATGATTTTCACCCGCTATGCGGTAATCCACGAAGACAGATCATTTCCACAATTTAATAAGAAATGAATACGAAGGGTCATTCACCATGCATGTGGTAATCCATATAGACAGGTTATTCCAACAAAATAATAAAGAATGGAATAACAGAAGAATTCACCATGCATGCGATAGACCGCACAGACAGGTTATTCTAATAAAATAATAAATAATGGAACCAGGTCATGCGTAAACGAACAGACATAATATTCTAATAGAATAATAAATAATGGAACCAGGTCATGCGTAAACGCACAGACAAGATATTCCAACAGAATAATAAATAACGGAACTGTGTCACGCGTAACGCATTGATGTGGATATATCCAACAGAATAATAAAGAATGGAATAATAGAAGAATTTCACCATGTATGCAGTACTTCGCATAGGCAGGTTATTCCAACATAATAATAAAGATTGGAATAACAAAAGACTTTCACCATGTATGCGGTACTTCGCATATTCCAACAGAATAATAAGGAATTGAATAACAATAGCACTCTTCATGAATACGAAAGAAATAATACCCCTTACCTGAAAAAGAAGAGTATTCCAACGGGTAGGGCGGGAATATACTTGAAAAAAACTTGCACTATCTTCTACGCTCAAAGCTTTCTTAAACTCTAAAGAAATAAGCTCAAGATTATAGAAGAAGAATTCTTTGAATTTATGGTGTGGTTTTCAATTCTTACTAAGCATTCTATTTATAGGAGAATGAAAATGATACTATGCAAATAAATATAATATATTCTATATAATTATATAATAAAACAAAATTTATAATATATATATAAATATATATTATTTAAAAATCTAATAAAACAAATAATTTTATAAAAGTATTCTGCTTTATATAAAAAGATTTTACTATGCAAACACTATGCTGAACAAACACTATGCATAATAAAATATAATATATTATATTTAAAATCTAATAAAACAAATAACTTTATAAAAGTATTACATTTTATATAAAAAAAAATTACTATCGCAAATACTATGCAGCACTACGCAACATAATAAAATATAAAATATTCTATTTATAATCAAATAAAACAAAACTTTAAAAAAGTTTTCTGCTTTTATATAAAAAGTTTTCTGCTTTTATTACATTTATAATAATAATAATAAAACAAAACTTATCACCTTTATTATAATTCACAATATTAATCAACCAGGTCGTTCCCAAGAAAGAGGGGGCTTCCAATAAGGATCTCTCCCTATCTTGCGAACAATTAGGTGACCAAACCTCTCCTGATGCGAACTTCTGTACATCGTTAATATTGCAAATAATAATATTAATAACTTTGTCATCTCAATTATTGATTTAATTATTTATAAAATATCGACAATAATCAATCAAATAACGTGAGATACTTGTCACGCAAATAATTATCAGAGCAATAATTGAACAAAACTGAGTGACTTCTCACGTAAGCATCAATAATCAATCTGTAGTACTCTATGCAACCACGAATATTCTCAGTATTTTTAACACCGGTGTTTCAACAGCTTAACAGTAAAACTTCCGCCGTTATTTTTTATAAAATATTTTTGTCGTTTTCTCAATCCGACAATAATTCCGTTGCGGGGTCCACCAATGATTGTGCCGTTGTACGAATATTACCTGTTAAAATGAATATTCCTCGACCAATCAAATATTATATAACAACTTGCGTACTTTATAAAATTTATAAATATTACCCACAGCTATAACATTATCTCAAATCCACACCATAATTTTGAAAAAAATATTTCGAGAAAATTAAATCTTTATTCGTAAAATTTGAGATTTTACAATAAGCATTACGGACGTGGATTCACCGTTGACCTTTTTGGTTCGTAGAGTATCTTGGTGAGGTAGCCATGCGCTCTACGTTCCTTTGTTGACTTAGCGATCTTTTTCTGTGACGCCCCCAAAATAGACATACATCACCTATTCTTAGTCGCCAAATACATGGTACAGAATACAAATACAATCTTAAATATACAATATGAGCTGTGAGTTTTAATACAAACATTGTCTTCTAGACAGTATTCAAACTCAAAATAAGTCCTTAATACATTTATTAACACACTATTTCATAGAATAGTGAGGAGGACTACTAATCTTATCCTCCTGACCGCCACTCCGCTCTCGACTAGTCCTCGCTACGTTCTCATTTCCTCAAGAGAACAATGAAAGCAAAAGGGTCACTTCAACTAGCCCAAGAAGAAATATTATGACTAAGATAATGCAAAATAAATTATCATTAGCCTTTAACAAGTTATAAATGAGATCTGATATAACAAACATCAAGTTTAACTGCAGTGAGAACAAGCAATCCATTAAAAGAGTCAAGTAGAGAATAAAATCTACTATCTTTTATGATTTAAAAGGTTTTCATCACTTTTATCACTTTTATCACTGAGACTCAACTTAATAAATAATCCACATCATCGAATCACCCTTGCACTACGGCCAATGATATTCTTTAGTATCACGACCACAAATTATCCATGCACTACGGGCCAAGGATATTCGTATTCATTAATGGTCATGATCATGCCAACAACCGTCCATCAATGCACTACGGACCCAATGAGGACTTTTACCACATCATTTGTAACATTACTACCATGATTATACCGAATAATCCTCAGTCATAATCATACCAAGTCCATCTATGCACTACGAATAGCCACGATGACTTTCAACATAATATAAACATGAGGATGATGACAATGATATAAGAATTCAATAAAACAAGTTCAAGAATTAATTTATCCAGGAACCAATAACGTTTAAATTGTCAACAAGATACTTCTTTGTGGAGTAAAATTCAAGAATGCTTAGAAGAATATTTCCATGGAAAGATACTGGATAAAGCGCAAATATCAAGGATATTCCACTAATTTCATGGAGTATAAAAGCCAAAACTTTAACCAACTGAGTATAATAAAGAATGGAATGACAAAAGAAATCACCAGGCATGCAATAGACCGCACAGACAGGTTATTCCAATATAATAATAAATAACGGAACCAGGTCATGCGTAACGCACGCATGTGATATTCCAATGTAATAATAAATAATGGAACCAGTCATGCGTAAAAGCCGACAGACATGGATGTTCCAACAGAATGATAAATAATGGAACCAGGTCATGCGTAAAGCACAGACATGATGTTCCAACAAAAAGATAAAGAATGGAATAATAGAAGAATTTCACCATGTATGAAGTACTTCGCATAGACAGGTTATTCCAACATAATAATAAAGAATGGAATAACAGAAGAATTTCACCAGGTATAGGGTAGTCCGCGTATATAAGTTATTCCAACAGAATAATAAAGAATGAAATAACAGAAGTTCTCTTCATAAATACAAAAGAAATAACACCCCTTACCTTAAAAGAAGAGTACTGGATATAGGAATTGTGAAGTAGCAGAATACTTTTCTTCTTTCTCTCTATAGTTTCTCTCTCTAGAGTTTCAGTGAATTCATAAGAAATAATGAAGGAATGAGATTCTATTTATAGGAGAATGGACTGAATAGTAACTACTTCATGAACGGTCCAGATTGATTTACTTTTAATCGGACGGTCCATATTGATTTAATAAAATATTCAAAAAAACAAAATCTTTTAAATAAAATATAATATATTCTATTTATAATCTAATAAAACGAATAACTTTATAAAAGATATAAAAAGATTTTACTATGCAAAACACTATGCAGGCACTATACAACACTATACATAATAAAATATAATATATTCTATTTATAATCTAATAAAACAAATAACTTTATAAAAGTATTTTATTTTATATAAAAGATTTTACTATGCAAAATACTATGCATAATAGAATATAATATATTCTATTTATAGTCTAATAAAATAAATAACTTTATAAAAGTATTCATTTTTATATAAAAAGCTTTTCTGCTTTATTAAAATAATAATACTAATAAAATAAAACTTATCATCATTATTATAATTCACAATATTAATCGACCAAAGTTGTTCCTGGAAAGAGGGGCTTTCCAATAAGGATTTCTCCTTATCGGCGCATGATTAGATGACCAAACCTCTCCTTGGCAGAACTTTTAGACATCGTTAATATTGCAAATAATAATATTAATAACTTTGTTATCTCAATTATTGATTTAATAATAAATAAAATATTGACAATAATTGAATCAAATGACGTGAGATACTATGCAGCAATAATTGAACAAAACTGAGTGACTTCTCACGTAAGCATCAATAATTACCGTGTGCTACTATGCAACCACGCGTATTACTGTACTTTTAACACCGGGTGTTTCAACAGTTAACGGTAAAACTTCCACCATTATTTTTATAAAAAAATATTTTTATCGTTTTCTCAATCCGACAATAATTCCGTTGTGGGGTCCACCAATGATTGTGTCGTTGTACGAATATTCCTTGTTAAAATGAATATTCCCCGACTAATCGAATATTAAATATCAACTTGCGTACTTTGCAAAATTTATAAATATTACCCACAACTATAACATTATATCAAATTCATTCCATAATATTCAAAAATGATATTTATAGAAAAATCATCTTTATTCATAAAATTTAGGGTCTTACATTTTCTGAGAGATGTTGCAGTGGTTGGTTTTGACACTTGTTCTTATCTTGAAACTTCATATCTCAACCACTGGTGTACTTTATGAAGGCTTGGGCTTGTCCCTCCCCTCCGCATTTGAAGCATATGATAGGTGGTCGCTCTTCTTCCTTAACAACAGGTGTTGGTGCTAACGTCTTTGCATCATTGTTGAATCTCCTCTTCTTGAAATGTCCATTCTTATTATTTTGGCCATTTCCTGTTGAATCTCCTCTTCTTGAAATGCCCATTTCAGATTTCTTTCAAGATGTCATCTTCAACCTAAAACTTGGATGGAGAGAAAGTTTATAGGCATTTGAGTTTCCACTCTAACGCCCCAAAAATAGGTATACATCACCTATTCTGAGTCGCCAAATACATGGTACAGAATACAAATACAATCTTTAATATACAGCAAGAGAACTGTGAGTTTTAATACAAATACTGTCTTATAGACAATATCCACTCTTAGAATAAGTCCTCATTACATTTATTGTCACACTATTTAACGTAATAGTGAGGACTACTAATACTATCATCCGGACCGGCCACTCCGCTCCCCGACTAGTCCCGCCACGTTCTCATTTCTCAAGAGCAATGAACAAAAAAAAAGGGTGAGCTCAACTAGCCCAAGAAGAAATATTATGACTAAGATAATGCGTAATAAATTATCATTAGTCTTCAACAATGTTAAACCGATAAAATATAATAGACATCAAGTTTAATCTGCAATGAACAAGCAATCCATTAAAAGAGTCAAGTAGAGAATAAAATCTACAATCTTTTATGATTTAAAAGGTTTTTCATCATTTTTATCACTGGGACTCAGCTTAATATAAAATCCACATCATCCCTGCACTACGGCCAAGGATATTCATTAGTATCACAACCATAAATTATCCATGCACTACGGGCCAAGGATATTCGTGTATTCATCGATGGTTATGATCATGCCAACAACTGTCCATCAATGCACTTCGGGCCAATGAGGACTTTTACCACATCATTTGTAACATTACGGTTATGATTACACCGAATAATCCATGGTCATAATCATACCAAGTCCATCTATGCACTACAGGCCACAGATGACTTTCAAAAATATAAACATGAGGATGATGACAATGATATAAGAATTCAATAAAACAAGTTCAAGAATTAATTTATTCAGGAATTAATAACGTTCAAATTGTCAACATGATACTTCTTTGTAGAATAAAATTCAAAAATGCTCAGAAGAATATTTCCATGAAAAGATACTGGATGAAGCGCAAATATCAAGGATATTCCACTAATTTCATGGAGTATAAAAGTCAAAACTTTAACCAACTGAGTATAATAAAGAATGGAATAAAAAAGAAATCACCATGCATGCGATTGCCAGATGCATGTGTTATTCCAATGAATAATAAATAACGGAACCAGTCGCAAATTAAATTGAGGCCGGCGGGATGTTCCAATAGAATAATAATGAATGGAATAACAACAGAAATCACCATGCATGCGGTACTTCGCATAGACATGATATTCCAACAGAATACTAAATAACGGAACCAGTGTCAAAGCGTAATTCGCAAGACCGACGGGATGTTCCAATGAATAATAAAGACGAAATCGTCCCACAGTAAACGCATTGAGATAGGATATTCCAAATGAATAATAAAAAGAATGGAATAACAAAAGAATTTCACCAAGTATAGGGTAGCTCAGATACAAATCTGAGTTATTCCAATGTAATAATAAAGAATGGAATAATGTAAGTTCTCTTCATGACTACAAAAGAAATAATACCCTTACCTTAAGAAGAAGAGAGTCTTTGGATGTAGGAGTAGTGAAGTAGCGAGAATACTTTTCTTCTTTCTCTCTATAATTTCTCTCTGAGTTTCAATGAATTCGTAAGAAATAATGAAGGAATGAGCTTCTATTTATAGAAGAATGGATCAAGATAAGTAACTAATTCATGAAACAGTCTAGATTGATTTACTTTTAATCTGACGGTCCATATTTAAAGCAAAATCTTTTAAATAAAATATAATATATTCTATTTATAATCTAATAAAACGAATAACTTTATAAAAGATTTTACTATGCATACACTATATTATCACAGCACTATGCAAAACACTATGCATAATAAAATATAATATATTCTAATTATTATCTAATAAAACATATAACTTTATAAAAGTATATTACATTTTATATAAAAGATTTTACTATTAGCCTAATAAAACGAATAACTCTATAAAAGTATTCATTTTTTATATAAAAAGTTTTTCTGCTTTTATTACATTAATAATACTAATAAAACAAAACTTCATCATCATTATTATTATTCACACTATTAATCGACCAGGTCGTTCCCAGGAAAGAGGGGGATTTCCAATAATGATTTCTCCCTATTAGCGCCTTGAATTAGGTGACGCACCTCTCCTTGGCGGAACTTCTAGACATCGTTAATATTGCAAATAATAATATTAATAACTCTGTCATCTCAATTATTGATTTAATAATTTATAAAATATCGACAATAATTGAATAAAACTGAATGACTTCTCACGTAAGAATCAATAATCAATACCGTGTGCTACTATGCAACCACGCGCCATCACTTTATTTCAACAAAGATTAATGGTAAAACTTCCATGCCGTTATTTTTAATAAAATATTTTTGTCATTTTCTCAATCCGATAATAATTACATTGTGGGGTCCACCAATGATTGTGCCATCGTCTTTAATATTCCCCGACCAATCGAATATTATATAACAACTTGCGTGATTTTGCAAAATTTATAAATATTACCCACAACTATAACATTATATCAAATTTATTCCATAATATTTAAAAATGATATTTATAGAAAATTCATTTTTATTCATAAAAGTTAGTCTCTACAATCTCCCTTCTTATAAAATTTCACCCTCGAAATTAGGGTACGTGCACTGTATGTCAAAGAGGTAAGGATACCTTGATTTCATTTCAGATTCTAACTCCCAAGTCATTTCCTCAACATCGTGGTTTCTCCACAAAACTTTGACTTGAGGTATAACCTTGGAGCGTAGAATATGTTCCTTCTTATCCAAGATTTGAACAGGAACCTCTTCATACGTCAAATCTTTCGCTATTTCGTCCGGTTCTAACTCAATAATGTGGTTCAGGTCTTCCACATATTTACGTAACATGGATATGTGAAAAACGTTATGAACACGAGACATACTTGGCAGTAAAGGGAGTCTATAGGCTACAGTCCCTACTCGATCGAGGATTAAAAATGGGCCAATGAATCGAGGATTGAGCTTTCCTCTTTTTTCAAATCTCGTAACTCCTTTCCATGGAGCAACACGTAACAACATATGATCTCCAATATCGAATTCCACATCCTTTCGATTAAGGTCAGCATAACTCTTATGTCGATCTTGTGAGGTTTTTATACGTTGTCGAATCGTTTGAATCTTTTCCGTAGTCATACGTACCAACTCCGATCCCAACAACGTTTCTTCACCCACCTCATCCCAGCATACTGGAGAACGACACTTTCTTCCATACAACGCCTCAAATGGAGCCATGCCAATACTTGCTTGATAACTGTTGTTGTATGAAAACTCCACCAACGGTAAGAACTTCCCAACTTCCCTTGAAGTCAAGGACACAGAGTCTTAATAAATCTTCTAGAGTTTGAATAGTCCTCTCTGATTGTCCGTCCGTTTGAGGATGGTATGCCGAACTAAATCGTAAGTCCGTGCCCATAGCTTTTTGCAAACTAACCCAAAATTGTGAATTGAATCTTGGGTCTCGATCAGAAACTATGGATACTGGCATACCATGCCGTCTTACAATCTCGTTTATGTACATACAAGTAAGACATTCAAGTGTATAAGTTTCTCTTATTGGTAATAAATGAGCAGACTTGGTCAATCTATCAACAATGACCCAAATTGCATCTATGCATTGAGAAACCTTGGGAAGACCAGTAACGAAATCCATGGTAATGTGCTCCCACTTCCATTCTGGAATTTTAAGTGGTTGCAAAGGACCTTTTGGTACTTGATGCTCTGCCTTGACTCGTTGACAAGTTAGACACCTTGATATAAACAACGCTATCTCTCTCTTCATATTGCCCCACCAAAATGTATATCAAAGATCATGATACATTTTAGTACTCCTAGGATGGATTAAAAACAGTGTGTTGTGTGCCTCCATCATGATTTTATACTTTAAATCAGGGTCATTAGGAACACAAAGTCTGGAGTTGACTCGAAGTATTCCTTCTTCATCGATTCTTGCTTCCGGCATAGCACCTTCTTGCACTTTCTTCCTCATACGCATCAGCTCCAGGTCTGTAGTTTGAGTAGCTTTAACTTTATCAATTAAAGTCGGTTCTACTTGTATGTTCGCCATCATCACATGGGTCCCTGGAGTCTTTAACTCTATCTCCATCCTTTGCAAGTCGCACAAAATGGGCCTTTGCATTGACAATATAGCACTCGTACCCGCATATGATCTTCTACTTAATGCGTCATCTACCACGTTCACTTTTCCGAGATGGTATTGATGATCTTCTGTCGCATGTTGAGTTCCTTTTGATGAAGAAATATTTAAGGCTTTTATGAAACGTAAAGATCTCCACTTTCTCCCCATACAAGTAATGCCTCACAAATTTTAGTGCAAAACGAGATGGTATTGGATGGTATGATCATAATCTTTCAATAGTTCAAGCCAACGCCTCTCGTCGCATCGCATGTTGAGTTCCTTTTGAGTGAAGAAATATTTAAGGCTTTTTTTATGAAGCGTAAAGATCTCCACTTTCTCTCCCATACTTTACACGC
Organism: Panax quinquefolius; assembly: GCA_020205615.1. Lineage (NCBI taxonomy): Eukaryota > Viridiplantae > Streptophyta > Magnoliopsida > Apiales > Araliaceae > Panax > Panax quinquefolius. The sequence goes on along the minus strand of CM035154.1, from coordinate 149,808,130 downwards.
CAACTCTAGATCATGAGTAGGATAATTTCTCTCATATTCTTTGAGTTGTCGAGAGGCATAGGCTATGACTTTCCCATGTTGCATGAGAACACATCCTAACCCTTTGCCTAAAGCATCACTGTAGATGACAAATCCCTCCGAGCTAGATGGTATTGTCAGAACAGGTGCTGAAATGAGTCTTCTCTTGAGTTCTTGAAAACTCTTCTCACATTCCTCATTCTAACCGAATTTTGTATCGTTCCGAGTCAGCTGAGTTAAGGGAGTAGCGATTCGAGAAAACCCTTCTACGAATCTCCGATAATAACCAGCTAAGCCAAGAAAGCTACGTACTTCGGTCACTAATTTAGGTTGCTCCCAGCTTTGAATAGCTTCAATCTTTACTGCGTCAACAGATATTCCATGACTTGATACCACATGCCCAAGGAATGCTACTTTTCTTGACCGAACTCGTATTTCTTTAACTTAGCATAAAGCTTATATTCACGAAGCTTTTTGGAGTATCGACCTCAAGTGTTGCTCATGATCTTCACGGCTTTTGGAATAAATAAGGATGTCATCAATAAAGACGACCACAAAGTGATCCAAATATTCCTCAATACTCGGTTCATCATATCCATGAAGGCGGCGAGAGCATTAGTTAATCCAAAAGACATGACTAGGAATTCATAATGCCCATACCGAAGTTCTGAAAGCCGCCTTTTGAATGTCATCGGTTCTAATCTTCAATTGGTGATATCCGAATGAAGATCAATCTTTGAAAAGAATTTGGCGCCAGAATCGGTCAAACAGTCATCAATACATGGCAATGGGTACCTTTTTTTGATGGTGACATGATTCAACTCCCGATAATCAATACAAAGTCGCATACTCCCATCTTTCTTCTTCACAAATAGAAGAGAGCACCCCAAGGAGAATTACTAGGACGAATAAAGCCAATGTCTAACAATTCCTACAATTGGGTCTTTAACTCCTCGAAGTTCAATAGAGCCATTCGATATGGGGCTTTAGAAATGGGTTTTGTACCAGTTCAAGGTCGCTACAAAATTCAATTTCACGCCTGGGGTAGGCCAGAAGTTCTTCGAGGAATACGTCAGGAAATTCATTAACAATAGAAATATCATTCAAAACTGACGTATTTTTGTTTAGATCCGTGACATGAGCTAAGAAAGTTTGACATCCGTTTTTCAATAAACGAATAGCTTTATGGCTTGAGATGACAGTGATTGATTTTAATGGTTTGTTTGCTTGAATTCGCATAATAGGTTGGTTAGGAATATGAAAGCTAACAACCTTACGAAAATAATCAATTTTTGCATGATGAGTAGTTAACCAATCAATCCCTAGAATTACATCAAATGCAAGTATTTTCAATGAAATAAGATCGACAGGTAATGTGAGGGTACCGATTTAAACCAAACAAGACTTATAAACAATGGATGTAATGAAGGTTTCTCCCAATGGAGTTTCAACAGATAAGTCAAAGTCTAATTTCTCCGGAGTCAAATTTAAACGTTGAGTGCAAGTAGGAGAAATAAAAAAATGGGTAGAACCGGTATTAAATAAGGTATATACTATGCTAGAGTTTATGATAAGCTTACCCGTGATGACCTCATTCGGGTTCCTTGCTTTCTGGGAGGTCACGATAAACGCTCTCCTTGCACTACTGGCTTTGACTTTTCTAGGGCGTCCTTTGGTGCCTCCATCCTAGCTGAACTTGTCTTCGGTGAACAACAAAATTGGGCCAGGTGACATTCTCTTCCACAATTATAACATGTTTTGGACGGCATCGCGCAGTTTGGACTGATGTGTCCCTACCCTTCGCATTTAAAAAATATGATAGGTGGTCGTTCTCCTTCCTTAACAACAGGTACTGGTGCTAACGTCTTTCCATCATTGTTGAATCTCCTCTTCTTGAAATGTCCATTCTTATTGTTTTGGCCATGATTACCACCGAAGTGGTTACCATTTCTAGCATGTTGATTCTCTCCACGCTTATTGTCACCACTTCGATGACTGCTATCACTAGTATTATCATTTTTCCGGCTGCTCTCTTTTGGTTGGGTTGACTCATTATCGCGCTCCAATAACTGAGCCCTATTAACAACATCTGAATACAAACACAGTTTATGAGAGATAAGATATTGACGTATCTCGGGTTTCAAACCTCTTAGAAACATTCGCGTCATTCTCTCCTCATTATCAACCAAATGGGACGCCAATGGGGATAACTCGGCAAACTTGGCTTCGTACTGCGACACGGTCATGTTGTTTTGCTCCAGCTTGATGAACTCTACCTCTTTCATGTGACGAATACTTTCGGGAAAGTACTTTTCGTTGAACAATTCTTGGAACTTCTCCCAAGTCATCTTGGTCATGCGGCAGTTTGAGTACGCTTTTACGATTCCCACCATTAATCCGCCTCACCCCTGACATGAAGGTGGCAAAGGGAACCTTTTGCTCCTCGGAGCATCCCAAAACATCAAATATCTTGTTGATCCGCTTTATCCACGTCTCCGCCTTTAAGTGGTTTTGGCTCTCCAAAAAAACTCCGGTGGTCTCGGCTCCTTGAATCGCTTAATGGTGGACCGTCCCAAGAGTTGTCGATATTTCCACCTACATTTTGGACAGAGCCACTCTTACGATGTTGCATGAATTGCATAAAGCCTCCTAACATTCCATCGCTCATCATTTGGTCATGTTGTTGTTTGCACGAGGAATGTCGCCTTCCCGATGCACATTATCCTCGATTATTAATCTGTGGAGACTCAACGGTCTCCACATGCTCCATTGATATTCTCAACATTCTCGGATGTCATTTTCAAATACTGCCACAAAACAAGGATTAAATAACATATCATATATTATCCCTATACTCTGGCCGACCAATTAAATATCAAATAAACTTAAGTAGGCCAAACTAGCGAAAGAATTCCCCGTCTCACCCCTCCTAGTTCTTATCTCACATCTCAGCTGTGACACCCCCAAAATAGGTATACATCACCCATTTTGAGTCGTCAATAACATGGTACAGAAACAACTACAACTTTATTAATACAACATAAAAATTGTGAGTTTAAATACAAATATTGCCATCTAGACAATATTCACACCTAAATAAGTCCTCAGTACAATTATTGGTAAATAATTTTACAAAAATGGTGAGGACTACTAAAACAACTTCTAGAATCATCATTCCACACCCCGACTAGTACTCGCTATATTCTCGCCTCCTGAGAAGAAAAATGGAACAAAAAGGAAAAAGGGTGAGCTCAACTAGCCCAATAAAGAACATTATGACTAAGATAATATAGAACAAATTATCGTTAGTCTTCAACAGGAAAAAATCTGAGAGAATATAATAGACAACAAGTTTCAGATCAATATTCGCAGCGGAAATAATAATTCATAGAAGAGTTACGTAGAGAATGAAATCTACTATTACCTATGAATTTAACAGTCCATCAACAATATTTTATCCCTGTAACATCAATCAATATTCATCTTGAATCAAATTTTCATCTTTGCACTACAGGCCAAAGATATTCATCAGTCGGTCATGTTCATCACAACACCTGTACATCTTTGCACTACGGGCCAAATATATTCATAAGAAAATCAACCATCTTTGCACTACAGGCCAAAGATATTCAGTAATACCATCATTTAGGACTGAGGATGATGAAAAATATTTTAAAGAAAACGAATCCAGTGAAACAAAAGAATAAATATTAAGTATTCGTACTTTAAACAATCCTAGTTCAAAAATACTTCATAAATAACCATAGTGGAGTAAAATTCAAGAATGATCAAAACATGGATACAATCAAAGCTAGTATCCATAATAGATATTTTGGACAAAATATGAAAATTTAATTTTTCTCTGAATAGTGTTGTATTCGTGAATAGTACCATATACGTGAATAGAGTCGTATACGTGAATAGTAACCCCGACACTAAAAGACAAGAATTTCACAAGAAAAATACTCCCAATATTCCGACATAATGATATTGAAAGAAATAATATCATTTTCAAAAAAAATAATATCCCTTACCTCGAAAAGATAGTACTCTTACCTAATAATCTTTGGATATAGTCTTTCAAGGAACTTGCGAGCAGATATAGCAACACTCAAAGTATTAAAATACTCACAAGAATACGCTCGATAATATAGAGAGAGAAAGAGATAGAAAACTTCAGTTTCTGGTGTGATTTTCAATTCTAACCTAAACAACTTATTTATAAGAAAATGCTTAGAATACTGTGTAGTAACAATTACTGAATAACAGTAATATAAAATATCAATGCAACAATTATTGAATCAATAAAATAAAATATTGAACAGTAATTATTGTAACAATTATTGAGTAGTGCCTTCTTACGTAAGAATCAATAATTGGTGCAATACCGTGTGCTACTGTGTTTTAACCACCGAGTATTTTAACAGTATTTACGGTAACAACTACGCCGTTATTTATAAACAACTTATATTTGTCGTTTTCTTCCTCCAATCGCTTTCCGTTATGGGGCCCACACAAGGCTGCGCCGTCGTACGAATATTCTCCGACAGTAAGAATATTCCACGACCAATCGAATATTCTCCGACAAAAATGAATATTTTATAACCACTTGCTTATTTGAAATATTTGCGCATTTTACCCATAACTAACCGCATTAATCAAATCAACCCTTACCATATCAAAATAATAAATAGAGGAAATTTAATTTTATTTAAAATAAGTTGGGGTCTTACAACCTCCCCTCCTTATGAAATTTCGTCCTTGAAATTGAAGTGCGTACCTGGTGTTTAGAAAATGTGAGGATACCTCGCTTTCATTTCCGTTTCCAACTCCTAGGTCATTTCCTCAATAGCATGGTTCCTCCACAAAACTTTGACTTGTGGTATGACCTTTGTGCGTAGGACATGCTCCTTCCTATCCAAGATCTTGACAGGTACCTACTCGTACGTTAAGTCTTCGGCTATTTCGTCCGGTTCTAACTCAATGACGTGGTTCGGGTCTTTCACATATTTACGAAGCACAGATATGTGAAAAATATTATGAACACGAGACATACTTGGAGGTAACGCGAGTCTATAGGCTACATTTCCTACTCGGTCAAGAATCTGAAATGGACCAATAAATAGTGGATTGAGCTTTCCTCTTTTCCCAAATCTTATAACTCCCTTCCATGGAGCAACTCGCAACAATACATGATCCCCAATACTAAATTCCACGTCCTTTTGATGAAGATCCTCATAATTCTTTTGTCGATCCTGTGCCGTTTGTATACGTTGTCGAATCATTTGGATTTTTTCCGTAGTCATACGTACCAAATCGGGTCCCAACAATGTTGCTTCACCCACCTCATCCCAACATATTGGAGAGCGACACTTTTGTCCATACAATACTTAAAATGGGGCCACACCTATACTTGTCGGATAACTGTTGTTGTAGGAGAATTCCACCAATGGTAAATACTTATCCCAACTCCCTTTGAAGTCTAGGATACAGAGTCTTAATAAATCTTCAAGACTTTGAATAGTCCTCTCTGATTGTCCGTCCGTTTGAGGATGGTATGCCGAACTGAATCGTAAATCCGTGCCCATAGCTTTTTACAAGCTAACCCAAAATCTTGAAGTGAATTTTGGGTCACGATCCGAAACTATGGATACTGGCATGCCATGCAATCTCACAATCTCATTTACATACATACGAGCAAAACGTTCAAGGGAATAAGTCTCCCGTATCGGCAAGAAATGAGCAGACTTGGTTAATCTATCAACAATAACACAAATAGCATTTATGCCTTGAGAAACCGTGGGAAGACCCGTAACGAAATCCATGGTAATGTGTTCCCACTTCCATTTCGGAATCATAAGTGGTTGTAATGGACCCTTAGGCACTTGATGCTCCGCCTTTACACGTTAACAAGTTAAACACCTCGAGATAAACTTCGCAATTTCTCTCTTCATATTGTTCCACCAAAATGTATGTCGAAGATCACGATACATTTTGGTACTTACAGGATGAATTGCAAACGGTGTATTGTGTGCCTCCATCATGATCTTGTACTTTAAATCATAATCATTAGGAACACAAAGTCTGGAGTGGACTCGAAGTATTCCTTCTTCATCGATTCTTGCCTCTGGGATAACACCTTCTTGTACCTTCTTCTTCATACGCATCAGCTCCGGGTCTGTGGCTTGAGCAACTTTAACTTTATCAATTAAAGTTGGTTCTATGCGTATACTTGACATCATCGCATGGGTCCCCGGAGTCTTGAATTCTATCTTCAACTTTCGTCGTCGCATAAAATGGGCCTTTGTGTTGACAACATCGCACTCGTTCCGCGTATATGATCTTCTACTTAACGCGTCACCTACCACGTTCGCTTTTCGGGGATCAGATTGAATGGTATGGTCGTAGTCTTTCAATGTTTCGAGCCAACGTCGTTGCCACATGTTGAGTTCTTTTTTGAGTGAAGAAATATTTGAGGCTTTTATAGTCAAATATATCTCCACTTTTTCCCCATATAAATAGTGCCTCCAGATCTTTAGCACAAAAACGGATGGTCGCAAACTCTAGATCATGAGTAGGATAATTCCTCTCATATTCTTTAAGTTGTCGCGAGGCATAGGCTATGATTTCCCGTGTTGCATGAGAACACATCCTAACCCTTTGCACGAAGCATCATCAGTAAATAATAAATACATCCTGAACCGCATTTCGGTATTGTCGAACAGTCTTAAAATGAGTCTCCTCTTATGTTCTTGGAAACTCTTCTCGCATTCCTCGCTCCATACGAATTTTATATCTTTCCGAGTCAGCTGAGTTAATGTAGTAGCGATTCAAGAAAATCCTTCCACGAATCTCATATAATAACCAGCTAAGCCTAGAAAGCTACGTACTTCAGTCACCGACTTCGGTTGCTCCCAACTTTGTATTGCTTCAATCTTCGTCGGAGCAACAAATACTCTATGTTTTGACACCACGTGCCCAAGGAATGCTACATCCTTAAGCCAGAACTCATATTTCTTCAACTTGGCATATAACTTGTTTTCACGAAGCCTTTGGAGTACCAGCTTCAAATGGTGCTCATGATCTTCACGACTTTTGGAATATATGAGGATGTCATCAATAAAAACAACAACGAACAGATCCAAATAATCCTTGAATACTCGGTTCATCATATCCATGAAAGCCAGCAGGAGCATTAGTCAATCCGAAAAGACATGACTAAGAATTCATAATGCCCGCATCGAAGTTACGGCGGCGCTTTGGAATATCCTTAGTTCTTATCTTCACCGATGATATCCGAACGAAGATCGATCTTTAAAAAGAATTGTGCTCTTGCAATCGGTCAAACAGTCATCAATACGAGGTAATGTGATACCTATTCTTGATGGTGACATGGTTCAATTCCCGATAGTCAATAAAAAGTTGCATACTCCCGCCTTTCTTCTTTACAAATAAAACAGAGCACCCCAAGGAGATGTACTAGGACAATGAAACCGATGTCCAACAACTCCGTAGTAGTTGGACCTTTAACTCCTGAAGTTCAATGGGAGCCATTCAATATGGGGTTTTAGAAATGGGCTTTATGCGGTTCAAGATCAATAAAGAATTCAACTTCACGCTCTAGTGGTAGGCCGAAGTTCTTCAGAAACACGTCGGAAATTTACTAACAACAGGAATATTATTCAAATCTGACGTGTCTTTATTCAAATCCATAATATGGGCTAAGAAAGCTTGACATCCGTTTTTCAATAAACGAATAACTTTATGACTAGATATGACAATGATTGATTTTAATGGTTTAGTTGCTTGAATTCGCATAACAAAGTTGATTAGAATAAGAAAACTAACAACCTTACGAAAACAATCAATTTTGGCACGATGAGTAGTTAACCAATCAATCCCTAAAATCACATCAAAAGCAAGTATCTTTAAAGAGATAAGGTCAACAGGTAATGTGATGGTGCCAATTTGGATCAAACAAGATTTATAAACAGTGGATGTGATGAAAGTTTCTCCTAACGGAGTCTCCACAGATAAATCTAAGTCTAATTTCTCCGGAGTTAAGTTTAAACATTGAGCACAAGTAGGAGAGATAAATGAATGGGTAGCACCGGTATCTAGTAAGGTATAAACTTAACAAGAATTTATGATTAGTTTACCCGTAATCACCTCGTTTGGGTTCCTCGCATTTTGACCAGTCACGGCAAACGCTCTTCCAGGAACCGTTGACTTTGACTTTTCTGGGACAACCTTTTGAGTCACCATCCCCGTGGGACTTGGTTTCGCTACGGTACAATCTCGAGCGATATGCCCTTCTTTTCCACAATTATAGCATACCTTGAACTATTGTGGGCAGTTTGAGCTGATATGTCCCTCTTTTCCACATTTATAGCATATGATTGGTGGTCGTTCTCCTCCCTTAGAACCAGTTGCTACTGGTGCTGACGTCTTCACATGGTCGTTGTTAAATCTCCTCTTTTTAAAATCTCCTCCCGACTCGCTTCTTCTATTCTCATGGCCATGATTTCCACCAGAGTGGTTATCGCCTTTGTCCGTATTCTTCTTTCTCCACTGGTTATCGTTGTTCTGATGACTGCTATCACCAGTAAGATCCTAGTTATGGTCCCTCGGTTGAACGTACTCGTTATCTTGCTCTAACAATTGAGCCCTGTTGACAACATCTGAATAGATAGAAAATTTATGAGAAATGAGATACTGACGTATGCTGGGTTTTAAACCTCTCAGAAACATCCGCATCATACGTTCCTCATTCTCCACCAAATGAGGTGCAAACACGGATAACTCTGCAAACTTTGCCTCGTCTTCGACACACGCCATGTTATTTTGTTCCGCATTAATAAACTCCACTTCCTTCATATGATGAATACTTTCGTGAAAGTACTTGTCATTGAACAGCTTCAAACGCTCCCAAGAGACATGCTTTAGTACCGGATTTGGATGACGCTTCACGATTCCCACCAATGAATCACCTCATTACGGAACATAAAGGTGGCGAATAAAACCTTCGCTCCTCCGCATCCCAAGACGTCGAATATCTTGGTAATTTGCTTGACCCATGTCTCCGCTTTAATCGGATCCGCTTTCCCAGTGCGTGGTCCCAACTCTTTGAATCGTCATTGTGTGACAAACCGCAGTATTGTTATCATTTCCACTCAGATTTTGTGTACGAGTCTCCCTCGTCTAATTTTACATGAACTGCAAAAAGCTTCTAAACATCCCGTCGTTCATCATTTGCTCAGTGGTGTTGTTCACAGAAGGAACATTGCCAGCCTGTTGCATGTTCTCCTCGTTGGTAAGTAAAGGAGTCTCCATGGTCTCATTTACTCCAATTTTAACATTCTCAGTCGACATTCTCAAATACTGCCATAAAACAAGGGTTAATTAAAGAAATCAACATATCACATAATATTCCTATATACTAACCAACCAACAAATAAGCTTAGGTAAGACACACTAGCGAAGGTTTTACTCGTCTCTCCCCTCCTAGTTCTATTCCCCGATCTCCGCTAGAGATCATATCCCTAAGCTCGATATTAACCAGTGACGCCCCCAAAATAGGTATACATCGCCCATTTTGAGTCACAATAATATGGTAATGTAAACAACTACAACTTTATTAATACAACATAAAAATTGTGAGTTTAAATACAAATATTGCCATCTAGACAATATTCACACCCAAATAAGTCCTCAGTACAATTATTGGTAAATAATTTTACAAAAATGGTGAGGACTACTAAAACAACTTCTAGAATCATCATTCCACACCCCGACTAGTACTCGCTACATTCTCGCCTCCTGAGAAGAAAAATGGAACAAAAAGGAAAAAGGGTGAGCTCAACTAGCCCAATAAAGAACATTATGACTAAGATAATATAGAACAAATTATCGTTAGTCTTCAACAGGAAAAAATCTGAGAGAATATAATGTATAACAAGTTTCAGATCAATATTCGCAATGAAATAATAATTCATGTAAGAGTTACGTAGAGAATGAAATCTACTATTACCTATGAATTTAACGGTCCATCATCAATATTTTATCCTCAGAACATCAATCAATATTCATCTTGAATCAAATTTTCATCTTTGCACTACACGTGCCAAAGATATTCATCGATCGGTCGTGTTCATCATAACACTGTACATCTTTTGCACTACGCCAAAGATATTCATAAGAAAATCAACCATCTTTGCACTACAGGCCAAAGATATTCAGTAATACCATCATTTAGGACTGAGGATGATGAAAAATATTTTAAAGAAAACGAATCCAGTGAAACAAAAGAACAAATATTAAGTATTCGTACTTTAAACAATCCTAGTTCAAAAATACTTCATAAATAACCATAGTGGAGTAAAATTCAAGAATGATCAAAACATGGATACAATCAAAGCTAGTATTCATAATAGATATTTTGGACAAAATATGAAAATTTAATTTTTACGTGAATAATGGTCGATTCGTGAATATTATCAGATATCGTGAATAAAGTCGATATCGTGAATAGTAACCCCGACACTAAAAGACAAGAATTTCACAAGAAAAATACTCCCAATATTCCTAAGATAATGATATTGAAAGAAATAATATCATTTTCAAAAAAATAATATCCCTTACCTCGAAAAGATAAGACTGATCGAATATCTGGATATAGTCTTTGAAGGAACTTGCAGATCAGATAAAGAACACTCAAAGTATTAAAATACTCACAAGAATACGCCGATAATATAGAGAGAAAGAGATAGAAAACTTCAGCTTTACGTGTGATTTTCAATTCTAACCTAAGCACCTATTTATAGGAAAATGCTTAGAACACTAAAGCGTAAAATTTAATAAAATATTAATATATATTTATTAAATTCTTACGCATACATAATCTGATTCAAAACATCAGCCACCAAGAGTGACCCACCTCACCTAAATCAAAAAAATGTTTTTCTTATTAAAAATATTTAAAACTTCAAAAATCTATTATTCTGGAATTTCGGAACTTTAATAATTCACAATAAATAGCTCTTTTATCAGAAAAATTCGAACATTATGTCTTTTTTATAGAAAATTTAATTCTCTACAACTTTGCAGTAGAAAGTTTATACAAATTCCAAAATGGTTGGACCAAATCCACAAATCCAAGCGATTTACGTGCTATAATCAAATTTCACCAAGAATGGGCCCACAAACATGTTTAACATGTTTTAAAACAATTTTGTAACAAAAATACTCTTCCTCCTCATATACTCATATATCCCACATTCATCGTAAAAATATCACCATTATTATATTATTAAAATATAATAATATATTTAAATGAATTATTTTATCGTAAAAAGATAAAATATTAATTTTTAACAATTGTCACATTAAAAATTTCTCCATCTATATCCACATAAAATGAATATTTTCTCACCATATAAATCAATAATTAATTATTAACAAATAATATTACGAATCGAATCATGACACCAAATAGATTCTCAGAAAAGAGGGGTTTTCCAATAAGGATTTCTCCTCATCGACGCGCAAGTAATTAGATGACTAAACCTCTCCTAGATGTAAACTTTCTAGACATTGCCAATAATGTTATCTAATAATATTATTCAGATAATATGAATTATTGCTCTATAATGGAAAATATCGTAGTGACAATTATCAATAACAATAATATAAAATATCAATGCAACAATTATTGAATCAATAAAATAAAATATTGAACAAGAATTATCGTAACAATTATTGAGTAGTGCCTTCTTACGTAAGAATCAATAATTGTGCAATAACGTGCTATCTCTCGTGTTTTAACGACCGAGTATTTTAACAGTATTTACGGTAACAACTACGTCGTTATTTATAAATAACTTATATTTATCGTTTTCTTCATCCAATCACTTTCCGTTATGGGGCCCACACAAGGTTGCGCCATCGTACGAATATTCTCCGACAGTAAGAATATTCCACGACCAATCGAATATTCTCCGACAAAAATGAATATTTTATAACCACTTGTTTATTTGAAATATTTACCCATTTTACCCATAACTAACCACATTAATCAAATCAACCCTTACCATATCAAAATAATAAATATAGGAAATTTAATTTTATTTAAAATAAGTTGGGGTCTTACATCAGCTAGGGATCATATCCCTAAGCTTTGATACCAACTGTGACGCCCCCAAAATAGGTATACATCGCCTATTCTGAGTCGCCAAATACATGGTACAGAATACAAATACAATCTTTAATATACAAAGAAGAGAGTCATGAGTTTTAATACAAATACTATCTTCTGATTTATATCTACTCTCGTAATAAGTCCTCATTACATTTATTGTCACACTATTTAATGTAATAGTGAGGACTACTAATACTATCATCCGGACCATCACTCCGCTTCTCCGACTAGTCCCGCCACGCTCTCATTTCACGAAGAGAACAAAGGAAAGAAAGGGTGAGCTCAACTAGCCCAAGAAGAAATATTATGACTAAGATAATGCGAGAATAAATTATCATTAGTCTTCAACAATGTTAAACCGATAAAATATAATAGACATCAAGTTTAATCTGCAATGAACAAGCAATCCATTAAAAGAGTCAAGTAGAGAATAAAATCTACTATCTTTTATGATTTAAAAGGTTTTTCATCATTTTTATCACTGGGACTCAGTTTAATATAAAATCCACATCATCCCTACACTACGGCCAAGGATATTCATTAGTATCACAACCGCAAATTATCCATGCACTACAGGCCAAGGATATTCGTGTATTCATCAATGGTCATGATCATGCCAACAACTGTCCATCAATGCACTACGCCAATGAGGACTTTTACCACATCATTTGTAACATTACGGTCCATGATTACAATCGAATAATCCTCATTCATAATCATACTAAGTCCATCTATGCACTACAGCCATACGATGATGACTTTCAAAAAAATATAAACATGAGGATGATGACAATGATATAAGAATTCAATAAAACAAGTTCAAGAATTAATTTATTCAGGAACTAATAACGTCCAAATTGTCAACATGATACTTCTTTATGGAGTAAAATTCAAGAATGCTCAGAAGAATATTTTTATGAAAAGATACTTGATGAAGCGCAAATATCAAGGATATTCCACTAATTTCATGGAGTATAGAAATCAAAACTTTAACCAACTGAGTATAATAAAGAATGGAATAACAAAAGAAATCACCATGCATGCGGACTTGCGATTGACCAAGTTATTCCAATGAATAATAAATAACGGAACCAGGTCAGGGAAAAATTCACACCGACAGGATGTTCCAACATAATAATAAAGAATTGAATAACAACAGAAATCACCATGCATGCGGTATTTGACAGACAAAGTTATTCCAATGTAATACTAAATAACGAAACCAAAGTTAGGTGAAATTCACCCCGACAAGATGTTCCAATGTAATAATAAAGATGGAACTGTGTTTGGCGTAAAAAGCATGCATGTGATATTCCAATGTAATAATAAAGATGAACCAGTGTCCGTGTAAAACGCATGCATGAATATTCTAATAGAATAATAAAAATGGAATAATGTAAGAATTTCACCAAGTATAGGTATCTCACAGATATAGGTTATTCCAATGTAATAATAAAGAATGGAATAATGAAGTTCTCTTCATGAATACAAAAGAAATAATACCCTTTACCTTAAGAAGAAGAGTCTTTGGATGTAAGAGTAGTGAAGTAGCGAATACTTTTCTTCTTTCTCTCTATAATTTCTCTCTCTACAGTTTCAATTGAATTCGTAAGAAATAATGAAGGAATGAGCTTCTATTTATAGAAGAATGGACCGTGATAAGTAACTAATTCATGAACGATCCAGATTGATTTACTTTTAATCGACGGTCCATATTTAAAGCAAAATCTTTTAAATAAAATATAATATATTCTATTTATAATCTAATAAAACGAATAACTTTATAAAAGATTTTACTATGCAAACACTATGCAGTGCACTATACAAATACTATGCATAATAAAATATAATATATTCTAATTATTGTTTAATAAAATGTATAACTTTATAAAAGTATTCTGCTTTTATATAAAAAGATTTTACTATTAGCCTAATAAAAACGAATAACTTTATAAAAGTATTTTGTTTTATATAAAAAAAATTTCGCTTTTATTACATTAATAATACTAATAAAACAAAACTTCATCATCATTATTATTATTCACACTATTAATCGACTGTGTCGTTTCCTGGGAAAGGGGCTTTCCGATAAGGATTTCTCCATATCAGTAGCGCAATTAGGTGACCAAACCTCTCCTTGCGTAACTTCTAGACATCGTTAATATTGCAAATAATAATATTAATAACTCGTCATCTCAATTATTGATTTAATAATTTATAAAATATCGATAATAATTGAATAAAACCGAATGACTTCTCACGTAAGAATCAATAATCAATACCGTGTGCTACTTATGCAACCACGCCAGACATCGTATTTTTACTACCGAGTAGTTCAACAAAGATAATCGGTAAAACTTCCGCCGTTATTTTTAATAAAATATTTTTTTGTCGCTTTCTCAATCCGATAATAATTACATTGTGGGGTCCACTAATGATTGTGCCAAATCGCATCTAATATTCCCCGTTAAAACGAATATACCCCGACCAATCGAATATTATATAACAACTTGCGTACTTTGCAAAATTTATAAATATTACCCACAACTATAACATTATATCAAATTTATTCCATAATATTCAAAAATGATATTTATAGAAAATTCATTTTTATTCATAAAAGTTGGGGTCTTACATTCACCTTCAGTGTACTTTCTCTATTCACCATTTTAGGTAGATTATGATTCCTTGAAAGAATATTGTTATTGTTCATAAGGAGGTGAAATCAGGATGTACATATTTATATTAGGAGAAACCGTACCTTTTTTTACTGTCAGTTTCTTAACAGTCATTTATCTTAGATATGCTGAGTTTAGGCATTGATGTGCATAGTTTCTCATTTGCTCCTGACAGCTAGTTTCTCCAGTTGACCTTCAATCAATCAGTCGTGGTCTTGAAGATGCAAGCTAAAAGAATATTAGCATCTTTAGTTCTTTGACATCCTTGAGTTCACAAGGTTTACATCCAGCTGCTGGTTGGCCAGATACATGTTTGAGAAGTTCTTCTTTCTTCTCTTGATAAGCATTTCTTAGCATGTGTGGCCTTTTCATCTTTTCAGGCTGGTGAATGTTTGACTCTTTTCTGTTGATGTCTTTTGAGCTTTCTATTCTGGTCTTCAGACTACAAGATTAACCGCGAGCAAGGATTGGTCTTGTTGATATAGCAATCAAGAACATGGACCAATCTGAAAGCGAAATTTCAGTGTATATACACATTTACTCCGTATACACAATATTTCCAACGTGTGAGCTCATCTCAAGATATAGCAAGTGACTTACTACTAAACTAAGTTTAGAAACAATGTTTGTGCCTGGGATCGCACTCAAAGCGATTAGCTTTTGAATATAACATGAGAACTCGCCTCCGATACCAATTGTTAGTTCCCAAAGAGGCACAATAGATCTAGAAGGGGGTTGAATAGATCCTTTTATTTCAAATACTTTTCTGATTCATTTTGTATTGCTAATAATTTAGCATATGACAAACATAAGAATCTTTTCAAGCACAGCAGAATAAGTAAAAGATCCCCTTCATTGATATATTCATAATCATATATACATTATTCGTAGAGTTAGTTCAGTAGTAAGTAGTTAACACATATATAGCAGTTATAGCATTTAATGTACATAAAGTAAATGACATAAAGTAAAAGACACAAGGGGTTTTAAGTGGTTCAGAGACTCAAGCTCCTAATCCACTCTTCTGCTTTTAACTAGCAGGATTTCTACTAAGGAAGGGAAGCACCCTGAATCACTAAGATTCCTTCAAGGCCAGCAGCCTTGGAACTTCAATTCACTAAGAATTCTTCAAGTCCAGCAGCCTTGGAACTTCATTTAGTCCCTCCGGATAAGGACCCTTCAGGTTCTGGCTTCTTGTTAATGTTTTTATTGTTGGTGCTGAGCTGCTAAGATGTCTTTATGCTTGAACAGCTTATGTACTTAGCAGCTTGGCGTAGTCTTCTTAGCATTCTGCTTAGAATCTGGACTACATCTTCTTTAGTGCAGCTGCTCTTTGCTTTTATCTGCTCATCTTCATTTGATGTCAGTTATGCACCATCACCATCTAAGGTTGCTAAGACTCTGAGCTTTTGGTAGACTTCGTCTGGCACTTAGCAATCCCTGAACCCTTCTTAAATATTTTGCAGACGTGATTTTGCTTCTGTTCTTTTTCAGCTTTTGGTTCATGGTGATCTGTAGAGTGGCTCTCTTGATCTTTTTTTTACTCTGCCACTTTTCTGAATGCTATCTTCTTGGCCTTCTCGGCTCTTAGCTTAGCTGCCATCTTCAGTGGAATTCTCATCTTTGTTGAGTGAAGCTTTAGTCTGTTTAAGTCTTTTTTTCAAAGTTGCTTCACTTTCACCTTTGTAGCCTCACTGTCACTGAGACTTGTTCTGTTTAGCTCTGGTGAAACTCGTAGAGTCAACAATATAGCATTCCAACAACTCAACGATTTTACAACTTAGCAATCATCAACTTCTTTTAATTTTTGAAGCTCTGTTGATTTATACTCCTTCCCAATCTTCCCGTTGGAATGTAGCCGTTGAAAGCTATTTAAATTTCTTCACAGATTTTGAGTTATTTGGTGCAGATGTGACATAACATCCCTTTTTCTGACTTTCTGACACTGCAGTCTACTGTTTCACCTACCCCATCACAGATGTCACTTTTATATCTCGGGCAGGTAGTCAACTTTATTTCTTCCTTCTGACTTCTCGATCAGAGGTTGTCCTTGTGCATCGATGCTCTCAATAAGCTCTATTCGAATATCAATCTTCAGATTTAGCCGTTGCCAATGCCTCAATCTTCAGCTGTTCGAACTCTACGATTCTGATGCATATCTTCTTGGACCTAATCGTAGTGTCTTGTTGACTGTTGCTTCTTGACTTGTAGAATTAACACTACGATCTTGAAAAGTGTTCATTGGATTCTCAATGTAGAACACCTCTTCCTTCTTTTGTGCAGTGCTTCAACTCTTTTGTTTACTTCAACTGATCTTAGACACTGATGGATTGTTCCTTGTTCTGGCTTCTTCTGAATAGCAAGACACTTCAGATTTGTGGCATGCCCAGCTCGCTTTCTCCTTGTGATCTCCCGTTCACTTATCATCAATGGACTGACCCATGCTTAATCACTTTAGCCTTGTTCTTTAGAAATCGACCAAAGATTCTACGTGTACACTTTATCGCCTTCTTTTGCTTTGGCAAACACTACGATCCTGGTTGACCCCAAGATCGTTGTCTTCTATTTATTTGACAGCAACTGCACTCGCTGACTTTTCCACAGTCAGTCACTTTGACTGACGTCTTCTTCTGATCAACTTGTGGAAAACTTCATCTTGAATGGCTTCACAACTCAATCTGAATGTTGATTGGGTTGGTGCTTAGATCTTCTATTAGCTTGCATGCCATTCGTTGAGTGTTCTCTGGTTTCCCTTAGGTGGGATGTATCTTTGCAGTGCCAACCAGAGGCTTGGTTCCTTTGGATATTCTGGGAGTGCTCATTTATTGAGAATCGTATTTGCTCTACAATTATGCCTTGGCATTGTGAGCACATTTGTTGAGGTCTTAGTTCTGCACTCTACGATTTAGCTTCGCCTGTGCAGACACTACGACTCCGAGATAAAATCTTGACACTTTATGATTTCTATCGTTGTGCTTGTTGTCTTCATCTAATCTTGCTCGACTACGATCTCTGCCTCTGATATAATCTGTAGACTCTACAACTCTAAGTGTAGTCTACGATTCTTTACTTGGCTTTGACATCAGTAGACTCTACGACTCCGAGTGTAGTCTACGATTCTTGACTTGGCTTAGGCAGATGCTTGGTCGGCTCGTAAGCAGGCTGTCTCTATGATTTTAAACATGACTTCCTCAGAAGACTACGGCTCTGAGGAAGTTCTTCTCGACACACTACGATCCTTCCTTGTCTCTCCTGGCAGTCTACGAGCTCCGAGATCTACTATCTTGCAGACTACGATTCTGCCTTGATAGCTCTCTAGTTTTCCTTGACTCTCCTGGCAGACTACGATTTCTTGTGCAGTGCTTGACGATTAAACAAGCCTATCTATTACATTATAAGATCAAACTAACATGCTTGATCTTTCTATATTTATAGTCCTTGTACATCATTTCTTTTTAAGGACTTTACAAAGCTGTTTTGCTTATGTAGGATCAACCTAACATATTTGATCAATTCATTCTAAGTCCTTGTACATATGTTTCTATAATCTATCAAAGGACTTTACAGCTTTTCTTAATGCAAGCATACTTGCATATTCATTCATATATATATCATAATCAAATCATATGTAAATAGGAATATCATTCACATGCTTATTCCTGACAGAGCTCTTTGACTTGGCAGTACCATCTTGTACTTGAAGTCTATTTTTCGATCATGCTTGTCTTGCCTTTCTTTAGGAACGTCTAGCAAACTTGCTGACTGCCTTGGCTGTGACGTCCCCAAAATAGGTATACATCACCTATTCTGAGTCGCCAAATACATGGTACAGAATACAAATACAATTTTAAATATACAACAAGAGTCAGAGTTTTAATACAAATATTGTCTTCTGCATAATATCTACTCTCGAATAAGTCCTCATTACATTTATTATCACACTATTTTATAGAATAGTGAGGACTACTAAGACACTATCTCGGACCGTCACTCCGTTCCCCGACTAGTTCCGGCTACGTTCTCATTTCCTAAAGAGAACAGTGAAAGGGGTGAGCTCAACTAGCCCAGTAATAAATATTATGACTAAGATAATGCAGAATAAATTATCATTAGTCTTCAACAATGTTAAACTGATAAAATATAATAGACATCAAGTTTAATCTGCGGTAATGAACAAACAATCCATTAAAAGAGTCAAGTAGAGAATAAAATCTACTATCTTTTATGATTTAAAAGGTTTTTCATCACTTTTATCACCGGGACTCGACAATAAATAATCCACATCATCCCCGCACTACTACCAAGGATATTCATTAGTATCACGACCACAAATTATTCATGCACTACGGGCCAAGGATATTCGTGTATTCATCAATGGTCATGATTATGCCCACAACTGTCCATCAATGCACTACGGGCCAATGAGGACTTTTACCACATCATTATAACATTATGGTCATGATTACACCGACATAATCATACCAAGTCCATCTATGCACTACAGCCACGTATTTACTTTTCAAAAAATATAAACATGAGGATGATGACAATGATATAAGAATTCAATAAAATAAGTTTAAGAATTAATTTATTCAGGAACTAATAACGTCCAAATTGTCGACATGATACTTCTTTGTAGAGTAAAATTCAAGAATGCTCAGAAGAATATTTCCATTAAAAGATACTGGATGAAGCGCAAATATCAAGGATATTCCACTAATTTCATAGAGTATAGAAGTCAAAACTTTAACCAACTAAGTATAATAAAGAATGGAATAACAAAAGAAATCACCATGCATGCGGTATTTGATGTATGTTATTCCAACAGAATAATAAATAACGGAATCAATCGTGCAAAATTACTTGCCTAACGATGATGTTCCAACGAATAATAAAGAATGGAATAACAACAAAATCATCATGGATGCGGTGCCGCATATGCATGTGTTATTCCAATAGAATACTAAATAACGGAACCGTGTCAAAGTGAAATTCTCACCGAAGCGGATGTTCTAACAGAATAATAAAGACGGAACCAAGTCCCACAGAAACGCGATGTAAACAAGATATTCCAAATGTAATAATAAAGAATGGAATAACGTAAGAATTTCACCAAGTATAGGGTAGCTGGCGTATATAGGTTATTCCAATGTAATAATAAAGAATGGAATAATGTAAGTTCTCTTCATGAATACAAAAGAAATAATACCTCTTATCGTAAAAAGAAACTTGATATCTGAGTAGTGAAGTAGCGAATACTTTTCTTCTTTTTCTCTATATAGTTTTTCTCTGTAGTTTTGAAAGAATTAAATAAGACATAATGATGGAATGAGCTTCTATTTATAGAAGAATGGATCTAATAGTAACCAATCCATGAACGGTCCATTAATTTAATTTAAATAGATCCTGACGGTCCGTATTAGTTTACAATAAAATATAATATATTCTATTTATAATCTAATAAAACGAATAACTTTATAAAAGTATTTTGTTTTATATAAAAAGATTTTACTATATCAAATACTATGCAGTACTATGCAAATACTATGCATAATAAAATATAATATATTCTAATTATTGTCTAATAAAATGTATAACTTTATAAAAATATTCATTTTATATAAAAAGATTTTATTATTAGCCTAATAAAACGAATAACATTATAAAAGTATTCTTTTTATATAAAAGCTTTTTCTTTTTATTACATTAATAATACTAATAAAACAAAATTTCATCATCATTATTATTATTATTCATACTATTAATCGACCAAGTCGTTCTCAGGAAAGAGGGGGCTTTCCAATAAAGATTTCTCCCTATTAGGCGCCGCAATTAGGTGACCAAACCTCTCCTCGCGTAACTTCTAAACATCGTTAATATTGCAAATAATAATAATAATAACTCTGCTATCTCAATTATTGATTTAATAATATATAAAATATCAACAATAATTGAATAAAACTAAATGACTTCTCACGTAAGCATCAATAATCAATATACCGGTGCTACTACGCAACCACGCAGTGTATTCTCGCATTTTTACTACCGAGTAGTTCAACAAGATTAATCAGTGAAAACTTTCGCCATTATTTCATAAAAATATTTTGTCGCTTTCTCGATCAAATGACAATAATTTTGTTGCATGGGTCCACCAATGATTGTGTCGTCGCATTTAATATTCCCCTCGTTAAAACAAATATTCCTCGACCAATCGAATATTATATAACAACTTGTGTACTTTGCAAAATTTATAAATATTACCATGGCTATAACATTATATCAAATTTATTCCATAATATTCAAAATGATATTTATAGAAAATTCATTTTATTCATAAAAGTTGGGGTCTTACATTTGGCCCTTTGGTTTACATGACTCTTTTGTAAGACCCCAAATTATTAATAAATAAAATTTATTTTCCTCTATTTATTATTTTAAAATAGTAAGGGTTGATTTGATTAATGTGGATAGTTATGGGTAAAATACGCTAAATATTTCGAATAAGCAAGTGGTTATAAAATATTCATTATTATTTAGAATATTTATTTGGTCGTGGAATATTTGTCTTTCAGAGAATATTAAATGCACTTGCCGCAGTTTTTTGTGGCATTAAATGTTTAACACATATTTTGTGTGTTGGTGGACACAATTATCGAATCAAAATTTGATTATAAATTTGTAAAATGGCCCGTTATGGATTTCTCGATTTTGTTTGGAATTTGGAAAAACTTTCTTCTGAAAAGTTGTAGAGAATTGAATTTCCTATAAAATATCGCGAGATTCAAATTTTCTGACAAAAGGGCTATTTATTATGAATTATTGAAGTTTCGAAGCTCCGAAATAATTGATTTTTGGAAGTTTTAATTATTTTTTTCAAGAAAAACTTTTTTGGTGTGTTAAGTGGGTCTAGCATGTGTTATTGATTGCTGAAATAAGATCTCCAAAAGTGGGCGTATAGAATTTTAACAAATAATAATAATATTATATTAAATTTTCTGTTTTTGTGTTCTAAACATTTTTCTATAAATAGGGTGCTTAGGTTAGAATTGAAAATCACACCAGAAACTGAAGTTTTCTCTCTCTATATTATCGAGCGTATTCTTGTGAGTATTTTGAGTATACTTTGAGTATTGTTATACGGTCTGAGTTCAAGTCATAGCCTATATCTCGGTGTTTCAACTAAGATCTTGTCTCTTCGAGGTAAGGGATGTTATTTTATTCAAAATGATATTATTTCTTCAATATCATTATCCCAAAATATTGGTTGGAATTTTTATCAAATTTGGAACTTTTTCATGCTTGGTTACTTATTCATGAGTTCTTATTCATGAGTTACTATTCACGAGTTACTATTCATGAGTTCTTATTCACGAGTACTATTCACGAAGCGTAAAGATGTTTTTTTTGTGAAATTTCTATCTTTTGGTGTCTGAGTTACTATTTACGATATCAAGACTACTACACGATACTGCGACCTTATTCACGAATCTACGCACTATTCAATCAAAAATAAAATTTCTTCTTTTGTCCAAAATATCTATTCTAGATACTAGCTTTGATTGTATCCATGTTTTGATCATTCTTGAATTTTACTCCACTCGATTACTTATGAAGTATTTTTGAACCCGGATTGTTTAAAATACTAATCCTTAATATTTGTTCTTTTGTTTCAATTGGATTCGCTTTTCTTTAAAATATTTTCATCATCCTCACCCTAAATGATGATATTCTTGAATATCTTTGGCACAGTGCAAAAGATGAATGATTTCTTGATGAATATCTTTGGCTCGTAGTGCAAAGATGAACAGGTGTTGAGATGAACATGATCGACTGATTAATATCTTTGGCCCGTAGTGCAAAGATTAACAGGTGTTTAGATGAACATGACTAATCGATGAATATCTTTGGCACAGAGTGCAAAGATGAATATTTGATTCCAGATATATATTGATTGATGTTACAGGGATAAAATATCGACGATGAACTTTTAAATTCATATATAGAAGATAGTAGTTTGCATTCTCTACTTAACTCTTCTAATGAATTGTTGTTTCCGCTGCAGTTGTTGATTTAAAACTGGTTGTTCTATTGTATTTTATTAGATTTTTCCTGTTGAAGACTAACGATAATTTGTTGTATATTATCTTAGTCATAATATTCTTTAATGGGCTAGTTGAGCTCACCCTTTTCCTTTTTGTTCCATTTTTCTTCTCAGGAGGCGAGAATATAGAAAATATTAGTCGGGGTATGGAATGAAGGTTCTAGAAAGAGTTGTTTAATAGTCCTCACCATTTTTGTAAAATAATGTATCAATAATTATGATGGGGATTTATTTGGGTATGTATATTGTCTAGAAGACAATAATTGTATTTAAACTCACAGTATATATGTTGTCGTATTTTGCACGACAAATGTATTAATAAAGTTGTAGTTATTTCTGTACCATGTATTTGGCGACTCAGAATGGGTTGGATGGAATGGACCTATTTTGGGGGCGTCACACTTTTGATTAGTCATGCTCAGCTTTCTCAATTTTCAGCCCTTTGATCTTTTATTCATTCTCCATGGTGAGACTGAGCATAGAAAATCATTTTCGTCTCTCCTTTGAAGTTTTCCATTATCTTTGAAAGTGCTATATCAGACTCTGCTACTAGATATCAAACACTACGATCGTTGTCTTCTGATGGGCGCTTATAGAAGACTCTTGAATGGCTCTTCACTTCTCAAACAGCCTTACTGATAGAGTTGGTGATTTGATCTACTGTTTGTTTGCAGGCCATTCAGAGAATGCTTTCTGATACTCTTCAAGTAGACTGCATTCTAAAACTTATTTACTCTTACCAGAGGATGAGATCAATGTATACATTTCAGGATTGCTCATCTGTTGAGAAGCATAGAGTTTTCTACGATTCTACTTTAGCATTGCGAGTACTTGACTGACTACGATTTTCATTGGTGACGATTTGTAGAACCTACGATTTTAAATGAAGCCTGCGATTCTTGACTTGGCTCGGCAGACTGTCTCTACGATTTCGAGAGTGACTTTCTTTGACAGACTGCGATTCTGCCTTGGCTTCTGCAATCTCTTAGTTGGCTCGTCATACTACGGTTCTGATTTGTAACGACTTATAGATTCCATGATTTCGAGTGAGGCCTACGATTCTTGTTTTAGCTTGGCAGGCGCTTGGCAGACAGCCTCTATGATTCCAAATATAGTCTATTATTCTGCCTTGATAGACTACGATTCTGCCTTAACTCTCTTTGGCAGACTGTGATAGTTGGCGAAGTGTTTTTCGATCCGACAAGCCTATCTATTTACACTTTATAAGATCAACCTAACAAGTTTAATCCTTCTATTCATAGTCCTTGTACATTATGATCTTTTGAAGGACTTCACAAAACTATTCATTCATATTAGATCAACCTAACACATTTGATCTTTTCAATCTAAGTCCTTGTCCATATTGTCTATCATCTATTAAGGACTTTACAGTTTTTACCAATGCATACATATTTTGCATATTCATTTATTGACTTTATTATCTTCATCATCAAATTATATAAATAAGGAATAATATTTACATGCATATTCCTGACACAATAACCTTGCACAAATCTTAGCCTTACAATTTGCTTTAATAACCGCATGCGGTTTTAGAGTAATCTTTGAGTTTTTCTTTGGCTCTCCATATTTGTGACATACAACTGTGACATATATAACAACTTCGTCCAACTTTTTAGTACTTCTTTTAGTCATTCCAAATCCTAGTTGCGCACCATATTTCCTATAGTATTCATAAACCTTATCAACATTGTCAAACACCATATGTAATTTGGGCTCTTCCACTATTTGATTATTCTGTTTTCCATTCTCTTCTATTTCATCATCCATTTTGTTGTTAGACGAATCATCTACATCAATATCCATATTTGTAAAGCTAATATCTATTGTTCGATTCCATTGGTAGAAATGCACACACCAATAACAAATGAATATTTAATATTTAAATTAATTACTCAAAATTACTCAACTTAAATAAACATTGTAGGGGTAATCAACTAAAAATACTTCCATGTTTATTAATTTTTAAAAGAAAATATCTGATGAATCTCAATTCCAAAAAATATTTTTTTCGAATCAGATTCATTCTATTATTTTCTTTTAAAATTAATAAACATCAAAGTATTTTACAGTTGATCTCCCTACAATGTTTATCGGGTCTTTTCTATCAAAAAGAAAAAATACTAATTCATCTATTTTATAGAAATAAGAAACTACCAAACAATTTCAATACTTTTGGTTATAAAGGAAACAATGATCAATAATTCATTCCAATAAGTGATTGTTTCAATTAAGCTTCATATTTTGTTTCAATTTCACTTCATATATATATATATATATATATATATATATATATATATATATATATATAGAGAGAGAGAGAGAGAGAGAGAGAGGATGATCAGTGCATACTTTATCTTACTCCACCCGTGCTCACCCCCTTTAGCGATTTTACTCTCACGATGACGGTTTGATCACACAACCTGTTGTCTATACTTTTAGCGACGGATAACATATAGCGTCGCTAAAAGTATGAGGCAACAGATTATGAATCGAACCATCACGTCCGTCCGCTAAAGGGAGGTGAGCACTATGAGTAAGATAAGGGTATACACTTGATCCTGATCAGATATATATATATATATATATATATATATATATATATATATATATATATATATAAGGTTACCCGTTCGTGAAGGAGGGGCGAGAGCGCTGAAAATCCTGGTGGGAGTAGGAAAGAATTCGAATTAGGGGTGAAAACGAGTCGAATCTCAGCGAACACTCTAATGCTCAAATTCAGCTCGACTCGAAAAAATTGAGCTCGAATTCGACTCGAATTCGGTAAGAAATTTCTAGTTTTGCGCTAGATTCGACTCGGATCATTACTCGGACCTACTTTACCAGAGTACTTTAATTCGCTTACAAAACGAGTTACTCACGAGCCTTCAAATCGAGTTTCGAATATGAACCATTTCGCTTAATACTGAACCACTACATACTAAATTGATTATTGAACTAATGTTTTATATATAAAAGCCTTCTACTTTTATTTATGTAAAGAAATTACAAAGAATGTAATACGAATTGACAATCAATTCACTGATTTATTCAAGTACAAGCTTACATAATTTAATACTACACTTTATAAATTATAAAGATTGATACAAATATCACATATTTAGTTTATTAGTATGGATCAGACCAGTATTCGAATATGATCCATCGAGCAGGTATCGAGTATGGTTCGAGAAAAAATGAAATACTCAAACCCTAATCTGAGCGAATTCTAGTATACTCGAATTCAACTCGTGTATTATTAAACAGAAAACGAGTATGGATCATATTCGACTCGAATCAACTTCGAATTCGAGCTTTGGATCATATTTTTGAACCGATCTCGAGTCGAGTATCGAGCTACTCAGCTCGGCTAACACCCCTAATTCGAATCAATGAACACAAGGTTTTGCTCCGCAAAGGTCGTCTTCGATGTGGCGGGAATTTGAAAGGGGGTCTTGCTAATGTGATATGTTCTATTCTGGCAAAGAATACAAAAAAAAAAAAAGGCAGATATGAGTGGTTGTCAAAACGACGTATGGAGCTGCGTATAGGGAAAGTTGGAGTAAAACTGATGTTTCTATAGATTTATCCTTTCAAAATAAGTTTCAAATTGTTGCTTATTTATTTTGACTTTTAAGTCAACTGATAAGTTAAAAAATAGAAATATATGTATATCAATATACAGTATTCACAGCTATGACCTATGGCGACAGATTTTTGGGCTATGACGCGTGAACCGTCGCCATAGCCTAGCCCAGCTAAAAATAGTTATAACGACGGGTGAAACCGTCGCTATAAATTTCCAAAAAAACCGTCGTCATACCTTCTTCATGTAATACATACCACAGATATACATTTTTCCTAAAAATAAATCATTACTAAACATCTCAACAATAAAAATGACATGAAATTAGAAATTACCAACCAATTTAATAATGTCATTGTCAAACGGACCTTAGTCATCTTCTAGTATATTTATCTCTCTCTTATTTTATTTTTTCACGCGAGAACATTATTATAGTTTGATGAAAAATTGATTAAATTATAACATGATTTGTGTTTTGTTGGCGGGACTTATATTTAAATTTATAGTGATTTGTAGTGGATTTGAGATTATAATTAGTTGTTTAATAATATTAAACTTTATAATCTTATATTATTTTTCAAAGCGGGATCATTATTATTGAAGTTATGTCAGATCGTGAAATTTGAAGAAGCTGATTAGTTTTTGGTATATCTTGTGTGATAGTTTTCTCGTTTTGACTACTTGTATGTTATATGGGTATAAATTTGTGAAATTTTATTATAATTCAAAATTAATATCCTTAATTATTTTTATCTGTGGTTTTAAATTTCATACATTAATTATTTTATTTTTCAAATTACTTAAAAATCTTAAATACATATTTCTCGCATTTCTTTTCAAAAAATTCTACGAAAAAATAACATTACATCTTTTCAAAATATATTTATTTTGGCAATTAAACCCGTCATCAATTGTATAATGTGGTAACATTCTCTCTTTTCTATTTTACATAGTGCGCAATAAGTTCAATAAGTTCAATTGAGAATGTAGCCATGGGGTAAATTAAAGGGCAAATAATGTACAGTCACAATCCATTAATTTACTAGGGTCGACCCGGAGGTGATTTCTTTTTAAGTGTCAACCTTGTATTAATCAATTGATTAATTTAACATGAAGTTAACTTATGATAACTAGATACATACCTCTAACTAAATAAATAATTATGATCCAGAAAAGGGCCACCCATTTGTGATAAAATTCGCAAGTAACGTCGTTGTTATATTGTGTGGGCGAGGATGAAACAGCAGTATGTATGCATGTGCAATTGTCTGAGATCGTGTTGACTTAATTGCCAAGATATTTTCCAATGCGTGGTTGCTCAAGTCTTCATAAACAAACACATACTATACTACTTGTATGTTTATTCAAGGCTGGTACAAGTTTGCGCAATTGAAATTTGTTTGCGGTGAAATTAAGATGGCAGAGATTGCTCTTTCTGCAGCTCTGACTGCAATCGGTAATGCAGCTCTGAATATAATGGGTAATGCAGTTCAGAATATAATCGGTAATTTTGCAGAAGAAGAACGTAATCGCTTGTATGGGTTGTCAGTAGATATCGGCTGGATCGAAGGAAAGATGAGACAGATCCAAGCCTATTTGAAAGATGCTGATTCCAAACCGGTCCGAAGCCGAGAAATGACAGCCTTGATTGAAAACATCAGAGACCTTTGTTATGATATGGAGGACGTTTTGGAGACATTCCTGCCCCAGATGGAATCACACAACAGTCCTGCTACTGCTGCTGAGATTTTCTTTAGGAGATCAATTTGGAAATTCAGCTACTGGTCAACTGCTCATAACTTTGCCATGGAAATCGCAAAGAACAGAACAAGGATCGAGGATATAGATCGCCCAATAACATCTTATGATATTACAGCTGGTGGGGCTGAAAGATCCATTTGGGATCCAAGACGACCTCGCCTCTATGCCGACGAACCAGATATCGTTGGTTTTAACAGAGATATTCAAGTTTTAAAGGCCAGACTTGTTAAGTCAGAAATCAAGCTCAATTTCATCTCCATTGTCGGAATGCCAGGTCTGGGGAAGACCTCTCTGGCTAAGAATCTTTTCAGGTCGACGAGGGATCAATTCCAGTGTTCAGCTTTGGTTTATGTTTCTCAACAGCCAAACGTAACAGAGATTACCAAAGACATAGCAAGGCAAGTGGGCTTGGAGGTGGAAAAGTGGAAGGACAACCTTGAAGCCAAGTTAGCCAACCTGACGGAACATCTAAGAGATCAGAGGTACGTTATTATGTTTGATGATATATGGGATAACCAGACATGGGATGCTTTGAAAACTAGCATTCCAATCAATTCTAAAAATGGCAGTAGAATAATCCTCACCTCTCGAAACAGTGGTGTAGGCAGATATATAGGCGGTGAAAGCTCTCTACATGAGTTGCAACCCTTAGACCCAGGAAGCAGTTGGCAACTCTTCTACAAAATGGTCATGGGTCATGTAGAAAATGCCACTGATACACCATGCCTTCCTTCTGAGTTGGAAGATATTGGTAGGAAAATTGTAAAAAGATGTGGTGGTGTGCCACTTGCTATTGTAGTGACAGCAGGTTCGTTGCGAGAGAAGGAGAAAAGAGAGCATAGTTGGAGTGAGGTACTGAATAGAATGGGTAGTTATGATGTTGAAACTAAAAGTATCTTGGGTTTAAGTTACAAAGATTTACCTATTGAGCTCAGGCCTTGTTTTCTCTACTTTGGACTTTTTCCAGAGGACTATGAAGTTTTGGCATTCCAACTAATTAATATCTGAGTGGCTGAGAAATTCATAAAAGTCGAACGAAGCGGCCAAACGCTTGAGGAAGTGGGAGAGGCCTATTTGAACAACTTGGTTGCTAGGAACCTTATTCAGGTTGCTAGTAGGGAACGTGATGGGAGGATTAGAAGTTGTCGCATTCACGATCTTCTACGCGAACTTTGCATTGATATGGCTGAAGAGAGTAACTTCTTTGCCACTATCAAATTGATCTCTACTTCACCTACAAGAGTGCGTAGAGTGAGCACTGCTTGTCCAGAGGTTATTAGTGGTGTCATTGAACGGGCTCATCAAACACCCAAACTTCGTTCTTTTCTGTGTTTTGATCAGTATGACTTTCTCAGCATGAAACAACTGAAGAATTTATGTAGAAGCTCTAGATTCATTAGAGTGCTAAGTTTTACTACTAACCACGGAAAAAGCTCAAAAGTTTCTGTTCCAAATGAAATTGGAAATTTGATACACTTAAGTTACCTTGAAATCTGGACAAGATATTATGTCTCTTTAAGGTTCCCCAACACAATAAGCAACCTCAAAAGTTTACTGACCTTGAACTTGCAAAGATGTCATGCAATAGTCATCCTTCCTGCTTGTTTTTGGAAGCTGAAACAGTTAAGACACATCCTCCTTCCGCAGGCGGGGCCTCCTGATGTTTCACTCTCAGAGAGAATATGGAAGCAACTTCACCGAAGTTTAGCGCTTAAGAATGATGATGAGATTTCATTACTAAATCTTCAAACACTCACCGCATGTAGTGATGGTGTTTTGGAGGCAAAGGGATTTAGCAAAGTTACAAGTTTGCAAAAACTGGGTATTGATTATTGTAACGAATTTGATTTGTCTCTCTGTCAATCTTTCCAAAATGCAATTAAGGTACCAGTCGAGGTACTTGCCCAACACTAAAAAATTCCCCCCAAACCTCACCGAGCTCACCTTGATATGGACTAAATTGTCAGAGGACTCAATGGAGACACTGGGAAAGCTATCTAATCTGAAGATCCTCATATTGGGTATGAATTTCTACGCAGGGGCCAGGATTGTTTGCTCCAGAGCTGACTTTCCTCAACTTCAAGTGTTGCAATTCAGTTATTTGTCCGACTTGGAGGAGCTGATTGTGGAGGAAGGAGGAATGCCTTGTCTACACGAGTTGATCATTAACCATTGCAAAAAGCTGAAGGTGCTTCCTGACAGATTTCAAAACATGATTGTTTACTGCCACCCTTCTACCTATGAGGAGTATATGAAGGTTAGTTAATTTTGTTTTTTTATTCATAACGAGGTTAGTTACCAGCTAATTTTGTTTTTTTTTTTTTCGTAATGTTTTCATTTTCTAGATTCAGACTCCAAAACATCATCATAATTAAACAAGACTCCAATTATTATTTTTTATTTTTAGCAAATAACTACTACACAAAATTGATTTTATTTATTTTGTTTTCCACAGTTATATCCACAGTTCTCTGATGATGAGTAGTTGGATGAACTTCGTATTTGGTCCATCATCATCATGTGAGATTGATGAATGATCCTTACCTACAATGAGACGTCATGTATGCCTTCAAGTACAAACTGACTAGATCGAGTACGTACCAATTGGTAACGCTATTATAATTATAATGGTTGTGCGTCTGATTCAATTCACTTCACTTCTTCTTCTTAGCCAATAATTCAATTGTATGTATCATCAATATTTGAGTGTGTGTGTGCGTGCATGTGTAATGTCTAGAATCTTTCAGTTGTAAGTAATTAATTAATTCATTTTATGTGTTGTAATAAATGTGTGAATCAATATATTTCTTCAATTCTTTCTGTTCATGTTTGTTACTACTATTGTTTAGCTGAATGTAGTATGTACTTGTGGTGCACATGCATCAGAACTTGAAGAAAGAGACGGCAAAAGAAAGTTAATTACCTCTGGTTAGTGGTTAATTTGGTCATTTCATTACCTAGAGAATGTACTAGTGCACGTTCATGTTCATGTTCATGTTATAGTGCTGAGGTGAATTTATGGAGGATATTGCATGTGAGAGAAGAAAGAAGAAAGGAAAAGGGAGATAGTTGATTGACAGAAAAGAAGGAATAAATAAGCTTTTTTAAAATAAGAGGGGCTCTAGTAAATAAGGAATGTCATTTCCCAAAAATATATATTGTATTAAAGGCAATTGTAAGCTTACTTCTAGTATATGATTCTCCTTTCCAAAGAGTTTCCCGTTAATGCTTCAAGACTAGAACTAAGGTGGTGTTTGATAAAATTGAGTGTTAAGATCTGAACAGTTTAGACATCTGAATAATTTAGAGCCTCTGTCCAGAATTGTGTCTGAATGAAAAAATATTGTTTGATAACTAATTTTTCCAAAATGTATGAATAACAGTATTTTACCATTTTAACCCTCTGAACAGTTTAAGTAAAATCTATTTGATAATTAGAAAGGTTTGAATAGTATTTTAAATACATTTTTATAATATTTTGAACAAAATATGATAAAATAAAATGTATCGTGTCCAATAAAAACATCAACATAGCATAATAATTCAACCATACAAATTAAATTAACTTCAAGCAGTAGTTAAGAGTTGAAGAGCAATTTGTTCACATAGATTAACCATAAATTCTATGACTTGATCACTCCATTGCGGTTCATCTTGTCCCTCTGCTTCATTTCCTTCATTTTACTCCGTTTTATCGTCAAACATGTTATCTCGATCATATTGAGCAAACAATTTATCCTCAATGTTATGCTTCCTTATGAAATTATAGATTGCGAAACAAGCGATAACTATATCCCTTTGTACTGTAAAAGGGTAAAGAGTCATTCGTTTCAAAATTGGGATACTTGAACTCTGCCTTACCAATCTTGGATTTACTGGCCATGACCTCATGAAGCTGCACCACATTGGGATGTCTAACCAGTCCTATGACAGAAATCTCTCGCTTAATTTGCCATTCCCAGGCTTCAGCTCAATTTAATTGCGATTACCACATAAGAACTTTAGCATTCACTAATCAATCAAAAGAACTCAATGTGCACGTTAAACTACTCCCAAGACTGAATTTCAATAGTATTGGAGTTTATCAAGTCAAACAAACTGATTGGACAAAATCCAGCTGAGCACAATCTGTGAATGCATCAAACCCAAGAACATAAATCAAACTCCACAAATAGTAAATAAAACATACCCCCGAAAGGAAATTTTGCATTAACAGTCTAATAAAAAATCAGTTAAAATTCAAAATGCTTTATCCTCACTTAAATAATGTTGCGCAAAAGAGCCCACTTGGTATCCAATAGGCTCATTCAATTTTTTCAAGGTTTCAACTCCTTTAATTGGAGAATACATCTGTTGCACTTTGAGGATAGACGTCAAACTTGCAGTGTAACTTGAGTTGATTATCAGAACGACAAAAAGCCATAGCATTAGCACTACACGACCAAGGGTACTCACAGTGTTCTGTCCTGCATTGAATAGACAGAATCAGAAATAAACTTTGTTGCTTCATTCATCCTGCTATATATATATATATATATATATATATATATATATATATATACATACATGTATATCTATCTATATAAGGTATCCACAAGAACAAGAGCCTCACTTACTGTGGGAAAAAAATAGAGTAGAGAGGCTAAACCTGAAAGGAAAGAAAACAAAATATCATCACACGCCAGTCACTTTAGTAATGAGAAGGTTGATGTTCACCTTGCTAAAGAATAGATCAGTCCATATGACAAGTTCATACACTTCATATATATATATATATATATATATATATATATATATATATATATATATATATATATATAGTTCATGACAAGTTCATTTATAATCACAAAGTGATGCATTTTTGAAAGAGAGAGTGTGTACATCTTCATCAATTATACATGAATTTGAACAAGATGATTTACTCCACAAGCCAAGAAAACCATAAGACACAAACAAGTTCGAAACTGCAGTTGCTGTGAAACATTGCATAGTTTGTTACAAAGCCATTCACTGTATTTAAATTGATTTATTCATGAACATAAATCTAAGCTTATTTGTGACGTAAATCACCTTAAGTGTAATGCATAATATAAGGGATCCGCCCTAGCTTCTCCAACACTACACCTTTGTCATATACTCAGTATATCAGAATAGAATAGACATCATTTTTGTGCACTATAATATACATTTAAAATGCCTTGCCTGAAATGGTTGACATTTAAGACTCAAAATGTCAGATATATTCTGAATTAATGTCCCAACTTTGTGTATCAATCCAAAGATGGAATCATAATGCTCTAGTCTTATGGTCTATATCCATTGGCAAGCTGCTAAAATGGGGAAAAACTTGGAATATTGGATTCAAGAAAAAGGAAAAGTCCAAAGGTGAAATAGGCATGCTTTTGCTTTAGGTTTCTAAAAAATTCACAAGGAAAATATGCCACGGAGAAAGTTGTGCTGTTTGAATTATCTATCCCAAAAGAGTTGTTATGTATCCTCTTTAAATCTTTTGTACTTCCAATAGAAGAGGGATATAACATATTGTAGTTACATAATTATAGCAAAATCCATTAAATATTAGCATTTGGCTTGCGCAAACTATGAAATTAATATTATAGTAGCTAATACACTATAAAAACAAGAAAATTGGTATTGCCACACTTTTACAAGCAACAACTCAAATTGACTCCCCAGTACAGAAAAATGGGGGAAATTTGAACAATAATTGCCGCATTCAAGTATCCAATGTGTGATAAACCCATAAATCTAACGCAAAAATAAGCAAAAAGGGCCTAAAGCCCTAACTTTGAAGCAAATAGGACCTAAAGCCCTAAATCTGAAGCAAAAAAGGCGATTGTACAACTTAAAATCCAAACATATTACATGGTTTAATAGCAGAAGAAGTAAATTGATAATTAACTTGTAGTTAAAATGAAGCATACGAACCTCTTTCGGTAGATTAGAGATTTACAGTTGTGTAGTTCTCTCACTCGTACTGTTCGGTAGACTGATGAAGCTCTGTCGGTAGACCGATGTTAGAGGAGAGTAGGATCATTATGGTCTGCTTAAGATTCATTATGGTCAGCAACGAAGAAAAAGACGAAGAAGAAGAAAGGTTAGTTTTGTCCCAAAAAAGTAGTTATTCGCTCAGACATGCCTCTTAATGTTATAGAATTATTTTTGTGTCTAATCTATTAAGAGCCATTAAGAGGCAACAAAAAATTTATCAAACAAATTTGCCTCTAATCGAATCAGAGGCAAATTCATTCAGAGACATTAAGAGGTAATCAAACAGAACCTAAGTATCATCCATTTACTCCACACTTGAACAAAGTATCCAAGGTCCTTTATCTTTAAGAATCCGAGGCACCTTATATCAAAAGTAAAGTTTACCTAATTTCCCTCTTGACTTAACTTATTTACTAGAACCAATCTTTATGTAAACTTATTTTCTCTCATCTTTTGTTATAAGTTTCTACTAGTTTTACTTTTGCTATAAAGTTTGTGCTATTGAAATTTGTTGACAGGGAACCTAGAACAAGTTTGAAGTTTGTGCTATTGAATTTTTTTTGTGGTGAAATCATAAAACATTAAGATGGCAGAGGCTCTTACTGCAGCTCTGAATATAATCGGTAATTTTGCAGTAGAAGAAGGTAATCGCTTGTATGGGTTGTCAGGAGATATTGACTGGATCCAAGGAAAGATGAGACAGATTCAAGCCTATTTGAAAGACGCCGATTCCAAACCAGTCCGAGGCCAAGAAATGGCAGCCTTGATTGAAAATATCAGAGACCTTGGTTATGATATGGAGGACGTTTTGGAGACATTCCTGCCCCATATGGCATCATACAACAGTCCTGATTCTGTTGCTGGGATTTTCTTTAGGCGATCAATTTGCATTTTCAGCTACTGGTCAACTACTCATAACTTTGCCATGGAAATCGCAGAGATCAGAAAAAGGATCGACGATATAGGTCGTCCAATTACATCTTATGAAATTACAGATTGTGGTGCTGAAAGATACATTTGGGATCCAAGACGGTTTCGCCTCTATGCCGATGAACCAGATATCGTTGGTTTTAACAGTGTTATTCAAGTTTTAAAGGCCAGACTTGTTCACGAGTCAGAAATCAAACTCATTTTCGTCTCCATTGTCGGAATGCCAGGTCTGGGGAAGACCACTCTGGCTAAGAATCTTTTCAGGTCGTCGAGGGATCAATTCCAGTGTTCAGCTTTGGTTTATGTTTCTCAACAGCCAAACGTAACAGAAATTACCAAAGACATAGCAAGGCAAGTGGGCTTGGAGGTGGAAAAGTGGGAGGACATCCTTGAAGCCAAGTTAGCCAACCTGAAGGAACATCTAAGAGAAAAGAGGTACGTTATTATGTTTGATGATATATGGGATAACCAGACATGAGATGCTTTGAAAATTAGCATTCCAATCAATTCTAAAAATGGCAGTAGAATAATCCTCACCTCTCGAAACAGTGGTGTAGGCAGATATATAGGCGGTGAAAGCTCTCTACATGAGTTGCAACCCTTGGACCCAGGAAGCAGTTGGCAACTCTTCTACAAAATGGTCATGGGTCATGTAGAAAATGCCACTGATACACCATGCTAAACAGATTTTGGGTATGAAGATTGTTCGTGACAGGAAAGCCAAGAGGTTGTGGTTGTCACAAGAGAAGTATGTTGAGCGGGTGCTTGCAAGGTTCAACATGAGTGATGCTAAATCAGTTAGCACACCACTAACTAGTCATATTAAGTTGACAAAGTGCATGTGTCCTTCTACCAAGGAAGGGAGAGATGATATGGCAGCAGTTCCCTACTCCTCTGCTGTAGGGAGTCCTATATATGCAATGGTTTGTACGCGGCCAGATATTGCTCATGTAATTGGCGTTGTGAGCAGGTATTTGTCAAATCCTGGCAGAGAACATTGGGAATCAGTTAAGTGGATTCTCAGATACTTGAAAGCTACTTTCAGTTTGTGTTTGGGTTTTGGTGGTATGAGTCCAGTCTTGGAGGGTTTTACAGATGCAGACATGGCAGGTTCTGAAGAGAAGAAGTCTACTTCGGGGCATTTGTTTACTTTTGCAGGGGGAGCAATATCTTGGCAGTCCAAGTTACAAAAGTGTGTTGCTTTGTCTACAACTGAGTCAGAATACATCGCTGCTACTGAAGCATACAAGGAGATGTTGTGGTTGAAACGGTTTCTCCAAGAGTCAAGTTAAAACAAGATGAGTATGTGGTTTATCAGATAGTCGAAAAGCGATTGACTTGACCAAGAATGCCACGTATCACAATCGGACCAAGCACATTGATGTTCGTTATCACTGGCTTCGAGAAGTGATGGAAAAGGAATTGATGAAAGTGAAGAAAGTTCATAACGACGAGAATCCCTCAGACATGTTAACAAAAGTTGTTACTCGCGACAAGCTGGAATTTTTGCAAGGAATTGGCCGGGATGGACTCCAAATAACGGAGTCACAGAGAATACCTCCTCTAATGGGTTCGAAGGGGGAGATTGTCAGTCAAAGTCCTCCCCATTTAATGCCCACACATTGAAAATTCCACCTTCTCGCCCATTGAAATTTTTGCCAACTTCATTTACTCCTCTCCTCCTCTATTCGGCTATAAAAAGGCTAAGGAAGAAGGATTGGAGACACCAACACAAAACAACAGCAGCAACAATTATATACTCTCATCCGAGAGTTCAAGGAGAGAAAGAGAGAAAAGCTTTTGTAAAGCTTTAGAGAAATAGAGAGAGAAAGATAGTTCAAATAAAAGGGTGTTTTATTTGGGTTCCATCGCATAGTTATTGTGGTGAAGTAATTTGAGTTTGTACTCAAATTAAGATATCTTTGTATTCTCTCATATTATTCTAGTGAATTATTCGGAGTTTGTCCCGTGGTTTTTACCTCTTAGTTCTAGAGGATTTTTCACATAAAATCTTGGTGTCTCGTGGTTGGATATTTTTTTACTTATTATTT
This sequence comes from Panax quinquefolius, assembly GCA_020205615.1. Lineage (NCBI taxonomy): Eukaryota > Viridiplantae > Streptophyta > Magnoliopsida > Apiales > Araliaceae > Panax > Panax quinquefolius. The sequence continues at coordinate 149,770,779 of CM035154.1, read as the reverse complement.
CCTGCACGGTTAAAATTTTGGTGGAACTGTAAATTTAATTTGTTTAGCATATGCTGATATTTTATCCGTTTAATTTATCAAAGACAACAGTATTCGAGAGGTGATTTTTTCCCAACAAAGCAACCTCAAAAGTTTACTAACCTTGAACTTAGAAAGTTGAATTTCAATAGTCCGCCTTCCTGCTTGTTTTTGGAAGATGAAACAATTAAGACACATCCTCCTTCCGCAGCTTGACCGAAGTTTAACGGTCAAGAATTTTTATGAGATTTCATTACCAAATCTTCAAACACTCACCGGATGCAATGATGGTATTTTGAAGGCAAAGGGATTTAGCAAAGTTACAAGTTTGCAAACACTGGATATTGATTATTGTACAGAATTTGATCCGTCTCTTTGTCAAAATCTCTTCAAAATGCAATTAAAGTACCAGTTGGGGAAGTTGCCCGAGACTAATAAATTTCCCCCAAACCTCACCGAGCTCACCTTGAGACGGACTGGATTGAAAGAGGAGTCAATGGAGACACTGCGAAAGCTATCTAATCTGAAGATCCTCATATTGGGACCGGATTCCTACGAAGGGGCGAGGATGGTTTTCTCCAGAACCGACTTTCCTCGACTCCAAGTGTTGGAATTACATAATTTGCAGGAGCTATTTGTGGAGGAAGGAGGAATGCCTTGTCTCCACAAGTTAATCATTCGCTATTGCCACCAGCTGAAGAAGCTTCCTGAAAGAATTGAACGTGATTGCTTCTGGCGACGGTTAGTTACCAGTTAATTTTGTATTTTTATTCGTAATGTTATCATTTTCTAGATTCACTTGGAAAAGAAACCTCAAAAACATCATCAGAATTCCAAAAAAAAATTATTTATTTTTAGGAATCATAGGTATCTGGGTATCTGAAACTTTTAATCAAATAACTACAAAATTGATTTTATTTATTTTATGACATTTATTTCCACAGGACATCCGCTCCGAACTGGGCGGTATATGAAAATCATATTTCTTGCTCCATCAAAGGAACTTACTTGCCCGTCCAGTACCAGCAATGAATGCTGCTTAGTATTGCAAAGCAACATCTAATTCAAGACCATATGGATTTAAAATTATTTTAAAATAAAAAAAAAAGTCTCATTTAATTTATTTATTCAAGTGAAGATGATTGTGTGATAAATAAGTTGGGCCTACAGCAATTTACGGTTATAATATTTAAATTATGATTTGTAACTTGTATTTATTTAGTTTTAATAAACTAAAATCGTTATTTCGTACTACCCTCAAGAACTGTTAATTTTATTTTGCTTGTTTTTTTTCCGCAGTATGCAATATTTAATTTCAAGTGGTTGAGTTCCTTTTAGTTACTGTTTAATTTAAATTAGGATTAAGTTCAGATGACCACCTGGGATTTGGGCGGTTTCTCACTTAACCACCTGTAGTCAGTAAAGCTACATTTAAACTCCTGACTTTTTTAGTTGAAGTGAAAACGTCACATTTTCCATCCAACTTAACTGTGCGTGTATATCAGACACCAAAAGCACGTGAAAAGGGGCTTTAACGATTTAAAAAGACTGAAATACCCCTTCTTCTTCTTCTTCTCCTTCTCCCTTCAACCTTCAACCTTCAACCTTCAACCTTCAAACCCATTGTCTCCTTTCTCCTCTCTCCTCCGTCGCATCTCCATTGCCTTTGAAGCCTTAGACATTTTAAATATAAAGATGCGAGGACTGAACTATAAAGACATTCATCCGGTTTGTATTCACCTTGCATAAATCTTTGTCGCGAAAGAAGAAGTTACTTTTGCAAAAATTCGGCAGATTAAGGTTTCAATTGATGGAGGCGATGGGTGAGTTTACAGCAGGCGGCGGCGGCACGTAGGTTTCCAAATAGTGGGTGAGATGGGTTTTCAACAGACAGCGATAGTGAGGGATTGCAGATCTGTTGTGATTTCCAGCCTGCGATGAAGGTGTGGCTTTGCAGTGGCTGAATTTTTTTTCTTTCCGTGTGTTTAGTTGTGGCTGGATTTTTTTTTGGAGGTGATTATTAATTTTTAATGGTGAAGTTTTAATTTGATTGTGGTAGCAATGGTGAAATTGAGGCTATGGTGAGCGAGATGATGTTGAATTGAGGCTATGGTGAGCGAAATTGAGGCCGTGGCAAGATGATGAGCGACTGATGTTGAATGCTATGGTGGCTGATTTACGACAATGATGCACAAAAATGCTTCCTTCTAGGAAATAATTTTGGGAGTACCTATCATCATCATTACTTCTCTTTAAGCAATGGTTCCTTGTTGTTTGGTTTTTCTATTCAGTCTTTGTGGGTTTTGTGGAATTCCTGCTTTTGAAGGAGACTTCTAGTTTTCATTTGATTTCTTAGTTTTGGGACCAATTCTTTATGTGCATTTGCTTTGAATTTGGATGTGTTTTTGTTGGTTGGGAAGACTTGACTTTGACTATGAATGTAGTGGTGTGGTGAAGGATCGGTTATTGATTGCTTTTTTCGTGGTTCCGTGATTAAGGATACCGTGACTCCTATCAATTTGGGTTTGGGTATGGATTGGCGTTTTTAGGTGTTGGGTATTATAATCATGCTAAGTTGCAAGCTATAAAGGCATGGAAATATCTTTAAATTTTGAGTGAAATTGGTATGGAAATAAAAAGACATGGGAGGAAGAGGATTGGGGAATCAAGGTCAAGAATTGCTATTTGGTCGATCCGGGTGTTTAGGTAATGATCCGTGCATTTAGGTTATTAATTACGCTTATGTTCTAGTTGATAATAGGAGATTCAAGATTCTGAATTTCTTGCTCATGGTACCACTTCTATGTAATTTAGTAGAGAAAGAATCTTGAATTCCTGCAACAGCATTTTTGATTGTCCAAGAAGAATTGCCAGCATTTTTGATTGTCCAAGTTGATATGTTTCTTGTAAAATCATGTAGCCCACTGCAGGAATAACCACTCGCTCAAAGGCCAAACTAGCTCCAGACCAGTGGACAGTGATGCCACTTCCTGCAAAGGTACTATATTCTGCAGGTGTTACCTCATCTGGTAGAGTCTCAAACCATTATCTTGAATCAATGGCAAAAGCCTTCAATGAGGTATGCAGAAATGCACCATCTTTGTTGTTCACACAATGTGCATCCTTCATAGTGATGAACCATATTTTGATCATCTGTGTCAGGTTTATTGAAATCTCTGCCTGCGTAGCTTTATCACGAGTCTTTTTATTGGTCTGATTAGTTTTGTATTACATTTTACTGTTGGCTGAAATCCTTTGAATTGTTTGTTATTGCAGAGCTTGACGCAACCTCAAATATGCAAAGTCGCTTCAAATGGTGATGAGTAGATGAAAGACTAGTTTGTGAAATTCATTGATTAATTGAACGGAAAAACACAGCAGTTGGAATTTGGAGTTGCCATCGAGTTTGTAAAGTTAAAATTTTTCATATTTTCCTTTTTATTGTTAAACCATTAAGCTAGTGAGGGTATTACTTTCTTCTAGCTTAATTGATGTTCGCCTTGCCATGGAGTAGCTTATTGTTATAGCTTAATTTTTTGTTTGTTAGAAAAACAGAGAGAGAGAGATGAACTTAACAGAGAGAGAGAGAGATGCTCAAGAACATCATTTTTGTTTTTGTTTAAATGATTTTGCAGCTGGAAGTGAGGGTAATTAAGTCTTTAGCCAAATAAAGTAACGGAGTTAAGACGGAAAGCACTTTTTCACTTTAACTCAAAAAGTCGGGAGTTTAAATATAGTTTTACTGACTACATGTGGTTAAGTGAGAAACCGCCCAAACCCCGGGTGGTTATCTGAACTTAACCCTTTAAATTAATTACTTTTTGTTTTGGTTTAATTATTATTTATTTAGTGAGGAATTAAAAGGAAGAAGTCAAAAATAATGTAGTTTACTTTTGAAAGGTGTATATGAGTTAATTAAAGAGGGTAGTATAGAAATTAAAGGTGATGATGATAATAGAAAATGGTAGATTGAGAAAAACATAACGCTTGAGTTATTTCTTGAAATTTACCACTTGAACATTTTTACCCGACTGAGCAAAAGAGAGAGAATCAGCTTAAGAGTTAAGGTAATGAATAAGATTAAAGAAGTTTAGGGTTTGTTTATTTAGGACTAAATACATATGAATGACTGAATCGGTTGAGAGCAGATCTTTTGTCCCTGTTAACGCCAAGATCTTCTCCAACGTCCCAATCACGTAAGACGCCCTGATCCTGCACAGTAAACACGATTAACACCAAAAACTTGACGGCTTCGACCGTCGGGGGATACCTCAGGCGTGAGAGTCAGTATCGATGTTCACCAAGGTTAACAATGGAGGATATAATATCTAGTGTATTGAGAGATAAAATTATCAGTTGAAACAATGTGTGTACCTTTTGTTTGAAGACTCCCTTGCTATGTTATACACTCAGACCCAGTTTTGCATGCAACCGACCCTCCTGACACCACCTACTGCAGGTAGCATTCCTGTTGATCCCATCCCTTTTGTCCACCGCTGGCCGACTGTCCAATCCTCATTAATGCGATGTAAGATATCAGTCAACCATTATCTTTGTCATCATCACCGGTCAAAGATGTAGATATTTAAATATATGCTAAGTCAGCCCACTGACCTGACCCATCAAAGAGGACCCAACTGTAATGACCCGATAGATGAACCAAGTAACTCGGCCCAAGCCCTTTGGCCCAATGTCTAAAATATCATGGCCCAACATTGCCCCCAGTCTTTTATTAAACAGGATGTTTAATGAAAGAGTATAAATGGCATCGGTCCAGGTCAAAAGGAATTATAATAAGATCAATAAAGGCCCAAAATATAACTTACCGAGGCTCATCTGGTGAACATCAAATAGCAACACAAAGGGTTTATCTTTGCCGATCTCGACAGAAGTACCAACTGAAGAGCCTTTAACTACCGAAGCTCAAGCCACAGAATTAACTCCCACCGAAGTCGATCCTCCTTCGGACACCCTGGTTGAAATCGTGGTTTCTGACAAAGAGCCCGAAGAATAAGTAGAGCGCATCTCGATGAGATTCCTCACTCTTTACCAGAATCCAATGAGAAATTCTCATGTCAACATCTAATAGCATGCGTTCGGGATATCGATGATCATCGGTTCGGCAATCATACGGACGGGGATCTGCTTGACGAAGGAATGAGCTATTTGGCTAAGGTAAGTGATAGCTTTCTTGGTTTATACATTTCTCTTCTTGCTTAAGTATCTGAAATTGATTGGATGCTGTTGAATATATACAAGCAAATGCAGTCTTTGGGCGTTTACGTCCTAGACATGTCAATGCTGAGGCCGAAGAGGAGGCGTTGAGAAGAGAGAATAATATGCTGAAAGCGTCATTGGCTCGAGAGAAAAGTGAGCACGAAGGCGTCCTTCTCACCAATGAAGGTCTTTGGAAGGACTTAGCTAGAGCCAAAGAGGACCTGAAGGCGTCGGAGGACGTACGGAAGGTAATTGAAGAGGAGCTAGAAACCAACAAGGCCAGCCAGCAGACACTATTTGATATGAACGTCGGCCTGGTTGGGGAGAATCTGGCTCTGAAGACCAAGAACGAAGAACTCGTCACAGCTCATCGAAGCTTGGCGATACAACTTGGTGAAGTCCAGACGAAAGCTCAAGATGATAAGGAAGCACATAAGGTCAAACGTCATAAGCTTCGTCACAAGATAAAGGCACTAGAGGGACGAGGTCCCCTTCTGACGGAAGAACTGCGTAAGCAAATACAGGCTGACTATCGGGCCTCCAATGAGCTTAATGCAGAGATTCTGAAGGTCTATTCAGAGGGGTACGAGGATTGTCGAGAGCGAGATAAAGAGAAGTTGGCTGCAGCTCAATTGGATCCAACCTTTCTTGACTCCGAAGGCGAGGGTGGTTGTGACGCCCCGAAATCCGGGTACTTGAAACCCGAACTCGGTGCTTCACAATATCATTTCTATAAGCTGAATAATACTAATAATAATACATTCAAACTTAATTTACATAATCATCAAAGTTTACTTCCCCAGGTACGTGACCTTCATAAAAACATTCATTACAATACCTGACAATAGATTCCATTGTCTTACTATACTATAAACGTTAAACAAAGTAATATAAACTTCATTCGAACAGCTTTTCTTTCCCTTTATGCGTGCCTGAACCTTCAGGTTGCTCATACGTAACTGAAAACATTTAATTTAAGCAAGGATGAGCATTTGAGTGCCCAGCAAGTAATAGCAATTATACATATAAGCTGAAAGGATATAAGTATTCTCTTTACATAACACTTCTACAACGAATCGAAAGTTGTGAAGTAATCTGTACTGATAAAAAATTCACATAACAACTCTCTTTCAAATAATTGAAATTAGGCTCTACCCATGAATAGGGTTTAAGAAACATACTATGAACATTCTTTTTCATTTTCGAAAAGGTTTAGCAGAAATCCATCCACAAACCGTCATAACTTACGGGCACGGAGGGTGATCAGCCCCATTGTACCCTGTATTGATCAATACTACATAACTTGAACAACGATTCATCGTTCACTCTATCCGCCTCGGGCGCAAAAATTTTCCCATTTATGGGATGTTCATACATGTCTGGTTCCAAACCCGAAGGTTTTTAATCTTGCTCAACAATAATATGTAATTCAACATATATATATATATATATATATATATATATATATATATATATATACGGGTAATTGAAAAAGTGTATCAACATGTGAATAAATGTCATGATTATCCAAGTAGGGACACTCGTATAACCATTTAGAAATTAACAAACAGAATATATATCTGAGCTAACATATTGATAATCAAAGCGTACATAATCTGTACAGGAATAGAATAATTCTGAAACTTCTTACTCATGTCCATTGCATAAAGGAAATGCAAAGGTAAGATACTTGCCTGATTCGCTGATTACAAATCTCAACTTAGGTTCTATCTCTTTATATCACAACCTATCATTAATCAGATCATTCGTTCGATTAGAACATTATATCATAACACATAGTACTGTCTATTACAGTCAGCACATAGTCTAATCACATTATCACACATCTCTAACAGTCATTACATCATAAACGATCATTAATACAGTCAAATATCTAAGTTCAGATAAATTTCTGACATTTGTCGGCGTACCGACAGCTTTATCAGGTAAATATCAATCATTTTAAAACATTTATTAAAATTTATCATGCATTTTCAAACATCGGAATCATAATTAAATGATTTAAACATCCAACAATACTATTATTAATAATATTGTATTATTTATCCAAATATTAAAAGTCATTAATTATAATTTAAGATATTTTTAAATCCTTAATATCCTTTTTAAATGATTTTTAAATAAATAAAACCATTTTAAACTATTTATTTATTAAATAAACTAAATATCGCAAATCATTAACTAAATATCATTAATATATAATTATTAATGAAATTATCTTCTAAATATTGAAAGTTATATTTTATAACTTAAAATATCTTTAAACACTTTATTTTCATTTAAAATGATTTTTAAAATAATAAAATTATTTTAAACTAATTATTTAATATAATCAATAAATAACTTTAATATCATTAATAATAAATAATTAATGAAATTCATCCCAAAATATTAAAAGTCATCAGAAATAACTCATTTACATAATCAATTCCAAGCCAAAATAAACATAGTAAACTAACTAGTTTATTAACAAAACTAACTAAACTTCAAAAATTCAAACTTTAACTAACAACTAAATACAATATTTAAAATAATAACATTACAAAAATTAAATAAGAAACATACCCGAAAATACGAATTCCACAAACTGAATACGCACTTCCACGCCAAAATTTAACTAAGGAGATCTTTACAAAAATTCCTCCCACAACAAAGCCTTTCTCAAAAATTGGAGGCCTTATTGTTGGTGAATGAAACAAAGGCCAAGCCCTTCTATTTATAGGTTTAGAAAATGGTGAAGTTCTCAATTTAGTCGATGTGGGACTTGGTTTATACTAATTTTTCAATAGCTCACTTTGCGATTTTCTCACGCCTTGCTCATTTATCAGAAAATTCCCAACTTTGGATATGTTATACATGGTATACCAAAGTATTTTTGAAAAATATAACCCAGTAATTTCGGACCTCTTAGGAAGCCTAAAACAGACCCCAAAAATGTCTCACTCGCAACCGTTTTTATCTATTTTCCAGATTTACCCTCTTTCGCTAAAACAGTCATAACTCTTTCGTTTTAAAACATTTTTAGACGATTCTTGAGCCCACGCGAAGCTATCTTCCGAGACTACAACTCTTCCCTATTGACTTGTTTCCAAATTCCGAGCACATCAGCCCAGAAATTCCGTTCAAGTGGACTGCACCGCACTTGTTGGACAGTTTTGACACTACTACTTTGAAATGTCATAACTCTCTCCTCCGATATCGGATTTAGTCCGTTTCAGAGTCTATGGAAAGCTTATTCAGTGTACTACAACATATCAAAAGCCCAGACCTTTTAAAGCACAAATAGTGGACGAGAATGCCCCCATTACAGACTGCCCAAAAACAGTTTCTCATGATCGGTCAACCATGTTTGACCATCTATAACTTCTAATCTATACATGATATGGACTTGATTCTTTTTGCAGATTAAAGACCACATAACAAGCTACACATAACTTAAAAATAACAAAAATCATGATCGATCAAAGATCTATAAGCTCTGACATTTGACGAAAAATCACAGAAATGAAATTTTCCAAATTTCTTAAATCTTCAAATTCGTGTGCTTTGATGTTATGGGTCTTTGATTTATCAACCCATATCATCAATTAACATCCTATTACACAACTTTAAACAATCAATTGCAACAAATAACATAGAATCAAAGGATTTCTAAGCTTAGTGTTTTATACCTTTCTCACTTTGATTTCTTGATTTCTGACTTTGATCTTCTGTTTTTGATGCTTGTGATCGTGGGGCTGTGCTTAGGAGTGTATGGGCAAGTGGTTTTGGGAGCTAAGAGGTTGAGAGAGTATAGCTAGAAGCTTGCTATAATATTAGTGTACATAATATGCTTAATCTCTCCTTAATTTATAGAATTGATTGAATTCAATCATGTTAGGGCTGATAATTGATGGTGTAATAGCATAGTAGCATGAGGGAATTCTAGAAGGTGGTGGTTGGCTAGCTTTTGCAAAGATTCTAGCAACAATGCTACTAATAATACACTAAAATGGACAAAAAGGGTATTTTGGTAATTTTGCATATAATTTCAAGGGCATTCTTGTATATAGCAATTAAATATAATATTTAATCACTAGATGGTAATTTTTATCATTTACCAATTACTTCTATCCTTTGGTAAATTAAAACTTTATACAATAACATCGAAATTACCCAGTAATTTAAAATTAGGGTTTTCGATTGAAAATTTAGGGTTCTATAATTAGGGTTTCTTAACGTCATCAATTAGGGTTTTTAATTGACCATTAGGGTTTTCTAATTATCTGTGTGTGTTACTAACACAGTCATTACGGTTTCTAACTTCAACCGATTAAGGTTATAATAATTAGGGTTTGTCCTAATTATCGGCGTAAAAACAGTAATTAGGGTTTCTTCTAATTATCGACATTCTTATACACAGTAAACTTCATATAACACAGTCACTACTCAGTCATATCTCATAACTGAGTTTAATAATTAGGGTTTCACAAAGACAAGATTATCTTTATGACCTAATTGGTAATCGTAATTACTTCAACTTTATCTCGTCCAAGATATACATAAGTATATATATATAGTCTCGTAAAATCATAATATCAATAATATTATATTGCTATTCTCATCTCTTAATCACAATCCCAAATTCAGGGTTTGGATTCCATATCTGACTTATCTTTCGCATATCAAGTTAAAATACTTGATTTAAATATTCTGAACAATTCATATAATAAAATATTTATTATATAAAATTCTAATTGTCACTTCATATATTATTTAAAAAAAAATTATACGCAAAATTTCTTAATTATTTTTATAGAAAATATTGGGTTGTCACAGTGGTGCCTGAATATATTTCTTCTGCTTTTTAATGTTAGGATTTATGTAAAGAGCTTTTTGTGAAAAACTTTCAACTCTGTTTAAGTAAATTTGTTTAAATATTAGTGAAATTTGAATTTTCCTTCGCATAACTTTTGAATATTTCGTTTCTTGTCAATAATTTAGCATCAATTAATCTGTATGAACTTAACTTAGATTGTTAATCAGATAAAGCATATAACAGTAAAGTTAAGAAATGAAGTGAACTGAATTTAATGAACTGAACTGAATGAACCGAACTCAACACTTGAACAAAATAAGGTAAAGTATACTTATCGTTTCCGAAGTGTGAGACAGGTCATGTATAGGGTGAATTCAGCTGATCCTCCTTGCACCATCAAGATCTTGTTTACCGCTCGGGCGGGTAGAACAATTTTATAAGGACCATGGAATTTGTTTACCATTCGCGGTAGAACAAATTCATAAGGACACTCCTGACAAAAAAGGTTGTCATCGAATGGCCAGCGAGTCCGACCATACCTCCTTACTTCGGTGCCCATTGATTTACCACTCGCGGTAAAAACAATATTAAAAGGACCATGGAATTTGTCTATCACGCAGGGTATAACAAACCCATAAGGACACTCCTGACAAAAAAGGCTGCCATCGAATGGCCAGCGAGTCCGACCATACCTCTTTACTTCATTGTGAACTTAGGACCAATAGGAAGAAGACCAATTATGGAAAAGTGAACGTGGATGAGCCACCGAAGTCTTTCTGTGCTGAATCCCCAGTTCTTTCAAGAATATCCCTACCGAAGTACTTTGTAGGCCAACAACTTCACAGCCAAATAATCGCCACAGATGTTTTTGTGAACTTCCCGAAGAACATACTCTGTTTCGGATGGAACCAAATGTTTGAGCAATGATGACGAAAAAGGTCCTTCGATAAAGATTCTCATCAATTAGAACAAAATTGTCACTCTTATGTTTGATCTTCTTTGCCAGCATCTGATCCGAAGGAAAGACGATATCTGCCATCAAAGTTATAAGCATCCGTAGTGGCCAACTTCGATAATGCATTGGCAGTGGAATTGTTATTGCGATCGACCCCTTGATAGCCTGCTGTACTGATGTCCGAAATAGAATATATGTCTGCATGTAGTGTTCACGAACTCTGCTTCTGCTGAAGTACTGCAACGGCTTTGTCGGACTCCTCAGCCTCTCCTTAACTATCATCAGCTTCAGAAAAGAATTGTCCGACCACAATATCAACCGACCTTGGAAATATTTACCGAAGTGTTCGAATTTCCAGGAGTGCGGCTTATAGATCTGCTTTGGTGATGAGCCCCTCGCTGTGGCGAGAACACTCAAGGCAGAGTGCCTTTTTTGTATTCTCGGGTGAATATCCTCTTGTGCTGCTCCCTCGTCTGCTGCGACCATAATCCCGAGAACCGATAGGGTGAGGTACCCTCTTCGGATACGTAGGAGTATGGCTCCTTGGTCTTCTTCGGTCATGAGGACGGCCTTGAAACATATCTTCAAAGGGTATAGACTGCTTCCCAACTCATGGTTGTCCATTTTTAGGCGTACTACGTCTTTCAGACTGGACATAATTGGACGCCTCGTTCTTCAGCTCTGCCATCCGAAGCATCTGCTCCAGCTCTGCCATCCGAAGGATCTGCTCCAGCTCTGCCCTCCGAACGACCTGCTCCAGCTCTGCCATCCGGAGGACCTGCACATAATTGGACGCCTCGTCCTTCAGCTCGGCAATCCAAAGCACATGTGCAGCTATATCCTCGCTCTGCTTCAAGAGAACCTCCAAAGCTTTATCTGCTTTGTTCTGCTATTCGCCACTTGGCGACCTTCGTCGTCTGACCACTTGGTCTTAGAGTTCTAGGTGGGGTGCCTTCTACTCGCCTACGGCCATGATCACGCTCCTTGTCAGCAGCAAAGACCAACCTCCTTCTGGCTCCACTATGAGTCTTCGGACGAGGACTCCCTGATTCGCGCTTAGATGTCGTACTCTCATGAGCACTTTTGGAAGGACCTAGACGATCATTTACTGAAACACGAGGCAACGATGAACTCACAGCCATCGCTTACCCCTCTGGCGTATCATCTCTACTCCTCACCATCTTCCCAAGTAGGTTAAATGAATGTGATTGAAAACTTAATGACACTAGAACTTAGCCCTCCTTCTAGCGCCAATGTTAACGCCAAGATCTTCTCCAACGTCTCAATCACGTAAGACGCCCTGATCCTGCACAGTAAACACGATTAACACCAAAAAAAGTTCGACTTCGGCCGACCGTCGGGATAAACTTTCGTATACGAGAGAGTCGATGTCGGTGTTCACCAAGGTTAACAATGGAGGATATAATATCTAGTGTATTGAGAGATAAAATTATCAGTTGAAACAATGTGTGTACCTTTTGTTTGAAGACTCCCTTGCTATGTTATACACTCAGACCCGGTTTTGTGTGCAACCGACCCTCTTGACACCACCTACTGCAGGTAGCATTCCTGTTGATCCCATCCCCTTTGTCCACCGCTGGCCGACTGTCCAATCCTCATTAATGCGATGTAAGATATCAGTCAACCATTATCTTTGTCATCATCACCGGTCAAAGATGTAGATATTTAAATATATCTTTGGGTCACCCATTCGACTGACACATCAAAAAGAGGACCCAATCAGAATGACCGGTAGATGAACCAAGTAACTCGGCCCAAGCCCTTTGGCCCAATGTCTAAAATATCATGGTCCAACAGTCCCCAAATTTTTTGTCCCTTTATGTCCTTCCACTTAAATTTTGACACCTAATCTCTTACTTAACACTAATTAATTCTAAAATTAAATAAAAGGACATGTGTCAAAATTTAAGTGGGGGACAGAAAATTTGGAGACAGAGGGTCTGCTCTTGAATCGGTCAGCTATTAAGTGCGCTTGTTTTGGAAAAAAATTGTCTGAATGGCTAAATCGGTCAGATGATTGAACTGAATAGCTAAGTCAAATTTTTTTTTTTGGCTAAATGAGCAGCTGAATAAAGTAAAAAAAAAATTAAAAATTAAAAAATTAAAAAAAATATTAACTATTATATTAAATAATATTAAATAAATTTACAATAACTTTGAATTTTTTTCAGAGAGGTAAAATGATAAAATTATATCATTCAGATATTTCAGACATGTTAGTTATCAAACAAATTTTTTTATTCAGATTCAAATTCATTCAATTTTTATCGAACACCCCCTTAATCTAATTGCAAATGGCAATGGCAATCTGTGACTGTAAGATGATGAATAATTTACTAAGGTTTAGGAGTATGGTTCTCGGGCTAAATTTTGTAAATATTTTGTACTTATTGATTGAAATAAGTATTTATTTATTTTTGGTATGTTGTATATATGCATTGTTAGTAGTACCCAAAGTACAGTGAAGAGAAATGGTAAAATTTGACATTCATGCAAGAGTCCTCTCATATGTTGGGAAAGATTTAGGCCCAATTAAGATTGAGACCTATATCATTACATAAGATTGGATAGAATTATAAAATTTGTTCACTATATCAAATATATTATAAAAATATTACCAATTAAATTTATTCATGTAATTAACCAAAAAAATGAACATGTAAACTCCCAATATATATATCATTTTTCTTGGTGTAATGATTAAAAAAAATGAGAATACTATCACAAATTAACCTACATCAATAAAAATGACTGATATTTTGAATAGTACATTCTTATAAAAAAAAAAAATTTAAAAAATATCAATATATATTCTATTTATTTATAAACCTTGGGGCCTAAACTAAAAATGTCAAAATTAATGATAATCCACATCATCATTAATTAGTGATAATCCAATGTAATGTTGTCAGACCAATTATATTATGATGCTATTTGCACCAAATCACTTGACGCAAACTCATAATATTAGGATTTAGGAACAAACTCAAAATGCTCCACCACTCAAAACTTGGGTTCTAAAAGGTAGTGATACATAAGTAAATTTAATTCAGTGATACATAAGTAAATTAATGTATAATTCAGTCGGTAAAAGTGATTTAACCCGAAGGGGAAATGAGAAATTTACAGAATTCGAAGCCAGAGTACAACGGCATTTCACTATGTACTACAAAAATGCAAGAACAATCAACCATACAAATTTAGCTTTTTTCCAGCTTAATTGTCAGAAGCACCACCTGCTGAACAAGAACCTGTTAACTTTCATACTTTAGCATTCCACTTCCCTAGCAAACGTTTCCGTGTGAGAGATAACTTAGGCCTCAAAGTTCCACCTCTTTCCTCGTCACTGTCTTCACTATCCAGAACAATCACTGACTCGGGTCTTGGCGATCCTTCTCCCTGTTGTTTGGTCTGTCCAGCAAACTTATCATGGTGATCTTGGAGCTGCTTCTGATCCTGTCTGATTTCCTCTTCCAAATGCAATAACTTGACAGGAGTTGCTTTCAGGTTATCAGCATCCAAAGGCAACTGGATGTTACCAACATTGCTCCATTTCATTTTACCAAGAGGTTCCGATGGTAGCTTCCGGCTAATCCTACACAGCTTCTTAGAAGCCACGTTTGTATCAGAGTTACCGGTATTCCCATCATAACACTCGCCACTCCATGAATTTGAGATGAGCATGCTAGGAACTGGAGCAATGTTCTCCTTGTTATCTTTCTCTTGACTTTTTGATGATGCTGAAAATTCCAAAGAGGGTTTCTTACCAGCTAAACCTAGCCTCTTTTGTTTTATGCCGGTGAAACCACTATTAATTCGATCAGCAGAGTCCTTTTGAGGCTGCTTTTCACGAGGGTTAATAGTCATGGGAATAGGCAAGGGCCTCAATGATACATTGGAATGGGACTCTGACGGTGATGGTCTAAGCATTGTCTGCAAGTGGCCCAAGTCCGTAGAATATAGCGACTTTTCCTGGGCATTAGAACACATTTTCTTTGGCCTTCTGTTTGAACCGTCATTTATTGATTTGACATCACCATCTTTAGGGAGTTGTTGAGAATGTTGCTCATAGTGGCTGCTGCCTTGCAGCACAAGCGAACACTTTGAAGAACCCATAGAAACATTTTGGGGGTTCAAAACAGATGAACATTGATTTGGCACAACATTCTCTTTGTAGTCATCATCTCTCTTCTGGGTTGGACCCAAAGATTCCAGCGACAGTTTCCGCCTGGTTCCATGTAACTTTCCATTATGCTGATAGGCCTTGAACATTTCTGTTTGCTGTTGTTTTAGTGCTTTTGCCTCCATTAAGTTCTCTGAGAAATTATTAATAGGGGCTTCATTCTCTTTGTTATTACTGCCCCTCTTCTGATTTGACCCAGAAGACTCCAAAGATAGTTTCCTGCTTAATGGACTTAGCTTTTCACAACTTTCAAAAGACTCGTCAACCTCAAATTTGAACAGTTCTGATCCTTTAGTTTCAATCTGCAGTTAAGTAACTATTAATTTTAAAGAAGTGTTAAACTCGGTAAAAGGTATCTATTTCAGCAATATAAAAGTTTTACCATGCTCAGATTTGAATGACTTTTAATGTTTTGGTTCCCACTTTCATTCTCACTTGCTTCAGCCCTGGCATATTTCTCAGTCATAGATCGTGCCTTCAGGTCAAAAGCTTGTCTATTATATTTGTACTCCTTGCTCTGCACATTTAGCTCAAGCATATCAAAAAACCAAGGGGACACCCACACAATCACTCATTTTGCAATAACTTGTTATTGGTCAAAAAATTCACTTACCGCTTCACGCATTAGGCCATCATCAGGGTTAGGTTCAGTCAGTAACAATCCAATGCTTGTTAACACGGTTGATATGTTTAGAGAAGGTTGCCATGCACCCTGCTTCAAAAGAAAACTGATTCCTTGTTAGAACTAGAACTGTAACAAAAATAGGAATAGAACTCTGCAGTATAACAGTGGAATCAATTCATTAGTCACTTCAAAAGATTTTCATTTTATATGATTTACAGATTTACTCAATACAAAATGCATATGTAGATCACATTTCTTTTAGATGAAAGCAGTTGTATATCACATATTGCGAAATGATTACTGAAACTGAAATTATTTGTCATAACTATCGTAAGGAGAAGTGTAGATAATAAAGTACAAATGACCTTTATGAAGCTATGATGTTAAGAGGTCTAATTAAATGGGGAACGGGGAAACATGGAAGGTGGTTTGATAAAGATTCTGTGAAGTAACAAAAAGATTGTTGTATAAAGTTAGAACTCTAGTAAGCTGTAAGCCATCATGCTGCTCAAGATTGATGCATTCTGCGAATTCATATGACCACTTAAATATTTCAACATTGTTTATAAACTTTTGCTGGAAGGGGAAGACCAACCTTTTACCGCTTATAACAATGGCGAATCAGTAATTATCAGAAATAATAGCAACTGGCTTCAAAAAATCATTTAATTCAAAACCACAAACACATGAAGGAACTTGAAGAAAATAGCAACTGCCTTGTAAATTCTTTCACTACTATTTCACAAGAAATCATTGTGTTTATATGACAGATTTTACTATACACAGGTGACCATGAAAGTTATATCTGACAATTATTAGTATGTGATTCATGGGTAAAATATGGGGGTCGCATAAAATGTTGTAAGAGGTCACACTTGGCAATCCGGTAAAACTGATTAGACCATTAAAAATGACACTAAAGAAATTTCCTGAATTCAGAACGAATTGTAGTCCAGTAGGTAAAGGAGTTTCCTCTTGCCGTAAGGCCAGAGGTTCATTTCTAACTAGCCAAATAAATGTGTCCCTTCCTCCCCACCTGTCAATGGGTTTTTTTTTCCTTTTTTTTTTTGGAGGGGGGGAGATTGTTGGACCACCATAAATTAAGGATGCGTATATAGTTTTGTTGAAAAAGGAAAGATTTGGCTATATTACTTCAAGATATTAGGAGAAATATTAGCTGTAATTAGGTGATAGCTGTGAATATTAGCTGTAATTAGGTGATTGACATTGCTGTAAAATAGGAAGTAGTTAGGCCACTTAATTATGTTTCCTATTGTAACTGATTTAAGCTGATTTTGTGCTTGTATTCTCTTCTATAAGAAGAGTGTGTAAAACCTTCGAGAAATAAGAAAAAGTTTCTCTCTTTCATTTCACATGGAATCAAAGCAACCCTAAGAAAATTCAGAGAGAAAAATCAACCTATTTGTTTCTGCATATTTTACTCTTCCTTCTTCCGCTAAGCTGCCATGTCTGACAAGTCCTCTACTTCTACCGCACCTGCTGCAACTCAGCCAAACACTGCCAACCAATCCTACTGTCCAAACACCCAATACCAATTCCCACTCAGTTCAAATCACTACCATATGCCTTAATGGCGATAATTTTTTATGATGGTCCCAGTCTATTCGGATGTATATAAGAGGAAGAGAAAAAATTGGGTACCTGACAGGAAATAAGAAGGCGTCGACACCGGAGGAACATGCATATGCGATCCAGGATGCAAAAAACTCGATGGTGATGACCTGGCTTGTGAACTCAATGGAAGAGGAAATTAGCTCCAACTATATGTGCAATTCCACAGCCAAAGAGCTTTGGGATAACGTGAATTAGATGTACTCTGATTTGGGAAATTAATTTAAAGTCTATGAATTGACTATAAAACTTGGTGAGATTCGGCAAGGAGAAGACTGTCACCAAGTATTCCAATTCCTTGAAGCGTGTATGGCAAGACTTGGATTTGTTCAATGATTATGAGTGGAAATCTACTGAAGATGCTAGTCACAACAAAAAGACTGTTGAGGCTCATCGTATTTACAAATTCCTTGTTGGACTCAATGTTGAATTTGATGAAGTTCGAGGACGGATCATTGGCAAAAGTGCACTGCCTCCAATTGGCGAGGTGTTTGTCGAGGTTCGAAGAGAAGAGCCTTAGAGATGTGATGTTGGGAAAAAGAAATACAGGTGGGCCTATTGAAGGTTTTAGGTTTTGCCCTTGCTGCTGCCGAAGCTACTGCTAATAAAGCAGCCAACTTTCAGTGGAAACCTGAGGAGAAGCTACCAGTCTGGTGCGACTACTGTAATAAACCGCACTACACGAGAGAGACTTGCTGGAAAATTCATGGAAAACCAGCAAATTGGATAAGTAGCAAATTCGGGGAAAGAAACAACCACTCAATTCTCACTGCAAATGAAGCAGAGACAAATCCATTCAGCAAAGAACAGATGGATCACCTCCTGAAACTGCTGAAATCCAATTCAAAACATGGTATTCCTAGTGCTTCTCTAGCATAAACAGGTAGTGCACTTAATGCCCTTTCTTGTTACTTAAATTCTGCTCATTGAATCATTGATTCTGGAGCTTCTGATCAAATGACAAGTGATGAGGTCATCAATAGCTCGGACTCAAATCGAGGACATGGATTGGATCCGGTGCAAGTTCCTATTGGAATTGTGACGAGAGGACGAGTTAAAAGGTTCAAGGAAAGACTTATGACTTTGGTACAAGCAATGTGGATTGAAAATAACATGTCAACTTGGTCCAAAGAGGATGAGAATATGCCCAAGTACATTAATATGGTCCAAAGTTCCGTTCCAGAACAATCCAATGCAAGTCCGAAAAAGAGGCTGCAAGTTTGGAAAATCAACACACCCGCCTCGGCGAGCTTTACAAGCCAAAAAGGCCGCCCTAGCGAGCTCAGAAGCCATCCCGGCGCCAAGCTCTCTGTCAACACCCGTCCCGTAGGCCAAATTACCCGCCCTGACAAGCATGCCCAGATTTAGTTGGCTCGTTTTTCAAGGCAGGTGCATTTTGATAGATTTTGAGCGTGGATTTGTTTCCTAAACTCAATATTTACTATATTTTATCAGTTTTCTATTATAACTAGGATGCTAGATTAGATTTTGATTCTAAAAATAATTGTTGATTCCTTTTAGGATTTCTAGGGTTTCAATTCCTTTTATTTAAATACTCGTGGTTGTAATTCAACAAATTATTTAATATTATTCAAATTTATTCTACTTGTGAGATTATTCTCTACTTTTGGTTCTTTAAAAATTCTAAGTATTTTTCTTAGTTATTTTTTGATATTCATTTGACTTATCATACAACAATTCATAGTTGTATGTGGCGTCTTCTACCGCGATCAATCATCGATTGTCTGAGATTACCGCTTGATATAAGCGAGGGTTGAAAGTGTCGTTGGTGTCCATTCAACGCAGAATTTAGAACGCAAGCAATTGTACCAAGATTATCGTCTCAATATAAACGAGGGGTTAAGGTATTGCAAGCAATTCACCCAACAACTGTGCTAGAAACGATCCGGGCGACGACCACCTCACGCAGGCGTGCCGTGGAGTCTATCATTTGGTATCAGAGCTAAGTTCTAGCAAATTTCTGTTGAATATATATTGTAAAAAAAATAGTATAAAAGAAAAATTTTCAGATTCTATTTATATTGTGCTAACCAAACTTGTAGCACACCATTCTACCATCCGATCATTCTATCATTTATCGTTCATCATCAATTCCGACAAGTAACACAATAAGTTTTCAGGAAAAACTTACTCGAAAAATTCAGAAGCATACAAGAGAGTAGAAGGCAATCAATCTGTGATTTTTGTGGTATTCCGATAGTCATACCTTCTATATTTTGTTCTTGATTAGTTACTTTTGAATTGCATTGTAAACTGTGAATTTATTTGGTGAATTCAAAAAGAACCAATAAGAGAGAATATAGAGCGTTAAAAGGCAAGAGTGTGAGATCAATTGAGGGTAAAAGTCAATTGTGCGATACACGAGAAATTTCATAATTGTGTGATACATTATTTAAGCGAAACACGTAAGGGAGTGTGTGAGAAAAATTTTCTTTATCTACTAACCTTTGTTTTGCAGCAAATATGTATGATTACAGTTATGAAGGTTTTTATGAGTCCCGAAAGAATACTTTCCTAGTTGGGATTGATCCAAATGCTTATTTGAGATGGGAGAGAGAAATGGAGCGGGAGTTTGACTATCATGATTACTCCAAGCGGAGGAAGGTCAGACAGGCAATTCAAGAGTTCTTTGATCTTGCAATCATATGGTGGGAGTTTAGGAAAAATTGTGGAGAGCGTCCGATCGAGACTTGGGCAGAATTAAAAACAACAATGAGAAAGTCGTTTGCTCCAGTACAGCAAGATAGGAGGGAGGAGTATAAATCTCAAAGACATGTAGAGTATCATTCAAGACGATCAACACTAAAAGATGATAGGAGGGTTCATAGACATATAAACAAAGAGGACATCATGGGTTCGTTTAGTGAGACATGGGAAGATTATTAGATGCAGCTACAATATACTTCTAAGGCGCAAAACGAACAAGTTCAGTCGAGGGAGGAAAAAGATATAATCGAATATGTAGTCCAAGGAGAGCTATTGGGTTATAGTGATCAAGAAGATGAGTTTGTGGAAGAAAATACATGTGAAAAAGATCGACAAGAAGAAATTGTTCAAAAGATTGATAATGTAAAAGAAAAAGTTGAAAAGAATGAGAGAGAAAAGAAAAGAGAGAATGAAAAGAGTGAGCTTAAAAATAAACGAGAGAAAAACAAACGAAAGGGTGAGCGTAAAGAAGAGAGAGAAGAAATATGTGACTATGAAAAAGAGAGTGAGTTGGAAAGTGATTTGTATTTTGAAAAGCCAATGATTGTACATTCGTACAAGACGGCGCTTTTGAATACTAACAAGGTTAACTCTTCTTTATCTAGTTCTGTTTTGTCTCTTGTACAAATTGTTAATGATATACCCCATGCTATCATTCCATATCAATCAGCTGATAGTATTCCTAAGGAGATAACGGAGTTACCGATGCGGGTTGGAGAGTTGGTGAAAGTGGATATCATGAGAGAAGACATGAGTTTGTGTGCTAATTATGAGGTTATAGTACCTAAGAAAGATGGGACAACAAGTTTGTGCATCGATTTTGAATTGATAAACAAGTATCGTTATTTTTTTCTTTGTTTAGATAATATGTTTGATATATTACATAGTTCTTGTGTTTTGTCTAAATATAATGATCATGTGATGATAATGCCTAATCAATTTAGCATGAGAGAAAATGGAAATTGGAAATTTGTTTTAACATGTGAGTTATTTAGATGAATAGTTATTTCTGTTAGATTAACTGATGCATCTAGTGTTTTCATGAGTTATTTAAAACATGTTTTGCATGTTTCCATTGGAAAATTTGTTGTTAGCTATTCTGAGGGTAAAATCGTCTTTATCATAAACTATGGTGGATATTTGATGTATATTGAATTAGTTTATAATCATGATATGTTTTCTCGTTCTCGACGTTATTACTTGCATGAAATTCATTCTAGGGTTTCTTATCCATATATTATTTGGGTTTTCATGCTAGTCAATCTTTACATGAGATGTCGATAGTTGACAATTGTAGTAATCATATTGTTTCGTTAGAGCAATCTTCATTGCATGATTTGCTATCATATGGTTTTGATTTGAGAAGTGATTATCATCAGATTGGATTAAGATATGGTTTACATGCATGTTTAATTGGATCATTAGGATTAGCTAAGGCATTGCATACTTTCATGAGGTTGTTGAATCATATTTTGCATTCGTTCATGGGAAAACGTGTTATTATCTATTTTGATGATATTTCAGCTTTTGTCAACACTTTGAAAAATTCTTTAGCATGTGTTGAGTTTGTTCGTGATCACGATAAATGTGCTATTGAGTTTTCAACTTGTGATTGTAATCTTTTTATTCCATTGATGTTATTACTTGATCTTAAAATTGTTAATGTCAATGGAAAGAGGAAGGTTGTTTGTGTTTTGCAGATTCGTGATAGGATCATATTCATCGAGGGAATTATGGATCGTGTAATTCAATTCGATCAATGCATGGAGAGTCTACAGGGAAGTGTTTTTGATTTTTGTTCTAGTAAACTATGCATATAAATTTAGGTTTCTTGATTATACAACAAATACACGTTGATTTGTCTTGTTTTGTATTTAATCCAGGAATTCAAGATAGTTTGTGTGTGAAGTATGACAAGTTTTAAATACTGATATTTGACCCAGGTGCATTACTACATAATGATATTTGATCCAAGAGGAGTTGGAACTTTTCAAATTCTTGCTTGCGTTGCTGATGTTACTTATTCATTTAAATTGTCAGGTGAGACTTGTAGTTATGTTTTGTTTGGTTTTACTAACTCAGTTCGTTTGATGTAGGTGATGATTTGAGGACAAATCCTTTTCAAGAGGAAAGGAATGATGAGGTCATCAATAGCTCGGACTCAGATCGAGGACATGGATTGGATCCGGTGCAAGTTTCTATTGGACCTGTGACGAGAGAACGAGTTAAATGGTTCAAGGAATGACTTATGGCTTTGGTACAAGCAATGTACATTGCAAATAACATGTCAACTTGGTCCAAAGAGGATGAGAATATGCCCAAATACATCAATATGGTCCAAGGTTACGTTCCTGAACAATCCAATGGAAGTCCGAAAAAGAGGCTGCAAGTTTAGGAAATCAAAACACCCGCCCCGACGGGATTTACAAGCCAAAAAGGCCACCCCGGCGGCAAGCTCTCTGTCCAAAGCCACCCAATGACTCTGTGTTCCTTGCCGCCAAGCTCTTCTCAACACCTTGGTGGCTGGCTTTGTAAACAAATTACCCTTGTATGGGTACGCCTGCCATTTAGTTAGCGCATTATTAGAGGCATACGCATTTTGATGGATTTTGAGCGTGAATTTATTTCCTAAACTCAATATTTACTATATTTTATCAGTTTTCTATTATAAATAGGATGCTAGATTAGATTTTGATTCTAAAAACAATTGTTGATTCCTTTTAGGATTCCTACGGTTTCAATTCCTTTTATTTAAATATTCATGGTTGTAATTCAACAGATTATTCAATATTATTCAGCTTTATTATACTTGTGAGATTATTCTTTACTTTTGGTTCTTTGAAGAATTCCTAAGTATTTTTCTTAATTATTTCTTTGAGATTCAATTTGACTTATCATACAACAATTTATAGTTGTGTGTGACGTCTTCTACCGCATTAATCGTCAATTGTACCAAGATTATCGTCTCAATATAGACGAGGGCTTAAGGTGTTACAAGTAATTCACCCAACAACTGTGCTAAAAACAATCCTGACGACGACCACCTCACGCAAGCGTGCCGTGAAGTTTATCAACAAATCTTTCAAATCTCTTAAGCACATATTCACCATGTTTTGAATTTGAAAAAATTAGAATTGTAAATGGTAGTTTCTCACCTATCGCCAGAAAAGGTTTGATAAAATTATCTAAGAACATAAATCTTAAATTTGTTCTTCATGTTCCTAAACTAGCATGCAACCTTTTGTCTGTCAGTAAACTATCTAAAGAATCTAATTTTCGTGTAGTTTTTTGCGATTCTCACTATGAATTTCAGGACCGGAACTCTGGGAAGAAGATTGGCAGTGCTAAGATAATAGATGGACTTTACTATTTTGATGATGTTGTCTCCGTTAATAACAAGGCTCAAGGTCTTAGTAGTGTTAGTTCATATTCTGTTTATGAACAAGTAATGCTTTGGCATTTGAGGCTAGGACATCCTAGTTTTTCATATCTTAAACATTTGTTTTCGACTTTATTTAAGGGGTTGAATTGTTCATCATTTTATTGTGAAAGTTGCATCTTATCTAATAGCCGATGTACTACTTATTTACCAAAATCTTACACTGCTTCAAAACCATTTTATTTAATACAGAGTGATGTTTGGGGACATTCAAGAGTTACCACTATCACTAGAAAAAAATGGTTTGTTACATTTATAGATGATCATACCTGTTTATGTTGGGTTTTTTTGATGCATGAAAAATCTGAAGTTGAAAAACTATTTAAAGATTTTTATACTATGGCTGAAACTCAATTTCACACAAAAAAATAGCATCTTACATACTGATAATGGAACCGAGTATTTTAATAAAATATTGGGAAGTTTTTTGAAGGAAAAGGGGATTCATCACCAATCTACTTGTGTGGATAATCCTCAACAAAATGGAATTGTTGAACGAAAAAATAAACATTTACTTAAAGTGGCTCGTGCTATTATGTTTCATATGAATGTTCCAAAATATCTTTGGGGAGAAGATGTTTTAACAGCATGCTATTTGATTAACAGAATGCCTACACGTGTTTTAAAATATAGCACATTGAAAGTTTTAAAAAAAAATCCCTTCTCAAGACTTTACTCGGATCTACCTCTAAAGATTTTTGTTCGTATACCTAACAATACTCGGTCTAAACTTAATCCTCGGACTGAAAAATGTGTTTTCATTTGGTATGCATCTAATAAAAAGGGATATAAGTGTTATAATCCACACACGAAAAATTATGTGAGTATGGATGTCTCCTTTTTAGAAACTAAACCCTATTTTGAAAAAAAAAATCTCTTCAGGGGGAGAATAAGGCGGTGGAAGACAGTTTTTGGGATTGATTCCAAATCCTTTACCTAATGTGATTTTAAACAAACCTTATACTTCTTACCCTACTGTTATTCCCGAAAAACAAAGTCAGGAACATTATAATGAAAATGAAAAAAATGAAGGAAATCGTAAGCTTATAGTGTCCAAGTATTACTGTATCTGAAACTGGGGGAGAATCACTACAACCTGGCATAAACAAACCTAACAATGATGAGCCTCAAGTTTATTTTCGGAGAAGGTTTCATAAACAAGGTAAAAGCCAACTTATTCATCTTGGAAAAGATCAATCTCAACCTTCGGGAATTGGATCTCAAGATATCACAGGTAGTTTTTGTCCTTCTATTCTTTCTCCTATTCAAGAATCATCAGATCTTGACGTCCCTATAGCTGTTAGGAAAGGAAAACGAACTTGCACCAAAAATCCCAAATATCCTATTACCAACTATCTCTCTCATGAAAAGCTCTCACATACTCATAGGGCATTTACTTCAAAAATTTCACATTTGTTTGTCCCGAGAAACATTCAAGAAGCTCTTGATGATCCGAATTGGAAATTAGCAGTGATGGAGGAGATGAATGCTCTTAAAAAAAGTGGTACTTGGGAGTTGGTTGATTGCCTAGAGAGAAGAAGACAGTAGGCTGCAAGTGGGTCTTTACTGTGAAATGTAAAGCTGATGAAAACATAAAGAGGTATAAAGCAAGAATTGTAGCAAAAGGGTTTACCCAGACTTACGGAATTGATTATCGTGAGACCTTCCAATAGCCAAGATAAACTCAATCAAAATTCTGTTATCTTTAGCTATGAATTATAACTGGCCATTACACCAGTTGGATGTTAAAAATGCTTTTTTGAATGGAAATCTGGAGGAAGATGTCTTTATGAATTTGCCACCTGGATTTGAAGGAAAACTGGGATCGAACAAAGTCTGCAGGCTAAAAGAATCGTTATATGGCCGCAAACAGTCTCCTAGAGCATGGTTTGAGAGATTTGGGAGAGCTGTAAAGAACTGTGGCTACTATCAAAGTCAATCCGACCATACCATGTTCTACAAACATGGTAAATGGCAAGGTAGCAATTTTAATTGTTTATGTGGATGATATAGTCTTGACAGGTGATGATGATGAAGAATTGAAGAGACTAAAAAGAAGACTTGCAGCTGACTTTGAAATCAAGGATTTGGGCACTTTAAAATACTTTCTTGGCATGGAGTTTGCTAGACCCAAAGAAGGTATATTTGTGAATTAACGAAAATACGTTCTTGATTTACTAAATGAGACAGGTCAACTTGGATGTAAACAAACCGAGACACATATTGAGCCCAATCTGAAATTACAACCTTCTTAGAGCAGAAGATGTTCTTAATGAAGAGCAGTGTCAAAGACTTGTTGGAAGACTAATTTACTTATCGCATACACGACCAGATATAGCCTTTGCGGTTAGTATTTTCAGTCAGTTTATGCATGCACTTGGACAAGAACACTTTGATGCAGTCAATAGAATTCTTAGATACTAAAAGGGCACCCCTGGAAGAGGTATGTTGTTCAAAAACCGTGGGCATCTACAAGTTGAAGCCTACACTGATGATGATTGGGCTGGAAGTATTTTTGATAGACGGTCAAATTATGGTAACTGCACGTTTGTCGGAGGTAACCTTGTCACCAGAGGAGTAAGAAGCAGAATGTGGTAGCAAAAAGCAGTGCAGAATCTGAGTTCAGATCAATTGCACATGGAATTTGTGAGGTGTTATGGATTAAGAGATTATTGGAAGAATTGAAGATACCTAAACATGTGCCCATGAAGGTATATTATGATAATAAAGTTGCTATTTCAATTGCTTGCAATCCAGTGTTTCATGACAGAACAAAACATGTGGAGGTTAACAAACATTTTATCAAGGAAAAAATTGAAAATAGAATTATCAGCATGCCATACGTTCCTAGTACAAAACAAGTTGCAGATGTGCTTACAAAGGGACTTCCTACAAGACAGTTTGACAAGTTAATTGGCAAGCTGGGTATGGATGATATCTTCAAACCAGCTTGAGGGGGAGTGTTGAAAAAGGAAAGATTTGGCTATATTACTTCCGAATATTAGGAGATATATTAGCTGTAAATGTTAGCTGTAATTAGGTGATAGCTGTGAATATTAGTTGTAATTAGGTGAGTAATTGACATTGCTGTAAAATAGGAAGTAGTTAGGCCACTTAATTATGTTTCCTATTGTAACTGATTAGGCTGATTTTGTGCTTGTATTCTCTTCTATAAGAAGAGTCTTTGAGAAATAAGAAAAAGTTTCTATCTTTCATTTCACAAGTTTATATCATAATGAAAATAGATTTCTTTCATTGACAGCATGCTATTTTAGTTAAAACATCTTAACTCATGGCAGTTTAACAAAGAAAATTATTGTTTTCAGGTTGAAATTTTGAAAGGAACTCTTAATAAGACTATCAACTGTCTAGGTTATTCTATTGTGCTCATTAAATAAAAAGAAATTCAGAATCTCTTCACACACCTCACGGCTGACAGTAAAGAAAAAGCAATTTAAAGGCTTTTCCAAGTACAGTTAACTCAAAACAGTAGCAACGAAAACAATCAAATAAACAACCATGCATAACATTGACAAGTCGAGAAATTAAAGAAATTAACCTTGGGCGGAAGATTGAGAATGTCTAAACAAATCCGGCCTCCATTATCGATATTCGGATGATAAATAGGAGTTGCAAAAGTCACTATTGGAGGCTGAAATGGATACCTGCAACCCCCATAGAAAAAATGAAATCCCTCAATTCATCTATTAAAAAAAACTTCCATTTCACACACAAGCCAAAATATATATATAAATTCCAAAAATGTAAAATTGAGAGCATACAATATATACCTATCAGGTATTTGTATCTTGATTTTGAAAATTCCCTTGGCATAAACTGTATCTTCAGGACCTTCAATTTCTGTTGATTATATAGAAATGGGGGAAATCTCAAATATGTATATATAATTATATAGACGGATATATATATATATATAATGTACTTACGAGCAAGGATATTGGAGAGAGAGAAAGCGGAAAGGTCGGAATCGACGGAGAGGAGAGGGAAGGAAGCGCCGGGAGGTGGATCGGTGAGTAGGAGTTTCAGCTCCTTCTGCATTCGGAGGTTTAATCTTGCTGCTTGCGCCATTTTGATTTAATTTCAGCTGCTTTTTTTTTAGTTTGAGCTAGTTTGATTTGGGGAATTTTGATGAACTAGGTTTTCATGAGTTTGTTTGAACTTGAAAGGGGGAGAACTGAAACAATTGCTGACCACCAAAAGACAAAAAGCGCGGGCGGGCTGTTTTTGAGAATTTCAAAAGAGAATTAAAAAGTCTCGGACGGGAAAAAAGCTAATGTAATAAATTTGAGTGTGGGATTTGAACGCGTGCCCTCGGGCCACAACCTCAAGTCCTTAATAGTTTGCATTTGCTATTTTTTTTTTCAAAATATATTTTATATTTTATTGTATTACACTATAACACTAACATATTTTTACGTAAAAACCTCTCTCGAAATAAAAAATAAAAATCACGGGACCGTAATCCACCAAATCTTCCACTATCAATAATAATGGACAGTACAATGTTCTATCTAGCAACAACTAGAGACATAAACTAACAACCACCGTCAAGAATAACATATTCTTGGCATATACATCTTCAACATAAAGAATAACAAGAGAAAACTTAAGATTCTACCAACTCTAGCAAAAACAATGTATGAATAATGTATAGCAAAACTTGATGCTAAGAGACTCTGATGCTCAATCCCATCGTTCACATTGAATACCAACAACTTATGGCGTCACCCATCAAAAATTAGCTCAGTCAGACCACGGATGATCTTCCGATCGCTGAGTTGAAAAATATTATACTATTTCCTACGAGAATCAAATTTTATTTTTTCTCTCTTCTGTTTTGTTACTAGTTTCTTTTGTTTTTCCTGAAACCTATGGTATATCATCCATATGGGTCAATAGACCATATGGGCTACTAATTAGGTCTACTCGCATAAGAGGGAATAACCCAACAAATCTCCCCCTCAAGACTATATGGAGGGGTTCACCATATCGGCTCTCAATCTCCAATATTCAAGTTTTCCCCTTAGCAATATCTTTTTCATCATATTGTAACCATTATCGTCTATATGAATCTTCTGAAGTTCTAGCAACTTTGAGTCAAGAACATCTCTAATCCAATTATATCTCGCATCAAGATGCTTTGATTTGGAATGAAATGACGAGTTCTTACCAAGGTGAATAGCACTATGATTGTCAAAACAATATGTAACTCTTTTGTTTGAATCCCAACTCGTTCAAAAATTTCTTCTACTATAGCAACTCTTTATTCGCTACAGCTGCTGCAATAAACTCTACCTGTGTTATAAAAAGTGCAACACACTTTTGCAGATTAAAACTTTCATGACACAGCCCCACTAGCAAAATAAATTATATAACCTGAAGTAGATTTACGGGTATTGAGATCTCCACCCATATTTGCATCTGTGTAACAAACTAACTCTATTTTTCCATTT
Source organism: Panax quinquefolius (assembly GCA_020205615.1). Classification (NCBI taxonomy): domain Eukaryota; kingdom Viridiplantae; phylum Streptophyta; class Magnoliopsida; order Apiales; family Araliaceae; genus Panax; species Panax quinquefolius. The sequence continues at coordinate 149,741,669 of CM035154.1, read as the reverse complement.
CCAAAACAAAGTCTCGAATTGGAAGTGCTCTGAAGATACCGCAAAATTCACTTAACTGCATTCCAATGTTCTTTTCCCATATTTGACAAATAATAGCTGACAAAACCAACTACAAATGCCAAGTTTGGTTGTGTACCTACCATGACATACATTAAACTTCCTCCAACTGACGTATATGGAAACTATTTTCATATCTTTCTTCTCTTCATCAGTTGAAGGACATTGTGTTGTGCTCAACTTAAAATGAGAAGCAAAAAGATTGTTAACCACTTTAGCCTTATCCATGTGACATTTTTGAAATACCTTCTTGATGTACTTCTCTTGTGACAACAAAAAAAATTTAGCATCTCTATCTCGCGTGATTCTTATGCCAAGTATCTGCTTTGTTGGACCAGAGTCTTTCATCGCAAAAGACTTGTTCAACTGTTTTTTCAACCACTCAATTGTCTATATATGAAGAATTCTTACCAAACAATCAACATGTCATCAACATAAAAGCAGAAGGATAATAAAATCATCATCAGAAAATTTATACACAAATACAGAATTATCCTAAGAAGTTTTCTTGAAGCCATATTCCCCCATAACTGACATAAACGTCTTGTATCATTGCCTCAATGCTTGTTTTAAGCCATAAAGACTTTTTTTCAATTTACACACATAATCTTTTTTCTTTTCACTTCAAAGCCATTCGGTTGCTAGCTCCATATAATTATATAAATATCTTCCTCTAAATTACCAAGCTTTTCTATCTCGAGTAGACCTCCGAACATTAATATGTGAGCTTTCCAACAAATGCGGCGATTTCATGTATAGGAACGTCTGCCTCGTTTGTGAGACCCCATATTTTATGAATAAATATTTAATTTTCTCGAAATAATTTTTTTTGAATATTATGGTGTGGATTTGATATAATGTTATAGTTGTGGGTAGTATTTATAAATTTTACAAAGTATGCAATTTGTTATATAATATTCGATTGGTCGGGGAATATTCATTTTATCAGGGAATATTCGTATGCACGGTATGATTATTGGTGGACCTACAACGGAATTATTGTCCGAATTGAGAAAACGATAAAAAATATTTTATGAAAATAACTACGCGGAAGTTTTACCGTTAATCTTGATGAACTACTTTCGGTAGTAAAAAGTACGATACTGCATGGTTGCATAGTAGCACACGGTATTGATTATTGATGCTTACGTGATAAGTCACTCAGTTTTGTTCAATTATTGCTACAGAAATTGTTGAGTATCCCACGCTATTTGATTCAGTTATTGTCAATATATTATATTCTATTATGCATAGTGTTTTGCATAGTAAAATCTTTTTATATAAAACATAATACTTTTATAAAGTTATTCATTTTATTAGACTATAAATAGAATATATTATACTCTATTATGCATAGTGTTTTTCATAGTAAAATCTTTTATATAAAATAGAATACTTTTATAAAGTTATTTATTTTATTAGATTACAAATAGAATATATTATATTTTATTATATAGTGTTTTTTATAGTAAAATCTTTTTATATAAAACGGAATACTTTTATAAAGTTATTCGTTTTATTAGATTATAAATAGACTATATTATTTTTTATTTAAAAGATTTTGTTTTGTTAGAATATTTTATTAAATCAATCTGGACCGTCCGTTTAAAAGTAAATCAATCTGGACCGTTCATAAATTAGTTACTATTCAGTCTATTCTCCTATAAATAGAAGCTCATTCCTTCATTATTTCTTACGAATTCACTGAAACTCTAGAGAGAGAAACTATAGAGAGAGCTCTTGTTCTGTAATCTCGAGCGTATTTCTTTAGAGTTTAAGAAAGCTTTGAGCGTAGAAGATATTGCAAATTTTCTTCAAGTATATTCCCGCCCTACCAGCCGGAATACTCTTCTTTCAAAGGTAAGGGATATTATTTGTTGTACCCGTAAGGGGTATTATTTCTTTTGTATTCATGAAGAGAACTTCTGTTATTCCATTCTTTATTAATGTTTGAATAACTTTTGAGCACGCGACTACCCTATACTTGGTGAAATTCTCCATTATTCCATTCTTTATTATTCTGTTGGAACATTTTGTTTGCAGTCGTATTACGCTTTGACTGGTTCTATTATTTATTATTACATTGGAATAACTTTGTTTGTGCGGTCCATCGCATGCACAGTGAAGTCTTTTGTTATTCCATTATTTATCATTACATTGGAACATCACATGCATGCTTTTTGCGCATGACTTCGGTTCCATTATTTATCATCTTTGTTGGAACATCCGATTTTACGCATTTACGCCTAATTTTGTTATTTATTATTACATTTAGAATATCACATGCGTGCGTTCTGGCGCATGACACATTCCATTTCTTTAATATTACATTGGAATAACTTTATCATGCGGTCTATCACATGCATGGTGATTTCTTACATTATTCCATTCTTTATTATTACATTGGAATAACTTGTATGTGTGGATTATCACATGCATGGTGAAAGATCCTTTGTATTCATTCCTTATTAAGTTGTGGAAATGATGTGTCTAGGTGGATTACCGCATGGCAGCGAAAATCCATTTGCGAGCTTCATATATTCTATTATATTCGGTTGGTTAAAGTTTTGGCTTCTATACTCCATGAAATTAGTGGAATATCCTTGATATTTAAGCTTCGTCCAATATCTTTTCATGGAAATATTCTTCTGAGCATTCTTGAATTTTACTCTACAAAGAAGTATCATGTTGACAATTTGGACGTTATTGGTTCTTGGATAAATTAATTCTTGAACTTGTTTTATTGAATTATTATGTCATTGTCATCATCCTCATGTTTATATTATGTTGAAAGTCATATGTGGTCTGTAGTGCATAGATGGACTTGGTATGATTATGACCAGGGATTATTCGGTATAATCATGACCGTAATGTTACAAATGATGTGAAAAAAGTCTTTATTGGCCCGTAATGCATTGATGAACAGTTTTTGATATGATTATGGCTATGGATTCTCTTCGACCAAGGGTGCAAAGATGAATTGTTTTATGACATGATCAGGGCCGTTGATGAAAACACGATTATCTTTGGCCCATAGTGCATGGATAATTCTGATCGTGATACTAAAGAATATCTTTGGCCTGTAGTGCAGGGATGATTTGATGATGTTGATTATTTATTGAGTTGAGTCTCAGCGATAAAAGTGATGAAAAACCTTTTAAATCATAGAAGATAGTAGATTTTATTTTCTACTTAACTCTTCTAATGGATTGTTTGTTCCGCTGCAGTTAAACTTGATGTTTGTAATATTGTATCAGTTTAACACTGTTGAAGGCTAACGATAATTTATTCTGCATTATCTTAGTCATAATATTTCTTACTGGGCTAGTTGAGCTCACCCTTTCTTTCATTGTTCTCTTCAGAAAATGAAAACGTAGCTGGGACTAGTCGGAGAACAGAGTGATGGTCCTAGAAGGTGCATTAGTAGTCCTCACTATTCTGTGAAATAGTGTAATAATAAATTTAATGAGGACTCCATTGAGTGTGGATATTGTCTAGATGACAATATTTGTATTAAAACTCACAGCATATGTTTTGTCGTATTTTACACAACTGTTGTATAATTAGTTTGTATTTGTATTCTGTACCATGTGTTTGGCAACTCAGAATAGGTGATGTATACCTATTTTGGGAGTGTCACAACATTTTAATCCACGTTCTCATCCCGAATTTCTTTCGTAGGCTCAGAAAATTCAGATGTTAAAGGAACTAGATCTAAGGTTATGTTTGATAAACTTGAGAATTAAGATCTGAATGATTATGATGTCTAATAAATTAGATAATCTCAATGGTTATGAGGTCTGAATCTAAAAAAATTGTTTGATAACTAAAAAGTAGTTGTCTCTTAATAACACTATTTTACCATTTTAAAGGGTAAAATTTTAAATATTCAATTTAATAAAAATGAGTGCATAATATTGTTGAATATATTTATATAAAAAAATTATCAAAAAAATTTCATTAAGAGGTACCTCTTAATTATTAATATTTCATTTTCTGTCTTACTGATTAAGAGGCATTCAAAGGTAACAAAAAAAATAAACAAACAACATTATGCCTTTTAGCGAATTAGAGACAGTGTAAAATGTGACGCCACCAAAATTTGGTATACGTCACCCATCTTGGGTCGCCACTTACATGGTACATAAATCAAATACAAACTAATTATACAACAGTCGTGTAAGATACAACAAAATATATATAATGAGTTGTAACTCGAATATTGTCATCTGAGCGATTCAAACACAAATAAGTCCTCAATACATTTATTGTCACACTATCTAATGAAATAGTGAGGACTACTAATGTTATCATCTGACCATCACTCCGCTCCCGAATAGTCCCGCTTACGTTTCTCATTTCTGAAGAGAACGGTGAAAGAAAGTGTGAGCTCAACTAGCCCAAGAAAAATATTATGACTAAGATAATGCGTAATAAATTATCCTTAGCCTTCAACAAAGATATAAACAATGATATAATATAATAGACAACAAGTTTTAGATCAAAAAGCTGCGGCGAAAATAAGTAATCCATTAAAAGACTCGGTAAAGAATAAAATCTACTATCTTTTATGATTTAAAAAGTTTTTCATCACTTTTATCATTTGAGACTCGACAATAAATAATCCACATCATCGAATCACCCCACACTACTACGCCAAGGATATTCTTTAGGGTCACGACCACAAATTCCATGCACTACGGGCGAAGGATATTTGTGTATTCATCAATGGTCATGATCATGCCAACAATCATCCATCAATACACTACGGACCAACGAGGACTTTTACACATCATTTGTAACATTACGGTCGTGATTATACCGAATAATCTCGGTCATAATCATACCAAGTCCATCTATGCACTACAGGCCACAGATGACTTTCAACATAATATAAACATGAGGATGATGACAATGATATATGAATTCAATAAAACAAGTTCAAGAATTAATTTATCTAGGAACCAATAACGTTCCAATTGTCAACAAGATATTGTTTTGTGGTGTAAAATTCAAGAATGCTCAGAAGAATATTTCCATGAAAAGATATTGAATGAAACACAAATATCAAGGATATTCCACTAATTTCATGGAGTATAGAAGTCAAAATTTTAACCAACCAAGTATAATAACGAATGGAATAACAAAAAAATCACCATGCATGCGGTACTTCGCATAGACAGGTTATTCCAATAGAATAATAATAACGGAACCAGGTCAGGTGAAATTCACACAAGCGGGATGTTCCAAAAGAATAATAAATAATTAAAAGCGAAACCAGTCCTACAGATATAGACGATACACGATATTCCAAATGAGAATAATCTGAATAATTAAAAGCGGAACCCGGATCCGTATATATATGCATGCAGGATATTCCAACAGAATAATCAATAATTAAAATGGAACCGAGTCCTGTCAGATAAGTATAGCATGCGAGGATATTCAATGTAATAATCAATAATTAAAAGCGGAACCAAGTCCTGTGATATAGACAGATGATAGGATATTCCAATGTAATAATAAAGATAAAATAATAGAAGAATGTCACCAAGTATAGGGTAGAATCATGATACGAGTTATTCCAATGTAATAATAAGCGATGGAATAACAACAGTTCTCTTCATGAATAAGAAAGAATAACACCCCTTACCGTAAAAGAACTGAATATAAGAGTAGTTAAGTAGTAGAAAACTTTTCTATAGTTTCTCTATAATTTTTTTTTCTCTAGAGTTTCAGTGAATTCTTAAGAAATAATGAAAGAATGAGCTTCTATTTATAGGAGAATAGAAAGGCACTGTGTAAGGTTTTTCTTACGGATGAAATAATTTTACAAAATTATTTTTCAATCAACTAACCAATAAAATCACAACAAAAATTAAAATATAATACATATATATAAACACATGTTTTCAACTTATATATATCATTATTATATATACACCACTTAATTTTTCTCCCCCATAACCAACATCAATCCCCCACCCACCCAATAATCAAATTCACTACACTCTTACACATCACTATCACACTACCATTTTTCCACCATTTTCCACTTACACACCCATCACACACCTATCACTTTCACATATCACTTTCTCCCACCATATACTCAATACATACATATACTTCCATACTTATACTCTTCCATATCCAAAATCATTTTTCCAACACATATGGGCCCCACCTTTAAAAATTTTCTGCCGATTATTTTGAAAAATGGGTAAATAGGTATCTATAAAATAAGCAAAACTTCATAAAAATCACCTTAATAATTTTAACAACATTTATCATCTTTATTACAATTTACAATATTAATCGACCAGGTCGTTCCCAGGAAAGAGGGGGCCTTCCGATAAAGATTTCTCCTCACTGGCGCGCAATTACCTAACCTCTCCTTGACAGAACTTCTAGACATCGTTAATATTGCAAATAATAATATTAATAACTTTGTCGTCTTAATTATTGATTTAATAATATATAAAATATCGACAATAATTGAATCAAATAACGTGAGATACTATGCAATAATTACTATAGCAATAATTGAACAAAAGCGAAGTTACTTCTCACGTAAGCATCAATAATCAATATCGTGTAATACTTGTATGCAACCACGCGTATTATTATACTTTTACTAATTTGAGTAGTTCAACAAGATTAATGGTAAAACTTCCAGTTATTTTCAATAAAAATATTTTTGTGCTTTCTCGATCCAATAATAATTCCATTGTAGGGTCCACCAATGATTGTATGCAAGTCATCTGGATATTCCCAAACAAAAAGAATATTTCCCGACCAATCGAGTATAATATGACAACTTGCATACTTTGTAAAATTTATAAATATTACCCACAACTATAACATTATATCAAATCCACACCATAATATTCAAAAAAAATATTTCAAGAAATTTTAATCTTTATTCATAAAATCTGGGGTCTCACAATCTCCCCTCCTTATGGAATTTTGCCCTCAAAATTTACGTACGTACCTGGTATGCCGAACAGATGAGGACACTTCATCAGATTCTAACTCTTGAGGTATAACCTTTAAGCGTAGAATATATTTCAGGATTTTAACAAGTACATCTTCATACGTTAAATCATCCGCTATCTCGTCCGGTTCTAAATCAATAATGTGGTTCGGGTCATCCACATATTTACGTAACATTGATACGTTAAAAACGTTATGAACACGCGACATACTTGGCGGTAAAACGAGTTTATAAGCCACAGTTCCTACTCGATCAAGTATTTCAAATGGGTCAATTTAATCGAGGGTTGAGATTTCCTCTCTTCGTCGATTCTTGCTTCTAGAATAACGCCGTCTTGAACCTTCTTCATTCATATGCTCTGAGTAGCGGCTTTAACTTTATCGATTAAAGTCGATTCTACTTGCATATTTGTTATCTTTACGTGGGTTCGTATATTCGCACTTGTAAACGCATACGATCTTCTACTCAACGCGTCAGCTACCACGTTCGCTTTTCCATGATGATATTGAATGGTATGATCGTAATCTTCAATAGCTCGAGCCAACGTCTTTGGCGCATGATACATTCGTTTTAAGTAAAGAAATATTTGAGGATTTAAGAAATGGGTTTTGTACTGGGGTCAATACAAAATTCGATTTCACGCTCTAGGGGTAGGCTAGGAAGTCTTCAAGAATACGTCAGGAAATTTATTAATAATAGACATATCGTTCAAAACTGTGACCCTCATCCATGACTTGGATAACACGTCACATTGATACCTATCAACTTGACATCGTCATTCACGACGTTGCCTACAGAAAGTTTGGCTTTGGTGCATTCCACACAAGGAAGTCATCAGCGAAAGGCTCGGGCTTTTTACTTATGGCTTGATATGACAGTGATTGATTTTAGTGTTTTGGTTGCTTGAATTCGCATAATAGGTTGGTTAAGAATATGAAAGCTAACAACCTTACGAAAAGCATGATGACTAGTTAATCAATCGTTTCCAAAAATCATATCAAAGGCAAGTATTTTCAAAGAGATAAGATCGACAGGTAACGTGAAAGTGTCGATTTGAATCAAATAAGATTTATAAATAGTGGAGGTAACAAAGGTTTCTCCCAACTGAGTTTAAACAGATATATCAAAGTCTAACTTCTCCGGAGTTAACTTCAAACATTGAACAAAACTAGGTGAAATAGAAGAGTGAGTAGAACCGGTATCTAACACGGTATAGACTTCGCAAGAGTTGATGATTAACTTACCCGTGATAATTTTATTCAGGTTCCTCGTCACGAAAAAAAACACTCTCTCTTAAACTACCGGCTTTGGCTTGTCTGGGACATCCTTTGGCATCACTATCCCAGCTGGACTTGACTTCACCATACGACAAAATCGCGTTAGGTGACCTTCTCTTCCGCAATTAAAACACGCTTTGGATTCTTTGCGTCACAGGTTTGACGATGTGTCCCTCCTATCCGCATTTGAAACATATGACCGGTGGTCGTTCTTCTTCCTTTAAAACGGGTGCTGGTGCTGCTGTCTTTCCATCATTATTGAACCTCCTCTTCTTAAAATTTCTACTTCTATTATCTTGGCCATGATTACCACCGAAGTGGTTACCATTCTTGGCATGATAATTTTCCCCACGATGATTATCATTGTTCCGATGATCGTTGCCACCGGTACAATTATTATCGTGTTGTTGGTCGTTGCCTTTTGGTTGTGCTGACTCATTATCGCGCTCCAATAACTGAGCCCTATTCACAACATCTTAATATAAACAAAGTTTATGAGAAATGAGGTATTGACGTATATCGGGTTTTAAACCTCCTAAAAACATTCGCGTCATTCGCTCTTCATTATCTACCAAATGGGATGCAAACCGGGATAACTCGACAAACTTGGCTTCGTACTGCGACACAGTCATGTTGTTTTGCTCCAACTTGATAAATTCCACTTCCTTCATGTGACGAATGCTTTCGGAAAAGTACTTGTCATTGAACAGCTCTTGGAACTTCTCCCAAGACATCTTGAGTGCGTCAGGCTGGGTACGTTTTAAAGATTCCCGCCAATGATCTGCTTCTTCACGCAACATAAAGGTAGCGAATGGAACCTTTTGCTCCTCTGAGCATTCCAAGACATCAAATATCTTGGTGATCTACTTTAACCACGTCTCCGCCTTAAGTGGTTCTGGCTTTCCCAAAAACTCCGGTGGTCCCAGCTCCTTGAATTGCTTAGCGATGACCGACCGTGGGTTGCCATTATTTTTACCTGCATTATGAACAGGGGCCGCCTTCGCCTGATGTTGCATGAATTCTAAAAAGCTCCTAAATATACCGTCGTTCTTCATTTGATCAATGTTGTTGTTTATAGGAGGATTATTGTCATCCTGTTGCACATTGTCTTGATTATTGATCTGTGGAGACTTAACGGTCTCCTGTGCTCCATTGATTATCTCAACATTTTCGGATGCCATTTTCAAATACTGCCACAAAACAAGGGTTAATTTACAAATCACATATTATCCCTATACTCTGACCAACCAATTAAATACCAAATAAACTTAGGTAGGTCATACTAGCGAAAGAATTCCCCGTCTCTCCCCACCTAGTTCTTGTCTTACATCTTAGCCAGGGATCATATCCCTAAGCTTCGATACCAACTGTGACGCCCCCAAAATTTGGTATACGTCACCCATCTTGGGTCGCCACTTACATGGTACATAAATCAAATACAAACTAATTATTCAACAGTCGTGTAAGATACGACAAAATATATACAATGAGTTGTAACTCGAATATTGTCATCTAGACAGTATTCAAACACAAATAAGTCCTCAATACATTTATTGTCACACTATCTAACAGAATAGTGAGGACTACTAATGCTATCATCTGGACCGTCACTCCGTTCCCCGAATAGTCCCGACTACGTTCTCATTTCACTCAGAGAATGTTGAAAGAAAGGTGAGCTCAACTAGCCCGAAGAAAAATATTATGACTAAGATAATGCAGAATAAATTATCCTTAGCCTTCAACAGTATAACAACTGATAGAATATAATTGACAACAAGTTTTAGATCAAAAACTGCAGCGGAAATAAGTAATCCATTAAAAGAGTCAGGTAGAGAATAAAATCTACTATCTTTTATGATTTAAAAAGTTTTTCATCGCTTTTATCGCTGAGACTCAGCTTAATAAATAATCCACATCATCGAATCACCCCTGCACTACGGCCAAGGATATTCTTTAGGGTCACGACCACAAATTCCATGCACTACGGGCCAAGGATATTTGTGTATTCATCAATGGTCATGATCATGCCAACAACATCCATCCATCAATGCACTGCAGACCAACGAGGACTTTTACCACATCATTTGTAACATTACGATCATGATTATACTTAGAATAATCTCTCGGTCATAATCATACCAAGTCCATCTATGCACTACGAAATACGTATGACTTTCAACATAATATAAACATGAGGATGATGACAATGATATATGAATTCAATAAAATAAGTTCAAGAATTAATTTGTCTAGGAACCAATAACGTTCCAATTGTCAACAAGATATTGTTTTGTGGTGTAAAATTCAAGAATGCTCAGAAGAATATTTCCATGAAAAGATATTGGATGAAGCGCAAATATCAAGGATATTCCACTAATTTCATGGAGTATAGAAGTCAAAATTTTAACCAACTGAGTATAATAACGAATGGAATAACAAAAGAAATCAATATGCATGCGGTACTTCGCATAGACAGGTTATTCCAACAAAATAATAATAACGGAACCGGTCGGTGAAATTCACAATCGACGGATGTTCCAACGAGAATAATAAATAATTAAAATGGAACCAAGTCCCACAGATAAAGATGCATACGGATATTCCAAATGAATAATCGAATAATTAAAATGGAACCCGGTCCCGTATATATAAGACAGACGGGATATTCCAATGTAATAACTGAATAATTAAAAGCGGAACCAGTCCTACAGATATAAGATGATGAGGATATTCCAACGAATAATCGAATAATTAAAAAGCGAAACCGTGTCCTACAGATAAGCCTGAAACAGGATATTCCAAATGTAATAATAAAAAATGTAATAATAGAAGAATGTCACCAAGTATAGGGTAGATCACAGTATACAAAGTTATTCCAACGAATAATAAGCGATGGAATAACAAATGCTTCTTCATGAATAAGAAAGAATAACACCCTCACCGTAAAAAGAACCGAATATAAGAGTAGTTAAGTAGCAGAAAACTTTTCTATAGTTTCTCTATAATTTTTTTTTCTCTAGAGTTTCAGTGAATTCTTAAGAAATAATGAAAGAATGAGCTTCTATTTATAGAAGAATAGAAAGGCACTGTGTAAGGTTTTTCTCACGTGATGAAATAATTTTACAAAATTATTTTTCAATCAACTAACCAATAAAATCACAACAAAAATTAAAATATAATACATATATATAAACATATGTTTTTAACTTATATATATCATTATTATATATACACCACTTAATTTTTCTCCCCCATAACCAACATCAATCCCCCACCCACCCAATAATCAAATTCACTACACTCTTACACATCACTATCACACTACCACTTTTCCACCATTTTCCACTCACACACCCATCACACACCTATCACTTTCACATATCACTTTCTCCCACCATATACTCAATACATACATATACTTCTATACTTATACTCTTCCATATCCAAAATCATTTTTCCAACATATATGGGCCCTACATGTGGACCCCACCTTTAAAATTTTTTTACCGATTATTTTAAAAAATGGGTAAACAGGGATCCATAAAATATGCAAAACTTCATAAAAATTACCTTAATAATTTTAACAACATTTATCATCTTTATTACAATTCACATTATTAATCGACCGTTCGTTCCGGAAAGAGGGGCCTTCCTAGGTGAGATTCTCTCTCCGGCCGCAATTACCTAACATCTCCTTGACAGAACTTCTAGACATCGTTAATATTGCAAATAATAATATTAATAACTTCTAGACATCGATATTTTATATATTATTAAATCAATAATTGAGATAACAAAGTTATTATTATTATTATTTACAATATTAACGATGTCTAGAAGTTCTATAATGAGAGGTTTGGTCACCTAATTATGGCGCTTGATATGGAGAAATCCTTATTGAAAAACCCTCTTTCCTAAAACAACTGGTCGATTAATAGTGTGAATTATAATAATGATGATAAGTTTTATTTATTATTATTATTATTAATGTAATAAAATAAAAAAGCTTTTTATATAAAACAGAATACTTTTATAAAGTTATTTGTTTTATTAGATTATAAATAGAATATATTATATTCTATTATGCATAGTATTTTGCATAGTAAAATCTTTTTATATAAAATGAATACTTTTATAAAGTTATTTATTTTATTAGATTATAAATAGAATATATTATATTTCAAGGAGCTGGGACCACCAGAGTTTTGGGAAAGCCAGAACCACTTAAGGCGGAGACGTGGTTAAAGTAGATCACCAAGATATTTGATGTCTTGGGATGCTCCGAGAAGCAAAAGGTTCCCTTTTCCACCTTTATGTTGCGTGAAGAGGCAGATTACTGGTGAAAATTTGTAAAACGTACCCGGTGGCTTTTCAAGAGATGTCTTAGGAGAAGTTCCAAGAGCTATTCAACGACAAGTACTTTCACGAAAGTATTCGTCACATGAACGCAGGTGAAGTTCATCAAGTTGGAGCAAAACAATACGGCAGTGTGTCGCAATGATACGAGGCTAAATTTGCGGAGTTATCCCGGTTTACATCCCATTTGGTCGATAATGAGGAGCGAATGACGCGAATGTTTCTAAGAGGTTTGAAACCCGATATCGTCCAATACTTCATTTCTCATAAATTTTGTTTATATTCGATGTTGTGAATAGGGCTCGATTATTGGAGCGCGATAATGAGTCAACCTGACCAAAAGGCAACAACTAACAACAAGATAATAATAATCGTATGGCAAGGCAACTGTCATCTAACAATGATAACCATCGTGGGGAAATTATCATGCCAAGAATGGTAACCACTTCCGATGGTAATCATGGTCAAGATAATAAAGTAGAAATTTCAAGAAGAGAAGGTTCAATAATGATGGAAAGACAATGAGCACCAACACCCGTTTCAAAGGAAGAAAGAACGACCACCGGTCGATATGTTCAAATGCGACGGGAGGGACACATCCGTCCAAACTGTCATTTGACAATCAAAAGCGTGTTTTAAATGTAGAGAGAGAGGTCACCTAGCTCGATTTTGTCGTATGGTGAAGTCAAGTCCAAATGGGATAGTGATGCCAAAGGATGTCCCAGACAAGCCAAAATCGGTAGTTTAAGAGAGAGCATTTTTTTTTTCGAGATGAGGGACCTGAATAAAGTTATCATGGGTAAGTTAGTCATAAAATCTTGCGAAGTCTATACTGTGCTAGATACCGGTTCTGCTCACTCTTTTATTGTGAGACCCCAGATTTTATCAATAAAGATTTAAATTTTGTCAAAATAATTTTTTAATATTATGGTGTGAATTTAAGATAATATTATAGTTGTGGGTAGTATTTATAAATTTTGCAAAGTATGCAAGTTGTTATAAAATATTCGTTTGGTCGGGGAATATTCTTTTTATCGGGAATATTAAATGCTGACGGCTCAATCATTAGTGGACCCCTAATAACGGAAGTATTATCGTAGTTAGAAAACGACAAAATTATCTTTCTATAAAAATAACTTGGCAGAGGTGTTACTGGTTAAAAAGCTGTTGAACTACCCGATAGTAAAAGAAATGATGTCTGGCGTAGTTATAGTAGCACACGATATTGATTATTAATGCTTACGTGAGAAGTCACTCAATTTATGCTCAATTATTTCTACAATAATTCTTTGCATCATATCTCTTATATTATTGATTCAATTATTGTCACAAAGATCATCTCATATAATATGTTATAGTATTAAATCAATAATTGAGGCGACAAGTTATAAATAATTAATAATTGTTGAAAGATTAAATATGTGTTGATTAAAAATAAAATGATTTGTGGTAATATTTATTCAATCCTTGATGTATATAAAGAGTTACATTATGAGACATTTGTGGTAAGTTTGATTATTTTATGGGGGCCCATATGTCATCATCTAAGAGTCTCTTCATCAATAGTAATTACCTTCGTCGATAGTAATTACCTTTGTGAATAGTAATTACCTTCGTCGATAGTAATTATCTTCGTCGATAGTAATTACCTTCGTCAATAGTAATTACCTTTGTGAATAGTAATTATCTTCGCCAATAGTAATTACCTTCATCGATATTAATTACCTTTGTGAATAGTAATTATCTTCGTCGATAGTAATTACCTTCGTCGATAGTAATTACCTTTGTGAATAGTAATTACCTTTACCAAAGGCGTCGAACCACTTGTCGTTTCACATTCTGAGGCCGAACCACTTGTCGTTTCACATTACGAAAGCGCCGAACCACTTGTCGTTTCACATTACAAAAGTCGAACCACTTGTCGTTTCACATTACGAGCGTCGAACCACTTTTCTTTTCACATCACGATCGTTAAGCCACTTGCTTTTCACACGGCAAAGCTTTAGCTAGAAATCTTCTATAAATAGAGGCCTAGTGCTTCATTATTTTCACAATTCAATGAAACTCTGTAGAGAGAAACTATAGAGAGAAGAAGAAAAAAGTATTCTCGCTACTTCACCTTGCCAATATTCAGTTCTTCTAAGGTAGGGAATATTATTTGTTATACCGTAAGGTGTGTTATTCTTTCTTATTCATGAAGAGAAATTTGTTGTTATTCCATTGCTTATTATTCATTGGAATAACTTTGTATACGTGGTTTACCCTATACTTGGTGACATTCTTCTATTATTACATTTGGAACATCCATGCGTGTGTTTTTACACCTTTCTGGTTTCGCTCTTTATTATTATTCTGCTGGAACATCCTGCATGCATGTGTTTTACACCGGACTGGGTTCCGCCTTTATTATTACTGTTGGAACATCCTCATGCATGTGTTTTACACCGACACAGTTCCGTCTTTATTATTATTTCATTGGAACATCACATGCATGTGTTTTACAATTTACTTCGGTTCCGCTTTTTATTATTCTGCTGGAATATCCATGCATGCGTTTCTGGCGGACTGGTTCCGTCTTTATCATTCTGCTGGAATATCCTATCGTGTTTTTTACACCGGATCCGGTTCCATCTTTATTATTACATTGGAACATCCTTTCTTGTGTGAATTTCACCGATCTGGTTCCGTTATTATTATTACATTGGAATAACTTTTATCATCTGCAATCTGCATGCATGGTGATTTCTTTTGTTATTCCATTCTTTATTATACCCAGTTGGTTAAAACTTTGACTTATACTCCATGAAATTAGTAGAATATCCTTGATATTTGCGTTTCATCCAAAGATCTTTTCATGGAAATATTCTTCTGATCATTCTTGAATTTTACTCTACAAAAAGCAAGATCATTTTGACAATTTGGGCGTTAATAATTCTGGATAAAATAATTCTTGAACTTGTTTTATTGAATTATTATGTCATTGTCATCATCCTCATGTTATATTATGTTATCTTGACTACGTGTATAGATGAACTTAGTATGATTATGACCGAGGATCATTCGGTATAATCATGGCTTGTTATAAATGATGTGATAAAAGTCCTCTGTGGCTCATAATGCGATGATGGATAGTTTTGGTATGATTATGACCGGGGGTGATTTGGTATAGTCATGACCATTGATAATTTGATGAATATCCTTGGCCGTAATGCGGGGGTGATTCGATGATGTGGATTATTTATTAAAGTTTGAGTCTCACTTATAACAATGATGAAAAACCTTTTAAAACCTAAAGATATAGTAGACTTTATTCTCTACTGACTCTTTTAATGGATTGCTTATTCATTGCAGCTTAAACTTGTTGTCTATTGTATTTTATCGGTTTAACACCGTTGAAGGCTAATGATAAATTATTCTCGCATTATCTTAGTCATAATATTTCTTCTTTGGGCTAGTTTGAGCTCACCCTTTTCTTTCACCTTGTTCTCTTGAAAATGAGAACATAAATTTGAGACGAGTCGGGGAACGGAGTAATGGTCCGAGAGGATAGCATTAGTAGTCCTCACTATTACGTGAAATAGTGTGATAATAGTTGTAATGAGGACTCCTTTTGAGTTTGTATAATATCTAGTAGACAATATTTGTATTCAAACTCACGCTTTATGTCGTATTGTACCCCACGCTTATATTAGTAAGTTGTATTTGAATTTATGTACCATGTAAGTGGCGACCCAAGATGGGTGACGTATACCTAATTTTGGGGGCGTCACATTTATTTCACCTAGTTGTGTTCAATGTTTGAATTTAACTCGAGAAGTTAGACTTTGATATATCTGTTGGGAGAAACCTTCGTTACCTCCACTATTTATAAATCTTGTTTGATTCAAATTGACACTTTCACATTACCTGTCGATCTTATCTCTTTGAAAATACTTGCCTTTGATGTGATTTTAGGAATCGATTGGTTAACTACTTATCATGCTTTTTGTAAGGTTGTTAGCTTTCATACTTCTAACCAACCTTTTATGTGAATTCAAAGTAACCAAACCTCTAAAGTCAATCATTGTCATATCAAGCCATAAGTAAAGAGCCTGATCCTTTCGTTGTTGACTTCCTTGTGTGGAACGCACCGAAGCCAGACTTTCTGTAGGTGACATCGTGAATGAAGATGGCTAGTTGATAGGTATCAATGTGACGTAATATCCAAGTCTTGGATGAGGGTCACAGTTTTGAATGATATTTCTATCGTTAATAAATTTCCTGACGTATTCATGAAGACTTCCTAGCCTACCCCTAGAGCGTGAAATCGAATTTTGTATTGACCCCAGTACAAAACCCATTTCTTAAACCCTCAAATATTTCTTCAACTAAAATGAACATAACATGCGCCAAAGATGTTGACTCGAGTTATTGAAGATTACGATCGTACCATTCAATACCATCGTAGGAAAAGAGAACATGGTAGCTGACGCATTGAGTAGAAGATCGTATGCTTTGTTATAAGTGCGAATATACGAACCCAAGTAAAGATAACGAATATACGAGTAGAATCGACTTTAATCGATAAAGTTAAAGCCGTGCAAGCTACATACTCAGAGTTGATGAATGTAAAGAAGAAGGTTCAAGAGAGCGTTATTCTAGAAGCAAGAATCGATGAAGAGGGGAAATCTCAACCCTCGATTTAATTGAACTATTTGAAATCCTCGATCGAGTAGGAACTGTGGCTTATAGACTCGTTTTACCGCCAAGTATGTCGCGTGTTCATAACGTTTTTAACGTATCGATGTTACGTAAATATGTGGACGACTCGAAACTGCATTATTGATTTAAAATCGAACGAGATAGTGGATGATTTAACGTATGAAGATGTACTTGTTAAAATCTTGGATAAGAAAGAGTATATTTTACGCTCAAAGATTATATCTCAAGAGTTAGAATCTGACGAGGTATCCTCATCTGTTCGGCATACCAGGTACGTACGTAAATTTCAAGGGCGAAATTTCATATGGAGGGGAGATTGTAAAATCCCAAATTTTACGAATAAAGATATAATTTTCTCGAAATATTTTTTTTTTCAAAATTATGGTGTGGATTTGAGATAATGTTATAGTTGTGGGTAATATTTATAAATTTTGAAAAGTATGCAAGTTGTTTTATAATATTCGATTGGTCGGGAAATATTTTTTTTGTCGGGGAATATCCGTACGACGGTACAATCATTGGTGGACCCCACAACGGAATTATTATCTGATTGAGAAAATGACAAAAATATATTTTATGAAAATAACGGCGGAAGTTTTACCGTTAACTGTTGAAACACCCGATGTTAAAGAAATGCGAATCTGGCGTGGTTGCATAAGAGTAGCACCTTTGTTTTGATAATTGATGCTTACGTGAGAAGTCACTCAGTTTTGTTCAATTATTGCTATAGTAATTGTTGCATAGTATCTCACGTTATTTGATTCAATTAATTATTGTCAATATTTTATATATTATTAAATCAATAATTGAGATAACAAAGTTATTAATATTATTATTTGCAATATTAACGATGTCTGAAGTTCCGCTTGATGAGAGGTTTGGTCACCCAATTGCGTGCGCTAATAGGATAAATCCTTATTGAAAGCCCTCTTTCTCGGAATGACACAGTCGATTAATAGTGTGAATTATAATAATGATGATAAGTTTTGTTTTATTAGT
Organism: Panax quinquefolius; assembly: GCA_020205615.1. Classification (NCBI taxonomy): domain Eukaryota; kingdom Viridiplantae; phylum Streptophyta; class Magnoliopsida; order Apiales; family Araliaceae; genus Panax; species Panax quinquefolius. Next base: position 149,723,282 of record CM035154.1, on the reverse strand, counting down.
ATTATTAATGTAATAAAATGAAAAAGCTTTTTATATAAAACATAATACTTTTATAGAGTTATTTGTTTTATTAGACTATAAATAGAATATATTATATTCTATTATACATAGTGTTTTGCATAGTAAAATCTTTTTATATAAAAAATGATTACTTTTATCAAGTTATTTGTTTTATTAGATTATAAATAGAATATATTATATTTTATTATGCGTAGTGTTGTATAATGTATTCCGCTTAGTGTTTTGCAGATAGTAAATTTTTTTATATAAAATGAAATACTTTTATAAAGTTATTCGTTTTATTAGATTATAAATAGAATATATTATATTTTATTTAAAAGATTTTGTTTTATTAGAATATTTTACTAAATCAATATGGACCGTCCGATTAAAGTAAATCAATTTGGACCGTTCATGAAATAGTTATATTTTATTCTTCTATAAATAAGCTCTTTCCTTCATTTTTCTTACTTAATTCTTCAAACTTTATTAGAGTGTGACAACCCCAAAATAGGTTCATTCCATCTAAATTCTCGAGTCGCCAAATATATGGTACGTAAAACAACTACAACTTTATTACAACAATTGTCGTGCAAAATATAACAACACATATCTTTGTGAGTTTGGATACAAATATATACCAACCGATGTACGTCACAATGACACCTTACATAAAGGTATAGTCAAAACTGTTTTAGAAATTAGAATCTTTGGGAAGTGCTCAAGAAACCTTCATACATGATGCTTTTAGGTTATAGTAGATATCATATGGCCGTAATTATCCTTGTTTGACCTAATAAACCCCAAAGAAAAATGAGAAGATTACTATCATATTCTTCCCAATGGTGAGTCTTCTCTTGACATATCATTATCTCCACTGCCTCTAATTGGGTATTATACTCCAAACAAACACCAAGATTATATAGGTAGTGCTTGTAAATATACTCGGCAAGTGGATGAGCACAACCATGTCTTAAGATAACACGAGGTTGTATGTCATTAGACATCTTGTATGATAGTGACAAAACACCCTTCCAAGTTAAATTCACCTCACCTCAACATCTATAGACCACCACTCTATTCCTCGCTATCCCCGCTCACCCAAATACACCTTTATTACCGAAAGGAATTGTGAAACAAAAGGGTGAGCACAACTAGCTCAAGAAAGAATATTATGACTAAAGATAAATAAATTATCAATAGTCTTCATCAAGAATAAATCGAGATTTAGACATATAGTGAATGATAAAACTTTTCAACCATAGTTGCAACATGGAATGAAAGCAATCCATTAGAAGAGTCAAATAGACTATAAAGTCTATTATGTCTTCTCCGTATTAAAAATCCACCAACAATGTTTTATCCTCAGAACATCAATCAACAATTCCTCGTCCCACAATCACGTGTATAACTCATAATCGTAATACTTTGAGCTTCTAAATTCCTTTCCTCATCCAAGACAAAGATAATTTTCATCACTTGTCTTTACACCGAAACATCAAAGATCATGGTTATACCAAATCACGCCCTCGCTCATAATCATACTAATAAATTCATCTTTGCACCACGGGCCAAAGATATTCATCAACAGATTCATCTTTACACTACAAAGGTAAAGATATTCAACAACGGGTCATCTTTGCATTCTGAGCCAAAGATATTCATCAATAATTCATCTTTTGCACTACTGAAAGCAAAGATATTCAACAACGAGTCATCTTTGCATTACGAGCAAAAGATATTCATCAATAATTCATCTTTGCACTAATGGCCAAAGATATTCAACAACAGTCATCTTTGCATTACGAGCAAAAGATATTCATCAATAATTCATCTTTGCTTCTTCAAGCTAAAGATATTCAACAACAAAATCATCTTTGCATTACGAGCAAAAAGATATTCATCAATAATTCATCTTTGACTTCAAGCAAAAGATATTCATCAATAATTCATCTTTGCATTCACGAGCAAAAAGATATTCATCAATAATTCATCTTTGCACTCATCACTATTCATCGATTGGTCATGTTCATTTAAACACTGTTCATCTTTTTGACTACAGCCAAAGATATTCTTCGAAATCATTCATCTTTGCATTGATTTTATCCACGTCCAAAATACCTCAAAAATAATCATAGTGGTGTAAAATTCAAGAATGATCAAAACATGGATACAATCAAAGCTAGTATCCAAAATAGATATTTTAGACGAAAAGAAAATTTTCATTTTTGATGAATAATCTTCAGATTCGTGAATAGTCTCAGATATCATTGAATAGTCTTGAGTATCGTGAATAAGTAACTCTCACACCAAAAGATAGAAATTGCACAAAAAACATCTTCACGCTTACATGAATAGTACTGTTGAATAAGAACTCGTGAATAAGAACTCATGAATAAGAACTCGTGAATAGTAACTCATGAATAGTAATCCCGATATGAAAAAGTTCCAAATTTGATAAAAGTTCCAACTAATATTTCAAAGATAATGATATTGAAGAAATAATATCATCCGAGAAGAAAATAACATCCCTTACCTCGAAAGACAAGATTTCTAGTTGAAACACCTGGATATAGTCTTTGAAGGGAACTTGCAGACCGCCTAACAATACTCAAAGTATACTCAAAATACTCACAAGAATACGCCGATAATATAGAGAGAGAAAAGAGAAAAACTTGTTTACGTGTGATTTTCAATTCTAACTTAGCCCTCTATTTATAGGAAAATGTTAAGCTTGACGCCAAGCAGATTTTAACTCAAGAACCCATGATGGCTTTACATACTACTATTCCACCCACCAAAAATCAGCCATCTTCCCTAACAACCAAGAGTGGGGCCCTCAATTCTAGAATTTTCCACCAAAACCTAATTTAGAATCGATTTACCTCTTAAAATTCATAACAAATCATACGTTCATTTTAACGGTTCAAAAATTTGTGGACATATACTCAACTTATATATGTATAACATATCCAAAATTACAACGATCCAACAATCGGATTAAATATTATAACTCACAATAAAGTCAGTAATAACACCGATTTGATCTTTTAATACCTCCAATCCGACAAAAATACAAATAAAACATCTCAAAGATTAATTCCTTCATTAATAACCACATAAATAAATCCATCATTTATATTCATATAAAATAAATATTTCCTTATCATATGAATCAATAATTAATTATTCACAAATAATATTATAGAATCACATTTATGACAACCAAAAAGCTCCCAGGAAAGAGGGGCTTTCGATAAGAATTTCTCCTTCTTCGGGCGCCAATTAGGTGACCAAACCTCTCCTTAAATGTAACTTTCTAGACATTGCCAATAGTGCTATCTAATAATATTATTGAATAATATGAATTATTGATCCGATAATGGGAAATCATGCGATGACAATTATTGAACAATAATAATATAAAATTTCAACGTAGCAATTATTGAATCAATAAATAAAAATATTGACGATAATTACCGTAATAATTATTGAGTAGTGCCTTCTTATGTAAGGATCAATAATTCAAAATACATGTAAAAACCGCAGGCTATCGCGGCAAACACGCATATTAATGTATTTTAACCATCGAATATTCCAACAATGTTAATGATACGATTACGCCGTTATTTATAAAAACTTAATTTTGTCGCTTTCTTCCGAATGCTTATTCAAGCTATGGGGCCCACAAATGATCATAGTAAATCAGTATTTAATATTCTCCTAAGCGTAAAGAATATTTCACGACCAAACGAATATTCCCCGACAACAATGAATACTTTATACCCCCTTGCGTATTTTGAAAAAAAATTTAATATATCACCCTTAACTTTAACTTTTATCAATTTAACCATTTACTGAATAGAAAAATTGAATACTTTATTTCATAAAATTCGAGGTCTTACATAGAGAGAGTTCTTCTTCTGTAATCTCGAGCGTATTTCTTTAGCGTTTAAGAAAGCTTTGAGCGTAGAAGATAGTGCAAGTTTTTTTTAAGTATATTTCACTTCTTTAGTGAATACTCTTCTTTTTCTGATGTAGGGGTATTATTTCTTTTGTATTCATGAAGAGAACTTCTATTATTCCATTCTTTATTATTACATTGGAATAACTCAGATATCTGCATGAACCACCCTATACTTGGGTGAAATTCTTCTGTTATTCCATTCTTTGCTATTATGTTGGAATAATCTGTCTATGCGAAGTACCGCATACATGGTGAAATTCTTCTATTATTCAATTATTTATCATTCTGTTGGAACATCATGCCTGTGCTTTACGCATGACCTAGTTCCATTATTTATTATTTTGTTGGAATATCCTGTTTGTGCGTTTACGCATGACCTGGTTTCGTTATTTATTATTCTGTTGGAATAACCTGTCTGTGCGGTCTATCGCATGCCTGGTGATTTCTTTTGTTATTTCATTCTTTATTATACTCCCTTGGTTAAAGTTTTGGCTTTTATACTCCATGAAATTAGTAGAATATCCTTGATATTTGCGCTTCATCCAGTATCTTTTTATGGAAATATTCTTCTGAGCATTCTTGAATTTTACACCACAAAGCAGTTTCAGATTGACAATTTGAACGTTATTGGTTCCGGAATAAATTAATTCTTGAACTTGTTTTATTGAATTCTTATATCATTGTTATTAACCTCATGTTTATATATGTTGAAAGTCATCTGTGGCCTGTAGTGCATAGATGGACTTGGTATGATTATGACCAGAGATTATTCGGTATAATCATGTCCGTAATGTTATAAATGATGTGATAAAAGTCCTCATTGGCCCGTAGTGCATTGATGGACAGTTGTTGACATGATCATGACCATTAATGAATACACGAATATTATTGGCCCGTAGTGCATGGATAATTTGTGGTCGTGATACTAAAGAATATCATTGGCCGTAGTGCAGTGGTGATTCGATGATGTGGATTATTTATTAAGCTGAGTCTCAGCGGCAAAAGTGATGAAAACCTTTTAAATCATAAAAGATAGTAGATTTTATTCTCTACTTGACTCTTTTAATGGATTGCTTATTTCCGCTGCATATTCTATCAGTTGTTATACTGTTGAAGGCTAAGGATAATTTATTCTGCATTATTTTAGCCATAATATTTCTTACTGGGCTAGTTGAGCTCACCCTTTTGCTTTCATTGTTCTTTTCAGGAAATGAGAACGTAGCAGGAATTAGTCGGGGAACGGAGTGACGGTCCAGAGGATAGCATTAGTAGTCCTCACTATTCTATGAAATAGTGTGATAATAAATGTATTGAGGACTTATTTTGAGTTTGAATACTGTCTAGAAGACAATGTTTGTATTAAAACTCATAGCTCATGTTGTATATTTAAGATTGTACTTATATTTTGTACCATGTATTTGGCGACTCAGAATAGGTGATGTATACCTATTTTGGGGGCGTCACAGACAGTCCATTAAGAGAGAATTAGATGTAAACAAACAACACCTAAGTCAACTAGATCATCAAGGTTGTTCGGTATGATTTTCTCAGACATGTCAATATCTTTTATAGTCTAGTTTATATAACATCTCGACTTCGAACTATTTTTTAATTCTGAACCGGATCATACTATTTGTAACCAATTAAATTCATCTTGACCATACCCAATAAATACACAAAGTTGAGTCTGTGCATCAACCTTTAATCTCTCATCTTTAAGAATATATATATATATATATATATATCACACAAAGAATCATAAAAACAGCTTTACATGTCCAAACTCTGTTCGGTACATCAAACTCCAATGGTACGCATGGTGTTAAATTTAATAAATACGCACTTGTAATTAATGTTTCATCCCAAAAAGAACTCGGTAATTTTGTTTGTGAAAGCAAACTTTTAACCCTTTCAACTAAGACCATGTTCCTTAGAACCCTGTCAAATCGTTTAATTGAGGAGTCTTAGGAGGTGTCTTTTGATGCTGAATACCTTGCTCTCTATAATAATCGTCAAAGGAGTCTATGTACTCATCTCAATTATCTATTCGGATACACAAACAATAAATCAACAACTAAGATGCATAAACCAACAATCACCATCAAGAATTATATATTCTTGACATACATCTTCAAAAGAGAAAACTTAAAACTTCACCAACTCTTACAAAAAATATATCAACAATATACACCAAGACCTGGTGTTAGAAGACTTCGATACTCAATCACACCGTTCAAATTGAAGACCAACATATTACGACGTCACCCACCCAAAATCAACTCAATCGGATCACAAATAACTTTCTGATCGCTGACTTGAAAAATACTGCATTATTTCCTACGGGAATCAACTTTTTCTTTTTCTCTCTTCTGTTTTGTTACTAATTTCTTCTGTTTTTTTTGAAACATATTTTATATCATCCATATAAATCAATAAACTATATGGACTACTAATTAAGCCTACCCACATATAACAAAATAACCCAACAACTCTGTCTCGTCCCGCCCCACCAAGATTTTTATTTTTTTCGCTTTCCTATACTAATTTTTAAAAAAATAAACAAAAACTAAAAAAGAACTTTGTATATATTAATTTTTTTAAAAAAAATTAAATGAATATGATCATGACATAATAGATTATTGTTAATCTTAACCATTCCCTGTTCCCACTACTCATGGTGCCACATGTGAATCAAAGTATATATGTCCTCCAATCAACTGAACAATGTACGTTGATCCTCCAATCACCATGACGCTGCTGTGCTGTGTGTGTTGTTCATATTCTTTTGCTGGACTTTTCCTTCCTCTGTGAAAGAAATGGTTAGCAAGAAGTTTATTTTTGGATAAGTTTATCAATTGGTTAATAGAGTGCTGACACGCAGGCGAGACTCTATGTGTATCAGCATTCTATTGGTCAATTAACCAACTTACCAAAAAATAAACTTCATGCTAACCGGATCCCTCTTTGAAAGAGGCCTACCCAATTACCCATGCATAGAAACCCTATATATGCTTTTAGTAAGATTTGAAATTTTACTACAAAAAATTAGTAAATAATGATAAGGCAGACAAATATATTAACTACTTTAACTGGAAACTTATATGGTTTTAGGTTTTCAGTTATTCTCGACGGAATATCTATCGAAATTATCTCCAATTCTGTTGAAAATATAATTGGCGTTGGTAGAAAGATTGACGTCAAGAAATGACTCATATCTCCAACAGAATTCAGTCGAATTTATATTATTTTCGACGTAATAAATTCCGTCAAAAATAATTCTGTCGAAGTTAATCCTTTTTCTTGTAGATGATCAAGTAGAGACGTATATATTAACTACTTTAATTCCGTTGAAATTATACTAATTATAATTACAAAGGAATAAATTTGTCGAAAATAATTTCTTCCAAATTAGTCATTTTTCTTGCAGTGAATTTGCCATATATATTAACTACTACTTTAATTCACCCAATTGAGTTTTAGACAAGTGGTTAGTTGGAGGAATTCAACTAAGGTTGTTGAGTTGTTGAGAAATATACTGAAACAAAGAGAAGGGCATAAAAATTTTCAGATATACATGCATGTGATAAATAATACTGAAAATATGTACAACTTTTCTATATATAAAACTATTTTTAACGAAATTATACAAATATATTCTTAGGTTTTAATTATGTGAGTGATGAGAGAGAGTATGATCTCCGAGGGTTAACTTCAAATTATGTGTTGACATCTCTCCTTTCTCTTAAAACCATAGAATCTTTTACACCATTCTTGAACTTTCCTTAATTGCGTGACACACATTTATTCACATTTCATTTCACCTTTAAAATTTTCTAATTAGGAAAATGATGTGTTTAGCATTGGGAGATAAGAGTCTCAACGGTCCAAACATTTCAAAGAATTATTTATATTGATAAAATAAATATATATAATTAGTAACAATTTTATGTTTATTTTAATATCATTTTGAATTTTCAGCGACACTTGTTAATCTAGCAACATAATTATTATTCTGACATTGTGGGTGGCCTTTAAGAAAAAAAAAAATAGAGAAAAAGCGACCCTTTAAAACGTGAGTATACTACTTTTAAAAATTGTATTTACTTAACAAAAAGTAGACCAAAATGAATCAAATACGCTTAGAATTCTTTTCATTACATCTTTCATCTAATTTTTCTTAATATATATTTAGCGCACAAATATTAAGTTTAATAACGATATAAATTCATTCTAAATAATTGTATCGTTAATATCGTTACTAAAAACAATATTTATGTCACTAAATATGTATAAAAAAATTGAGTGAAAGATGTAATATATGTTAGTCCATGAATTTAAATTAAAATGGGTTAGTATATCGGATTGTACGAAGGTTAGGGCAAACGTTGTGACAAATTTGAGAGTGATTAGCATGTAAGTTCAGGGACGGAGCCACATGCATATTGGAAGGGGCCACGGTCTCCCCGAAGGTTTAAATTTTTTGTAAAACTCACCCCCAAAGTTTGAAAATTTTATAAATCTCACTTGTACATTTGGTTTGGTTTGAAAATTTTGTAAGGCTACGACCCTCTCAAGTTCTGACGAAGCTTTGATATGTTTTAAAAGACTTTTTTTTTGCTATGTTTTATTATCTTTGTCAAAGCAAATTCTATTACTATATTAATTTTATTTTAGTAAAAATATGATTTGTAATAGTGAAATTTTACTTTTTAGTGATGAATATATTTTATGCTGTTAAAATTTTTTTTGCCCCCCTGAAGAACAAATTTGGGCTCAAAATCACTTGTTTAAGTTTCACTTCACGTCTAATATAGTCTTCTACACGGATGGAGAAATCACTCTTCTGCATGTGTAGATAACATATTAGTATTAGATTATGAAGAAATTCTGATGAAGTTTCACTTCATGCTAACCGGATCCGATAAATTTGTATATCAAACTTAGAGCTTAAGAATCATAATAGTTGTTCGTCTAATTACTTGATCACCCAAACGCCACGAAATGGTAATTTCTAGCACTGATAATGAACCACCGGTCTTAATCTTATATGACGTTATGGTAGAGATTCCCTGATTAAAAGGTCACTGGATGCCACTGGTTAGAGGCTTAAATTTTGTCAATAGTCTAGGGTGCATGATTAACTGATTAAGACAGTTTGAAAATAATGGCAGTATAAACAAAAACTATATAATTAATTAGGCTAGCTAGCAATACACACACCAAGTCTTTTGGGACTGTAGTTGGGTTGCTAATATCTAATGTTAGTTTGTGCTCAAAATTGGCAGGTATTATTTGTTAGGATATATGAGTACTATAGGCTGAAATTTTGAATTGAAAATATTTTTAACCTCTAAAATATTGTGATCTTTTTGAAAATTAGGTATCGTCGTCCATCTTGGGTCACCACTTATATAGTACGTAAATTCAAATCTGACTTACTAATATAAGCTGTAAGCAGTATAATATCTGACGTAAAGCGTGAGTTTGAATACAATTTTGTCTCTTAGATATTATACTAAACTCAAAAGGAGTCGCCATTTACAATTTATTATCACACTATTTCACGAGAATAGTGAGGACTACTAATCTTATCCTCCGGACCATTACTTACGTTCTCGACTGTCCCAAATTTATGTTCTCATTTCAAGAAAAGAACGAAATGAAAGAAAGGGTGAAATTTCAACTAAATTTAAAGTAAGAAAAATATTATGACTAAGATAATGCGAGAATAAATTATCATTAGTTTCAACAAATATTTAAAGCGATAAAATACAATAGACAATCGGTTTAATCTGCGATGAATAATGACCCATTAAAAGAGTCAAGTAGAGAATAAAATCTACTATCTTTTAGGTTTTAAAGGTTTTTAATCAATTTTATCATTTGAGGCTCAAACAATAAATAAACCACCACATCTAATCATCCTGTACATACTGGCGGTCGAGGATTTTCATCAAATTATCAATGGTCACGACTATACTTAGAATCACCCCTCAGTCATAATCATACCAAAATTATCCATCATTGCATTCTGATGCATCGGCGACTTTTGTCACATCATTTATATCAGTCGTGATTATCTTAAATGATCCCAGTCATAATAATCATACTAAGTTCATCTATCTTGCGTAAGCGAAAGATAACATAATATAACAACGAGGATGATGACAATGACATAATAATTCAATAAAACAAGTTCAAGAATTATTTAATCCATGAATTATTAACGTCCAAATTATCAACACGATCTCTTGTTTACGTGAAAGTAAAATTCAAGAATGATCGGAAGAATATTTCCATGAAAGATCTTTGGATGAAATGCAAATATCGAGGATATTCTACTAATTTCATGGAGTATAGAAGTCAAAGTTTTAACCAACCCAGTATAATAAAGAATGGAATAACAAAAGAAATCACCACGCATGCGATCGATCTTGGCGTGACGGGTTTTCCAATGAATAATAATATCGGGCACCGGTCGGGTGAAATTCACACCGAAAGCGATGTTCCAACAGAATAATAAAGATGGAACCAGGATCCGGTGTAAAACACACGCGATAGGATATTTCAACGTAATGATAAAAAGGCGGAACCGGTCCTGGTAAAAACACACGCATGGATGTTCCAATGAATAATAATAAAAAGCGGGCTGCAGTCCGCCAGTAAAACACACGACATGATGTTCCAATGAATAATAGAAGAATGTCACCAAGTATAGAATTAATCACATTATCAGAGTTATTCCAATGAATAAATAAGAATGGAATAACATAAGGATTTCACCAAGTATAGGATATCTGCATATCTGATTATGTATAGGGTATGTCACTTTTACGAGTTATTCCAATGTAATAATAATGAATGGAATAATGAAGTTCTCTTCGAAGAAAGAATAACACACTTCTGGTAAAAGAATCTGAATATAGAAGTAGTGAAGTAGCGAATACTCTTCTTCTTTCTATAATTTTCTCTATACTTCTCTATAATTTCTCTCTACAGCTTTTGATGAATTAAGAAAATAATGAAGGAATGAGCTTATTTATAGGAAAATGGAATGCGTAAGAATTAATCCATGAAACATTCCAGATTGATTTACTTTAATCGACGGTCCATATTTAAAGAAAAATCTTTTAAATAAAATATAATATATTCTATTTATATAAAAACATTTTACTATACAAACACTATTTATCAATACTATGCAAAAACACTACGCAAAAACATACGCAATACTATAAATAATAAAATATAATATATTCTATTTATGAATAAACTTTAATAAAGTATTCTATTTTATATAAAAGATGTTTACATTTTATTACGTTAATAATACTGAATAAAATAAAACGTCATTATCGCATATAATAATTTATATTATTAATCGTGATAATGGAATCAAACCGAAACTTCTCACATAAGCGTCGATAATCAATCTGGTGTCTTTATTATCTGACAACCACACTTATTCTCGTCTTTTTTACTACCGAAGTAGTTCAACAAGAACTACTAGTAAAACTTCCGCCGTTATTTCAATAAAATATTTTTGTCGTTTTCTCAATCAAACAATAAATTACATTATGGGGTCCACCAATGATTGAGTAGTTATCTGAATATTCCCTAACTAAACCAATAATATTCCCCAACCAATCGAATATAATATAACCACTGCATCTTTTTGCAAAATTTATAAATACTACCCACAACTATAATATTATCTCAAATTCACACCATAATATTAAAAATTATTTCAACAAAATTTAAATCTTTATTGATAAAATCTGGGGTCTCACATATGTAAATGATGATTATAATAGCAAAATTAAAGAATTCAAATGATAATTTGTTTAAGTAAAAAAGTATTTTAAATCACAAATTAATAGTGTTGATCATGGTAATAAGCCAATAACTAGTGAAAATCACAAATACCAAAAATAACTTTATACCCAAATTTGAAAAGATTTATCAAACAAAAAAAAAACCCTTAACATGAACTTTCTCCGTCCCTTAATATATGCCGTTGTTCACAAGTATTAAGGAAATGATTGTATAGTATTAAATATAATATCAATTGTTCGTATTGTCATTGTATTAAAAAAAGAGGGTGTTATTTATAAGAAAAAAGATAGTGAGAGTACGAAAGCAATATTTAATACTTGGAGTAATATTAAGAAATTAATACTTAATTAAATTTTTTAAATAATCAAAGAATATTTATTTTATCAAAGAATTATTTATATTGATAAAATAAATATATATAATTAGTAACAATTTTATGTTTATTTTAATATCATTTTGAATTTTCAGCGACACTTGTTAATCTAGCAACATAATTATTATTCTGACATTGTGGGTGGCCTTTAAGAAAAAAAAAAGAGAAAAAGCGACCCTTTAAAACGTGAGTATACTACTTTTAAAAATTGTATTTACTTAACAAAAAGTAGACCAAAATGAATCAAATACGGTTAGAATTCTTTTCATTACATCTTTCATCTAATTTTTCTTAATATATATTTAGCGCACAAATATTAAGTTTAATAACGATATAAATTCATTCTAAATAATTGTATCGTTAATATCGTTACTAAAAACAATATTTATGTCACTAAATATGTATAAAAAAATTGAATGAAAGATGTAATATATGTTAGTCCATGAATTTAAATTAAAATGGGTTAGTATATCGGATTGTACGAAGGTTAGGGCAAACGTTGTGACAAATTTGAGAGTGATTAGCATGTAAGTTCAGGGACGGAGCCACATGCATATTGGAAGGGGCCACGGTCCCCCCGAAGGTTTAAATTTTTTGTAAAACTCACCCCCAAAGTTTGAAAATTTTATAAATCTCACTTGTACATTTGGTTTGGCTTGAAAATTTTGTAAGGCTACGACCCTCTCAAGTTCTGACGAAGCTTTGATATGTTTTAAAAGACTTTTTTTTTTTATGTTTTATTATCTTTTGTCAAAAGCAAATTCTATTACTATATTAATTTTATTTTAGTAAAAATATGATTTGTAATAGTGAAATTTTCTTTTTAGTGATGAATATATTTTATCTTTATTAAATTTTTTTTTGCTTCTCAAGAACAAATTTGGGCTCAAAATCACAGTGTAAGTTAACTTCACGTATAAATATAGTCTTAATACACAGGATGGAGAAATCACTCTTCTGCATGTGTATTAACACTGTATTAGACATGAAATAAATTTACGATGAAGTTCACTTCATGCTAACCGGATCCGATAAATTTGTATATCAAACTTAGAGCTTAAGAATCATAATAGTGGTTCGTCTAATTACTTGATCACCCAAACGCCACGAAATGGTAATTTCTAGCACTGATAATGAACCACCGGTCTTAATCTTATATGACGTTATGGTAGAGATTCCCTGATTAAAAGGTCACTGGATGCACTGGTTAGAGGATTAAATTTTGTCAATAGTCTAGGGTGCATGATTAACTGATTAAGACAGTTTGAAAATAATGGCAGTATAAACAAAAACTATATAATTAATTAGGCTAGCTAGCAATACACACACCAAGTCTTTTGGGACTGTAGTTGGGTTGCTAATATCTAATGTTAGTTTGTGCTCAAAATTGGCAGGTATTATTTGTTAGGATATATGAGTACTATAGGCTGAAATTTTGAATTGAAAATATTTTTAACCTCTAATATGTAAATGATGATTATAATAGCAAAATTAAAGAATTCAAATGATAATTTGTTTAAGTAAAAAAGTATTTTAAATCACAAATTAATAGTGTTGATCATGGTAATAAGCCAATAACTAGTGAAAATCACAAATACCAAAAATAACTTTATACCCAAATTTGAAAAGATTTATCAAACAAAAAAAAAAAAACCCTTAACATGAACTTTCTCCGTCCCTTAATATATGCCGTTGTTCACAAGTATTAAGGAAATGATTGTATAGTATTAAATATAATATCGATTCTTCAGTATTGTCCTCAGATTAAAAAAAGAGGGTGTTATTTATAAGAAAAAAGATAGTGAGAGTACGAAAGCAATATTTAATACTTGGAGTAATATTAAGAAATTAATACTTAATTAAAATTTTTAAATAATAAATATTAAAAAATAAAAATATTTTTCAAAAACGAAATTTAAAAATGAATAGAAGGTGCATATGTATTTGTGCGGAGTGTGCGTGCGTGCGTGCGTGTGTACGGTCTCAACACTTGAGTAAAGTTTTGAAGGACAAATATAGAATTCCGAACATGTGTGTGTATATGACTTATATTGACCGTTTGTTTGCATCAAAATATTGGAAGGAGCAAAAAGGAATGAAAAGAGAAGAATCTTTTATAACTTGTTTTGCGAAAATGAGGACAAATAGAAAAAGATGGCATCACTCGATGCATCATAGCCTCATTTCCTTTTCCTCTCCCCACTCACATTTTCAGCTCATTATATATGCAAAGTGGGGTGATTAAATTATTTCTAATGCCCTAAAAGTCAACTACAAATTCACATATCTGTAAAATCTCACTTAAATTGACGTCCAAATTGATCAACTTTAAATTTAAAAGTCTTGAGTTCGACTCTTACTCAGAGCACTACAGGAGTGACGGACAGTAGATTTTGGCATATTTCAAAAATTTTATTCGGAAAAGGGAGACAGACTGATCACAAAGCTATGAACTCGTCTTAGCAAAAAATAAAATAAAAAGTTATACGTCAAAATTTCTTTAATGAAAAAACATATAGGAAATAATTAGCATTAGGTAGGTGGGCAAGCCAGCTTGGATGCATTCTTTTTGTTGCACTTTATTAAAATTGGACATGTTTGTTTTATTATAAAGAATTACATGGTCATGTTCTTCCCACATCTGTTCTTCATATGGATCACACACACATATTAGTAATATATATATTTTGTGGTTGCTTTCAGATTTGGGCAGCTAATAAATTTTCCTAAATAGTACATACGTACATGTATAATTGCACTTAATTTGACAAAGATTAGCCATCCAATATAGAAGTTTTAAGCATTTCTATATGCTGAAGACATCCAAATATATATATATATATATATATATATAAAAAATAAAATAAAAATGGAGGTATATAGTAGTATAGCTTTTAAAGTTATACGATTTACGATCGTAAGAAATGATTTCACCTTCTACGATCGTCGTAAATAATCTCAGATAATAGAGTGAATTCACTCTACGATCGTAGAATCACCCACCATCGTAGAAGTGAATTCACAAATCGTGGAGTGAGCTATTTCTACGATCGTAAGTGAAATAATCACTCTATAAATCGTAGACTGTGTAATTTTAAAAGTTATACGGCTATGTACATCCATATTTCCCTGTATATATATATATATATATATATACGGTCTCTTTTTTCAGCTAATTTTAAACAACGGATCAAAAGCGAACCGGCTATAACGACGATTTTTTCCGTCCCTATAGTATACAAAGACGACAACATAACTATAATCCTCACTGTAGCTTAAAAAACTATTGTTATAACCGATTTGTTTTTTGTTTGTTCATTAAAGTCGAACCGTCTTTATAGCCGGTTCGTTTTGGTTTGCTATTTAAGATTAGTCGGAGAAGAAGATATATATATATATCTATATCTATATATATATATATATATATATAAACTGCTTAATATAAAAAATTAAATGATTATATAATACGTGTCAACAAGTAACAACAAAGCCCATTAAATAATATTAAATTATATAAGCCAAGTTTGCTATATATAGATAGCATTTTATATAATTTGTATCGTAATCGTAAAAATAAGTGCTTATTTAAAGTTAGAATAAGTGAAATTAAGACGACAAGGTTTATAAGCGCGTACAACTATGTTTCCCAACCCCAAACACATCCTTTAACCACATAGTTTACGAGTTGGTACCACTTCGTTAGTTGTTGGAACGAGCAAGTGACACGTAAGACTTTGTGGTGTGACAACGCAGGAGAGAGAGCAGTTGCCAATAGGAAAGCAGAAATCAGATCGGTTGCCGACTTAACAAATCTAAGTCACTGTTTGGCTCGACCAATCATATTATTTTATACTAGTGGCGGCACGCACAAGTTGCGTCTCTAAATTATATAAGTAGAATAAAATTTTTATAGAATTTTGAAAAGCAAATAAAAAGATACAAAAATTAATATTAAAAAAAATAAAATAATAATATATACCCAACTATGTGGTGTCTTCTCATGGTGCGGTTGATATGCATTTTGACTTTTTAGTAATATAATGGTGTGGACTGTGATTATTATTATCAAGACTATATATTAATTAAAGTCATGATATTATGTGATAGATCAATCCAATAATACTTTGAGATTTGAAAGAGTAAATTTGATACTTGATTCGATTTGAGTCGCATCGATACAAAATCATTTTTTATATTATGTGCTACTTATTTCTATCGACTTGGCAAGCATACGGACTTCATAGAATTCGGATTATTTTTGTACCATGGATATTAAACTTGGATTGACTTATTTCGATTTAGTCCGATTTAATTGATTTAGTCAAAAATTGCTAGATTCTATTGATTATCGGTCGAACTGATGGTACAATTGATAAAACCGGTTAATTAATTCAATGAATTAATTTTTAATTATTTTTTAAAAAAAATTGTATAAAGAACTTTTTAATATTAAAATTAATCACTTTTAATAATATTTTAACTTAGTTTTATTATGCTTTAGTTAAAAAAAATGAGATTTTTTAAAATTTTATTAATAACTAATAATATATATTTTTATATATTAATGACGTCATTGAGTCAACAATAATTTAACTACTGGTTGAACTAATTATCCACCCTGATACCTTTTTCGATTTGATGATCGATCATGGTCTGAAAACCTTATTATGTACCTCTCTTTATTTTGAACTCTTACTTTTTGAAAAGTACAATATAATTCAGAAATAAATTTACAAACAAAACAAACATTTATTACAATATCAATAATCATTCAAATATCTTAGAAAAGAAAGAAATAAATCACAAACCAAACAAGCTTCATAATAAAGAAGGAAGAATCAAACTTGAAACATAAATGTTACTCCCTCCTCCGCCTCTTAATATATATCATTTTAGATGATTTTATTTTTCTCAATTATTTGTCGTTTTATATAATTTAGTAGAATTAATTATAATCTTTCCAAAATTATCCCTTATGTGAAAATGTTACAAAAAATAGAGAGTATGAGATAAATATGATAATTTAAAAGTATTATAGATAAGTAATATTATATTTAATGTTAAATAATAATAATTTTTTATTGTTATACACAACTCTAAAACAAAGTATATTACAACAATGCTACTATCACATAATGCTCACATACACACATGCATACATCTTTAAAGACTCAACTTTTATGAATAAAGATTAATTTTTCTAAATATTATTTTGAATAATAAAGTGTGAAATTGATATAATATTATAGTTGTGGGTAATATTTATAAATAATAAATTTGTAGCTAATTTCTTAAGGAATTAATTAGAAATTAATTTTTGAAAAATAGTAAATGAATTTTAAAAATTTTGAGAAAAATATATTTTCATTATGGGACCATATTATGCTAAACCCCAGAAAATAAATATTTTTGGAACTGATTTGGTATTTTTCATGAAAATGATCTAGTTATGAGTAAATGAGTTAAATATATTATGTGAAGTAACAAAATTGGAAAATAGGATTTTATGGCTTGGAAATCCTATATAGGGTATATGCATATTTTTGATGAGTGATTTGATCATTGGTGATGATATCTTATGAGTATGACATTTTTGAATGATTAAATGCATTATGTGGTAAAGTGTAAACAATTGAAATAAATTGTTTATAAGTTTAAGAAGTGATTAAAATATTATTATAATATTAATGATATTAGATTATGAGATTATTAAGTGATTGATAACATTGGAATATTCTTGAACCCTGGATAAATTATATTATAAATGTTTAATATTTATCCTTTATCTCATTTGATTGATCTTTATATCATTGTCATGATCCTCATGCTTATATTGTGTTGAAAGTCATCTGTGACTTACGTGCATAAATGGACTTGGTATGATTATGACCAGGGATCATTCAGTATAATCATGACCGTAATGTTACAAATGATGTAGTAAAAGTAATCTTTGGCCCGTAGTGTATAGATGGACTTAGTATGATTATGACCAGGGATTGTTCGGTATAATCATGACAACACGAATATCCTTGGCCTGTAGTGCATGGATAATTCGTGGTCATGATACTATTAAGCTGAGTCTCAGCATTATTGGTTTTACAGTTGTATATCTTTGGCCTATATAAGTGCATAGATGAACTGTTGATTATTAGTTATCTGATTGACAGAAGTGCGAAGATGAATTGTTAATGAATATCTTTGGTAGGATTACAAAGATGAATTTCATGTTTTCAACGATAAAGGTATTCAAGGTATCCTCACCTCTTTATCATACCAGGTACGTACGTAAATTTCGAGGGCGAAATTCCATAAGGAGGGGAGATTGTGAGACCCCAGATTTTATAAATAAAGATTTAAATTTCTCAAAATATTTTTTTTAATATTATGGTGTGGATTTGAGACAGTGTTATAGTTGTGGGTAGTATTTGAAAATTTTGCAAAGTATGCAAGTTGTTATAAATATTAGTTTGGTGGGGGAATATTCTTTTTTTCGGAATATCCATATGACGACACAATCATTAGTGGACCCTACAACGGAAATCTTGTCGTAGTTAGAAAATGACAAAAATATTTTATGGAAATAACGGCGGAGGTTTTACCATTAATCTTGTTGAACTACACGGTAGTAAAAAAGTATAATGTCTGGCGCTGGTTGCATAAGTAGCCTGCACCTGGATTGATTATCGATGCTTACGTGAAGAAGTCACTCATACTACATTATTGCTACAGTAATTATTGCATCATATCTCTCATATTATTGATTCAATTATTGTCACAGTATCATGTGCATAATATGCTATTTTATTAAATCAATAATTGAGACGACAAAGTTATTCATATTATTAAATTGCAACATTTACAATGTCTAGAAGTTCTATCAAGGAGAGGTTAGATAATCTAATTGCGCGCCAATAAGGAGAAATCCTTATCGGAAAGCCCCCTTTTTCCTGGGAACAACCTGGTTGTTAAATATTGTGAGTTATGATATTAATGATGGATAAGTTCGTGTTGATTAAAGATGAATTTGATAGTTTCATTGTGTTGGGATTATTTGTGTTAGTAGAAATTGACATTTATTCTGATGATAATTGATGTCTAAAGGTTATATTATTCACTCAGGTATTTGGGATACTTTTTGTGTCGGAGTTACTATGCACGAGTTACTATTCACCAAAATTACTATTCACTTTAGTATTGTTCACTCGAGTATTTGGGACACTTTTTGTGTCAGAGTTACTATTCATGAGTTACTATTCACGAGTTACTATTCACCCAGTTACTATTCACTCTAGTATTGTGCATTCGGGTATTTGGGTACAATATTATTCCATGAGGAGATGTGCTAATTTTTCGAATAGTTGGTTGAATGAATCAATATGGATACATTGGTGGAAAGTTATAATAGTGAATCAATATGGATCGCTGGTTTAAAAGTTAGAATAGTGAATCAGTATGGACCGTTGCTTTAAGTTTTAATAGTAAATTGATCTGGATCGTTCGTTTAAAAGTAAATCGATCTGGACCGTTCATGAATTAGTTACTATTCATTCCATTCTTCTATATATAGAAGTTCATTCCTTCATTATTTCTTACGAATTCACTGAAACTCTAGAGAGAGAAATTATAGAGAGGAAGAAGAAGAGTATTCTGCTACTTCCCTACTTCTATATCCAGTTTCTTTTATGGTAAGGGGTGTTATTCTTTCTTATTTATGAAGAGAACTTCTATTATTCCATTCTTTATTATTCTCATTGGAATAACTTTGATACGTCTGTGACATACCCTATACATAACCTGTATAAGTGGCATACCCTATACTTGGTGAAATCCTTATATTATTCCGCTCTTTATCATTACATTGGAATAACTTTTGTACTGTGACATACCCTATACATAACCTCATAATAAGTGGCATACCCTATACTTGGTGAAGTCTGTTGTTATTCAATTCTTTATTATTACATTGGAATAACTCAGTATGCATTTTACCTATACTTGGTGGAATGACCAGGTATATCAATTTACCCAATACTTGGTGATCTTCTTTTGTTATTCCATTCTTTATTATTATGTTGGAATAACTTTGTTTATCTGCAAGTACCGCATACTTGGTGAAATTCTTTTATTATTCCGTTCTTTATTATTCAGTTTAATATCCACAGCGAATTAATAATTTCACGACACCGTTCCATATTTATTATTCCACATTTATTATTCATTTGGAATAACTTAAAATACATGCGGTCTCTATCGCATGCATGGTGAATTCTGTTGTTATTCCATTCTTTATTATTCTGTTGGAATAATCTGCCTATGTGGATTCCACATGCATGGTGAATGATCCTTTGTATTAATTCCTTATTAAATTGTGGAAATGATCTGTATACGTGGATTACCGCATGGCGGGTGAAAATCCATTCATGATTTCATATATTCTTTATTATACTCAGTTGGTTAAAGTTTTGACTTCGATACTCCATGAAATTAGGGGAATATCCTTGATATTTATTCTTCATCCAGTATCTTTTCATGGAAACATTCTTCTGAGCATTCTTGAATTTACTCTACACAGAAGTATCATGTTGACAATTTGGACGTTATTAGTTCCTGGACAAATTAATTCTTGAACTTGTTTTATTGAATTCTTATATCATTGTCATCATCCTCATATTTATGTTATGTTGAAAGTCATCTTTGGCTTACGTGCATAGATGGACTTAGTATGATTATGACCAGGGATCATTTGGTATAATCATGAACTGTGATGTTATAAGTGATATGGTAAAAGTCCTCAGTGGCCTGTAATGCATTGATGGACAATTTTTGGTATGATTATGACCAGGGATTATTCGGTATAGTCATGACCGTGGATGATTTAATAAATATCCTTGGCTCGTAGTACAAGGATGATTAGAAGATGTGGTTTATTCATTAAGTTGAGTCTCAGCGATAAAAGTTGATAAAAATATTTGTAAATCATAGAAGATAGTAGGTTTTATTCTCTACTTGACTCTTCTAATGGATTGCTTATTCCGTTGCAGTTAAACTTGATGTCTATTGTATTTTATCAGTTTAACATTGTTGAAGACTATTGATAATTTATTCTGCATTATCTTAGTCATAATATTTCTTACTGGGCTAGTTGAGCTCACCCTTTCTTTCTGTGTTCTTTTCAGGAAATGAGAATATAGCTGGGACGAGTCGGGGAAAGGAGTGATGGTCCAAAAGATAGCATTAGTAGTCCTCACTATTCTGTTAAATAGTGTGACAATAAATGTAATGAGGACTCCTTGGTCTAAAAACTTATTTTCACAATTGAGGGCCCACAAGAATTAGGCAATATCCTTTACAAGCAAATTCTCACCCACCATTCCCAGCAACCATAACAATGCTAATATGAAGTATTCAAATACATTTAACCACATGCTTATATATTATAATAATAATATTATTAAATAATTATAATATATTATAATAATGTATATGAATGAATATTTTATTGGAGAAAAATAATTGTCAACTTTCTACAAATAATTCATGCTAAATTCCTTCATCTATATTCATAAATATATCCACATAAAATATTTCCTTATCATATAAATCAATAAATAATTATTCATAAATAATATTACAAAATCACAATAATGACAATCAGGCCGTTCCCAGGAAAGAGGGGGCTTTTCGATAAGGATTTCTCTTTACTGGCGCACAATTAGGTGACCAAATCTCTCCTTGACAGAACTTTCTAGACATTGCCAATAATGCTATCTAATAATATTATTGAAATAATATAAATTATTGATTTGATAATGGAAAATACTGTGTTGTGACAACAACAATAATATAAAATATCAACTCAGTAATTATTGAATCAATAAAATAAAATATTGAACAGTAATTACTGTAACAATTATTGAGTAGTACCTTCTTACGTAAGAATCAATAATTCAAAAATATCTTATCTTGATCTTGTAATCTTCTTTATGCGACCACGCGTATTCTTATATTTTAACCACGGGTATTTTAACGATGTTAATCGCAGTAACAATTCTGTTATTATTTATAAAACTTAAACTTGTCATTTTCTTCATCAAGCGGTTATTAGCATTATGGGGCCCTGAAATGGGCTTGCGGCAAATCGTCAATACGAATATTCTCCAGATAACAAGAATATTCCACGACCAAACGAATATTCTAAATGACAATGATGAATATTTTATAAACACTTGCTTATTTTGCAAAATTTGCATTTCACCCATAATAAAGTATTATATCAAATTATCACCTTATTATTTTAAGATAATAAATAGAAATTGATTTTATTTATAATAAGTTGGGGTCTTACAAAAGTTTGAGTTCACACCTAATTGCGCGCTGATAAGGAGAAGTCCTTATTGTAAGACCCCAACTTTTTATAAATAAAATTGAATTTCCTCTAATTATTATTTTGAATAATAAGGTATTAATTTGATATAATACTTTGGTTATGGGTGAAATGTGTAAAATTTTCAAAATAAGCA
Source organism: Panax quinquefolius (assembly GCA_020205615.1). Classification (NCBI taxonomy): domain Eukaryota; kingdom Viridiplantae; phylum Streptophyta; class Magnoliopsida; order Apiales; family Araliaceae; genus Panax; species Panax quinquefolius. Next base: position 149,700,586 of record CM035154.1, on the reverse strand, counting down.
AGTGGTTATAAAATATTCATTGTTATCGGGAATATTTGTTTGGTCGTGGAATATTCTTCTAAGGGAAATATTAAATGCGATATGATTTTAATTATTTTTGGGGCCCATAACTTAAAATGGTCGGATGAAGAAAACGCAAGTTTGAGTTTTTATAAATAACGTTGTAATTATTACTGATAACACTATTGGAATACCCTTGTAGTTAAAGTACGATGAATACACGTTGGTTGCATGAAGAGACACGATATTGCATGATATTTTAGAATTATTAATTTTTACGTAAAGAAGACACTTTCAATAATTGTTACGATAATTATCGCTCAATATTTTATTTTATTAAATAATAATTTCTACGCCGATATTTTATATTATTGTTATTTCAATAATTATCAACGCATGAATATCTCTCATTATCGGATCAATAATTCATATTATTTGAATAATATTATTAGATAGCATTATTGACAATGTCTAAGGAAGTTCTGTCTAGAAAAGGGGTTTGGTCATCTAATTGCGCGCCAATAAAGAGAAATTCTTATCGGAAAGCCCCCTTTTCTCTAGGAACGACCTGGTTTTCATTATTGTGATTCTATATTATTATTTGTGAATAATTAATTATTAATTTATATGATAAGGAAATATTTATTTTATATGGATATAAATGAAGGAATTTTAGCATGAAATATTTGTTGAAAGTTTGGCAATTATTTTTTCTGATAAAATATTCATTCATATATATTATTATAATATATTATAATTGTTTAATAATATTATCATTATAATATATAAGTATGTGGTTAATAATTGTAATGAGGACTTATTTGAGTGTGAATATTGTCTAGAGGACAATATTTGTATTTAAACTCACAGTTTATGTGTTGTCGTATTTTGCACGACAATTGTATTAATGACGTTATAGTTGTTTATGTACTATGTATTTGGCGACTCAGAATGGGCGATGTATACCTATTTTGGGGGCATCACACTTATCGGAAAGCCCACTATATCTTAGGAATGATGTGGTTGTTAATATTGCAGTTATGATATTAATGATGAATAAATATTATTAAAAATGTGTTCTGAGAAGCGAAGTGAATTAAGATAAATAGAGGATTATTTTATGAAGTATTTTGTAAGACCCCAACTTATTATGAATAAAATTAAATTTTCTCTATTTATTATCTTGAAATAATAAGGAGTTAATTTGATATAATACTTTGGTTATGGGTGAAATGTGAAAATTTTACAAAATAAACAAGTGGTTATAAAATATTCATTTTATCGGGAATATTCGTTTGGTGTGGAATATTCTTGTTGTCGGAAATATTCAATGCGACGGCGGTCATTCATGGACCTCATAATGTAATAACATCTTTACTGAAGAAAACGACAAAGTTTGAGTTTTAATAAATAACGACGTAATTGTTTCCATTAACACTATTGGATTACCTGATGGTTAAAATACAGTAATACTGCATTGGTTGCCTGAAGCACGGTATTACGCAAGATTGTTGAATTATTGATTCGTATATAAGAATGCACTACTCAATAATTATTACGATGATTCTTGCTCAATATTTTATTTTATTGATTCAATAATTGTTGCGTTGATATTTTATATTATTGTTATTTCAATAATTATCAACGTATAATATCTCTCATTATCAGATCAATAATTCACATTATTTGAATAATATTATTAGATAGCATTATTGGTAATGTCTAGAAAGTTACATCGAGGAGAGGTTTGGTCACCTAATTGCGCTTGCCAAGAAGGAGAAATCCTTATTGAAAGCCCCTCTTCCGAATAATAACTTTGGTTGTAATAATTGTGATTCTGTAATATTATTTGTGAATAATTAATTATTGATTTATATGATAAGAAAATATTTATTTGATGTGGTTATAAATGATGGATTTATTTATGTGGTTATGAAGGAATTAATGTTAAGGTGTTTTATCAGTATTTTGTTGGATTGGAGGTATTAAAAGATCAAACCAGTATTTTAAGATATATTGCGTGAGTTATAATTTTTGATCCGACCGTTGGATCGTTATGATTTTTGGATATGTTATACATATATAAGTGGAGTATATGTCCACAAATTTTGAACCGTTAAAAATGAATGTATGATTTGTTATGAATTTTAAGAGGTGACTGGTTCAGAAATTGTTAAAGTATTCGAATTTATTATTTTTGTGGAAAATTCTAAAATTGGTGGGCCCCACTTTTGGTTGGTGAGAAATGTGCTCAAATTTTATTTCAAATGTGGTGAGTGGCAATAGTAGCGAGTAAAAGCCATCGGTAGTGAGTCGAAGTCTGCTTTTGTCTTTAGCATTTTCCTATAAATAGGTGCTTAGGTTAGAATTGAAAATCACACCAGAAACATAAACTTTCTCTCTTTCTCTATTTATACTATCGAGCTTATTTTGTGAGTATTTAGATACTTTGAGAGTTGCTATTCAGTACAAGTTTCATTCAGCATCACATCCGACCTTTCATTCCGAAGTACTATTTCTTTGAGGTAAGGGATGATATTTTCTTTGTAAATGATATTATTTTCTTCAATATCATTATGCCAAATTGTTGATATGAATTTTATTGTGAAATTTCTAAATTTTTGTGTCAGGGTTACTATTCACGTATACGTATACTATTCTTTTTTGTTCCATTTTTCTTCTCAGGAAGCGAGAACATAGCAGGAACCAGTCGGGGTATAAAGTGATGGTCCTAGACAGTTGTTTTAGCAGTCCTCACTATTTTTGTAAAATAGTGCATCAATAATTGTAATAAGGATTTTATTTGGGTGTGGATATTGTCTAGAAGATAATATTTGTATTTAAACTCACAGTATGTGTTGTCGTATTTTTGCACGACAATTGTAATAAAGTTGTAGTTATTTTCTGTACTATGTATTTGGCGACTAAGAATGGGTGATGTCTACCTATTTTGGGGGCGTCACATATTTGTTGTAAATTTTGTTTATTACACGGACCCCCACTTAGTCATTTTTCAAAATAATCGATAGTTATAAAGAATGTTAGTGTGTATATATATACTATAAGTTTTATTTTTTATGTAAAATAGAATATATTATATTTTATTATGCATAGTACTGCATAGTGTGTGCATAGCGCAACATAGTAAAATCAAAAAAATTCTTTCGATTTCCTGTGCAATTTTCCTACTGTGCATCTGTGATTTTCTAAATTTAAATAGTATCATGTCATTCTTCTATAAATAGGATGCTCAGTTTAGAAATGAAAATTACACCAGTATCAGAAAATTCTTCTTCTATAATATTGAGTGTATTTCTTTTGAGTTTAAGGAAGCTTTGAGTATAGAAAATAGTAAAAGTTTTCTTCAAGAATATCTCCGCTATACCAGTCGGAATTACTCTCCTTTTGAGGTAAGGGGTATTATTTATTTCATATTAGCTTACGATATTATTTTTCGTATTCGTAAGGAATTTTATTTTCGTTCAATATTCATAAGGAATATTATTTTCGTTCAACAGTTGTAAGGGATATTATTTTTGTTCAATACTCGTAAGAAACAATATTTTCTTCCAAACTCTGTAGTATGTAAGTAATATTATTTCGTTTCAGATTCTGAATTCTACACTCATTTGGAAAGTTCTATTCACGGGGTACTATTCACCTGGAGTACTATTCACGACAAAAAATTAATTTCTTTTTTATCCAAATTATTATTGATACATTTATATTGTGACGCCCCCAAAACAGGCATACATCACCCATCTTGAGTCGCCAAATACATGGTACATAAATCAAATACAAACTTCTTTAATACAACTGTCGGATAATATGCGACAAAATATAGCTGAGAGTTTAAACAAGAATATTGCCTTCTAGACAATATCCACTCTCAATGGAGTTCTCATTACAATTATTATCACACTATTTTATAGAATAGTGAGAACTACTAAAGCAACCATCTGGACCATCACTCTATTCCCCGACTAGTCCCAGATATATTCTCATTTCCTAAAGAGAATAGTGAAAGAAAAGGGTGGGCTCAACTAGCACAGTAAGAAATATTATGACTAAGATAATGCAGAATAAATTATCCTTAGACTTCAACAATATAACAACTGATAGAATACAATAGACAACAAGTTTAACTGCAGCGAAACAAGCAATCCATTAGAAGAGTCAAGTAGAGCATAAAATCTACTATCTTCTATGATTTAAAAAGTTTTTCATTAACTTTATCGCTGAGACTCAGCTTAATAAATAAAATCAAATCATCCCTACACCACGGCCAAGGATATTCATGTAATCATCAATGGTCATGATTATACTTAGAATAATCCACAGTCATAATCATACCAACAACTGTCCATCAATGAACTACAAGTCAATGAGGACTTTTACCACATCATTCGTGACATTACGGTCATGATTATACCGAATAATTTCTGGTCATAATCATACCAAGTCCATCTATGCACGCAAGCCAAAGACGACTTTCATCACAATATAAGCATGAGGATGATGACAATGACATAATAATTCAATACAATAAGTTCAAGGATAAATTTTAAAGATTTATAATTTAATTTATCCATAAATCAATAATGTCCAAATTGTCAACATGATACTGCTTTATGGAGTAAAATTCAAAAATGCTCAGAAGAATATTTTCATGAAAAGATACTGGATGAACCGTAAATATCAAGGATATTCTACTAATTTCATGGAGTATAGACGCCAAAACTTTAACTAAATGAGTATAACAGAATATATGAAACTGCAAATAGATTTTCACTCGCCATGCGGTAATCCACGTAGGCAGATCATTTCCACAAATGAATACGAAGGGTCATTCACCATGCATGCGGTAATCCGCGTAGACAGGTTATTCCAATAGAATAATAAAGAATGGAATAACAGAAGAGTTCACCATGCATGCGGTAGCCCGCATAGATAGGTTATTCCAACAAAATAATAAAGAATGGAAGAACAGAAGAATTTACCATGCATGTGGTAGTCCGTGAGAGCGAGTTATTCCAACGAGAATAATAAAGAATGGAATAACGTAAGAATTCACCATGCATGTGGTAGTCCGCGTGAGACGAAGTTATTCCAACGTAATATTAAAGAATGGAATAACAAAAGAATTCACCACGATAAATGCGGTAGTCCGCGTGAGCGTGTTATTCCAATGAATATTAAGGAATGAAATAACAAAATAATTCACGTGCATCCTAGAGTCCGTGAGCAGGTTATTCTACCGAATAATAAAGAATGGAATAACAGAAGAATTCACCAGGCATGCGGTAGTCCGCGTAGACAGGTTATTCCAATAGAATAATAAAGAATGGAATAACAGAAGAATTCACCAGGCATGCGGTACTCCGCGGAGACAGGTTATGTTACGCCCCCAAAATAGGTATACATCACCCATCTTGAGTCGCCAAATACATGGTACAAAATTTAAATACAAACTAATAATACAGCAGTCGTGTAAAATACGACAAAACATATGCTGTGAGTTTAAATACAAATATTGTCTTCTAGACAATATCCACTCTCAGAATAAGTCTTCATTACATTTATTGTCATACTATTTAACAGAAAGTGAGGACTACTAGCTAATACTATCATCCGAACCATCACTTCATTCCCCGACTCATCCCAAATTTCGTTCTCATTTCACGAAGAACGGTGAAAGAAAGGGTGAGCTCAACTAGCCCAAAGAAGAAATATTATGACTAAGATAATGCAGAATAAATTATCGTTTGTCTTCAACAATGTTAAACTGATAAAATACAATATACATCAAGTTTAACTACAGCGGAACAAGCAATCCATTAAAAGAGTTAAGTAGAGAATAAAATCTACTATCTTTTATGATTTAAAAGGTTTTTCATCACTTTTATCGCTGAGACTCATTAAATAAATAATCCACATCATCCCCTTTTCTGACCAAGGATATTCATTAGAATCACGACCACAAATTCCATGCACTACGGGCGAAGGATATTTGTGTATTCATCAATGGTCATGATCATATCAACAATCGTCCCATCAATGCACTACTACTGACGATGAGGACTTTTACCACATCATTTGTAACATTACGGTCTTGATTACAATCGAATAATCCTCGGTTATAATCATACCAAGTCCATCTATGCACTACTGAGCCATAGATGACTTTCAAAAAATATAAAAATGAGGATGATGACAATGATATAAGAATTCATAAAACAAGTTCAAGAATTAATTTATTCAGAACTAACATCGTCCAAATTATCGACATACGATCTTTGCTATGTAGAGTAAAATTCAAGAATGCTCGGAAGAATATTTCCATGAAAAGATATCTTTGGATGAAGCGCAAATATCAAGGATATTCCACTAATTTCATGGAGTATAAAATCAAAACTTTAACCAACCGAGTATAATAAGGAATGAAATAACAAAAGAAATCACCATAAATGCGGTACTTGTGATGACGAGTTATTCCAACGAGAATAATAATAACGGAACCGAAGTCGGTGAAATTCACACCAAGCGGGATGTTCCAATAGAATAATAATGATGGAATCGGATCCGGTCCGTAAAACACACGATTGGATATTCCAATGTAATAATAAAGATTTAAAACAGTTAGGTGTAAAACACACGCATGTGATATTCCAACAAAATAATAAAGAGCGGAACCGGTGTCCTGTAAAACACATGAATAGGATATTCCAATAATAATAAAGATAGAACCCGAATTCCTGTAAAACACCACGCATGGATATTCCAACGAAATAATAAAGACATAATAATGAAGAATGTCACCAAGTATAGGGTAGCTTGCGTATCTGAGTTATTCAACGAATAATAAGAAATGGAATAATGAAGTTCTCTTCATGAGTACAAAAAGAATAATATCCCTTACCGTAAAAAGAAACTGAATATAAGAGTAGTTAAGTAGCAGAATACTTTTCTTCTTTCTCTTACAATTTATCTCTGTAGTTTTAGTGAATTCGTAAGAAAATAATGAAGGAATGAGCTTATTTATAGAAGAATGGATTGCATAAGAACTAATTCATGAATTCAGTCTGATTGATTTACTTTAATCGGACGGTCAGATTTAAAGCAAAATCTTTTAAATAAAATATAATATATTCTATTTATAATTTTACTATGCAAAACATTATACACACTATGCATAATAAAATATAATATAATCTAATTATTATCTAATAAAACGAATAACTTTATAAAAGTATTACATTTTATATAAAAAAGATATTCGCTTTTATTACATTAATAATACTAATAAAACAAAACCGGTGACTTATCACATAAGCATCAATAATCAATACTGGTGTCTATTATGCAACCACACGTATTCATCGTATTTTTTTTACTACCAAGTAGTTCAACAAGATTAACGGTAAAACTTCCGCCGTTATTTTCATAAAAATATTTTTGTCGTTTTCTCAATCGTGATGATAATTACATTTGTGGGGTCCACGAATGATTGTCTGTCGTCATTTGATATTCCCCAACAAAAGAATATTTTCCACCAATCGAATATAATATGACAACTTGCATACTTTTGCAAAATTTGTAAATATTACCCACAACTATAACATTATATTAATTTCATTCCATAATACTCAAAATGATAATTATAGAAAATTCATCTTTATTCAAAAAGTTGGGGTTTTACAGGTTATTCCAACAGAATAATAAAGAATAGAATAACAACTCTTACGAGTATTGAAAGAAAATAACTTTCTTCATGAATACGAAAGAAATAATACCCCTTAACTTTAAGAAAACCTGGATCTTTGGAATAGTGAGGTAATGACTTCTCTTCTTCTTTCTCTATAATTTCTCTATAATAATTGCTCTTGTGAGACTTAGTGAATTGGTGAGAATGAAAGAAGAATGAGCTTCTATTTATAGAAAAATATAGTTTCGATAATTGCACGTTTTGGGGCTCGAAATATTATAGTATATTACCTTCCTCTTTTTCTTCATTTTTAATTTAGTCCTGCAAGTATTATCAAACTTGAACCACCTCCCCTAATAGTAAATCATGTGAATTAATAGTTCATTCATGTGACTCAATAGTATAATCATGTGAAAAAACTAATTATAGTATAGTACCTTCATCTATACCTCTATTTGTAATTTAGTCATGCAAGTATTATCAATCTTGCACTAACTCCCCTAATAGTAAATCATGTGAATAAATAGTACACATATGTGAATACATAATTATAAGCATGTGAATTAATAGCAATTAATTGCTCATTTATCCGGTGAATTACCCGATTGGTCAATATAACCTCTAGACATCAATTATTATCGAAATAAATGTCGATTTCCACTAACACTAACGATTCCCACACAATGGAACTATCAATTTTATCTTTAATCAACACGAACTTATTCATCATTAATATTATAACTCTCTATATTAAACAACCAGGTCGTTCCCATGAAAGAGGGGGCTTTCCAATAAGGATTTCTCCATATTGGCGCGCAATTAGATTATCTAACCTCTCCTTGACAGAACTTTTAGACATTGACAATATTACAAATAATAATATGAATAACTTTGTCGTCTCAATTATTGATTTAATAATATAACATATTATACAAATGATACTGTGATAATAATTGAATCAATAATATGAGAGATATGATCTGAACAATTCTTTATAGCAATAATTGAGTATAACTGAGTGACTTCTTACGTAAGCATCAATAATAAATAACGTGTACTACTATGCAACCACGCGTATTACTGTACTTTTACTACCGGGTAGTTCAACTGTTTTAACGGTAACACTTTCGCTGTTATTTTTATAAAATGATAATTATGTCGTTTTCTAACTACGACAATATTTTCGTTGTGGGGTCCACCAATGATTGTGCCGTCGTACGAATATTCCCTGTTAAAACGAATATTTCCCGACCAATCGAATATTCCCCGACACAACGAATATTTTATAACAACTTGCATACTTTGCAAAATTTTCAAATATCACCCTTAAATTTAACCTTTATCAATTTAACCAACTGCTAAATAACATAATAATTATAAGAAAATTGAATACCTTCATTTCATAAAATTCGGGGTCTTAAAATCTCCCCTCCTTATGAAATTTTACCCTTGAAATTTACGTACGTACCTGGTATGCTGAATAGGTGAGGATACCTTGACTTCACTTCAAATTCTAACTCTTGATGTATAACCTTTGAGTGTCGAATGTGATCCTTCTTATCAAAGATTTTAACATGTATCTCCTCATACGTTAAATCCTCTGCTATCTCGTCTAGTTCTTATTTAATAATGTGGTTCAGGTCGTCTACATATTTAGGTAACATCGATACGTAAAAAAAAAGCGTTATGAACACGCGACATACTTGGCGGTAAAGTGAGTTTATAGGCCACAGTTTCTACTCGCTCGAGGATTTCAAATGGGCGAATTAAATTGAGGGTTGATATAACGCCTTCTTAAACCTTCTTCTTCATTTTCATCAGCTCCGGGTCTGAAGCTTGAATGGCTTTTAACTTTATCGGTTAAAGTCGATTCTACTCATATATTTGACATCGTCACGTGGGTCCTTAGAGTCTTTAACTCTATCTTTATCATTTGTAAGTTATACGAAATGAGTTTTTGTGTTAACAATATCACACTCGTAAACGCATACGATCTTCTACTCAACGCGTCAGCTACCACGTTCGCTCTTCCACAATGATATTGAATGGTATAGTTGTGACACCCCCAAAATAGGTATACATCACCCATCTTGGGTCGCCAAATACATGGTACAAAATTCAAATACAACTAAATTATACAACAGTCGTGTAAAATACGACAAAACATAATCTAAGAGTTTTAATAAGAATATTGTCATCTAGATAATATCCACACTCAATGGAGTCTTCATTACATTTATTTTTATACTATTTAACAGAATAGTGAGGACTACTAATGCTATCATCTGGACCGTCACTCCATTCCCAGACTAAGTCCCAATTATATTCCTCATTTTCACGAGAAAGAGTGAAAGAAAGGGTGAGCTCAACTAGCCCAATGAAGAAATATTATGACTAAGATAATGCATAATAAATTATCCTTAGCCTTCAACAAAGATATAAACCGATAGAATATAATAAACAACAAGTTTTAGATCAACAACTGCGTGGAATAAGCAATCCATTAGAAGAGTCAAGTAGAGCATAAAATCTACTATCTTCTATGATTTAAAAAGTTTTTCATCAACTTTATCATTTGAGACTCGACAATAAATAAAATTGAATCATCCACGCATCACTACGGCGAGGGTATTCATGTAATCATCAATGATCATGATTATACCGAATAATCCTAGTCATAATCATACCAACAACTCGTCCATCAATGAACTACGAGCCAATGAGGACTTTCACCACATCATTCGTCACATTACGGTAATGATTATACCGAATAATCCCTGGTCATAATCATACCAAGTCCATCTATGCACGCAAGCCAAATATGACTTTCATCACAATATAAGCATGAGAATGATGACAATGACATAATAATTCAATAAAACAAGTTCAAGGATAAATTTTAAAGATTTTATAATTTAATTTATCCAGAATTCAATAACGTCCAAATTGTTAACATGATACTGCTTTGTGGAGTAAAATTCAAGAATGCTCAGAAGAATATTTTTACGAAAAGATACTGGATGAAGCGCAAATATCAAGGATATTCTACTAATTTCATGGAGTATAGAAGCCAAAACTTTAACCAAATGAGTATAATAGAATATATAAAACTATAAATGAATTTTCACCCGCCATGCGGTAATCCACGTAGACAGATAATTTCCACAAATGAATACGAAGGGTCATTCACCATGCATGCGGTAGTCCACGTAGACAGGTTATTCCAACAGAATAATAAAGAATGGAATAACGGAAGAATTCACCATGCATGCGGTAGTCCGCGTGGACAGGTTATTCCAACAGAATAATAAAGAATGGAATAACAGAAGAATTCACCATGCATGCGGTAGTCCGCGTAGACAGGTTATTCCAATAGAATAATAAAGAATGGAATAACAACTCTTACGAGTATTGAAAGAAAATAACTCTCTTCATGAATACGAAAGAAATAATACCCCTTACCTTAGAAAAAAACTGGATACTGGAATAGTGAGGTAGCAGTTTTCTCTTCTTCTTTCTCTCTATAATTTCTCTATAATAATTGCTCTAGTGAGACTTAGTGAATTGGTGAGAAATGGAGGAAGAATGAGCTTCTATTTATAAGAAAATATAATTTCAATAATTACACATTTTGGGGCTCAAAATATTACAGTTTAATACCTTCATCTTTTTCTTCATTTTTTATTTAGTCCTGCAAGTATTATCAAACTTGCACCACCTCCCCTAATAGTAAATCATGTGAATTAATAGTATAATCACGTGACTCAATAGTATAATCATGTGAAAAAACTAATTACAGTATAATACCTTCATCTTCTCCTTCTTTTTTAATTTATTCGTGCAAGTATTATCAATCTTGCACCAACTCTCCTAATAGTAAATCATGTGAATCAGTAGTATACACATGTGAACACATAGTTATAAGCATGTGAATTAATAGCAATTAATTGCTCATTTATCCGGTTAATTACCCGATTGGTCAATATAACCTCCAGACATCAATTATTATCGAAATAAATGTCGATTTCCACTAACACTAATAATTCTCACACAATGGAACTATCAATTTTATCTTGAATCAACACGAATTTATTCATCATTAATATTATAACGCACAATATTTAACAACCAGGTCGTTCCCAGGAAAGAAGGGGCTTTCCGATAAGGATTTCTCCTTATTGGCGCAATTAGGTGACCAAACCTCTCCTTGACAGAACTTCTAGACATCGTCAATATTGCAAATTATAATATGAATAACTGTGTCATCTCAATTATTGATTTAATAATATAAAATATTGTTACCATAATTGAATAAAACTGAGTGACTTCTCACGTAAGCATCAATAATCAAAGATACTGTACAATACCATGTGCTACTATGCAACCACGCGTATTACTGTACTTTTATCACCGATTATTTTATTACAACTTGCTTACTTTGAAAATTTTTCACATATCACCCTTAACTTTAACCCTTTATCAATTTAACCACTTACTAAATAAAATAATAATTATAAGAATATTGAATACTTTCATTTCATAAAATTCGGGATCTAACACCATAACTCTTGCAAATGAATAATTCTGACATAATTTCTGTCAGAAATTCAGTCAGAAATAACAAATATTTCAAAATTAAAAACAGTCCTAAAATCAGTTAAATTCAAGATTGGAAACTAATTAACATACATAAACAATGCAAACAATATATACTGCATAATTATCCATTCTCAATCAAAATATATACCAATTTTCATCCCCAAATTTCAGCCTTAAATCCAAATTCCAGTCAAATATATAACAAATTTTTAGCCCTACCAATATTCAGCCTCAAATCCAATTGACAAAGCCAAATTGATGCACACACAGTAACTAATTAAGGAATTTAAACATTACCAATTTCCAATTCCAATTGACAATAACAAAACCATTACCAAATAAAAACTCTACCAAATTTCATCATCAAATCAATATATACATACAATATACGGCTGGAATCGGAAATGGGTGGCAGCTGGAGGTGGCTCTTAGTGGTAGCAAGAGGAAGACAGAGAACTGAGATGGTGGTGGTGGTGGTGGTGGTCGGCGACTGGAGGTGGTGGTCGGTGGTAACTAGAGGTGGTGGTAGGTAGTGGCGATGGGGGATGAACTGAGAGGGGCACGCTGGCGGTCGTGACTTGACAGGCGCAACGATCGGCGACTTGAGGTGTAGTTGGTTGTGTTGGAGGAGGTGGTGGTGGGTGGCAAGTGGGTGCCGAAGATGAGAGTGAGAGAGGAGAGGGTGAGAGTGAGAGAGGAGAGACTGAGAATGAGAGTGAGAGAGGAGAGACTGAGATGATTTATATGAAAGTGAGAGAATACGGGGAGGCGCCTGAATCAGATAAATCGTTTAGGTTTTATAAGATAGTTCCGACAGAATGTCCGTTGGAAATAAGTCACTCGAAATTAAGTTATCCTCGACGAAAAGTCCCTAAAAAATAACCATAATTTCATCGAACTTAAGTTTCTCATTGGCGGGAAACTTTGTGCTATATGAGGCCTTATATTTCTGACGGATTTCCCTTGGAAATAAACTATTCTTGATGGAATTATGTTTGACAGATTATTTCGTCGAAAATAACTTATTACCGACTGAATACAGTCCGTCGAACCTAATTTCGTCGGAATTAAGCTTTTTTCTTGTAGTGTCTGGATAAATTAAAAATCTTTAATATTTATCTTTTATTTTATTTGATTGAATTCTTTTATCATTGTCATCATCGTCATGCTTATATTGTGATGAAAGTCATCTTTAGCCCGTAGTGCATAGATGGACTGTTGATTGGTATGATTATGATCAAGAATTATGTATCGGTATAATCATGACCCGTAATGTTACAAATGATGTGGTAAAAGTCTTCATTGGCCCGTAGTGCATTGATGAAAAGTTGTTGGCATGATCATGACCACTGGTGATACTGACGAATATCATTGGCCCGTTGTGCATGGATAATTCGTGGATGTGATAATAATGAATATCCTTGGCCCGTAGTGCATGGATAATTCATGGATGTGACACTAACGAATATCCTTGACCCATAGTGCATGGATAATTCGATGATGTGGATTATTAATTGAGTTGTGTTACAACGATAAAATATTGATGATGAACTTTTAAATCATAGAAGATAGTAGATATCATGCTCTACTTGACTCTTCTAATAGATTGTTTGTTCCGCTGCAGTTAAACTTGTTGTCTATTGCATTGTATCAGTTTAACACTGTTGAAGGCCAACGATAATTTATTCTGCATTGTAAGACCCAACTTATTATAAATAAAATTGAATTTTCTCTATTCATTATTCTAAATTAATAAGGTGTTAATTTGATATAATACTTTGGTTATGGGTGAAATGTGCAAATTTTGCAAAATAAGAATGTGGTTATAAAATATTCATTGTTGTCGGAAAATATTCGTTTGGTCGTGGACTATACTTGTTGTCGGGGAATATTCGTACGACGACGCAACCATTTGTGGGCCCCATAACGGAAAATGGTTGGATGAAGGAAAACGACAAAGTATGAGTTTTTATAAATAACGGCGTAATTGTTACCGTTAACACTGTTGGAATACCTGGTGGTTAAAATACATTAATGGCGCGTGGTTGCACAAAGAAGATACAAACGATGCACGGTGATTGTTGAATTATTAATTACATTGCGTAAGAAGGCACTACTCAATAATTATTACAAGATGAGTTCTTGCTCAATATTTTATTTTATTGATTCAATAATTGATGCGTTGGTATTTTATATTATTGTTGTTTCAATAATTGTCACTACACAGTATTTTCCATTATCAGATCAATAATTCATATTATTTGAATAATATTATTAGATATCATTATTGGTAATGTCTAGAAAGTTTTGTCAAGGAGAGGTTTGGTCACCTAATTGCGAGCCAATAAGGAGAAATCCTTATCGGAAAGCCCCCTCTTTCCTGGGAACGGCCTGGTTGTTATAATTGTGATTCTGTAATATTATTTATGAATAATTAATTATTGATTTATATGATAAGGAAATATTTATTTAATGTGAATATAAATGATGGATTTATTTATTTATGTGGTTATAAATGAGGGAATTAATGCTGAGGTGTTTTATCAGTATTTTGTCGGAGTGGAGGTATTAAAAATCACCCGTTTGTGGATTTCGGATATTTTTTATTTGGAATTTGGAAAAACTCAAAGCTACAAAGTTGTAGAGAATTCAATTTCGTGTGTAATGGACATAAGATTCTCATTTTTCTGATAAACGAGCTATTTTCTATGAATTACTGAAGTTTCGGAAAATAAAATAATTTTTATTAAATATTGGGTGAGACCCACTTTTGTTGTTTAAAGCATGTGGGCTGCTAATTTTTGTTCAAGGTTGGCTTGCTTGGTTGGTGGAGACGTAAGAATTGAAAAAAATAAAATAATAATATTATTTTATTATTTAGTTTCCTATGGCGTTCTAAGCATTTTCCTATGAATAGGCGCTTAGGTTAGAATTGAAAAACACACCAGAAACAAGTTTTCTTTCTCTCTATATTGTTGAGCGTATTTTCGTGAGTATTTAGATACTTTGAGAGTTACAGATTAAAGATAAGCTTCCTTCTACTTTATATCCCATATTACGACCGTAAATGCAGTTATTTTGAGGTAAGGGATGTTATTTTTTTCGTAATGATGTTATTCTTTCAATATCATTATACCGAAATATTGGTATAGATTTTACTGTGGAATTTCTACCTTTTTGTGTCGGGGTTACAATTCACGTATAAGACACTATTCACGAATACGGCACTATTCACCGAAAAATAAAATTTTCTTCTTTTTGTCCAAGATGTCTATTATGGTTACTATCTTTGATTGTATCCATGTTTTGATCTTTATTTTGAATTCTGCTTCACAATTAGTTATTATGAAGTATTATTGATCTTGGATAAACTGTTATACGAATTCCTAATATTTGTCCTTCTATCTCACTAGATTCGTTTTCTTTAAAATATTTTTCATCATCCTCAATCCTAAATGATGATATTACTGAATATTTTTGGCTTGTAGTGCAAAGATGAAATAATTAACTGATGAATATCTTTGGCCCGTAGTGCAAAGATGAACAGGTGTTGAGATGAACATGACCGACTGGTGATACAAATGAATATCTTTGGCATGTAGTGCAATGATGAATATTTGATTAAAGATGTATATTGATTATTTTTACAGGGATAAAATATTGATGATGGACTTTTAAATCTTAGAAGATAGTAGAACTCATTCTCTACGTGACTCTTCTAATGGATTGTTGTTTCCGCTGCATTTGTTGATCTAAAACTTATTGTTTATTATATTCTATCAGATTTTTTCCTGTTGAAGGCTAATGATAATTTGTTGTATATTATCTTAGTCATAATATTCTTTACTGGGCTAGTTGAGCTCACCATTTTCCTTTTTGTTCTATTTTTCTTCTCAAGATGTGAGAACATAAGAGGATCTAGTTGGGGTATGGAGTGATGGTTCTAGAAAGATGTTTTAGTAGTCCTCACTATTTCTGTAAAATAGTGTATGAATAATTGTAATGAGAACTTATTTGGGAGTGGATATTGTCTAGATTATAATATTTGTATTTTAACTCACAGTATGTGTTGTCGTATTTTGCACGACAATTGTATTATTGAAGTTGTAATTTGCTTTCTGTACCATGTATTTGGCGACTCAGAATGGGTGTTGTATACTTATTTTGGGGGCGTCACAGTTGGTATCAGAGCTTAAGGATATGGTCTCTGGCGGAGATCGGGGAATAGAACTAGGAGGGGAGAGATGAGTAAATTCTTCGCTAGTGTGTCCTATCTAAGCTTATTTGTTGGTTGGTCATAATATAGGGATATTATGTGATATGTTAATTTGTTTAATTAATCCTTGTTTTATGGCAGTATTTAAGAATGGCTGCTGAGAACATTAACAATTGAGTGTATGAGACTGTGGAACAACCTTTAGTCACAAACCAGGAGAACGTGCAACAGGAAGACAATATTTCTCCTGTAAATAACACTACCGAGCAAACGATGAATGATGGAATGTTTAGGAGATTTTGGCAGTTCATGCAAAATCAGACGAGGGAGACTCGTGTACAAAATACGGGTGGAAATGATGGCAACGCGCGGTTTCTCACGGTCAAGCAGTTCAAGGAGTTGGGACCACCAGATTTCTGGGGAAAGCCCGATCCGATTAAGGCGAAAACATGGGTCAAGCAAATTACCAAGGTATTCGATGTCTTGGGATGTACGGAGGAACAGAAGGTTCCGTTCGCCACCTTTATGCTCCGTGGTGAGGTAGATTACTGGTGGGAATCTGTAAAGCATACCCAGCCAGCCGCACTTAATATGTTTTGGGAAAGATTTCAGAAACTGTTCAATGACAAGTACTTTCTAGAAAGTATTCGTCATATAAAGGAGGTAGAGTTTATTAGACTGGAACAGAACAACATGACGGTGTCTCAGTACGAGGCGAACTTCGCGGAGTTATCCAGGTTTGCACCTCATTAGGTAGAAAATGAAGAACGTATGACGCAGATGTTTCTGAGAGGTCTAAAACCCGAGATTCGGCAATACCTTATCTCTCATAAATATTCTCTATATTCAGATGTTGTCAACAGGGCTCAATTATTAGAGCGAGATAATGAGTATACTCAACCGAGGGACCATAACCAGGGCCATACCGGTGACAGCAGTCATCAGAGCGATGATAACCAGTGAGGAGGGAAAATTACGGACAAAGGCGGTAACCACTCGGGTGGTAATCATGACCATGATAATAGGAGAGGTGAGTCAAGTGGAAATTTTAGAAAGAGGAGATTCAACAATGACGGGAAGACATCAGCAGCAACACCAACAACAAATTCTAGGGGAGGAGAACGATTGCCAGTTAGATGTTACAAATGCGGGAAAGAGGGACATATCAGCCCAAACTGCCCACAACAATCCAAGGTATGTTATAACTGTGGAAATGAAGGTCATATAGCTCGGGATTGTTCTGTAGCAAAACCAAGTTCAGCGGGGATGGTGACTCCAAGGGTTGTCCCAGATAAGTCGAAATCAGCGGTTCCTGGAAGAGCGTTTGTTGTGACTGGACAAAATATGAGGAACCCGAACGAGGTGATCACGGGTAAGCTAATCTTGAACTCTTGAGAAGTTTATACCTTGCTAGATACTGGTTCTACCCATTCTTTTATCTCTCCTACTTGTGCTCAAAGTTTAAACTTGACTCTGGAGAAATTAGACTTTGATTTATCTGTTGAAACTCCGTTGGGTGAAACCTTCGTTACATCTACAGTTTATAAATCTTCCTTGATCCAAGTTGACACTATCACATTACCCGTTGATCTTATCTCTTTAAAGATACTTGCTTTTGATGTGATTTTAGGAATTGATTGGTTAACCACTCATCATGCCAAAATTGATTGCTTTCGTAAGGTTGTTAGTTTTCATATTCCTAACCAACCAGTTATGCGAATTCAAGCTACTAAACCACTAAAATCAGTCACTGTCATATCAAGCCATAAAGCTATTCGTTTATTAAAAAATGGATGTCAAGCTTTCTTAGCCCATGTTATGGATTTGAATAAAGACAAGTCAAATTTGAATAATATTTCTGTGGTTAAAGAATTTCTTGATGTATTTCCTGAAGAACTTCCCGGTCTACCCCCAGAACGTGATGTTGAATTCTTTATTGACCTTGAACCGGGTACAAAACCCATTTCTACAACCCCATATCGAATGGCTCCTATTGAGCTTCAGCAGTTAAAAGTCCAACTACAGGAGTTATTAGACATCGGTTTCATTCGTCTCTAGTATATCTCCTTGGGGTGCTCTGTTTTATTCAGTAAAGAAGAAAGACGCGGGAGTATCGCGACTTTAATATTGACTACAGAAATTAAACCATGTCACCATCAAGAATAGTATCCCCACCTCGCATTGATGACTTGTTCGACCGATTCTGAGAAGCACAATTCGTTTCAAAGATCGATCTTCGCTTACGGATATCATCAATTTGAATATTAAAAGCGAGGATATTCCAAAGACGCCTTGTAACTCGATGCGGGCATTATGAATTCTTAGTCATGTCTTTTGGATTGACTAATGCTTCTGCTGCTTTCATGGATATGATGAACCGAGTATTCAAGGAATATTTGGATCAGTTCGTTGTTGTCTTTATTGATGAAATCCTCATCAATTCCAAAAGCCGTGAAGAACATGAGCACGATTTGAAGCTGATACTTGAAAGGCTTCGTGAAAACAAGCTTTATACCAAGCTAAATAAATGCGAGTTCTGGCTTGAGGAAGTAGTATTCCTTGGGCACATGGTGTCAAAACATGGAGTATCTGTTGACCCAGCGAAGATTGAAGCAATACAAAGTTGGGAGCAACCGAAGTCGGTGACTAAAGTACGCAGCTTTCTAGGCTTAGCTGGTTATTATCGGAGATTCATGGAAGGATTTTCTCGAATCGTTACTCCATTAACTCAGTTGACTCAGAAAGATACAAAATTCGTATGGAGCGAGAAATGCAAGAAGAGTTTCCAAGAGCTCAAAAGGAGACTCATTTCGGCACCTGTTCTGGCAATACCATCTAGGTCGGATGGATTTGTTATCTACAGCGATACTTCAGGCAAAGGGTTAGGATGTGTTCTCATGCAACATGGGAAAGTCATAGCCTATGCCTCGCAACAACTCAAAGAATATGAGAGGAATTATCCTACTCATGATCTGGAGTTAGCGTGATCGTATTCGCGTTGAAAATTTGGAGACACTACTTGTATGGGGAGAAAGTGGAGATTTATACAGACCATAAAAGCCTCAAATATTTCTTTACCCAAAAAGAACTCAACATGCGACAACGTTGGCTTTAGCTGTTGAAAGATTACGATCACACTATTCAATATCATCTTGGAAAAGCGAACGTAGTGGTGACGCGTTGAGTAGAAGATCATATCTTGATCTGAGCGCGATATTGTCAACCTGAAGGACCATTTTGTATGACTTGCAAAGGATGGAGATAGAATTAAAGACTCGGGACCCATATGATGATGGCGAATATCTGAGTAGAACCGACTTTAATCGATAAAGTTAAAGTTGCTCAAGCTACGGACACAGGGGGATCGTATGAAGAAGAAAGTGCAAGAAGGAGCTATTCCAGAAGTAAGAATCGATGAAGAAGGAATACTTCGAGTCAACTCTAGACTTTGTGTTCCTAACGATTCTGAATTGAAGCATAGAATCATGATGGAGGCATACAATACCCCGTTTGTAATCCATCCTGGGAGTATCAAAATGTATCATGATCTTCGACATACATTTTGGTGGAACAATATGAAGAGAGAGATCGCGAAGTTTATCTCGAGATGTTTAATTTGTCAACATTTAAGGCGGAGCATCAAGTGCCAAAGTGTCCATTGCAACCACTTGAGATTCCAAAATGTAAGTGGGAACACGTTACCATGGATTTCGTTACGGGTCTTCCCAAGGTTTCTCAAGGTATAGATGCGATTTGGGTTATTGTTAATAGATTAACCAAGTCTGATCATTTCTTGCCTATACATGAGACTTATTCCTTTGAACGTCTTGCTCGTATGTACTTGAATGAGATTGTGAGATTGCATGGCATGCCAGTATCCATAGTTTCGAATCGTGATCCAAGATTCACTTCACGATTTTGGGTTAGCTTGCAGAAAGATATATGGGCGCGGATTTATGATTCGATTAAGATACCATCCTCAAAGCGGACGGACAATCGAGAGGACTATTCAAACTCTTGAAGATCTATTAAGACTATGTGTCCTGAACTTCAAAGGGAGTTGGGATAAGTATTTACCATTGGTGGAATTCTCCTACAACAACAGTTATCAAGCAAGTATAGGTATGGCTCCATTTGAGGCGTTATATGGATGAAAGTGTCGCTTCTCCGATTATCTTTGGGACGAAAGCGGGTGAAGCAACTTTGTTGGGACCTAATTATTAGTCGCATGACTACTGAGAAAAATTCAAATGATCGATAACGTATTCAAACCTCACAGGATCGATAAAAGAGTTATGCTGATCTTCATCGAAAGGACGTGGAATTTAATATTGGGGATCATGTATTGTTATGTGTTGCTCCATGGAAGGGAGTTACAAGATTTGGAAAGAGAGGAAAGCTCAATCCAAGATTTTTTGGTCCATTTGAGATTCTTGAGCGAATAGGAAATGTGACCTATAGACTCGCATTACCTCCAAATATGTCTCGTGTTCATAATGTTTTTCACATATCTATGCTTCGTAAATATGTGAAAGACCCGAACCACATTATTGAGTTAGAACCAGACGAGATAGCCGAAGATTTAACATACGTGGAGGTACTTGTTAAGATCTTGGATAGGAAAGAGCGTGTTCTACGCACCAAGGTTATACAAGAAGTTAAGGTTTTGTGGAAAAACCATGCTATTGAAGAAATAACCTGGGAGTTGGAATCAGAAATGAAAGCGAGGTACCTCACCGCTCAAAACACAGAATGCGTCGTCAATTTCGATGACGAAATTTTATAAGGAGGGGAGGTTGTAAGACCCCAACTTAATATAAATAAAATTGAATTTTCTCTATTCATTATTCTAAATTAATAAGGTGTTAATTTGATATAATACTTTGGTTATGGGTGAAATGTGCAAATTTTGCAAAATAAGCATGGTTATAAAATATTCATTGTTGTAAGAATATTCGTTTGGTCGTGGAATATTCTTGTTGTCGGGGAATATTAAATGCGGCCATTACGACCATTTGTAGTCCCTATAACGAAAAAGCAGTTGGATGAAGGAAAACGACAAAGTATGAGTTTTATAAATAATGACATAATTATTACTGAATTAACAACTTTGTTGGAATACACGTGTGTTTAAAATACACTAATACGCGTGGTAGTACAAGAAGACACTTGCAGTATTGCACACAAGATTGTTAAATTATTGATTAAATGCGTAAAGAAGCCTTACTCGATAATTATTACATGAATTCTTTATTCAATATTTTATTTTATTGATTCAATAATTGTTACGTTGATATTTTATATTATTGTTGTTTCAATAATTGTCACTGCACTGTATTTCCCATTATCAGATCAATAATTCATATTATTTGAATAATATTATTATATAGCATTATTGGTAATGTCTAGCAAGTTCTATCAAGGAGAGGTTTGGTCACCTAGTTGCGTGCTAGTAAGGAGAAATCCTTATCGGAGAGCCCCCTCTATCCTAGGAACGGCATGGTTGTCATAATTGTGATTCTGTAATATTATTTGTGAATAATTAATTATTGATTTATATGATAAGAAAATATTTATTTGATGTGGATATAAGTGATGGATTTATTTATTTATGTGGTTATAAATGAAGGAATTAATGCTGAGGTATTTTATCAATATTTTATCGGAGTGGAAGAATTAAAAATCACCCGTTTATGGATTTCAGATATTTTCTGTTTGGAATTTGAAAAAACTCAAAGCTACAAAATTGTAGAGAATTCGATTTCGTGTGGAATGGACATAAAATTTGTATTTTTCTGATAAACGGGCTATTTTCTATGAATTACTGAAATTTTGAAAAATAAAATAATTTTTATTAAATATTGGGTGGGACCCACTTTTGTTGTTTAAAGCATGTGGGCTGCTAATTTTTGTTCAATGTTGGCTTGCTTGGTTGGTGGAGACGTAAGAAAATTAAAAAAAATAAAATAATAATATTATTTTATTATTTAGTCTCTATAAGCGTTCTAGCGTTTTCCTATAAATAAAGTGCTTGGGTTAGAATTGAAACACACACCGTAAAACAAGTTTTTCTTTCTCTCTATATTATCGAACAGTATTTTTGTGAGTATTTAGATACTTTGAGAGTTCTTTGTTAAGATAAAGCTTCCTTTGGCTTTATATCCGATATTCCGACAAGAAATATCGTTATTTTGAGGTAAGGGGTGTTATTTTTTTCGTAATGATGTTATTCTTTCAATATTATTATACCGAAATATTGGTATGAATTTTATTGTGGAATTTCTATCTTTTTGTATTGGGGTTCTTATTCGATACTATACGACTATTTCACAAATACGACCTTATTCATTCGAAAATAAAATTTTCTTCTTTTTGTCCAAGATGTACTTTATTATAGTTCTTATCTTTGATTGTATCCATGTTTTGATCTTTATTTTGAATTACGCTTCACAATTGGTTATTATGAAGTATTATTGATCTTGGATAAACCGTTATACTGAATTCCTAATATTTGTCCTTCTATCTCACTTGGATTCGCTTTCTTTTTAAATATTTTTCATCATCCTCATCCTAAATGATGATATTCTTGAATATCTTTGGCTTGTAGTGCAAAGATGAAATAATTAATCGATGAATATCTTTGGCGTGGTCAGCAAGATGAGCAGTGTTGAGATGAATACTGACTAACATTTGGTGATAAAATGAATATCTTTTAGCGTGTAGTGCAGATGAATATTTGATTAAAGATGTATATTGATTGTTATTCTGAGGATAAAATATTGATGATGGACTTTTAAATTTTAGAAGATAGTAGAACTCATTCTCTACGTGACTCTTCTAAATGGATTATTGTTTCCATTGCGTTTGTTGATCTAAAACTTATTGTTTATTATTTTCATCGATTTTTTCCTCGTTGAAGGCTAATGATAATTTGTTGTATATTATCTTAGTCATAATATTCTTTACTTGAAATTTAGTTGAAATTTCACCATTTTCCTTTTTGTTCTATTTTTCTTCTCAAGATGTGAGAACATGGGAGGATCTAGTTGGGGTATGGAGTGATGGTTACAGAAAGATGTTTTAGTAGTCCTCACTATTTACAGTAAAATAGTGTATGAATAATTATAATGAGAACTTATTTGGGTGTGGATATTATACAGATTATAATATTTGTATTTTAACTCACGGTATGTGTTGTCATTATTTTTTTGCATTGTATTATTGAGTTGTAGTTTAATATTTCTCATACAATGTATTTGGCGACTCGGAATGGGTATTGTATACCTATTTTTGGGGCGTCGCATCGATTATCTTAATCGTAATATTCTTTCTTTGAAATTTAATGAACTCCTCTCGCTTTCATTGTTTTTTCTTTTCGAAATGAGAATATATAACTTCAAGACTAATCGAGGAATGGAGTGGCGGTCAGGATGGGTTGCTTTAGTAATCCTCACTATTCTCGTGAAATAATGTGATAATAATTGTAATGAGAACTTCATTTGAGTTTGGATATTATACATGAGACAATATTAGTGTTAAAACTCTCAACTTATATTCTGACGACAAACAGTATAATTAAGTTTGTATTTGTATTACCAAAAATAATGGTATTTGCTAGCAACAACATAATGGAGGCAGTCAATCAATATAGATTGATCCGAAATCTGATTCAAATCCAATATAGCACTTATGGGTTTCTGTGCCATGTATTTGGCGACTCAGAATGGGTGATGTATACCTATTTTGAGGGCGTCACACATACTGTGGATCCCACCTGATATGTGAGTCCCACAAATATGCATGTGTTTATATGAGTATTATGTGAGATTTTTTTTATGTGATAGTAACATTATTTAGTATATTAAGGGATCAAGGAATTATTATACAAGTCTTAACTAGGACTGGGCAAAATGTTCAATTTTTTTAATTTTTCGATTTTTCGGACAAGACCGAACCGGCCGGTTCGGTACAAAAAGAACTAGTCCGGTTTTTGTACTAAAAAATCGGTATATACCGGTTTTTCGATACAAGTTTCGATATTCAGTGTTACCGAACCGGACCGGTATATATCGGTTTTTTAAGTTTTTATGATTAATAATAATTAACAATAACAATAATAATAATAATAATAATAATAATAATATTAACAAAAAAAATTAATAATAATAATAAAATAATAATAATAATAATATTAATAAAAATAAGAATTATATTAATTTTCGGCAAAAACCGATACGGAATCGATAAATCAATTTGGTATACTAATATAACTGATACTGATATCGGTATTAAAATTTAGCCAATTTCAAAATCAATTCGGTTCGATACCGATTCAGTTCAGGCTGATTTTTACGGATTGCTCACCCGTAGTCTTAACTACTAAGCTATATCACTGTCCGTACAGGTTATATATATATATATATATATATATATATATATATTAAGTTGATGAACCCACGCTCATTGTCTACGCGTGGAATAATACACGTAAATATCTAGAGTCTGGACCGTGACTGTATATATCAAAAACTGAAAAAAAAAACCGTAAATTGGGTCCCATCTCGTGACCACAATGGAAATATCAACACCATCCGTCAAAATTAACCTCCACGTAGTCACAAGTTGGTACTGTACGTGATGTACCTGACATCCTTATATAGTAAGGTGCTCCCTCACCATAACTTAGTAAAAAAACTCATCAAACACACCACACACACACTCTCTCTCTCTCTGTATACTGTGAATGGAATCTGCTGGAGAAGAAAACATAATCGCGCCGTTCGTGCTGAAGACTTACCAGATGGTCAACGATCCGGCAACCGATAATCTCATCACATGGGGAAGAGCCAACAATAGCTTCATAGTTGTTGACCCTTTAGATTTCTCCCAGAGACTCTTGCCTGTTTTCTTCAAGCACAACAATTTTTCCAGCTTCATCCGTCAACTCAATACATATGTATGCACCTAGCTCTTTCTTTTCCTTCCTAATTTGGGGGGTGGGGTTGAACCAGGACCTCTTGTTTTAAAGTAAGAGACTTGGAGTACCAACTGAGCCAAAAACAGTTGATAAACACCCAACTCTTTCTCTTTCCTTATTTACAAAAGACCTGGAGTACCAACTGATAAACACCTAACTTTTAACTGAGCCAAGAGCAGTTGATAAATACTTAACTCTTTCTCCTTCCCTATGTATCTCTCTCATATAATTAAATTTAATCCAATATTGTCATTATATTAAATGACAACTTTTAGCAAAAAATTGTACCCGTTAAGTACAGAAACTAATTAGTTTTGTAGGGTAAAAAGTTGCATCTGTGTTTTTTTTTTATTGACGAGATTTTGATTATGTATATAGGGGTTCAGAAAGGTGGATCCGGATCGATGGGAATTCGCAAACGAGTGGTTTCTCCGAGGCCAAACGCAATTATTGAAGAAGATAGTGAGGAAAAAGTACAGTAAGAACGGTATTCATAGTAAGATTGAAGATGAAGATGATGAGGATTTATTAATGGAGATTTCGAGATTAAAGCAAGAACAGAAGGAATTGTACCTGGAAGTTGAAGGAATGAACAAGAGAATAGAAGCAACAGAGAGAAGGCCACAGCAAATGATGGCGTTCCTTTTCAAAGTGGTTGAAGATCCGGAAATTATATCCAGAATGATGATGGATAAGGAGAGAGCTAGAAGGGTGACCGATAAAAAGAGACGCCTCCTGATTTCTTCATCTTCTACCCCTTCTTCGTCGGAAGAGGAAAGTCCGACGGTTGGGACAATTTCGTCGTCAATTTCTGCGCCGGATGGGAATTTTGACTGTCAGACTTCGCCGGAGACAATGTTGCCGGCGTGGTTACTTAGCCAAAGACAATCCATAGGGGGGAGAACAACACAAGGTGTTGCCGGATTTGGTGGGTTTTCTACGGTGGCGCCGTCTGTCAACGGTGATGGTGAGGGAGGAGGAAGTGGTGGGAATGTGAGTTGCATTGGAGGAGCTGTGACGTGGGGAGAGCCAAGTCCGCTGCCTTATCCATTTTCACTGTTGGAAGGTGGGTTTTAGTCAGTTGTCATATGGTGATTTACATAGGATTGTTTTGTTTTATGTTTTACTATTATTATTACTACTTTCGGCTACTCTTTTCTATTTTCAATTTTCACCCGGTAAAGAACATCATGTCTTGTCAATGTTGTGCCGTTCTTACATTTTTCGATGTCGACAAGACAAATGAACAAGAAAAAAAAATAATTTTAATTAAATAAATATAATTATTGTTGTAAACTAAAACATACTACTGCTCCCTTTTGTTTTTTAAATTAGAAATATAAAGTAATAATAAAATTAAAGTGAGATGATTAATTTACGAGGCTAAAACAATCTTTTAATATTATAAAGAGACAAGAAAGAGTCATTCCAAAATTTCCAGTTGAAAATTTCACAACATAAAACTCTGCATGCACCCAAGCTAGTTGGTCCTTTTGTTAGGCCGAGCCAAAGTGGGCTCAACAGTAGGCCTATCTTTCC
Source organism: Panax quinquefolius (assembly GCA_020205615.1). Taxonomy (NCBI): domain Eukaryota; kingdom Viridiplantae; phylum Streptophyta; class Magnoliopsida; order Apiales; family Araliaceae; genus Panax; species Panax quinquefolius. Next base: position 149,673,550 of record CM035154.1, on the reverse strand, counting down.
GAGCGCACGATATGTCAAAATCAAAGTGTTGCGACATTATTGACTTCCTGTTAGTACTTATAGGCTACATTTATTTGCAAAAATATATGAATTAGGATTCATTTTAATAACTTGACGCCTTCAGTAATTATTTTATTCGCCAATTAATCATTTATTTTAATTACAAAAATTATTTTAAAGCCATTTGATAATGAACTAAATTCTCAAGTAGTAGAGAGATAATATTATATAATTTCTTTTGCGGTATAAGTAAACTTAAATTAATAATAAATAATTTATAAGATTAAATAAAAGTCTTCATAACGCAAGTTTACGGCCATCCAATCACAAAATCTATGCTATTAGAACCCTAACAATAACAGATCATACGAAGCTTTTCGACATTTGCTTGGCCAGGGATAGTTCCTTGTGTGAGAATGAAAGACAAATAGCTCACAAGGTTTAACGAATGGAGGCTAAGTGTTTAGTGCTCAAAAGTAGGTATTACCTCTTAATTGTAACCTAGGACTTATATTTATAGTACTCACCACCTTAGAATCCTTCTCCCAGTCGGATTAGGACTCCTAGTTTATGGTAGTTACCATAACTTGGGTCCAACACAATCTCCTTAAAAGGTGCAAGTGGAATCCAATACAATCACTACCTTTGAGTTACCTTATTCAAATATAATTAGAACCCTGACTCACGACGCAGGAGAGCCCACCCGAGCCCAAACGATCCCACCATCGCTTCGGGCCTCGGCCAAAGGACTCAAGACCCGACCGAACACCACACTGACAGAGGCACGGTTCCTACCAAAGGGCTCTAAGTCGAACCCGAAAGACATTCATTAAGGTGAGGCTCCGGCCCAGAAAGACTTGGACGCCGACCTGAACACCTCCAACTTCTCCATGGGCTTCGGCCCAGTGGCCTCATGAAGCCCTTCTGATGTCAGGCCTTCGGCCCACATGAAAGTCGATAAAACGCTCCCGAACATTGCCCCCCAGTCTCTGATTATAATACACTTATAATTGGAGACTTGAAAGGTCAGGTATTTCGAAAGGTCACGACAGCTAATGATGAGTTGTCTGGGGAACCCAAACAGTCTATCCTCGATATTCGAAACGTTACACGTCTTTCTAGGCCTGGACCCACCTTAAGCATTTAATAGCCGCCCTTGGGCTCTGTGTTAACGGGCTTATAAAAACCCCCTTTCCCCCATCATTTCCACTTTTACAGACTTCTACATCCCAAACTCTCTGCACTCAAATTTTCCGGCAAGACGATTTCCAGCGAACTGCTGTTCCTTCCCAACTTCTTTCCATTCATACTTTTCCGGTCAATTTCAACACATTTCCAGCTTCCTTTGGTCCAATTTATCCTCTAGAACCCTATATTTCTACTTTATTTACCACAAATGGTCGATTCTAGCACTCCTCCTCCTGCCACTGAGCCAACTCCCCAGTCCATCACCACCGGCGACCTTGTTTTAGTTGAACTGCCAGCGGTCTCATTCGACGTCACCCCTTCCCCGATCTTGCCTACTCCAATTAGCGCCGAGGCTAGGATCCGAAAGGCTTATCACTCCAAAGAGGAATTTTCTCATCTCCACACCCCTTCTACCGTCACTCCTTCCCAAATTTATGACATCCGAACCATCTTTAACATCCCCAAAGAATACAAGCTTCGGGTGCCCACCTTCGGGGAGAAAATATTCTAGAGGCCCGAAGGTGAGTGGGTGGTCGTTCCCCTATACGCTCTAAAGTATGGGGTTCGGTTTCCTCTCCATGACTTCACCTCTTCCTTTCTTTGCTTCACGGGGATCGGGTTCGCACAGCTCGTGCCAAACTCGTACATCCACCTGGTCGCCTTCATCGCCCTGTGCTAGGAGCTCGGGATCGTGCCCGGCCTCAACTTCTTCTTTGTTCTATTCACCGTAACTGGGTCGAAAGAGCCTGGTTTGAAGCAACTAAACAAAAGGCCCACTCGAACTGCTCCTATCAAGACCCTTTTAAGTAACAAGGGGTGGCATGAACAGTGGATCTTTGTGAAGGGATCTGATCTCCAACTTCTGCCTAGTTGGGCTCATCCCGATGACTCCATCGCCAAGGTGTCCCAGTTCCCCAAGGACCGGGCAGACGCTTTCAAGTCTTTCTATAAGAAGTGGAGTAAGACCGAATGGAGTTAGGGACTTCTGACAAACTCGGTCTGGCTATACCGACACGGATGTAAGTTTATCTTTCTGAAGCGCCGTCGAAACCTCTAATCTTCCCTCCTTTTGCTGACTTGTTTTCTTTCTGTTTTTCAGTGACAATTTTCAAGCTCGAGGGGGCAGATGCCTCTCTGGTACCGCTCTCGAATGCGGCCGGGCCCATCCGCCTTCCCCTTTGTGACGATGAGGCTGAAGGAGAAACAGTTCCGATCTCGGAGCTCTCCACCGGCTCCACATCGGGTCCACCCCCTTCTGCCGCCGACGCCGAACCAACAACCAAGGTCGCCTTGAAAATGAGCAAGACTGAAAGGATGACTTTGTTAAAGAAGACCAAGAAGTCTTCCAAGCCACTCCCCAAGGTTCGTGCCAAGGCCCCTTCCCAAACTTTGGCAAAGTCAGCTCCTCCATCCCCAGTAAAGGTCGCGGTGATCGAGGATTCAGAGGACACCGAAGAGGTTCCTCTGGAGCCCCGATCCAAAAAGCCCCGACTCACCAAAGACCCCGAGCCACGACCTCCCCAACATTAAGTCATCGTTGCTGATCCTGTCGTCACCTCCACACCTTCCTCCCGACTAAGCTCCTCACACGTATCGCCAACCACTTGTTAGCCGAAGAGTCCTTCAGAAGTTTTCCCCTTCACCCTCTTCGATCACTTCAAACTGTCGGGTGATGACGAGAGGTTCAAGGGTTTCTCTTCTGAAGAGTACCTTGTTGCCTATGTCCGCGCTCAGTGTCAGGTAAGTCTGGGTTTCAATTCTATCTTGTTATTGTAACTTGTACTTTTACACTGATTGCTGATGAATATGTTTGTTGTAGGCCAACGCCATTCTCGCCCGAGTCATCCCTCCTCTTACCCGAACCACGAAAACGGAAGTCCAGTTAAGGACGGATGTGCAGCTGCTCGAGGCAGAAGTTGGTGGCTTACGTGCTGACCTGAAGAAGGAACGGGATCTCCATGTTGAGGCCCGAAATAAGGAGTCCTGAGCTAAAAGCCATTCTGAGGAGCTCGAAAAGAAGTACGCCTCGTTTCTGGTGGAGAGGGATCATCTGATCGGGGAGGTCAAGGACCGAAAAATGCTGTTGACATCATTACCAAGAATTTCTCCGAGATGCACGATAAGATGATGCAAGTGATCGGGGCGAACAACACTTTAACCGCCATCGCCAACGATTTCCGAAAAAAGATCATCGAGGCCCAATGACAAGTCATTCTTTGAATATGAAGAGTCTGATGCCTTGAACGAGAAAGTCATGGCCCAGTTTGGTGATGGGTATGAAGCCTATCGTGAGAAGGCTCAGGCCAAATTGACTGCTGCTGGGTTCGATGCTTCCATCCTTGATTCCTCTGATGAAGAATCTGAAGCCAAGGATGACACCCCTCCTGAATAGATATTGTTAGGACTTAAAATTTTTGTACTTTTTTCATTTTTATTTTGTCCGAATCGAAAGCGATTAGGAGTTGTAAAAAATTTCTAAGTATAAATGAAATCGAGTATTTTTGTTTGTAAACTTTGTTATCAGTTGTACTCGTGGCTTATCTCGATCAGTGGTGTCTTTTCGAACCTTCTGATCGGACTATGCCCGAAGTTTGTCTGAATAAAAAATTTATAGTTGTCTCGATCAGTTATGCTCATGGCTTATCTCGATCAGTGGTATCTTTTTGAACCTTCTAATCGGATAGTGCCCGAAGCTTGTCTGACCGGACACTAAACATAGTATGAATATAGATGAAGTTAAGCATCTCCAAAAAGAAACTTTCATTTATTTCATTCAAACCGAAGTGGTTACATGGATAAAGAAAAGAATGACATAACTATTACTGGTAAAATTTTCTAAGTCTTCCAGCATGCCATGTATTCTTTACTTCCGAACCATTCATTGCTCAAAGCCGGTATGTACCTGGCTTCGGCGCCTCTACTACTTCATAGGGCCCCTCTCAGTTAGGCATCAGCTTGCCAGTGTTCTGGGGGGTTGATGCCTCCGACTCCCGGAGGACCAAATCACCCACTTCGAACCTCCTCAGCTTCACCTTCTGATTATAATGTCGGGCTGTTCGTTGTTGATAGATAGCCAATCTCACCACAGCTAAATCCCGAACCTCTTCTAGCAGATCCAAGTTTGTTTTCAAACCTTCATCATTATATAGTTCTCTATACTGACTGACTCGAAGAGTAGAGGACCCGATCTCAACCGGTATGAGTGCATCTGTCCCATATGCCAGTCAGAATGGAGAGTCTCCAGTTGTAGTCCTCGGAGTAGTCCGGTATGCCTACGGAACACTGAGCAGTTCTTCGGGTGACCGACCCTATAATTCATCCAACCTTCTTTTAATTCCGTTGATCAGGGTTCGGTTGGTCACTTCTACTTGACCATTCGACTGAGGGTGGGCGACTGAAGTCTTGTGATGCTGAATTCCCAACTCCTTCAGAAAGCCTTCGAACTTGGACCCCACAAACTGTCTGCCATTATCAGAGACCACTGCCATCGGGATACCAAAACGATAAACCACTCATTCTTTGAAAAATTTTAGGCATTCTTGTTCGGTGATCTTCTGCAGTGGTTTGACTTCGACCCACTTTGTTATATAGTCGATAGCCATGATCACGAAGCTAACTTGTCCCTTGGCCTTCGGCAGAGGCCCCAGGATGTCGATTCCCCATACAGCAAAGGGGATCGGGGATAAGACCAAATGTAGCTCTTCAGGGGGTTGATGTGGGATAGTGCTGTTCAGCTGACACTTGGGACACCTCCTAACGAATTCCTTGGCCTCCGTGTAGATGGTCGTCCAATAATACCCCTGTCTAAAAATCTTGTGTGCCAGTGACTTTGCTCCCATGTGATCCCCACAAATCCCTTCATGTACCTCCCGAAGAGTGTAATCTGTCTTTGATGGGGTTAAGCATTTGAGCAATGGGGAGCTAAAGGCCCTTCAGTATAGGTCTCCGTCTATTAGGACGAAGTTCGAACTCCTGTGTTTAACTTTTCTGGCAAGGATTCGGTCTGAAAGTAGAACCCCATCTGCCAGATATATGATGTAAGGTATGAGCCAGTAGTCGAGTCGGTCCAACGGCAGCACCTTTGTCTTCGAAACACTTGGTCGTTCTAGTACCTCCAGATATACTGACCCGTTGAAGGAGCTTGCTTCGGTGGTTGCCAGCCTGGCTAGGGCATCTGCTACTGTATTATCTGACTGGTCGACCCCCTGACAGCTATGTGATGCGAAGTATGCCAGCTTGTCTATCATCTCGGCCAGATATTTTGTCATTCTTACCCCCCGAGCCTCATATTCTCCCGATAGCTGCTTGACCACCAGCTGCGAATCACTGTAGATGACCAACTTCTGTACTTTCAGGCTTCGGGCCAACCGAATCCCTGCTAGGATGGCCTCGTATTCTGCTTCGTTGTTCTTGGCCTTGAACAGAAATAGTATCGCCTGTTGGACTTTGAACCCTTTTGGACTCGTCAGAATGACCCCGGCTCCACTGATGTCCGAAGTCGATGACCCATCCACGTATAAAGTCCATGCAGTAGGCATTTGTTGAGTTTCGGCCACTGTATTCACATCCGGTTCCGTGAAAGAGCACTCTACGATGAAGTCTGCCAATGCCTGTCCCTTGATTGCCGTTCGGGGATGATACTCTTTGGCGAATTGTGTCAGCTCCATCGCCCGTCTTAGCTCGTCGTCCGATACGTCCCGGCTTATGCAATATTTTCTTTAATCTACCGGTCCAGATATATACCACCACCACCCGACCTTGGAAATAATGTCGGAGCTTCCTACTTGCGATGATTAGGGCATACGCGAATTTTTCCAGGTTCGGGTATCTTGTTTCTGCGTCTCGAAGAACATGACTGATGTAGTATACCGGGAATTGTTTTCCTCCTTTATCTCTTACCAATGCCGCTCCTACTGCCATCGGACCCGCTGCCAAGTACAAGTATAGAGGTTTTGAAGGGATCGGTTTTATCAACAACGGTGCCGAGCTCAGATATTTCTTGATCCCTTGGAATGCATCTTCGCATTCTGAAGTCCATTGGAAACTCTTATCGTTTTTCAGTCCTTTGAGGGTGTCAAAAAAGGGCAAGCATCTTTCAGCTGACCTTGACACGAATCTCCGAAGGGCAGCTATCCGTCTCGTCGACCTCTGCATATCTTTGAATGTCTTCGGAGATTTCATGTCTAAGATCGCCAAAATTTTCTCTAGGTTGGCTTCGATTCCCCTTTTGCTGACCAAGTATCCCAACAACTTTCCTGAACCCAGACCGAAGGTACATTTGGTCGGGTTCAACCTCGATTTAATGTTTTTCTTCTTGTTTGAAGCAGTCTTCTAGGTCTTCCAAATGATCCCGGATTGACATGTTTTTTACGATCATGTCGTCCACGTACACTTCCATACTCCGGCCCAGCTGCTTTCTGAATACAAAGTTCATCATTCGTTGATAAGTTTCCCCCGCGTTTAGCAATCCGAATGTCATCTATGATCCTCCGCCTTTCCGGTGCGAAGATCCTTCTTTTACGTATCCTTAGGTTTTCTCCGGTAGAGATGCGTATGCGACTATGCGATTGCTTACTGATTCGCTTATCCCTGGTATGTCGCTAGGCTCCCAAGCGAAGATATCGGCATACACCCGAAGCAAGTTCACCAACCCCGTTCGTAGTGGTTCGGTTATCCCTGCCCCGATCTTAATTAGTTTTTCTGGATTCCCAGATATCAACTCCACATCTTTTGTTTCTTCTGCCGGCAGTGCCATGGGCTCAGTACTACTCTCGGTGAATGGCTCTATTTCGATGGCCATTGTCTATTTCTGTTTACTGAACCCGATCCCTAAGGAAATTAAGGTATTCCGATACCACCTTCGGGCAATGTCAAGATCCCCTTTTACCTCCCCGATCCCGTTCGATGCTGGGAACTTGATTTTGAAGTGAGGTATAGACGTCACTGCTTGCAATGATGCTAATGTTGGTCTCCCCAAGATGGCGTTATATGCCGAGTCCACTTGTACCACGAAGAATCTGACCAGGACTTTGGATTGTTGAGGGGCTGTTCCGAACCGGACGGGTAGCTCTATCGTTCTTAACACATGCACCGGGTCGCCACTGAAACCGTATAACGGGCCCTCTCCTTCCAACTCCATCTTCTTTCCTTCCAGATCCATCCTCTGATAGGCATGCGTGTAGAGTATATCAACCGAGGACCCGTTATCGATCATCATCCTTTTCATGTCTACTGGCCCGACTTGTGCCGTTATTACCAATGCCCCGTCATGTGGTTCAATGTGATCTGTAGGGTAGTCGTCATCAAAAAACGAGATGGATACCCCCGAATAGGCCCTGTCCTTTCGGGGTGACGAACTTGCTACCAACAATACGACCTCGAGATGTCCGCTCCTCAACCTCCCGGTTACACGCCCTACCGACCCGCCCGAAATCACATCAATGACTCCTCGGGCTTGTGGGTGCGGTTGCGGCTGTGTTTCCCGTGTTGGCTCCTAGTTCTCTTCTCGAGGTACCTCTGAACCTTCTCGACCGACCACATATTGTACCAGTTGTCCATTCTGGACATTCTTCTCTATCAGGTCTTTCAAGTTGTTACACGCCTCCGTTGTGTGTCCCCGACACTCATGGTAGGCACAATATTTATTCCGACCTCTCTTTTCGGGGGGCTTTGGGATCGCTTGGCTTGGCTCGAAAAAAAGGTTTGCTCCACATATCCTCTAGTATTTTAGCCCGATCTGTGTTGAGCGCGGTGTAGACTTTGTTAACACTTTTATTGGGGAAAGGTGGTCGTCTATTACCCGAACCTCCCCCAGTATAGCTTTTCTTACCATAGTAATCCGGCCTCCCCTGACTGTCTGACTTCTGATAGCTCTATTTATCCCGATCCCTGGACTTCTCATAGGATTGGGAGTGCGGTTTGAAGTTCCCCACTGCCTCCTCTATTGCTATATGTCCCTCGGCTCGGTGGAAGACTTTCGTCAAGTCTACCGGAGAGTTGATCACTAGATCCTTCATCAACTTCTTTGACTTCCCGATGTCCAGACCAGTAGTGAAGAATCTCTGGGCTTGTGGGGAGTTTAACTCTGCTACCGACCCCACAGCCTCTCGGAACCTTTTGACGTACTGTCCCAGGCTTTCGTCTAATTTCTGTCTGACCTGCATGAAGGACGCTGTCATCTTCCCTCGCCTTTTGTTGCTCCCGAACCGAGCATGGAACTTTTCCTGAAGGTCACTCCAGGAACTAGTTGACCCTGCGGCCAAGGTCCCCATCCATTCTCAGGCACTCTTCTTCAGAGTGGTCGCAAACATGTGACATTTGGCAGCATCCGAGTGTCACGGTATGTCATCAGCCTATCGTACCCATCCGAGTGGTCATACGGATCCCCTAGCCCATCATAGATCTCCAACGGGGGCATCTTTTTTTTGGGGTCGGCCGTCACGTTGTTGATTTCTGGCGAGAAAGGCGACCCTATGCAAGCCGAAGGCATCCCCGTCGAAGACTTTGCCAACAACAATTTTTCCAATTCTGCCACCCTTCGAGCGAAGGGGTCGGACTCTTCTTTATGGGGGAACGATCGGTGTCTGTCCTTCCCACGTTCAGGAGTCTCATCCCTCCTCCTCTGTCCCAATCTGCCTGGATGTTTCAATCGTCGCTCTACCGAGCGGCTCCTCCTCCGGCTTCGGTCATCCGTTGAGCAGCTTCGGTGCCTACTCCTTTTTTTTTTCTGCCCCTCCCCGTCGGGGTGATCGGGATCGGCTCCGATGCCTACGCCTCTTTGAGGAGGCCTCCTGTTCCCCAGCTATATTAGCCATTTGCTGCTCGAGTTCGTCTTGCTGAAGGCGCGGGGCCATCATGGCATCTTTGTTCTATTGCATCTTCTTCTACAAGATAAACTCTCTCTGATCCCGACTGCCTTCGCCTCGACCCTTCTCATGCACCTCAAGTGCCTCAATGATTCTCGCCCCGCCTGACCGGCACGGTTAGAAGTACTGCCGTCCCGTCGTGGAAGAGTCTTCGCTTTAGGAAGCGGTGGTTCCACCAGTCTCCCCGGATTCTCGAACCCAATCATCGCTCGATGAAACCTTCTCACCTGGGTGGTCTGGTGTGTTTTAGCCTTTTCATGGTTAGAAACAGCATACTCCACGCTCGCCATAGCTTCTTACCAGAAAAGTTTGACTGTGATTGATTAAGCACTACAAACCCCTCATTCTAGCGCTAATGTTAACGACAAGTTTCGCCGGCGCGTCCAATCACAAAATCCACGCGCTAGAACCTGCACAATAACAGATCACACAGAAGCTTAACGGCTTGTGCCTCCGGGAGATAGCTCCGGTGTGAGAATGAGTATAGGCCGTTCACAAGGTTTAACGAATGAAGGCTAAGTGTTTAGTGCTCAAAAGTAGGTATTACCTCTTAATTGTAACCTAGGCCTTGTATTTATAGTACTCACTACCTTAGAATCCTTCTTCCAGTCGGATTAGGACTCCTAGTTTATGGTAGTTACCATAACTTGGGTCCAACACAATCTCCTTAAAAGGTGTAAGTGGAATCCAATCCAATCACTACCTTTGGAGTTACCTTATTCAAATATGATTAGGAACCCGGACTCTGCACGCAGGAGAGTCCACTGTGCAGGCTCAAACGATCCCACCATCAGGTCAGGGTCTCGGCCCAAAGGACTCAAGACCAATTCCCTAACACTGACATCTGACAGAGACGCACCTGCCCTACCAAGAGCTCGAAAGCCGAACCCGAAAGACATTCATTAAGGTGAGGCTCCGGCCCAGAAGGACTCGGACGCCGACCTGAACACCTCCAACTTCTCCATGGGCTTCGGCCCAGTGGCCTTATGAAGCCCTTCTGATGTCAGGCTTTCAGCCCACATGAAAGTCGGTAAAACGCTCCCGAACAAGTCTAATAATAAATAAAATAATTTTCAAAATCAGTAATTTAATAGAATTAATTTTATCCATGTAATATTTTGTTAACAAAGTCATAGTTTTCAAGGGATCGGGTTATGGTGAAGAATGTAATAATAAGCTCTAGGGTGAAGTACCAGATTCGGAAATGGTTAACATGAAGTTAATTTCATGATAAATTCACTTTATACTCAATATAATGTTGACACACATGCGAGAAGATGATTTCTCCGTCTATATAAATCAGTACTTGTATTGAAAATGAAGTGAACTTACCATGAAATTTATTTTATGTTAATCTGGATTCATCGGATCTATTTTCAAGTGATATGATTATTATGAAATCGACATCAACTTCACTGTAATAAGTTTTATAATTTTTTTTTATTAAATGGGTTATAGAAAATGTTGCCTTAATGAATTTTATAATTTTTTATTACTTTAGTTAATGTATTTTTTATCTCATTAAATAAAAAAATATATGAATTTCATAAAATAAAATTAATGTCAAACTGCAAACTAACAAAATTTATTTTCTTGTGTAACGTGAATAATGAAACATAAACTAAATGAAAGTCACCAAAATAATCAATCTCAAGTATAGTGGACTGACTTTAACCTAGCCAATGATGTAGTGCCATGTAACCAATAGCTTTCCGATGAAAACATATGGGCAAAAACATGCTCTGGCAGATAAATCCAACTGTGCAGAGTCCCCACATCCTCCCAATCCCACATGAATACGTCCCTTTGGTGCTCGCAGGACCAGCCGACCAGCTCATGTCCGCGCTTTCCACGAGTTGCCCCCTTTTTTAACTTTTCTTTAGAAAATTAATATTTTTACCCGTAATTTTACGAGGTCCTCTTCACATAAATAGTACTATTTTCGTTACTTAATACTCTCTTCGTCTCTAATTATTTAATGTTTTAAAATTTTTTATTTGTCCTTAATTATTTAACGTTTATTTAAATCTAGAAGAATTAATGATAATTTTTTTAAAATTATCCCTCATTACTCTTTGTATTTTTTTTAGTACTTTAAACTCTTTCTTTCTCCTTATCCCAACAAAACTCTTCTTATCCCAACAAAACTCTCATTATCCCAAATTTATTTTTTAAGGATATTATAGACAATTGAGTACTATATTTAATGATTTTCAATCATTATCTTAATTCTTGTGTCCACCTCTAAAATGTCAAATAATTAGGGACGGAGGGAGTATAAGTCATTTTAGAGAAATTTTTTTGTTCCATAATATAAGTCGTTTGAGAATTTCAAGTAAGCATTAATTGCTTAGTTTTCAATATTACCCCAAATATTAAATATAATTTTGGTTCTCTCAATATTTTCTGTCAAATAAATAACAATTTATTCTTCCAATACAAGGGTAATATAGACAATTGATACTCCCTCCATTCCTAAAAGATTGTCGTTTTAGAAAAAAAAAATTATTCCAAAAAGTTTGTCGTTTACAACTTTCAAGGAGAATAAATTATATATTACTCCTACTTTCTCTCATTGTCCCAAGAAATCCCTTGTATTAATAGTTTTCAACTTCCCATAAAGGGGTAGTGATAAAATTTTAAATAAATTTTACTTGGTAAATGATACTTTCTTAATCCATATGTCAAAACCTTAAATGACAATCTTTTAGGAACAGAGATAGTATTATATTTAATGCTATACAATCATTTTCTTAATACTTGTGCACAACTCTAAACGACCTATATTAAGGAACGGGGGGAGTATTTTCTATGTTCCTTAATATAAGTCATTTGACAATTTCAAATAAGTATTAATTGCTTAGTTTTCAATATTAACTCAAGTATTAAATATAATTTTAGTTCTCTCACTATTTTTTATCTAATAAATAACACTATTTTTTTCAAATACAAGGGCAATATATTTAATTGATTTTATATTTATATTTAATGCTATATAATTATTTTCTTAATACTTGTGCACAACTCTAAAATAACTTATATTAAGGAACGGAGGGAATACTAAATAAAATTAACTTTCATGCGAGCAGCGATGAATTCAGAAAATAATTTTAGTGGGGTTAATTATTAAATTACACCCACAAAAAATTTATTACTCCATCCGTTCCTTATCGTTTTAGAGAATTATTTTTGTTTTTATTTTTTAATATAAGTCGTTTGAGAATTTTAAATAAACATTAATTGCTTAGTTTTCAATATTACTCCAAAGTAATAAATATAACTTTGATTCTCTCACTATTTTTTGCTCAATAAATAATATTATCTTTTTTCAATACAAAGACAATATAGACAATTTATATTATAACTCTAAAACGACTAATATTAAGGAACGGAGGGAGTACATCATATATATTTAAAAAAATCAGTGGGGTCAAATTACTAAATTATATTCGCAAAAAATCTATTACATCATATATACAAAAAAAAAAAAATCAGTGGGGTCAATTGACCCCACACTCGTTCATGTAACTTTGCCCCTACACGTGAGAGAAGATATTATAAAATTAATATTTTTACTTGTAGAAATATTAATTTTTTTTACTTATTCAAGTTGCATTGTACATATAAACTTAAATTTGAAGTAATATTACGATTTGTTATTAAAATTGAATATATATATATATATATATATATATATATATATATATATAAGTCCAGCTTCTATTTGGATTCTCTGACTTTTTAAATCTGATTTTTTTTTTTTTTTTTTTAAAACAACTAATTTTTTTTTTAAATATTTTATTGAATTGGAATTTTTATATATCTGATGTTTTGGATGTGATTTTGATACGATATAACAAAAAGCAGTTTTATGCGATCTGCAGCGACTTTACATATATTTTTGGTATAGGTATCCAAATCACGCCTAAAATATCAGATTATGAAAAATTTCGCCCATAAAATATTAAAAAAATAATTAATTGTTTAAAAAAGCAAAAAAAAAAAAAAAAGAAAACTTGATCAGTCCAGAAAATTGCACTGATCCAGTAGTGATATATATATATATATATATATATATATATATATATATATATATAAATATTTTATTAGTAATTTGTTGTATCTTAATACCGATCATATATACACGCGATCAATATATGAACTTTTAACTCTTTACAAATTACTTACTATTCGTAACAATTATATGAAGTGAGTTTAAGGGGGTGTTTAATAAAAATCTGAATGAAAAAAATTATTTGATAATTGACATGTCTGAAACATCTGAATAACATATTTTTATTATTTTTTCCGTCTAAAGAAATTCAAAAAATTATTGTAAATTTATTTAATATTACTTATATAATAGTTAATATTGTAAAAAAAAAAAAGTTCATTCAGTCATTCAGCCAAAAAAATTGGACTAAATCATTCAGACAATTTTTTTTCAAAATAAACGCACTGAATGATTGAATCAATCAGTCATTCGGCCATTCAGCTACAATCAAACAGCCCCTAAAGTGAATTAATTTGGGTCATCTTAGCTAAACTCAGTAATAATATAGTAATTTGTAATAATTTAGGTTAAATTTAATATAAAATGCAATTTATCCTCCCTCAAGAATATTAACGTAGGTCATATTGGCCCATCCAGGGGTGGATCCAAAAATTTTGCACAACAGGGGCAAATTTTAATTTTAAGTAATTATAATAATGTTTACAAATTATAATAAATATTCATAATTCAAACAAAAAAAAGAATTTTAAATAAAAAATATTTAGATACAATTTAAAAAATTATTTCAGTTATTTGTCATAGTTCAATTTGAATGATTATCTAAATGCTCATAGTCTCAAGCCAAATTTTCTTTCTATATTTAAACAAAATCATGAATTAATTTCAAAGTATAAACTAGTTTTGACATCTTTTTATAGGTTTTAAGTAAGTTTTACTTGTACTTAGAATTAGTTTATGATTTTTTTTGCCCTTTCAAATTTAACTCTTTCATTAATTTATCCCTTAAATTTATTAATTTATATATTTGTGCTACTCCTATACCTATATAAAAAATTTCCAACAAAAGCATCTGTCTATGCTGCCCCTTACTAGACCTGCCACTGGGCCCATCACGTACATATTCAAATGTCATAACGGTTAATGTTAAATAAAATTAAAATTTTAACACCCATTAGTCCAACCAACATATTTCGATGCAAGATTGTAACTCTAAAATGAAATGAGAGGGAAGTTGTTAGTATGAAGTTAATTTTAGTCAATCGACAAGATTTCGGCATGCAGTTTGGGAGGTGATCTCTCTCAGATATCAACATCAGATTTGGCTAATCGACCAACTTACTACTAAATTAAACTTCATGATAACTAGATCTGAATGAGAGTATTATTTATTATATTGATTTTTTTTGATATAAACAATGAAATTTGTACATGATATTTTTAAGAAATTGAGATTTTCATAAGTGAAATTGATATTTTGACAAGTAAAAGTGATACTTCTAAAATGTTCCCGTCACATGAATAGTAATGAGTTTCACACCTATGTGAGAGATCTTATAACAAAAGGAAACCGATATTTTCATATGTTAAAAATGATATTTTCACACGAGTCTCTCTCACATGGAGGTGGGACCCACTCACTACTCATGTGAAAGAGATCATGTGAAAATATCAATTTTTTATATAAAAATATCAGTTCTCCTAAAAAACTTATAAAAAAACTTCATATGAAGAGAAAATAAATTTCACATAAAAGAAAAAATACACTCACCCAAATGAAATGCTTAGGCCTACCCTAATTAAACTTTAATACTCAAATTAAAAAGAATTAATGAAAGAAATAACTAAGGTCTCGAATTTATATCAATTTTATAATTAATTAATATTAATTACAATACGTATAAACTTGATATTGTATATATGAGTAAGAATAAAAAAGTCCCACAATAAAAATAAAAGAAAATTCTATAATAAATGAGAAATATAAATTCATATAACCGATAAGATTAATTAGAAAGAATTTTAGTTTTTATTTATCCTAATTTAGGGGGAATGGTCTAAATAAGGTAGATGATAACTTATTGTATTTAGCGCTCTACTGTACTTCTTCCGTTCTTTAATATAAGTCGTTTTAGGGTTGTGCACAAGTATTAAGGTAATGATTGTATAACATTAACTATAATATCAATTGTCTATATTACCCTTGTATTGAAGGAAGAGTTTGTTATTTATTGAACAAAAAATAACGAGAGAACCAAAGTTACATTTAATACTTAGGATAATATTGAAAACTAAGTAATTAATGCTTACTTGAAATTCTCAAACGACTTATATTAAGGAACAAAAACATTTCTCTAAATCAATTTATATTAAGAGGAGTAACATTTTGTGAACAATTCGAAATCTCAACCTCTATATTAATAAAAGTGAGTTATACCGATTAATTAATCACCATTTTTTTCTCTCCTCTTTTCCATTTTTTCTTTTTTTTTTTCCTCTACTTTTCGATTAATGAAACGCTCTATCTCTATCTCCCATTTACTATTCCGACGACCATCCAAGAACATTCCCAAATTTCCGATCAAATCATAGCTCCACACACACAACCACTATCCAAGAAAAACCTCATATTCCAATTAAAATTGCACACCCCTGATTTTCCATCCTAAATTCGATCATACCCATTAGCAGAAAATGCTTAGAAAGATAGATTCATTGTAAAATCCCAATGCAATTAGTTAACAACGCAAATCAATTACATAGCTAAAACCCCAAATTCGACCATACACATAAATAAACAAGTAAAAACCCAAATTTAATCATACCCATGAGCAGAAAATACTTAGTAAAATAGAATCATTGTAAAATTCCAATGCAATTAGTTAACTATGCATATTAATTAGTAATTACACCGCTAAAACCCTAAATTTGACCATACTCACAAGCTAAAAACCCAAAATGAAACAAAATAACAAAAGGAAACTCACGAAGGAGGAGTGCGAAGAGTAGAGAAGCCATGAAAACTTTATGAGATCTGAAATGGGTCATTTGGGGGAGGCCAAAAGATGAAACTTTGATAAATTGGAAGGCCGCTGAATTCAGTTTCAGTTGGATTCTTAGCATATTTTGCTATAATTATAAATTGATTCGGTTCAAGCATTTTGCTCTTGGGTGCGTGTTCTTCTACTTTTTTTTTTTTTTTTTTTTTGCTCTTCATTTGGGTCAATGAAAGGTTGATGGTGGGATTTCTTTCTTTTTCGGCGAGCTTGGAGATCAGTGACTCTAGTATTAATGTTGGCTAGCGAGGTAGAACTTGACCCTGATTTGGGAACATGACAACTTGATTAATTTGAGTGAAATGAAGCTTTACTGATTACTTTGGGTTTACGTTCTTTTTTTTAAGCCACCTAGAAAATTACGTGTTTTATTTTTTTTTTAAAGTCACATAAGAAAATTGGGAAGATTATTTACCGTCCATCAGCGAAATTGAACGGAATGTCAAAAACATAAGTTATAATAAAACTAAGTGTTTGATAAAAATTGAATGAATTTGAATTTGAATCTCAATCTAAATTTAAATGAACTGAATTTGAATTTGAATGAAAAGAGTTGTTTGATAATTGACATGACTGAAATATCTGAATAATATATTTTTATTATTTTAACTCTCTAAAAAAATTCAAAATTATTATAAATATATTTAATATTATTCAATATAATAGTTAATCAGTAAAAAACTTTATTCAGTCTTCATTCAATTAAAAAAATAACATTAAATTATTCAATTTAAATCGTCTGAATCGTTGATCGATTCAATTATTCAGATAATTTTTTTTAAAATAAACACCTTAATAGTCGATTGATTTAGTCATTGAAACCTAAATAAATATTTCCTAAATAAAATTAAACTACCGCACCAATTAAAACAAAAGAGAGATTGAGGTGAGAGCAGGATCACGTGGTCCCCGCTCCTGTGGTCCATTGGGATTTTCAAGTACTCGTGGGACCTATTTAGAACCCAATAATGGAGTAAGGAGATAATATATTTGGGCGGGGGTTCACCTGGCAACTTTCGTCTTTTTAGCATATCATTAGAAATTGTAGCCGACCTCGGCTCTTTGGTTTTATTCAGACCTTAAAATTATATAATTATAATGGAAGGTAGGGATATTATTTATTAATTTTTAATTGATAATAAATAGATATTATAGATTATTATTTTTTAAATTTGTATCGATTGGGTTGTAAAAACTAATTCAAATTACTTTAGCTTAATATAACTTATTTATATTTCAACCTTTTAATTTGATAATTATGATATAATAATAAAATAATTTTTACTATATAATATATTATTGTTAAATATATTAATAATAATCCGTAAGTATTTTAATTTAGGCTCATGAGAATCAATATTAGTAAATGACTTCTATAAAATATAAAATTATTATAAAATAATAAGTTATTCTAAAGTTTTTCATGATCATAAATACTCCTCGCTCCATAATAAACGCTATAATTTAATTTTTATGGTCAAATTATCTATTTTAGAATTATTAATTAAAAATATTTATATAGAATTTTTAAATTCTAAAACTTGACACTAGTAGTAAATTCTCCGTAGTTTAGTATAA
The DNA here is from genome assembly GCA_020205615.1 of Panax quinquefolius. NCBI lineage: Eukaryota > Viridiplantae > Streptophyta > Magnoliopsida > Apiales > Araliaceae > Panax > Panax quinquefolius. Next base: position 149,655,851 of record CM035154.1, on the reverse strand, counting down.
TCATAATCACTTGGCGTATATTTTGATTTTTTTTAAATATTTGTTAATTTAAAAATGGTCAATTTGATCATAAAAGTAAAATTAGGACGTTTATTATGAGATTTTGGAGTAATATTTTGTTTATAGTTAAATTATAGATTTTAAAAATATTTTAATATTAGTTAATAAAATAAAATCAGGGGACTTCAATTATTTATACCATAAAATAAACTTTGCGAGAGACAAAATAAAGTAGAGTAAAATAAAAAATATTTAACCCATTAATGAAAGTAGTATGCACACAAGCCAATCATGTTTGATGATAAAGCATATACTTTGTAACAATCTTATTCATTTATTAATAAAAGTATTAATTTATTAAAGGCTTTTAATTATCTACACGATCTTTGTTTTTATAATACGTGATAAACCCATAGTTTTAAGCAATGCTTTTAGAATAATGATGATGATCATTCTAATGAGATCTAAATTCTTAGAAAGCTTAAAACTAAAATAGTTCCCAATCATTGGATTACTAAATTGGGGATTAGTGAATCCGGATAGATTGAGACATACGTTGCTTCATTTCATTGGATGAGGATGATTGATCTCATAATCATTTGTGTGGAGACACTAAAGCAAGTATGTAGTGCTTATTAGAGAATAAGTTCAATTTGAACGTGGCTCGCTAAGGAATACCTAATGGAGTTTTACTTACCTCAATAGGAATTCTCAGAGTGATAAGAAGATAAGTAATCCTTGGACTTGAGATCATCATAGTATCTCATGTATGATGAGTTATACTTTACTGACTTATTCCTTAAGACCCTTAGGGTATATCAAAGGGTATGCTTGGGTATAATAAGTTTAGATACGGAGATAATGTATGATCAATAAAGAATCTACCACTTCTAATAAAAGAAGAGAAATGTCCTATGTGATTCGATAAATGACAACCCAAAGTAGTCTTTGGTAAGGCAGAATGAAATTAGAAAGGAGTTTCTAATTTGCATTATTTGAGTTGTGCATTTAAGGATCGAAATACATATAATTAAATAAAATAAGACTTGACAAAGAATTCCATGCCTTATATTTAATTGGGACATTGTATGGTGGAAGGATTGAATTGTATTTGAACTATTTACTCAAAAGGTTCTTTAATGATTAATGTTGAAATCTATATTACCCGGAAAGTCGCCGATCGCTAGTGAGAAGCTTATCCCTATTGTAGAATAAATATTATTTATTTAAATAAATTAATTATTTAATTTATTTATTTAAATAAGATTAAATTGTTCTAATTGATTTATTCACAACCTATTTAATATGGAGAACCTAAAGGGTCACACCATAAAAGGAAGAATAATTATTTAAGAAGTTAATGGCATAATCGTAATAATATGTTATATATATTTAATTTAATCTATGGTGATAGAATAAATTAAATAGCTTAATATTTATTATTTAATATTTTAGAAATATTAAATATAAATTAATAAGAGAGGTCTTATTAATATTATTACAATTATTATTATTTTAATTTCTAAAAGAGTTTAGAAATTAATTTAATATAAGTACTCTCATTTATTCCTAATAGGATTAGGAGGAAAATTAGTTAAAGGAGTTTAATTAATTATCCCTAATAAGATTAGGGAGCTTAATTAATTAAAAGAATTTAATTAATTAAATAAATCCCAATTCCTTAATTGTTAAGATGGGTTGTCCACATCTATAAATAAGAGGAGTCTTATTATGGGTGATGGGGTTGTTGACTTTTTACAACAACGACATAATTCCAATTTGTTGGAAGAGCACGCTTTTCTATGAGATAGAAAAACTAGGGTTTGAGCTAATACCTTCTTCTTCAATTCCTATTCTTCCTCGGTGGATCACCTCTTGAGGCCAAACATATGGGTGGCTAACGTTGATCAAAGGAAGGAACCAAACCCGGTGGATTCAAGTTGAACGCGAAAGGATTTGGAGGTGAACTTGTAGACTTTAGCTTCGATCTTCAAGGGTATGATTTTATTCTTTATCTTTTCGCTTTAATTAATAATTATAGGTGATCCGGGGTATATGGTTTGTAAATTTTAAACTCGATTTTTACACGCTTAGCATTATTTTGCAATTTGATTGCTTCTTGAATATTACAAACCTAACAATTAATTCTAGGGACAATTACATTTTTATTACATTTTAAAAAATAATTACAATAATAGTGCACTCGTAAAATATTTACACCATTAATGCATTTAAAATTTTATTTATAAAATTAGTGCATTCTTATCCCTTTAATTTAGTTGAGTGCTTTAATAGGTTGCAATTCAGCACTTTCTCTTTCATCCCTTCTAAATCCACCATCCATAACTTGCAACAAAAGTTTTTCGTAATTTTATCTTCCAAAACATTAAATGCTTTAATATTTCTCTATCTTCTCAACAAAATGTATATAAAAAATCTATTATAATTTTTTTTTTATTTCATAGTACAGTTGGTAGTCAAACCTTTATACAAATGTAACCAATTCAGTTTTATTAGGTTATCAATTAATTAAAATAAATTTATTATAGATTTTTTTTCATGATGTAGTTGGTAGCGAAATCTTAATACAAAAGTAACCAATTCAGTTTTATTGGGTTACCAATTAATTATAAAAAATCTATTATAGATTTTTTTTTCCTATAGTGCAGTTGGTAGCCAACTTTTAATACAAATGTAATTAACAAAAACTAAAATGGTTACCTTTGTATGAAAGTTTTGGCTACCAACTGCACTGAAATTTCTCCTGGTTATCCATAAAAACTAAAATGGTTACCTTTGTATAAATGTTTGGCTACAAACTGCACTAACATTTATCTTCTTCTCTTTTTAATTTCTGGACTAAATCAACCTTCATCGGAAGTTATGTAAATGCTAATAATGAAAATAAAACATAAAGGAAAACATAAGAAAGAGAAAAAAGAATTAACAGAGAATGGAAATTTGCATAGATTTCTGGATAAAGATAACTTCTACAATAATGAACTAAATATATTCCTCCTCTACAATACTCTACAATACTGATAAAATACTAACAACTCCAAAGATTAGGCGTGATGAAGCAACGGTCCATGACGGCTACATCTTCAAGATCTACAAATCTACATCTTCAAGGTGTTAAAGCGGCGGCGACGGTGAAGGAAGACGACGAAGGGGAGGAAGAAGAAGAAGAAGAAGAAGAAGAAGAAGAAGAAGAAGAAGAAGAAGACTTACAAGATCTACATCTTCAAGGTGTTGAAGCGGCGGCGACGGCGAAGGAGGATGACGAAGGGGAGGAGAGAGGAGGCGGTAAGGGAGAGAAAGAGAATGAGCAGATGAGTGTTTTCCCTAAATTAAGGACATTAATATTGAAAATAAATATGGGAAGATTATTATTTTTGTAATTATTTTGGTGATGCACTAATAGTGTAATTACTTATTAAATGTTGTATATTATTATAAAAGACCCTTAATTCTATCTGAGTCCTTATTGATGTCCATTAGATCGCATACAAGAATGTATTGGGTCACAAAGAATCTTGAAATCTAAGCCCAATTTTGAAGGCCCAAAACTTGTAAATTCCTTAGGTATGCTTTTGATTGGAATGTTATGAATAGTCAAGTTGGTGCATAATTGGGCTCACGTGAATGAAACAATGAAGAAAAAAAAACCTTTAAGTCCAAGTCCAAGCCGAAGACCAAGCCCAAGCTCATCTTTCTTTCTTTCTTTATTTCTTATGTTTTATTTTAAAACGCATCCCACTCTTGATCCGTTCGCAAGCTCAACTCAATGCCTCCTAGATCTCTCACTATCGACTCTGTCCGCTGTATAAAAATCTCCATAGTATTTATGGGTTTACAAAAATAGTTTTATATACAATATTTATGAAAATTAAAGCTATATCTATATATATGAGGTTCCATCTACAATGATTTTTTTTGTCATGTGAATAATCCCTTTTTAGCCTTCGTGGTCGTAGCGAAAGGAGAAAAAAAAAAAAAAAAAAATTAACACAAGGCTTAAAAAGAGTTCTTTCCAATAAAGAAGAAACCCTATATATATATATATATATATATATATATATATATATATATATATATATATATATATGGGGTTCTATCCACAACAACCGGTTGCTATGTAGCAACCCCTTTTTTGGTCTGTTAATTTTTTTTTGCTTCAGCCGAAATTTCAACAGGTCAAAAAGGGATTGTTCCACAACAACTGGTTGCTGTGGATGAAACCCTTATATATATAATATATAAATTGATGATAAACTTAAAAATATTGTGTGATTTAACACTACTTATCACGATAAAGTGAATTTCTTTTGAAACAAAATAAATTAACTGATGAGAATTTTTTTGTGAGACGAAGGAGATTTATTTTTTCTTCATGTGAACTTCTATTGTGACTCGTTTATCACTTATTGATTTAAGAGATCGAAGGTGAAAATTTAATGGTTAAAGTCTCTTATTTTATTGTGCACCTCCATCCCTTTTGTCTTTCTTAAAAATAATTACTGACATAAGATAATCCACTCACTTTCAAATTTCTTTCTATTCTCAAAAAGAGTACGTATTATTTATAATATTTATTCATTTTATCCTTAAAAATAGTGAATATTTATTTAATAGTGGTGGTTTGATATATAATGAAATTATGGTGTGTTATGGTGTGTGTATATATATTGAGTATGTCATGAATTCTTACTGAATTCGGATTATATATTATTTAGTGTTAATGTCAAGATTTTCTGTCACGTCCCAATCACGTAAGATGTTCTGATCCTACACAATAAACACGATCAACACCAAAAGTTTGGCTATTTCGGCCCATCATTTGGGATAACTCAGTACGTGAGAGTCGAGACAAGCGATCACAAGGTTAACAATAGAGGATAAAATATCTAATGTATTGAGAGAGATAAAATTATCAGTTACCTTTTCTTAGAAAACTTCCTTGCTATGATATGCTCTCGGACGGGTTCATCACGCCACCCACTCACCGCGAGACACGACTCCCCACTCCTTAGTGATCTCAACCAACCGCATGCGCATCATCCACCTTTTAAGCATCAAGTTTCTCACCGTAATCGACTATAATCCCATCCACATTAATGCATGGCAGAGATATCGGTCAACAACAATCCTTTTTCATCATTACCGGTCAAGGATAGAGATATTTAAATATCTAATGGGTCAGCCCACTCAATTCAGCCCAAGTCTTTCAAGATCTGATCAGGAGGATCTACTGACCCGGCCCAACTGGCCAAGCCCAATAGAGATGACCCAAGAGATTTAATCAAATGAATAGGCCCAATCCGTTCGGCCCAATATATGAAATATCATGACCCAACATTGCCCCCTAGTTTTTTATTAAACAGGATGTTTAATAAGAAACTATAAATGGTCCATGATATGTCGATTCCTGATAAAACTGAAAGGGGCCCAAACTGAAACATATTAAGGCCCAAACGGTAAGGAATTTAAAATGATAAGGTAAATTGGAACCGGAAATTCAACTGAAAAGGCCCAACCCGGTTAATATCTAAGGCTTGAACCAAACGCTACCCCTTCCAATTCTGCATCATTACTGATAATTAATGTGCCGCCCTCGAGTAGTGTGTAACTGTCAATATAAAAGGCAATTTTCCCCCAAATTGACGGTTTTACCTGCTAATTTGAATTTTGGATCTTTGAGCTTTTTCTCTTCTCTTTCGAACTCTCTTTTTCTCTGCAAGTCTCCATCAATGGCTTCTAAAAACTCCGAGAAAGGTTCTCCCATCCTTGTGACTCCTATCAGCATGGTTCCACCAAATCTCAGCCCTAATAAAGTGGCTTCAAGCTCTAACCCCAAAGCTGCCACTCCAAGCAAAAATCCACCTCCAAAATTTGGCCCTACTCCTTCTGAATTCTTCAGGAATAAGGAACGCTACTCTCACGCCAATACTTCTTCTGACATAACAGAGATCGAGTTACGAAGGATCCGGACTCGACACCAAATCCCCGACACCCACCAGGTGAGAGTTCCGAGGTTGGAGGAGAAAATGTATCAACGTCCTGAAAGTTGGACGGCTGTTCCAGTGACTGTTCTTGAAAAGGGGGTTCGATTCCCTCTCCATATCTTCTTAGTTACCCTCCTAGGGTTTATTGGCGTTGGATTCGTCCAATTAGTGTCGAACTCTTACATCCACATTCTCGCCTTCATTGCCTTCTATCATAAAGTTGGAGTAGAACCCACTCTCGATTTCTTCTTCACTGTCTACAAGGTTGCTCAATCCCGAGAAAAAGGGATTCAAGGTTCTGGGTAAACAATCACCGAAAGTAGGAGAGAAGTTTGAGAGACGCTCCTTGGTCTCCACCCCTTCTAGCAACAAAGGATGACATAAGGGGTGGTTCTTCATCAAAGGACCAGAGATCGCATCCCTGCCGAACTGGGCCACTGATGAAAAAGTTTCTGCCGATTTCGGAGACATCCCAGAAGAAAGGGTGAGTGAAATGATAGAACTCTTTGAGAACTTCCCCTCGAAGGAATGGAACTACTTGCTTCTCACTAAGCAAGTCTGGTTGTATAACCATAAATGTAAGTTCTGAAGTATTTTGTTGCATAATTATTTGAAATTTGAAGTGATATAGATTTTGATATATGGCTTTCTGATTTCTGCAGTGTCTTTGATTAAGCCCACATCTTTGGATGTAAAGGACTTGAAAGATTTTCTGTCTGGAAAATCAAAAGAAGCAACTGCCGAACCTCTCCAGTTGGAGACCCCTCCTAAAATTGATACAACTACCGAAACACCCGCTGCTGAACCCCAAACCAAAGACCCAGAAGACGATGATCCCATTCCAGCAGAAGAATCCCTTCAACCCCACCGAAAGAAAAGAGTTATCCGAAAACCCAGGTCCATTCCCACACCAACAGATCCTGAACCCATCCCAGAACCTATACCAACCACTAACCCAACATCTGCTAGAGGGAGTTTACTTGACATGCCCCTGGATGAACGGACTCGAGTCCTTCGTGTCAAGAAGCTAAGGACTAAAATTACTCCACTGACAACCGATGAACTCCGAGTACCTCCTCCTTCAACCGATCTCCCCCCAATAATTCCAGTTGAGATTCAAGTCTCTGATGATGAGGAACCAGCTGAGCCCATTCCATCATTGTCCCGAAAAAGAAAACGACCATCCGAGAGCCAGCCAAGTTCGGCCTCTGCCCCCTCACCACCACGTGAACCCATTCCTGACCAGTCTCCGTCACTTGAAAACATCTACGCCGATCCATCTCTGAATCGTGATCAACCCATGCCCTCTCCTCCAAGACATTCATCATACGCTTTCCAAAATGAAGCCATGGCATCGCCAACTTTATGGCCCCAATTCAATGCCAACTTCCCCTTCCAACTCTTCAATTCCTTCATTCGGGACACCGACGATCACCGATTTGGCAACAGCTCAATCAGAGACCTGCTCGACGAAGGCATGAGCTATATAGTGCAGGTAAAGAACTTTCCCAATCTTCATACTTCTTTTCACGCTTAGGTTAGATATATGAAATTGATTAATTAATACTGATCACGTACAGGCCAATGCTGTTTTCATGCTTAGGTTAGACATGACCGGGATATTGCAGAGTTTAATAATGAATGCCTTCGGAAGGACTTAGTTCAAACTAAAGAGGAACTGAATGTAAGACCCCAGCTTTTATAAATAAAGATGAATTTTTCTATAAATATTATTTTTGAATATTATGGAATAAATTTGATATAATGTTATAGTTGTGGGTAATATTTATAAATTTTGTAAAGTATGCAAGTTGTTATAAAATATTCGTTTGGTCGGGGAATATTCTTTTTGTTAGGGAATATTCGCATAACTAAAGACAATCATTGGTGGAACCCATTATGTAATTATTGTTTGATTGAGAAAACGACAAAAATATTTTATAAAAATAACTACGGAGGTGTTTCTGAATAAAAAGCGCTGAACTACCCGGGTAAAAGTACAATAATAATGTCTGGCGTGGTTGCATAGTAGACACTACGGTATTGATTATTGATGCTTACGTGAGAAGTAACTCAAATTTATGCTCAATTATTGCTTTCTGATAATTCTTGCTTGCATCATATCTCTTATATTATTGATTCAATTATTGTCACAAAGATCATCTCAGTATAATATGTTATAGTATTAAATCAATAATTGAGGCGACAAGTTATAAATGATTAATAATTGTTGAAAGATTAAATATGTGTTGATGAAAAAAAAAATGATTTGTGGTAAGTTTGATTATTTTATGGGGGCTCATATGTCATCATCTAAGAGTCTCTTCGTCAATAGTAATTACCCTTGTGAATAATATTTACCTTCGCTCAATAGTAATTACCTTCGCCGATAGTAAATTACCCTTGTGAATAGTATTTACCTTCGTCAATAGTATTTACCTTCGTTAATAGTAATTACCTTTACCGGACGTCGAACCACTTGTCGTTTCACATTACAAAGTGCCGAACCACTTGTCGTTTCACATTACACAAAGGCCAAACCACTTTTCTTTTCACATCATTAGTCGCTGCCCACCACTTGCCTTTTCACACACTACAGCGGTCTTAAGCTAGAAATCTTATATAAATAGAGGCCTAGGGCTTCATTATTTTTCACGAATTCATTCAAGCTATAGAGAGAGAAAGTATAGAGAGAATAAGAGAAAGAAGAAGAGTATTTTGTTACTACTACATCTTTGCGTATTCAATCTCCTACCAAATGTAAGGGGTGTTATTCTTTCTTATTCATGAAGAGAACTGTTGTTATTCCATTGCTTATTATTCTGTTGGAATAACTTTCATGTCTACGCTGATTTACCTATACTTGGTGACATTCTTCTATTATTCTGTTGGAACATCCTGTCATGTGTTTTACACACCTACTGGTTCCGCTTTTTATTATTATTATTCGTTGGAACATCACATCCGTCAGGTGTTTTACACCGGACCGGTTCCGCTCTTTATTATTATTCATTTGGAACATCCTGTGCATGTGTTTTACACCCGACCGGTTCCGCTCTTTATTATTATTCATTTGGAACATCCTCATCACATGCGCTTTACTTGGGACCGGTTCCGTTATTTATTATTCTGTTGGAATAACTCGCCTCGCATGGCGATCTATCGCATGCATGGTGATTTTTTTTTATTATTCTATTCTTTATTATACCCAGTTGGTTAAAACTTTGACTTCTATACTCCATGAAATTAGTGGAATATCCTTGATATTTGCGTTTCATCCAATATCTTTTCATGGAAATATTCTTCTGATCATTCTTGAATTTTACTCTACAAAATAGTATCATGTTGATAATTTGGACGTTAATAATTCCCGGATAAAATAATTCTTGAACTTGTTTTATTGAATTCTTATATCGTTGTCGCCATCCTCATGTTTATATTATGTTGAAAGTCATCGTGGCTGTAGTGCATAGATGGACTTGGTATGATTATGACTGAGACTATTCGATTATAATCATGACCGTAATGTTACAAATGATGTGATAAAAATCCTCGATGGTCAGTAGTGCATTGGTGGATGATTGTTGGCATGATCATGACCATTAATGAATACACAAATATTCTTGGCCCGTAGTGCATGAATAATTGTGGTCGTGATACTAAAGAATATCCTCGGCCGTAGTGTCGCAGGGTGATTCGATGATGTGAATATTTATTAAAGTCGAGTCTCATATAACAATGATGAAAAACCTTTAAAACCTAAAAGATAGTAGACTTTATTTTCTACTTGACTCTTTTAATGGATTGCTTATTCAATGCTGCAGCTTAAACCCGGTTGTCTCATTGTATTTTATCGGTTTAACATTGTTGAAGACTATTGATAATTTATTCTGCGTTATCTTAGTCATAATATTTCTTCTTTGGGCTAGTTGAGCTCACCCTTTCTTTCACCGCTCTCTTGAAATGTGAATATAAATTTGAGACGAGCCTGGGAAACGAGTGATGGTCCCGAAGATAGCATTAGTAGTCCTCACTATTCGTGAAATAGTGTGATAATAATTGTAATGAGGACTTTTTTTTGAGTTTGTATAATATCTAGTAGACGATATTTGTATTTAAACTCATAGTTTATGTCGATTGTACATGACAGCTTATGTTAATAAGTTGTATTTAAATTTACAGACCATGTTAGTGGCGACCCAAGATGGGTGATGTATACCTAATTTTGGGGCGTCACAATTAGTATCAAAGCTTAGGGATATGATCCTGGCTAAGATGTGAGAATAGTACTAGGAGGAAGAGAGATTTTAATACCTTGCTAAGTATTTATGACCTACCTAAGTTTATGTGCTATTTTATTGGTTGGTCAAGATAGGGATAATTTGTTACATGTCAATTAACCTTTTGTTTTGTGGCGATGTCTGAAAATGACATCCGAGAATGTTGAGAATAAGATGGAGCGCAGAGGATCGTTGATTCACCACATATCAATAATCGTGGATAATGTGCATCGTGAAGGCGACAATCCTCATGCAAATAACAACACCGACCAAATGATGAATGATCAAATGTTTAGAGGCTTTATGCAATTTATGCAACAAAGAAAGAGAGCGACTCATGTCCAAAACGTGGGTGGAAACACTCGAAAACTCTCGGTAGGTCACCGCTAAACAATTCAAGGAGCTGGGACCACCGGAGTTTAAGGGTGAGCCAAAACCACTTCATCGCGGAAGCATGGATAAAGCAGATTACCAAGATATTTGATGTCTTGGGATGCTCCGAGGAGCAAAGGTTCCTTTCACGCCTTTATGTTGCTTGCGGAGAGCGGATTCTTGGTGGGAATCGGTAAAACGTACTCAACTTCATTGTCATCAAGATATCTTGGGAGAAGTTCCAGAGTCGTTTCAACGACAAATACTTTCCCGAAAGTATTCGCCATACATGAAGGAGGTGGAGTTTATCAAGTTGGAACAAAACAATATGGCCAGTGTCGCAATACGAGGCAAAATTTGCGGAGTTATCACGGTTTCGTCCCCACTTGGTGGATAATGAAGAGAATGACGCGAATGTTTTTAAGAGGTTTGAAGCGAGATACGCCAACATCTTATTTCTCATAAACCGTGTTTGTATTCGAGATGTTGTAAATAGGGCTCGATTAGTGGAACGCGATAATGAGTCAACACAACTAAAAGAAGCGCAAATGAAAAAATTATAATACCAAATGAGAGTAGTCATCGAGCGGTGACAACAAGCGTGGAGGGAATCAACAGGCGAGATATGGTAACCACTTCTGGTGGTAATCGGGGCAAAACAATAAGAATGGACATTTCAAGAAATGGAGATTCAACAAAGATGGAAAGACGTCGACCAAAGACCCATTGTTAAGGAAGGAGAAAGACCACCTATCATATGCTTCAAATGCGAGGAGAGGACACATCGATCAATCTGCGCGTCATGCCGTCAAAAGCATGTTATAATTATGGAAGAGAAGGTCACTTAGCTCGATTTTGCCGTTCTAGAAGACAAATTCACTAGGATGGAGGCACCAAAGGCCATCCCGTAAAATTCAAAACCGAAGGTGCAAGGGAGAGCGTTTGTTGTGACCTCCCAAAGAGCAAGGAATCAATGAGGTCATCACGGGTAAGCTTATCATAAACTCTAATGAAGTCTATACTTTATTTGATACCTGTTCTACCCATTCTTTTATTTCTCCTACTTGCTCATCGATTAAATTTACTTCTGAGAAATTAGACTTTGACTTATCTGTGGAAACTCCGTTGGGAGAAACCTTCATTACATCCACTTGCTTATAAGTCTTGTTTGGTTCAAATCGGTACCCTCATTATTACCGTGTCGATCTTATTTCATTAAAAATACTTGCATTTGACGTGATTCTGTGGATTGATTGGTTAACTACTTATCATGCAAAATTGATTGTTTTCGTAAGGGTTGTTAGCTTTCATATTTCTAATCAACCTATTATGCGAATTCAAACGACCAAACCATCAATCACGGTCATCTCAAGCCATAAAGCTATTCGCTTTATTGAAAAACGGATGTCAAGCTTTCTTAGCTCATGTCACAGATTTAAACAAAAATACGTCGCTTTTGAACGATATTTCTATTGTTAATAAATTTCCGACGTATTCTCAAAGAACTTCCCTGCCTACCCCAGAGCGTGAAATTGAATTTTGTATCGACCTTGAACCCGGTACAAAACCTATTTCCAAAGCCCCATATCGAATGGCTCCTATTGAACTTCGAGAGTTAAAGACCCAACTGCGCAGAATTGTTAGACATTGGCTTTATTCGTCCCCAAGTACTTCTCCTTGGGGTGCTCCTGTTTCTATTCGTGAAGAAGAAAGATGGGAGTATGCGACTTTGTATTGATTATCGGGAGTTGAATCATGTCACCATCAAAAATAGGTATCCATTGCCACGTATTGATGACCTGTTTGACCCGATTGCAAGGAGCCAAATTCTTTTCAAAGATTGATCTTCGTTCCTGGATATCACCAATTGAAGATTAGAACCACGACATTCCAAAGACGGCTTTAACTCTCGATGCGGGCATTATGAATTCCTAGTCATGTCCTTTGGATTGACTAATGCTCTCACGCCTTTATGGATATGATGAACCGAGTATTCAAGGAATATTTAGATCACTTTGTGGTCGTCTTTATTGATGACATCCTTATTTATTCCAAAAGCCGTGAAGATCATGAAGCAACACTTGAGGTCGACACTCCAAAAGCTTCGTGAATATAAGCTTTATGCCAAGTTGAAGAAATGTGAGTTACGGCAAGAAGTAGCATTCCTTGGGCACGTGGTATCAAGTCATGGAATATCTGTTGACCCAACAAAGATTGAAGCTATTCAAAGTCGGAACAACCTAAATCGTTGATCAAGTACGTAGCTTTCTCGGTTTAATTTGGTATTATCGAGATTCGTGGAAGGATTTTCTCGAATCGCTACTCCATCGACTTCAAATGACTTGGAAAGATACAAAGTTCGGTTGGAGCGAAGAATGTGAGAAGAGTTTTCAAGAACTCAAGAGAGACTTATTTCAAAGACTGCTCGGCAATACCATCCGCTCTTGAGGGATTTGTCATCTACATGATGCTTGAGCAAAGGGTTGGGATGTGTTCTTATGCAACATGGAAAAGTTATAGCCTATGCCTCGCGACAACTCAAAGAATATGAGAGGAATTATCCTACTCATGATCTAGAGTTAAAATTTGTTATCTTCTGCACTTAAAATTTGGAGGCATTACTTGTATGGGGAGAAAGTGGAGATCTTTACGGATCATAAAAGCCTCAAATATTTCTTCACTCAAAAGGAACTCAACATGCGACAAACGACGTTGGCTTGAACTGCTGAAAGATTATGATCATACCATCCAATACCATCCCGAAAAGCGAACGTGGTAGGTGGCGCGTTGAGTAGAAAATCATATGCAAGTACGAGTGCGATATTGTCAACGCAAAGGCCCATTTTGTGTGACTTGCAAAGGATGGAGATAGAGTTAAAGACTCGTGGACGCATGTGATGATAGCGAGTATCTGAGTAGAACCGAACTTTAATCGATAAAGTTAAAGCTACTCAAGCTACGCACACGAGCCGATCGTATGATGAAAGAAAGTGCAAGAAGGTGCTACATCTTGGGAAGTAAGAATCGATGAAGAAGGAATACTTGAGTCAACTCCGCACTTTGTGTTCTAACGACCTTGATTTAAAGTATAATATCATGATGGAGGCGCATAACACACCATTTTGCAATCCATCTCGGGAGTACCAAAATGTATCATGATATTCGGCCATACATTTTGGTGGAGCAATATGAAGAGAGAGATAGCACTGCTTATCTCAAGGTGTCTAACTTGTCAACGAAGTTAAAGCGGAGCATCAAGTACCAAAAGGTCCATTGCAACCACTTGAAATTCCAGAATGGAAGTGGGAGCACATTACCATGGATTTCGTTCTGGGTCTTCCTAAGGTTTCTCAAGGCATTGATGCGATATGGGTCATTGTTGATAGATTGACCAAGTCTCGCTCATTTCTTACCGATAAGAGAAACTTATACACTTGAACGTCTTGCTCGTATATGTACATAAACGATTGTTGTAAGATCGCATGGTATCCGGTATCCATAGTTTCCGATCGAGACCCAAGATTCACTTCACGATTTTGGGTTAGTTTGCAAAAAGTTATGGGCACGCATTTCACGATTTAGCTTCGGCATATCATCCTCGGGATTTTGACGGACGATCGAGAGGGACTATTCAAACTCTTGAAGATCTATTAAGACTCGTGTCCTTGATTTCAAGGAGTTGGGACAAGTTCTTACCATTGGTGGAGTTTTCCTATAACAACAGCTTATCAAGCAAGTATTGGCATGGCTCCATTCGAAGCATTGTATGGAAGAAAGTGTCGCTTCCAAAGATATCTTTGGGATGAGGTGGGTGAAGCAACGTTGTTGGGACCGGAGTTGGTACGTATGACTACGAAAAGATTCAAACGATCCGACAACGTATAAAAACCTCACAAAATCGACAAAAGAGTTATCTTGATCTTCATCGAAAAGGACGTGGAATTCGATATAGGAGATCATGTGTTGTTAAGAGTTGTTCCATGGAAAGGAGTTACAAGATTTGGAAAGAGAGGAAAACTTAATCCTCGATTCATCGGTCCATTTTAATCCTCGATCGTGTAGGAACGTGGCCTATAGACTCGCTTTTACCGAAATATGTCTCGTGTTCATAACGTTTTCACATATATCTATGTTACGTAAATATGTGAAAGACCCGAACCATATTATTGAGTTAGAACCCAGACGAAATAGCGGAAGATTTGACGATATAAAGAGGTTCTGTTCAAATTTTGGATAAGAAGGAACATATTCTACGCTCCAGGTTATACCTCAAGTCAAAGTTTTGTGGAGGAACCACGATGTTGAGGAAATTACTTGGGAGTTAGAATCAAATGAAATCAAGGTATCCTTACCTCTTGACATACCAGTGCATCGCACCCTAATTTCGAGGGCTAAATTTCATAAGAAGGGAGGTTGTAAGACCCCGACTTTTATAAATAAAGATGAATTTTTCTATAAATATTATTTTTGAATATTATAGAATAAATTTGATATAATGTTATAGTTGTGGGTAATATTTATAAATTTTGCAAAGTATGCAAGTTGTTATAAAATATTCGTTTGGTGGGAATATTCTTTTTGTTAGGAATATTATAAATGACTCAATCAATCATTGTGGACCCCATAGCGAAATTATTATCATTTGATTGAGAAAACGACAAAAATATTTTATAAAAATAACTACGGAGGTGTTACCAATTAAACCGTTGAACTACCCTATGGTAAAAGTACGATGTCTGGCGCTGGTTGCATAGTAAGAAGACGGTATTGATTATTGATCTTACGTGAGAAGTCACTCAATTATGCTTTCAATTATTACTTCAAAGATAATTCTTTGCATCATATCTCTTATATTATTGATTCAATTATTGTCACAATTATCATCGTATAGTATGTTATAGTATTAAATCAATAATTGAGACGACAAGTTATAAATGATTAATAATTGTTGAAAGATTAAATATGTGTTGATGAAAAAAAAATGATTTGTGGTAAGTTTGATTATTTTATGGGGGCTCGTATGTCATCATCTAAGAGTCTCTTCACAATAGTAATTACCCTTGTGAATAGTATTTACCTTCGTCGAATAGTAATTACCTTCGTCAATAAGTAATTACCCTTGTGAATAGTATTTACCTTCGTCGATAGTATTTACCTTCGTTAATAGTAATTACCTTTACCGTATCGTCGAACCACTTGTCATTTCACATTACAAAAGCGTCCGAACCACTTGTCGTTTCATATTACAGGCGTCGAACCACTTTTCTTTTCACATTATTAGTCGTCGAGCCAATTGCCTTTTCACACGGCGGTCTTAAGCTAGAAATCTTCTATAAATAGAGGCCTAGGGCTTCATTATTTTTCACGAATTTATTCAAGCTATAGAGAGAGAAAGTATAGAGAGAATAAGAGAGAAGAAGAAGAGTATTTTGTTACTACCTTCGCTGCGAGTATTCAATCTCCTACCAAATGTAAGGGTGTTATTCTTTCTTATTCATTCATGAAGAGAAGCTGTTGTTATTCCATTGCTTATTATTACATTGGAATAACTTTTGTATCACGCTGTTTACCTATACTTGGTGACATTCTTCTATTATTACATTGGAACATCACATGCATGTGTTTTTACAGGACTGGTTCTGTCTTTATTATTATTCATTGGAACATCACATGCATGTGTTTTACACTGACCGGTTAAAATCTTTATTATTATTCATTTGGATCACATGCATGTGTTTTTACAGGACTGGTTCCGCCTCTTTATTATTATTCGCTGAACATCCTCGTTCATGCATGTGTTTTACAGGACTGGTTCCATTCTTTATTATTCTGTTGAAACATCCATGCATGCGTTTCTGTGCGGACTGGTTCCGTTATTTATTATTCTGTTGAAATAACTTTTGCACATGCGATCTATCACATGCATGGTGATTTCTTTTGTTATTCTATTCTTTATTATACCCAGTTGGTTAAAACTTTGACTTCTATACTCCATGAAATTAGTGGAATATCCTTGATATTTGCGTTTCATCCAGTATCTTTTCATTGAAATATTCTTCTGATCATTCTTGAATTTTACTCTACAAAAGCAAAGATCATGTTGATAATTTGGGCGTTAATAATTCTGGATAAAATAATTTTTGAACTTGTTTTATTGAATTCTTATATCATTGTCATCATCCTCATGTTTATATTATGTTGAAAGTCATCGTGGCACGTAGTGCATAGATGGACTTGGTATGATTATGACCGAGAGACTATTCGATTGTAATCATGGCCAGTAATGTTACAAATGATGTGATAAAAATCCTCGATGGTAGTAGTGCATTGGTGGACGATTGTTGGCATGATCATGACCATTAATGAATACACAAATATTCTTGGCCAGTAGTGCATGAATAATTGTGGTCGTGATACTTAAAGAATATCCTTGGCCGTAGTCTGTGTGGGTGATTCGATGATGTGGAATATTTATTAAAGCTGAGTCTCAGCTATAAACAGTGATGAAAAACCTTTTAAAACCTAAAAGATAGTAGACTTTATTTTCTACTTGACTCTTTTAATGGATTGCTTATTCCGCTGCAGTTAAACTGGTTGTCTATTGTATTTTATCAGTTTAACATTGTTGAAGACTATTGATAATTTATTCTGCATTATCTTAGTCATAATATTTCTTACTGGGCTAGTTGAGCTCACCCTTTCTTTCACTGTTCTCTTCAGGAAATGAGAATATAGGTGGGACGAGTCGGGGAAACGAGTGATGGTCCTGAAGATAGCATTAGTAGTCCTCACTATTCTGCGAAATAGTGTGATAATAATTGTAATGAGGACTTTTTTTTGAGTTTGTATAATATCTAGTAGACGATATTTGTATTTAAACTCACAGTTTATGTCGTATTGTACACGACAGTTATGTTAATAAGTTGTATTTAAATTCTGTACCATGTAAGTGGCGACCCAAGATGGGTGATGTATACCTAATTTTGGGGGCGTCACACTGAAGACCCTCCAGGAAGAGCTGAAGGTAACCAAAATCAGTCAACAAGATCTGACCAGTATGAATGCCGACCTTGTTCACAAAAATGAGGTTCTGAGGACTAAAAACGAGGAGTTAGCCACAACTAATCTGAGCTTGGCGAAACAAATCGATGAAGTCCAGATGAAGGCCCGGGTTGACAAAGAGAAAGCCTTGGAGGAGCAAGGTCCCCCCTAACCGAAGAGCTTCGTAAGCAGATCCAAGAAGATTATCGAAAGTTTGACGAGCTGAACGGGGAGATTGTGAAGATTTACTCTGAAGGCTACGAGGTCTGCCGAAGTCGAGGCAAAGAGAAACTAGTAGCAGCCAAAGTGGATCCAGCCTTGCTCGACTCTTCTGAAGGCGAAGATAATGCCTGAAGATCATATGACTTCTTTTTAGTCTTAAGATTTTTGTGAAGAAATGTCTATCTTTTTGGTGTAAAAAGTTTAATTATTAATGAAATTTCGACGCTGTTTATCATGTCTTCTGTTTACTTCGTTTCTTGTCAATAATTCAGTATCAATCAACTTGAAAACTGTATAAGATTCTTTTGAATTTAACTTAAATTGTGAATCAGATAAGGCATATAACAGTTAAGTTAAGAAATGACATAAACCGAACTCAATGAACCGAACTCAACACTTGAACAAAATAAAGTAATGCATACTTATTGTTACCGAAGTGTGAAACGGATCATGAATAAGGTGAATTCGACTGATCCTCCTTGCACCATCAGGATCTTGTTTACCACACGGGGTAGAACAAGTATATAAGGACATTTGTTTACCACACGGGGTAGAACAAATTTATAAGGACACACCTACCGATAAGGCTACCATCGAATGGTCAGCGAGTCCACCCGAACCTCCTTACTCCGGTGAATTTGTTTACCACACGGGGTATAACAATAGTTACAGGACTATGGAATTTGTTTACCACGCAGGATATAACAAACCCATGAGGACACACCTGCCGAAAAGGCTACCATCGAATGGTCAACGAGTCCACCCGAACCTCCTTGCACCGATGAAGTTTGCCTACCACGAAGGGCCTGACAAATTCATAAGGACCACCTGCCAAAAAGGCTACCATCGAATGGTCAACAAGTCCACCCGAACCTCCTTACTCCGGTGAATTATTGGACTAAATGAGGAGAAGATCAATTGTGAAAAAGTGAATCTTTTATTGATGATGATCCAAACATTTACAGACCTCCGGGAGACTGACTCGATCTCTATTGAAAATACTTCCGAAGTCTACCAACATGCCAAGTATTCTTGATCTCGGATCCATCCAATGCCCTCAACCGATAAGTTCCTGGCTTCGGTACCTCAACAACTTCATACGGTCCTTCCCAGTTCGGCATCAGCTTTCCCAAGTTATGAGGCGTAGATGCTTCGACTTCTCTGAGGACGAAGTCCCCCACTTCAAATCTACGAAGCTTTACCCCCTTATTGTAATGCTTAGCCACTCTTCGTTGATAGGCTGCCAATCTGATCAAAGCCGTCTCTCTGACTTCTTCCAGCAGATTCATGTTGATCTTCAGCCCTTCATCATTGTAAATCTCCTTAAACTGACTGACCCGAAGACTTGGAGATCCAATTTCAACTGGGACTAAGGCATCAGTACCGTAGGCCAGTCTGAAAGGTGAATCCACCATTGTAGTCCTCGGTGTAGTCCGATAAGCCCATAATACACTGAGTAACTCCTCTGGCCATCTTCCTTTAGCTTCATTCAGTCTACGCTTGATCCCATTCAGCAGCGTTCTGTTGGTCACCTCGACCTACTCGTTCAACTGTGGATGAGCTACCGAAGTCTTCCTGCGCTGAACCCCCAGCTCTTTCAAAAATTCTTCAAACTTCGACCCCACGAACTGGCATCTGTTGTCCGATATCACCACCTTAGGAATTCCAAAACGAATCACTACTGACTCCTTCATGAACTTCAAACATTCATGTTCCGTTATCAACCCAAGTGGCTTCGCTTCTACCCATTTGGTCATATAATCAATGGCGACTATAACAAAACTGACCTGAACTTTAGCTTTCGGCAATGAACACAGTATATCCACCCCGCAGACAACAAAGGGTATATGAGACAAGATCGAGTATAGCTCTTCTGGTGACTGATGTGGGATCGGACTGTTGATCTGACACTTTTCGCACTTCTTCACATACGCCGTGGCTTCCTTGAAAATTGTAGGCCAGTAGTACCCCTGCCGAAGTACTTTGTAGGCTAATGACTTAGCAGCCATATGGTCGCCGCAGATGCCCTTGTGAACCTCCCGAAGAGTATATTCAGCCTCAGAAGGAACCAAACACTTCAACAATGGTGACGAAAATGCCCTTCGATAAAGATCCCCATCAATGAGAACAAAATTAGCACTTTTATACTTGATCTTCTTAGCCAATATCTGATCCGAAGGAAGGACACCATCTGCCAGATAATATATGTATGGAGTCATCCAATACAGTTAGAATGCTCAATGCACATCACTGCTTCATGCTGGATACTCGGCTGCTGCAGAACCTCTAAATAAACTGACCCATCAAAGTTGTTAGCATCTGTAGTGGCCAATTTCGACAATGCATCGGCAATAGAATTGTCATTGCGCTCTACACCCTTAAACTCATAGGAGAGAAAATACTGAAGCCGATCTTTCAACTCTGCTAAGTACTTGATCATTCTGGAACCTCGAGCTTCATACTCCCCTAAAACCTACTTGACGACCAACTGAGAGTCACTGTAAATGATCAACTTCTGAACTTCGAGACTCTTCACCAGTCGAACTCTTGCCAACACTGCTTCATACTCCGCCTCGTTGTTCGTCGCTCTGAACCCAAATTTGATAGCCTGCTGCACTTTGAATCCCTCCGGACTCGTCAAGATAATCCCTGCCCCACTAACGTCCGAAATAGAAGACCCATCTCAGATATAACGTCCCACGAACTCGACCATGTCAAGAACTACAATCGCCGATCGACTCTTCACCGGCAACTCTACATCGCCTTTCTATAAATGAGCACTCCACCATAAAATCAGCCAAGGCTTGCCCCCTAATAACAGTTCGGGGATGATATTCAATAAAAAATTAGGACAACTCCATTGTCCATACAGCTAATCTCCCCGAAACTTCTGACTTGCTCATCACCTTCTTCAAGGGCAGATCCGTGTAAACGACCAGGAGCCGACCTTGAAAGTATTGCCTAAGCTTTTGACTAGCAATCATCAAAGCAAAGGCAAATTTCTCAATGTTCGGGTACCTGGTTTCAGCATCCCTCAGAACATGACTGACATAGTAAAATGGATACTACTTGCCCCCCACTTCTCTAACCAAAACTGCTCCCACCGCTAACAAGCTAAATGCCAAATACAAATATAGTGGCTCAGCAGGAATTGGCTTTACTAGCAAAGGTGTCGAAGACAAATACGTCTTTATGCCTTGGAAGGCGTCTTCACACTCCAAAGTCCACTGGAACGTTTTTGCATTCTTCGGTCCTTTCAACGTGTCAAAGAACGACAAACATCTCTATGCCGATTTGGACATGAATCTCTCCTCAAAGCTATAATCCTCCCGATCAGACGTTGAACATCTTTGAATGACTGAGGAGTCTTCATGTTTAGAATATCCTGGATCTTCTCTGGATTGGCCTAAATGCCCCTCTGACTGACCAGATAACCCAGGAACTTCCCTGCACCGAGCCCAAAGGTACATTTAGTTGAGTTAAGTCTTAACTTGTGATGACAGACCGTCTGAAAGCATTCCTCTAGATCATCCAGGTGCTTCTGAACGATCATGCTTTTCAGTATCATGTCATCCACATACACCTCCATATTCCTTCCTAGCTGCTTCTGGAAGACAAAGTTCATCATTCTCTGATAGGTGGTCCCAACATTAATTAAGCCAAATGTCATCTTCTTATAGGCATACACCGAACGGTGTGTAATGAATGTTGTCTTTGGAATGTCCTCTTTGTACATAGAGATCTGATGATAACCTGAAAAAGTATCCATAAAGCTTAGTAGTGCATACCCCGAAGTTGCATCGATGAGCTGATCAATATGGGGGCAGAGGATAAAAGTCCTTCGGGCAAGCTTTATTCAGGTCCGTGTAGTCAATGAACACTCGCCACTTCCCATTCTATTTCTGGACCATCACCACATTTGCCATCCACTCCGGATAGTCGATCTCAAAGATGAAATCAGCAGCTATCAGCTTTGCAATCTCTTCATCAATGATCCTCTGACGTCCAGGTGCAAAAATTCGCCTCTTCTGAAGAACTGGCTTTTTTCATGAATCGACATCCAACCGGTGCTCGGCAATCTTCCGGCTGACTCCAGGCATATCCTGAGGCTCCCATGCAAAGATGTGCGCATAACAGTGAAGAAGTTCTATAAGGTTTGTTCGGAGAGGTTCCGGCAGACCCGAACCTATCTTTACCGTTTTGTCCTTCTTACCAAGAACCAGCTCGATCTCCTCCGTCTCTCCTACTGGCATGACTAATGGCTCCGAACTGCTTTCAGTAAAAGGCTCGATCTCAATCGCCATGGTCTGTTTCTGCTTGGTGACCTCTAATCCCGAGGCAATCACAGCATTTCGATAGCATCGTCTGGCTAGATCCAAGTCCTCTACTACCTCTCCAACTCCATGTGCCGTTGGGAACTTCATCTTAAAGTGGGGAATGGAAGTCACAGCTTGCAGAGCTGTTAGAGTAGGTCTACCCAGTATGGCGTTGTAGGCCGAATCTACATGCACAACATAAAATTTACATGTTATTTCTACCTGGCGAGGAGCTGTGCCGAAGATTACTGGTAGCTCAATAGTGCCGCAACTTTGACAGGATCATTGCTAAAACCATATAGGGGGGCCTCCTGCCCCACCTCCATATTTCGCCTATCAAGATACATCCTCTGATAAGCATGGGCATACAGAATGTCAACAGAAGACCCGTTGTCGATCATCATCCGCTTCATGTCTACTGAACCCACTTATGCAGTTATCACCAGTGCTCCTTCATGGGGTTCGATGGACTCCGAAGGATAATCTGCATCAGTGAAGGATATAACTGTCCTTGGGAACAGTCTGTTAACCTTCGGGATTACACCCTCCAAAGACATGACTGAATCCAGATACCCCCGCCTCTTCTTCCCTATCAATTTTCCCGCCGTCCCACCGGTTATTACATCAACGACGTGCCTTGGTGGTTGATTTGGAGTAGGTTGCACGGGTGGAATCGGTTGAACCACTTGAATAGTACGATCATTGTTCTGCTGTTCTTGCTGATGGTCCTTTCCGGCCACATACTGAACCAACACGCCACTCTGAACCTTCCTCTCTACAAAATCCTTTAGACTACTACACTCATTAGTATCATGACCCGTGGCTTGATGATAGCCACAAAATTTCCGAGTGTTACCCTGCCCAGGTTTAATGTTGTCGCGAGGTGGTTCGTAGTATGGTTGATTCTTGATCTGATCCAATATCACCGGCCTATCCATGTTCAGTGTGGTGTAAACCTTATTCACCTTCTAAGTAGGAGCAGGTGGGCGATTGCTGCCTTGTCGCCAGTTGTTGTTGTACTTCTTTGAGCTGCCCTCTGGTCGATCATTATTTCCTCCTCCCTTCTTCTGATCGCCCTCAGCCTTAGAAGTATCTGCCCCCTTCATCCTATCCGAAGAAGGACGCTTCAGGCTATTCATAGCCTCCTCCACCACAATATAGCCTTCCGCTTTATCAAAAGCTTCGGCCAAACTTTTCGGATGGTGAAACATCAGCTTCTTCACCAACTTCTCCGATTTCACCAAATCTAAGCCATTCTGAAATAAACCTACAGCTTGGAGATCAATAAGGTCGGACACCTGGCCAACTGCTTCTCTGAATCGCTTCACATACTGGCCCAATGATTCATTTGAAAACTGCCGGACTTGCGCCAGAGAACCCGTAGGCTTCCCTCTCCTTCTATTACTCCCAAAACGAGCATGAAATTTATCACACAGCTCAGACCATGACAAGACTGAATCAGCGGACAAAGTTCCCATCCACTGCCTTGCATCCTTCCTCAACGTTGTAACAAACGTGTGACACTTGGCAGCATCGGTGAAATCATAATAGTCCATCAGCCTATCGAACGCCTGGCTATGGTCATAAAGATCCCCTGATCCATCATAACTCTCCATGTGAGGCAACTTCTTGGTGGTATCTGCTTTCTCCTTAAGAATAACCGAGGAAAAAGGAGACGCCTTCTTTCCCAGAGTGTCCTTCACCTGTTGAACCTCAGCTAACTGCTTCTGAAGCTCCTTTAACTCCTTCACCAAAAAATCTACACCTTTCGGTTTTGAGGAGACTTCTTTCTCCGGAGATACTTTCTTCTTCTGAGTGGACCGACCTCCTTTATCGGAACCCACTACCTTTGATGGACTTCTGGATCTACTTCGGCGTTTGGCCCTGTCATCACGACGAGAGTATTCACGATAATGCTCCTTCCTTCTGCTCTCTGGTGCAAACTCCCTTGATCTGCTTCTTTGTCTGCCACCATCTCGACCTTGAGAACCAATAACGAGAAGTGCTTTCTTTGATATCTTAGGAGTTCTGTTTTTTGATCTCCTTCGCTCCTGAGGTCGACCCCGAGATACATGACCAGAATGCTCCTGTTCCTTCCCTTCTCGCTGTTGTACATCCTTATGCCTACTGTGTCTCTCGGACTGAACATAAGTGGATGCCTCGTCCTTCAGATCGGCTATCCGAAGAATCTACACAGCTATATCCTCCCTTTGCTTCAGAAGAACCTCTAAGGCTTTATCTGCCTCGTCTGCCATCTTTGCTAACTTGGAAGCCTTATCATCCCGACCACTTCGGTGATGGGTTCTAGGCGGTGAGCCTTCTACTCGCCTTCGGTCCTGGTCACGACTTTTTTCAGCAGCAAACACTAACCTTCTTCGGGCTTCACCATGGGCTCTCGAACGAGAACCCCCCGATTCATGCTTGGAAGCCGTACTATCACGGGCACTTTTTGAGGGACCCAGACGATCCCTGATAGAAATACGTTGTAACGATGAACTCACAGCCATCGGCTATCCCTCCGGTGTAACAGTTCTACTCCTCACCATACTGTCTAATGTAGAATAAATAAAGTTTGTGATTGAAAACTCAAGGACACTAGAACACAGCCCTCCTTCTAGCGCCAATGTTAATGCCAAGATCTTCTGCCACGTCCCAATCACGTAAGGCGTCCTGATCCTGCACAATAAACACGATCAACACCAAAAGCTTGACAACTTCGATTGGTCGGGGATAGCTCAAAGCGAGAGTCAAGACAAAGCGCGATCACAAGGTTAACAATGGAGGATAAAATATCTAGTGTATTGAGAGAGATAAAATTATCGCCTTTTTTAGAAGACTTCCTCACATGATATATACTCTCGCACTGCACTTTACCGTGCCACCTACTACCGTCGAGACCACGCCCCCACTCCTTAGTGATCTCAGCCAACTGCATGCAAACTGCCACCTTTTTTGCATTGTTTCTACCGCCGGCCGACTATAATCCCATCCATATTAATGCATGGCAGAGATATCGGTCAACAACAATCCTTTTTCATCATTACCGGTCAAGAATGAAGATATTTAAATATCTAATGGGTCAGCCCACTCAATTCAGCCCATGTCTTTCAAGATCTGATCAGGAGGATCTACTGACTCGGCCTAACTGGCCAAGCCCAATAGAGATGACCCAAGAAATTTAATCAAATGAATAGGCCCAATCTGTTCGGCCCAATATGTGAAATATCATGACCCAACACTTAGAATTCGTTTTGGTTTAGAAAAGTTATACTTTCTAGTTATATTTAATTTAGTATTCTTATTATAGTTGGTTATGGAATTTTTCTATGGCTTATATATAAATATAGGTGTTAAGTTTTTGGAGGAGAAACATTCAGAAGTATTCTAATAATTCTCATAGTTATCTCTTTATTTTATATTCTTCATATTTTTATTTAATAGATTTCTCATAACTTTCTTCGTGGTTTTTTTTATTTGGGTTTTCACGTAAATCCGTGTTATTGTTTTTATCTTTTTGCGTTGATTTATTGTGTTTTTCATAATTTGTCATAACAAACTGTTATAAAGAGCTTGATTATTTTCGATCTATATTATTACGTTAAGTTCGACTTCATCAACAAAATTTGATATTAACAAATTCAATGAAAATATTAGTTTCAGTTTTTGGTAGGTTCGGATGAAGGTTGTTCTTACTCAACAAGTCTTGAAGAAAGTCATTGTAGGGAAGTCAGGGAAGCCTGTAGATATGTTTGATACAAATTGAGATATGAAGAAAGCTAGCGAAATGTTTGAGTCAGAATAATAAATTGTGGATGATAAAACACTTTTGGTAATTTTGTTATGCCTTTCGAATTATGTGTTGTAAGAATTGTTAGCGGAAAGTACAACTACTGATTTGTAGAAGAAAAAAATTTAGAATCTCTATATTTGATGAGCTCCCTCACTAATAAATTGAGACTTAAACAACGTTTTTACACTTTGCATATGCTAGAAGATACTCAAATCAAATGTCATATCATTGAGTTTAATTCAATTGCTAAAAAGATTCTTAGCATGAAGATTTAGCGAGATTCTAGAATTAAGAAATTGTCCTTATCCCAACAAAACTATATCGCGAAAGTGATAGATCGTTTTGGTATGAAGGATTCCAAACCAGTAAATACTCTTCTTGCTGCTCACTTCAGATTATTGGCTGAATTATCTCCTTAAATAGACGAGGAGGTTAGATATATGTCAAATGTTCCCAAATCTAGTGCAGTTGGTAGCCTTATGTACACTATGATTTGTACTTGTCCATATATTTCACATATGTCATTAGTGTGGTAAGTAGATATTTATCTCCTCCAATGGTTGTTAACGTTTACATTTTGGAAGGAATAACGATACCCTTATAGGGTGTGTTGATTCAAACTACGTTTGCGATCTTGATAGGAGTAGGTCGTTGACTGGTTATGAATTTACCCTTAGAGGTTGTGTAATTAGTTGGAGAGCTACTTTACATCATACAGTTGCTTTTTAAGGCAAAATATATGACTATTATAAATGCTATTAAAGAAGCTATTTGGTTGCGAGACTTGATTGAAGAGATCATGATTTAGTTAATGTTATCTGTTGTGATAATCAGTGTTATATGAGTGTGGGGTCAATCGACTCCACTGAATATTTTGTATATATATGATGTAATAGATTTTTTGTGGGTGTAATTTTGTAATTTGACCCCACTGAAATTTTATATATATATATATATATATGATGTAATAGATTTTTTGTGAGTGTAATTTAGTAATTTGACCCCACATAAATTATTTTCTGGCTTCGCCACTGTATACAGTTAACTAAGGATCAGATGTATCATGAGTGGACGAAGCCTATTAATCTCATGTATTATTTTATTCGAGGCATTGTTGAAGATGATGACATTAAGATCTTGAAGATTGGTACTGCAGTTAATCCAACTGACATGTTAACGAAGCTATTACCATATACAAAGTTTGAACATTGCTTGGACCTAGTTAGTTCGATGCACTTGAGAAGAGGAGAAATTAAGTTCACAATTTGTGTTATATTTAGAGGATTCAAGTCAAGGTGGATACTTGTTGGATATGACATGAATCCTTATTGGATTTGAATTTAGGTATTACATATATAGAATCCGTTTTGGTTTAGGAAAGTTATATTTCCTAGTTATACTTAATTTAATATTTCTTATCTTATTTGGTTATTGAATTTTTCTATGGTCTATAAATATAAATGCTAGGATTTTGGAGAAAAGACATTCAAAAGCATTATAATAATTCTCATAGTTCTCTCTTTAATTTGTTATTTTTTAGATTTCTATTTAATGAATTTCTTCCTGTCTTTCTCCGTAATTTTTCTCGATTTGAGTTTCTATGTAAAATCTTGTGTTATATATTAATATCTTTATTTTTTTTGCTTTAATTTATTGTGTTTATCATAATTTATCATAATAATATATTTTTTCATTTTATATTCATATTAAAAATACAATCTTTTAATGTTTAGAACAAAAAAAATTAAAAATAAAATTATTTTTGTGAAACAAAGGGAGTATTTCTCAACTCCAATTAAGTTGTCACTTAATTATAGGCTAGGTAAGATATGAAATCAATTGAATGAAGTTATAAATAGATAAAATGCACTTTATATTTTTTCTTCATTAACTCTCACAGCTTAGTTTGTCATAATGCTATAATTGTTAACTTCAAACTTAAGGGTTAATTATATCGATCGTTTTGAACATAATAAATTTAAATGTTAATTTCAAACTTACCGAAGATGATAGGGGTAATTATATCCTACTTTTGAACTTAAACCATTATTTAATTACCACAATTTTAAGCATTCTCAAGGAATTAATTAATAGATAGTTAAAGTTGTTTCAGTTCCAAAGAATATTGACAATAATCCCACTACTGTGACGCCCCCAAAATAGGTATACATCACCCATCTTGAGTCGCCAAATACATGGTACTAAATTCAAATACAACTTGATCATACAATAGTAAAATAATACGACAAAATACATCTTGTGAGTTTTAATACAAATATTATCATCTGCATAATATCCACACTCAATTTAGTCCTCATTACATTTATTATCACACTATTTACGAATAGTGAGGACTACTAAGACACCATCTCGGACCATCACTGCTGTTCTCTAATAGTCCGGCCACATACATTCTCATTTCTGAAGAGAATAAAGAAAGAAAGGGTGAGCTCAACTATATAGCCCAATGAAGAAATATTATGACTAAGATAATGCGAATAAATTATCATTAGTCCTCAACAAATCATTAACCGATAAAATACAATAGATATCAAGTTTAACTGCAAATGAACATGCAATCCATTAAAAGAGTCAAGTAGAGAATAAAATCTACTATCTTTTATGATATAAAAGGTTTTTCATCACTTTTATCGCGAGACTCACTTTAATAAATAATCCACATCATCCTCCACTTCTGACGAGGATATTCATTAGGTCACGACCATAAATTATCCATGCACTACGCCAAGGATATTTGTGTATTCATCGATGGTCATGATCATGCCAACAATCGTCCATCAATGCACTTCTGCCAATGAGGACTTTTACCACATCATTTGTAACATTACTTACCATGATTACAATCAATAATCCACAGTCATAATCATACCAAGTCCATCTACGCACTACAGTGCCACGAGATGACTTTCAAAATAATATAAACATGAGGATGATGACAATGATATACTGAATTCAATAAAACAAGTTCAAGAATTAATTTATTCAGGAACTAATAACGTTCAAATTGTTAACATGATACTTCTTTGTAAAGTAAAATTCAAGAATGCTCAGAAGAATATTTCCATGAAAAGATACTGGATGAAGCGCAAATATCAAGAATATTCCACTAATTCCATGGAGTGTAGAAATCAAAACTTTAACCAACTGAGTATAATAAAGAATGAAATAACAAAAGAAATCACCATGCATGCGGTACTTAGCATAGAGCAGTTATTCCATCGAAATAATAAATAACGGAATCGGTCAAAGCGTAATACGTAATCCGGCTTGCAAGCGATATTCAAATGTAATAATAAAGATGGAACCAGGTCCCAGTGTAAAGCACGACAAGATATTCCAACATAATAATAAAGAATAGAATACGTAAGAATTTCACCAAGTATAGGGTAGCAGATACATCTGAGTTATTCCAATGTAATAATAAAGATGGAATAATAGAAGTTCTCTTCATGAATACAAAAGAAATAATACCCTTACCATAAAAGAAACTTGATATCGAGTAGTGAAGTAGCGAGAATACTTTTCTTCTTTCTCTATAGTTTCTCTCTTTATAGTTTTTCTCTCTGTAGTTTCAAAGAATTAAGTAAAAAATAATGAAGGAATGGGCTTCTATTTATAGAAGAATGCAATGAATAATAACTCAATCCATGAGCGGTCCAGATTGATTTACTTTAATCGGACAGATCCATATTTAAAGCAAAATCTTTTAAATAAAATATAATATATTCTATTTATAATCTAATAAAACGAATAACTTTTAAAAAGATTTTACTTTGTCTGAAACACTATGCAAGTCTTATGCAAATACTATACATAGTAAAATATAATATATTCTAATTATTGTCTAATAAAATAAATAACTTTATAAAAGTATTACATTTTTATGTAAAAAGTTTTTCCTGTTTTATTACGTTAATAATACGAATAAAACAAAACGTCATCATCATTATTTTTATTCACACTATTAATCGTCACCGCGCTTCGCTTCTGGAAAAGAGGGCTTTCCAATAAGGATTTTCTCTATCGACGTGCGATTAGGTGACCAAACCTCTCTTGGCGTAACTTACTGACATCGTTAATAATGCAAATAATAATATTAACAACTTCGTCATCTCAATTATTGATTTAATAACATATAAAATATCGACAATAATTGAATCAAACAGAGTGACTTCTCACATAAGCATTAATAATCAATACCGGTAATGCTACTTATGCAACCACGCCAGATATCTTTACTTTTACTACCGGAAGTAGTTCAACAAGATCAACCAGGTAAAACTTCCGCAGTTATTTTCATAATTTTTTTTTTGTCGTTTTCAATCCGGCAATAATTTACGTATAGGGTCCACCAATGATTGTGCCGTCGTCGCATATATTCCCCGACCAATCGAATATTATATAACAACTTGCGTATTTTGCAAAATTTATAAATATTACCCACAACTATAACATTATATCAAATTTATTCCATAATATTCAAAAATAATATTTATAAAAATTCATTTTATTCATAAAAATTGAGGTCTTACAACTACTCTAATTAATCAAACTCAAGAAATCTTATATTTTGAATTTAAAAGAGAAAATATTTAATTTTATTAGTCTGATTATTCAAGTTAGACGGAATTATTAGTATATTCTTAAAGTGCTACCGCACAATTAATGGCTTTCAGGGGCATCATTAGCTAGAAAAAAGAATCAATTATGATGAAGTTAAAGCAAGATTTAATTAAAAAGAAATGGCATAAAAAATTCAAGAGATTTCTTATTTAATATTTTGTCATTATTAACTTTATTTTGTTAATTTGGAAAGAATCCCAACCATATAATCCACTCATGGTATCTGATCAAGTTGTGTAGTCTATATAGATTGATGCACCAACTTACTTTTTATGTATTTAACTTATTCATCAAGGAAAATGATTTTGATCCCCATATCCAATTAATTGTCCCAAAAAGAAAAAAAAAAGAAAATTGTAAAATCATTCATTCAGTGCATAAAAATAAACTTTTTCTTTTTTCCAAAAAAAAAAAAAAAAACATGAAGGGTCCAGAATGATAAGAAAGATATAATATTATAGGTTGAAAAATAAATATTGCTGCCCTACTTACTTAGGCTTATTTGTTCCTTTATCTTGTATTTTTAACTAAAGTTGCTACTTTCTATTTATATACCCTTCATGTTTGTTAAAACCCCAACATTTAAAGATATTGTTAACATTAATTGCTGGTTATTTAAACTGATTATTGATTAATTTAAGAATTTTCAAGTATGAGGAAACAGTATGATTCTGTCTCCATAATCCTCATGGAGCTTATCAATTTATCCCTAATAAATTCATGATCATATTCATCATCATGTCTTTTATATCATTATATAACTTAATTTCTTTTTTCAAGGAATCAAGTATTTAACATAAAGGAAGAAATTAAAATAAAAGAGAACAGAATCTTACACAAATATGAGAATCGAATGTGAGATTTAAATTAAATTAATGTCGCATAGCATTAATCTTAACCATTAAGCTAAAACTTAATTAATGAGCATAATCGGTGGATAATGACATTGTATAGGTATATTCTCATTGAGAGCATATCCTCTGTCCCCAAATTCTCTGTCCTATTGTGTCTCTGCACTTAAATTTTGACATCTAGTCTTTTACTTAACACTAATTAATTTTAAAATTAAATAAAAAAATATGTATCAAAATTTAAATGAAAAAACACAAAAGAGACAGAAAATTTAAAAATAGAGAATCTGCTCTCATTTTCATTTGGGTGGTTTCATATTTCTAAATGATTGTCAAAAGTGTTTAAGCTTGTTCTCGACCAACTTTAATTTGAAAAATGTCAAATACGACTCTCATATTAGGGTCAAACCTAGGACGCCACATCAATTATAGCCATTATTAGACTAATATATATATGAGTATTATAATTTGTCAGTAATTGTTATATATATATATATATATATATATATATATATATATATAACTCAACTTTTCTCCAATGAATTGGAAAGGAACAGATAAAATTTATAACGACGATTTTTTCCGTCGTATAATATAAAAATAGAACTTTACATCTTTATAAATGGGAAAAAACGCGTCCGCCTTATTAACCTCTTGGTCCATTCACTTAGATTATTTGGAGAATGGTAAGCGGACTAATATATATATATATATATATATATATATATATATATATATATATATGCATGTAATTATTGATTAATCAAAATAATGAAGTATCACACGAGTAATCAGGAAAGGCTAGCTAGGGTTGGTCATAAGTAACATAAAAGGCTAGAGAGCATTCTAAAGCCTACCTGTAAAGAAAGTCTTAATTATATAACTTGAGAAAGGACAAATTAAGTGCTATATAATTTGCGGGCAATAAGAAACTAATTACATGCCCTTGTGGGGGAATGATAATAATAATGTTTTTGAATGGGTATTATTATAAGTAAAGTAAGTTTTTGGATTTTTCTTTCATATATTTAATTATATGATAAATTAAGTAAGTACTTTGTGATCATCAAAAAAAATTATTCCTTTTTAAAATACAAAAAATATACCCGATATAATTCCGATAAAGAATAGGATCTTCTACTTTGTCTCTCTTCGATTTCTCTAGGGAAAAAGAGGTGACTTTGGGTTTAGCCAGTCAAGTATAATTCGTTATATCATGTTTATTAAGAATGAGTTGTACAGGGTGGATTTATTCATGGGGCAGTATAAACTGCTATGTTGTTTTTTTTAGGTATAGGGACAAGAACTTAATATACTTAAAAGGGAAGATTTATGAAAAAAAGTTAAATTTAGAGAAAAAAATTTAAATTATTATTACTTTAAAAAGAACTAAATACACGGTATATAATGTGTTTAAACTTTCGCTTTCTAACTCGTTAAATTTTAGCCCTTCATTTTAGTCTTCAACCTCAAAAAAATTCGTACATACTGAGAAGATATCCCGGATGAACCTTAAAAAACGTAAGAAAATAAATGTCCAAATGTAGCTTATTTGTGAATACCTAAAAGCAAATAACCTGAAAAATATCTAAGACCGTACGCTTACCATATTTAATTTTAAACAACCATAGACTAAAATCAGAAAATTAGTTAAGTCGGCTATTTTGCCATGCATGGCCACCAAAGATGGTCGAAAATTTCCAGAGTGGTAGTGATTTTGGTATCCTAATGATATTATGTTCAAAAGCACTCCGTGACAATTTATTATTTTTAAAGGTAAGCAGCATATATATTCTTAATAATTATAAATTTTACAAAGGATCGATCGAATTTATAGGGGCATAAAATTTGAACTAACATACCTTCAATTTTAGAATATATATATATATATATACGGGTCGGTTCTTTAGTTTTGGTTCCATAGCATGGACCGCCATGTATAATGACGGTGAGGCGGTCATTCTTTCAAAAAATCGTTATCATAAATTGTCATTCTTTGAACCAATTCGTTGGAGAACATATATATATATATATATATATATATATATATATATATATATTGGTTAAACTAAAGTCTTGGGACATTATATCATTAGGTACCATGTTTAATTGGAGTGAAAAAAAGAACTAATCAATAAACAATATAATATAAATTAAAAGACAAGTACCGAATCGTTTTGATTGGTTTTAAATCGACTCATCAAAATGATTCAATAGCTTAAGGATATATTTTGGTGACTCAAAAATCCAACAGTTTTTTAAATTTTTCTATTTTAATATATATGTCATATATTTATTTATAGTGACTTCTCAAATTTATGTACAAATACATTGTATCTTTTTATTTATTCTTATTTCAATATGTATCTAGTTTTGAGTTGTTATATAAGGTAGCGTATATAGCATGCATATCACACAAATAGTTGGATACAATACACTTTCCTAGGATGTAAAAAAATCAAAAGTTTTATAGTAATCTACAATATTCGTTTTCATTCCTAAGAATCAGAAAAACTTATTAATTATATATATTGACCAAAATTTAATTAAGTAAATTATATTATGCAAAATAATTATCAATTTTATTATATGTAGATCATGTTCGATTATATTATAAATTAATTAAATAATTTATATTATGTACAATTTGATATAAAAACTCTAAACTTACCCGTATTTTACACGGGTTATCAAGTTCTTGAGAAAATAATACCACAAGTAGTACTTAATAATTTTTAAATGCAAGTGTGTATGCATGTAAGGTGTTAACGCCAGGATCTTTCTCCACGTCCCAATCACCAAGACGCGTCCAATATCCCTTGCGATTCAACAAAAGTCAACACCAAAAGCTTGGCGACTATCCGACCAGTCGAGGATAGCTCCTACGTGAGAGTCGAGACTGAGCGATCACAAGGTCAACAATGGAGAAAAATATTATCTAGTGTCCGAGAGAGATAGAATAAGAATTCTAATGAAAAAATGTATGTTCTTACTTACCCTCTTATGTGATCTTAGCCCATACATACTCCACTATCCGGTTTCTGGTACCACCCACCACCTCCCTGACACCTTTTTCCCTTACTGGGTCAAAGCACTTCAAAGTAAAAAGTAAATACCTACCTTCACCCTCTCTTCATTGTTTGCACATCTTGGTCATCCGAGTCCCATCCTCATTAATGCCATGCAAAGAAAGTGGCGACACAATAATCAAACGTCATTTGGCATAATGATTCTTTGGTCAAAATTGGGATTAAGTGATAATTTGTATAATGGGCCAATATAATGACTAGGCCCAAATAATAAGAATGACCCAAGTGACCAGGATCCAACCAACACTTAACATAACACGATCCAAGGGAGGGCCGAATAATTTCTACCAATAAAGAAAAGGATTATGGCCCAACATAAAATGAAAAGAATCTTTACAATAAGAAAGATCGTGTAGATATGCTACATAAATTCTTGGGCAAAAACAGAAATGAATCAAAGAAAGGTTAGAAAAGATAGATTCTCCAAAATCCTAGGAGTTTGGTGGATGTTACTCGCCTTCATTTCTTGCATCCAAATGCCAATATATATATATATATATATATATATATATATATATATATATATATATATACGGAAAGGATTAATTAAGGGCTTACTCATTGATTTTACATACCTTGCATATCACTTTTAGCGACTGTTCGGTCCGTCGCTAAAAGCTAAAACGACGGTTCTTTGATATAGCGACGGACCGAACCGTCGTCTGATCCGCCGCTAAAAGAGGTGAGCATGATATGTAAAATAAAGAGGTGAGCCCTTGAAATGGACTATATATATATATATATATATATATATATATATATAGTGGGATATTGTACAAAACAAAATGTTGGAGCCTTTTAATGTATGGGACTGTATTTGTAGTGTTTCTGATACTAATTTACCATTCCACTCAACATCAAGGGCGGAGCCAGGAATTAATTTTTTACTGGGCTACCAAGTACCAATTATATCCACAAAAAATTGTCCCACCAAGATCAATCACAAATTCAAAATCATACATAGTAGTAAGGTTCAAAGGTACATAACATGCAAGGAAAAAGGAAAACAAAACACACTATTTAAGCTGCATCCTTCTATGCTTTGTAGAATAGAATTCGTCTATTATGGAATCTGAATCGATATCGGACCCATTTTGATATAAGCGCTCCTAATTTCATCTCGTTGATTAACAGGATGTTGCCATATAGGAATCCGAATCCAAGGATCCCGTTCAAAAGTACTAAGATCAATTTTAACTCTTCGAGATTTGAAAAGAGGTGGTTGGTGATCTGAGATATCAACATTAGATGGAGAATTCCCTTCACTAGTTGTCGTTGATGCACTTTCTTTTGGTTTAAAGAAAGAAAATAAAGTTTTTTCTCTCTTACTTCCTTGACTTTCCATTGTGGCTTATAAGATTGCTTAACAGCTGGATTTTTAACAAAAAAAAATGGTTCAATTGAAAGGTTGAATGAAAGATGAAGGAAGGCGCACATTAAGGCTATTGATTGACAAACATATCCACCATACGCACACACAGTACATGGAAATCATAACAGGAACTATCAATCAATTGAATCAAGGATACAAACGGAAAACAATTATATGATTCTACAAAACTAATGATAAACATATCTTATTTAACAACCAATACTTCCTTTAATTGTCTCACTAACGGATTGGAGTATCTTAAAACTTTATTGAAGTCACTAAGTCAGACTATCAGACAGACCCTCACCAATATCTATCTGAACATTAGAAAGTTAAAATGATCACGGAATATAAAAATCAAATAACCCAGACGAAAAAATTGAAGTTTGAACTCAAGGGAAAATCAAAGTGATAGGTGTACAAAACCAAAAGAAAATTTTAATCACTGCCTTACCAATTGAAGCCCGTACAAAAGAATCCGCCTTTCTCGGTACTCATCCCCTGGTAGCTTCACCGACCAAAAATGCTATGTCAAAAATCATAGAATTTGAGGAAGAAAAAGCGAAATCAAGTAACCCAAGGTCATTAGATGCTAATTGCTACATGAAAATTAATTAGACCTTCAATTCGAAGTTCCAGCAGTTCCTTAGTCCTTGGCTCCTTGCTCGGTTGCTCCTCTTTCGTTTCAGAATTCAGAGTACTGAGTGTCCCGTTCCTTTTTTTTGAGATTACTTGGGCTTTTGTTTGTTGGCTAAAATATTGGGCTGGATTAAGATATATAAGTAAAAAAAAATAAAATTAAGTTGACGCGGACTACAGCCCAACCCAACCCAACCCCAACCCCTACATGGCTCCGCCCCTGCTCAACATAACATACCATTTTACATTATAAGAATTCCCAGATCATTGGAGCTTCGTAGGATCTTAGCAGTCACTACTCCAAGTAGTTGCAAAGTGCTAAAAAGTTGATGGATTCCATATTAACATTAATGAAATAGCTTCCATTCTTGGTATGTTATCAAACCAAAAGCGATTCTAAGTCTTCTACTCGAATCAATTATAATTTCCCATGCAGAATTATAGTTATCATGTTTAATCCATTTTTATATATAATTAAATGAATTAATATTTTAATCTATTTAAAAAGAGTGAGTAATTCATTTAAAAATAGACTCATGAGTTATACGAACAATAAAATTAATGAGATGAGAGAGTAAATCAATGAGTACATCACTGTACGGTTGATGAGCTCCATTAGGTTGTAAGAAAACCCTTACTTCTTTCTTTCTTTTTTCCACGTGCTGCAATGCAATTCAGTAGGCAACCATCCTATCTTAAAATCGAATGTTGGGAACACTTTTGGCACATGAAACGGAAATATTAATTACTAATTCAGTCTCACGACACTACTATACGTACTATTATGTTCTTTCCTTTTCCATTTTTAGTATTTTAGTTGTGGTTTTAGATTTCCCACATTAAACACATGATATTGGTGTAACGAATGGGATGGATCTAAACTTTTATGTTATTTGTAGAAATCAGATATTTTCACAACAAAAAATAATATTTTCACTTGAAAAATGTCGTTATAAATCTTATAACGACAGTTTTTTCCGTCGCTATACATCTATAGAGATATTTTTTATGTAAAAATATCAAAAAATATTATTAAAATATCAATTTCATATTTGTATACATGAGTTGAAAATTCAAACCTAACCAATTTGAACTCAGATACATGTTATGTTATATATAATACTATGTAAGACCCGAATTTTATGAATAAAACGAATTTTATAAATATCGTTTTTAATATTATGGAATAAATTTAATATAATATTATAGTTGTGGGTAATATTTAAAAATTTTGCAAAAGTACACAAGTTATATAATATTCGATTGGTTTTAATATTCGTTTTAACGATTCGAATATTAAATGCGATTACAATAATCATTAATGGACCCTCTACAATGTAATTATTGTTGGATTGAGAAAACGACAAAAAATATTTTATTAAAAATAACGGTGGGAAATTTTACCGTTAATCTTGTTGAACTACTTTCGGTAGTAAAGAAATGCGATGTCTGGCGTGGTTGCGTAAGTAAAGACACCTATTGATTATTGATCTTTACGTGAGAAGTCTTTCAGCTTTTATTCAATTATTATCGAAATTTTATATATTATTAAATCAATAATTGAGATGATGAGTTATTAATATTATTATTTGTAATATTAACGATGTCTGTAAGTTACGCCAAGGAGAGGTTTGGTCACCCAATTTAATCGTCGATAGTGAAAAATTCTTATTGGAAAGTCCCTCTTTCCTGGTGAATCGACTGAGTCGATTAATAGTGTGAATAATAATAATAATAATAATAATAATAATGAAGTTTTGTTTTATTAGTATTATTAATGTAATAAAACAGATTTTTTTTTATATAAAATGTAATACTTTTATAAAGTTATTCGTTTTATTAAATAATAAGTAAAATCTTTTTATATAAAACAAAATACTTTTATAAAGTTATCTCATTTTTATTAGATAATAATTAGAATATATTATATTTTATTATGCATAGTATTTGCATAAATGTCTGCATAGTATTTGCATAGTAAAAATCTTTTTATATAAAATAAAATACTTTTATAAAGTTATTCATTTTATTAGATTATAAATAGAATATATTATATTTTATTTAAAATATTTTGCTTTAAATATGGACCGTCCAGATTAAAAGTAAATCAATCTCTGATAGTTCATGAATTAGTTACTATGCATTCCATACTTCTATAAATAAAGCTCATTCCTTCATTATTTCTTACGAATTCACCTTGAAACTCTAGAGAAAATTATAGAAAAAAGAAGAAAAGTATTCTCGCTTTCTTCACTACTCCTACATCCAAAGACTCTTCTTCTTAAGGTAAGGGGTATTATTTCTTTTGTATTCATGAAGAGAACTTCATTATTCCATTCTTTATTATTCATTAGAATAACTCAGATACGCCAAGCTACCTATACTTGGTGAAATTCTTACATTATTCCATTCTTTATTATTACATTGGAATATCCTATTTGTATGCGTTTTACGACCGGTTCCGCTCTTTATTATTACATTTGAACATCCCGTCGGTCTTAATTTCGCTTTGACACAGTTCCGTTATTTAATATTCTCGTTGGAATAACTTTGTCCATCCATGCAATCACCGCATGCGTGGTGATTTCTGTTGTTATTCCATTCTTTATTATTACATTGGAATAACTTTTATCATGCAAGTCTTCGCATGCATGGTGATTTCTTTTGTTATTCCATTCTTTATTATACTCAGGTTGGTTAAAGTTTTAACTTCTATACTCCATGAAATTAGTGGAATATCCTTGATATTTGCGCTTCATCCAGTATCTTTTCATGAAAATATTCTTCTGAGCATTCTTGAATTTTACTCTACAAAGAAGTATCATGTTGACAATTTGGACGTTATTAGTTCCTAAATAAATTAATTCTTGAACTTGTTTTATTGAATTCTTATATCATTGTCATCATCCTCATGTTTATATTTTTTTCAAGTCATCTACATGGCTTTTGTAGTGCATAGATGGACTTGGTATGATTATGACCGAGAATTATTCGATTATAATCATGGTAGTAATATTACAAATGATGTGGTAAAAGTCTTCATTGGCCCGTAGTGCATTGATGGATAGTTGTTAGCATGATCATGACCATTAATGAATACACGAATATCCTTGGCCCGTAATGCATGGAAATTTGTGGTCGTGATACTAAAGAATATCCTTAGCCGTAGTGCAGAGGTGATTCGATGATGTGGATTAATTATTAAGCTGAGTCTCAGCGATAAAAGTGATAAAAAAAATTTAAAATCATAAAAGATAGTAGATTTTATTCTCTATTTGACTCTTTTAATGGATTGCTTGTTCCGCTGCAGTTAAACTTGATGTCTATTATTTTATCAGTTTAACATTGTTGAAGAGTAATGATAATTTATTCTGCATTATCTTAATCATAATATTTCTTACTGGGCTAGTTGAGCTCATCCTTTCTTTCACTGTTCTCTTCAGAAAATGAGAATATAGCTAAGACGAGTTGGGGAACGGAGTAATGGTCCAGAGGATAGCATTAGTTGTCCTCACTATTATGTGAAATAGTGTGTTAATAAATGTATTGAGGACTTATTTTGAGTTTTAATACTGTCTAGAAGACGAGTTGGGGAACGGAGTAATGGTCCAGAGGATAGCATTAGTTGTCCTCACTATTCTGTGAAATAGTGTGTTAATAAATGTATTGAGGACTTTGTTAGGTTTGTAATATTCATGTGCGCAATCAAATTGCATAAATTAGCGGAAGCGTGTAAAATCAGAGTTTAAAAAATTTACAAACCATATACCCGGATCACCCTTTATGCACAATTATTAATTAAACGAAAAATTGAAGAATAAAATCATACCCTTGAAGATCGAGCTTCCTCAGGTACAAGTTCACCTCCAATCCTTTTCGCGTTCAACTTGAATCCACCGGGTTTGATTCCTTCCTTTGATCAACGTTAGCCACCCAAATGTTTGGCCTCTAGAGGTGATCCACCAAGGAAGAAAAAGATTCAAGAAGATGGGTGGTTGGCTAAACCCTAGTTTTTCTATCTCTATAGAAAAAGGTGTACTCTCCCAATAATTGGAATTATGTCGTATGTTGAAAAAGTCAACAACCCCCACCACCCATAATAAGACTCCTCTTATTTATAGATGTGGGCAACCCACCTTAACAATTAAGGAATTGAGTTTTATTTAATTAATTAAATTCTTTTAATTAATTAAGCTCCCTAATCTTATTAGGGATAATTAATTAAACTCCTTTAACTAATTTTCCTCCCTAATCCAATTAGGAATAAATGAGAGTACTTATATTAAATTAATTCCTAAACTCTTTTAGAAATTAAAATAATAAAATTGTAATAATATTAATAAGACTCCTCTTATTAATTTATATTTAATATTTCTAAAATATTAAATAATAAATATTAAGCTATTTAATTTATTCTATCACCATAGATTAAATTAAATATACTTAACACATTATTACGATTATGCCATTAACTTCTTAAATAATTATTCTTCCTTTTATGGTGTGACCCTTTAGGTTCTCCATATTAAACCTAGGTTGTGAATAAATCAATTAGAACAATTCTAATCTTATTTAAATAAATAAATTAAACAATTAATTTATTTAAATAAATAATATTTATTCTGATAATGATATAAGCCTCCCTAGCGATCAACGACTTTCCGGATAATATAGATTCCAACATTAATCATTAAAGAACCTTTGAGTAAATAGTTACTGTGATAATTCAATCCTTCCACCATACAATGTCCCAATTAAATATAAGACATGGAATTTCATCAAAGTCTTATTTTATTTAATCATATGTATTTCGATCCTTAAATGCACACTCCAAATAATGCAAATTAGAAACTCCTTTCTAATTTCATTCTGCCTTAACCAAGGACTACTTTGGGTTGTCATTTATCGAATCACATAGGACATTTCTCTTCTTTTATTAGAAGTGGTATATTCTTTATTGATCATACATTAATTCCATGTACAACTTATTATACCCAAGCATACCCTTTGATATACCCTAAGGGTCTTAAGGAATAAGTCAAAGTATAACTCATCATACACAAGATACTATGATGATCTCAAGTCCAAGGATCACTTGTCTTTACTATCACTACAGAATTCCTATTGACAGCAAATAAAACTCCATTAGGTATTCCTTAGCGAGCCACGTTTAGTGAACTTATTCTCTAATAAGCACCTACATACTTGCTTTAGTGTCTCCACACAAATGATCACGAGATCAATCATCCTCATCCAATGAAAGCAAACAAAGTATGTACCAATCTATCCGGATTCACTAATCCCCAATTTAGTAATCCAATGATTGGGAACTATTTTAGTTTTAAGCTTTCTAAGAATTTAGATCTCATTAGAATGATCATCATCATTATTCTAAAAGCATTGCTTAAAACTATGAGTTTATCACATATTATAAAACAGCATCATGTAGATAATTAAAAGCCTTTAATAAATTAATATTTTTATTAATAAATGAATAAGATTATTACAAAGTATATGCTTTATCATCAAACATGATTGGCTTGTGTAATACTACTACTTTCGGACTTATTTTGAGTTTTAATCTTTGTCAGAAGACAATGTTTGTATTAAAACTCACGACTATATTATATATTTAAGATTGTATTTGTATATCATGTATTTGACGACTCAGAATAGGTGATGTATACTTATTTTGGGGGCGTCACATACTATGTTTAAAGAGTTATATACATGCTTATATATATATATAAATATATCTCTTGACTTTTATATTATCAAATATAAAATAATGTTAACAACAAATATATATTTAACACATTCAACACTTTAAATAATAGTACTTATTAATTTGACAACATAATTTTCTCCCTCATAATATCCGGGTTAAATGCTCCCTAAATCACTGTACTATAGGTTGACTTACAACTGGGTCACTAAACTTTTTTTCTTACGATCGACTCGATTTGAACTTTAATTTACTAACATTACTCGTTACAAAAGCAATTAAGCGAAAGTTGACTTAGCGAAATGATGATAATGGCGGTGACTTGTCTTAAAAAAAACCTATGTGGCGGTTAAGCGTGCGGCGTGGCGATGATGATGTGGATTTAGATGAAAATTTTGATGAAAAATGGAAAAAATATTTTAAAGTATAATAAAAATTAAAAATCAGCAAAAAATAAGAAAATAAATAAATAAAATAATTATTTTTAATAAAAATTAAAAAAACAATTTTTTTAATTTTTTATTAAAAAAAAAATTAAAATCATTTTTTAATAAAAATAATTGGTTTTTTTATTTTTTTTTAAAAAAAAGTAAAACACAATTTTTAAAAAAATGCAGTTTTTTTAATAAAATTATAATTTTTTATAAAATGCGCTTTTTTTAATAAAATAAAAAAAATGTTTTTTTAAACTGTTTTTTAAAATAATGCGGTTTTTTATTAAAATAAAAATACTGTTTTTTTTAAAGTAAAACACAATTTTTAAAAAAATGCAGTTTTTTTAATAAAATTATTTTTTTATAAAATGCGATTTTTTAATAAAATAAAAATACTATTTTTAAACTGCTTTTTTTTTAAAAAATAATGCGGT
Organism: Panax quinquefolius; assembly: GCA_020205615.1. Taxonomy (NCBI): domain Eukaryota; kingdom Viridiplantae; phylum Streptophyta; class Magnoliopsida; order Apiales; family Araliaceae; genus Panax; species Panax quinquefolius. Next base: position 149,612,637 of record CM035154.1, on the reverse strand, counting down.
TTTTTATTAAAATAAAATGCGGTTTTTTAAAAAGCATTATTTTAATAAAAAAACCGCATTATTTTAAAAAATATAGTTTAAAAACAGCATTTTTATTTTTATTAAAAAACTACATTTTATATAAAAATAATAATTTTATTAAAAAAAGCGCATTTTTAAAAAAATTGTGTTTTACTTTGAAAAAAACAACATTTTATTTTAATAAAAAACCGCATTATTTAAAAAAAGCAGTTTAAAAAAATAGCATTTTTTTTTTTTTAAAAAACTGTATTTTAAAAAAAAAAAATTTTATTAAAAAACTGCATTTTTTAAAAAAATTGTGTTTTACTTTTTCTTAAAAAAAAAACCAATTATTTTATTAAAAAATGCTTTTTAATTTTTTTTTTTTAATAAAATTGAAAAAACTATTTTTTTTAATTTTTATTAAAAATATTTATTTTATTTATTTATTTTCTTATTTTTTGTTGATTTTAAAATTTTTATTATACTTTAAAATATTTTTTCCATTTTTCATCAAAATTTTCATCTAAATCCACATCATCATCGCCACGTCGCATTAATCGCCACATAGGTTTTTTTTAAGACAAGTCACACATACATTATCATTTCCGTTCAACTTTGGCTTAAACGGCTTTTGTAAATTTGGTGTTAAGAAATTAAAGCTCAAGATGAAATGACCGTAAAAAAAAAGCTTTAGCTGACTCCAAATATAAAAATTCAACCTATAATACATATTTCGATTTAGTAAACATTTAACCCGCATGAACTCTATACATACTAACTTTCTTCCATTTTATCCTTCTCCATCTCCATTTTTATTAATGGATTTTAATTTCTTAAAAGAAATGGAAGGCAAGAGAATCCATGATCATTTCAAAACAAACACCGAAACTACAACCACACCAATCTGGGTTCCCGGCCCGATCATAGTCGGAGCCGGGCCGTCCGGACTGGCCGCAGCTGCCTGCCTAAAACAACAAGGCATTCCAAGCTTAATTCTCGAAAGGGCTAATTGTTTAGCTTCTTTATGGCAATTGAAAACCTATGATCGGCTCCATCTTCATATTCCTAAACAATTCTGTGAGCTTCCTCTTAAGCCATTCCCTTCCTATTTCCCAACTTACCCTACAAAACAACAGTTTGTGTCGTATTTGGAATCGTATGCCCGGAGTTTCGGGCTGCAGCCGGAGTATAATACGACGGTTGTGAGCGCGGAGATGGATAATGAGTTGGGGTTATGGCGGGTGAGGAGCGTTGGCTTGAAAATGGGGGAGAGTTTTAGGGAGTTTGCGGGAAGGTGGTTGATTGTTGCAACAGGGGAGAATGCGGAGGAGGTTGTACCCAATATTGAGGGTATGAATGAGTTTGTTGGTCCTGCGGTTCATACAAGCCTGTATAAGAGCGGGCATGGGTTTCGGGACAAGAGGGTTTTGGTTGTTGGTTGTGGGAATTCGGGTATGGAGGTTTGTTTGGATCTTTGCAACCATAATGCTCGCCCTTCTCTTGTTGTTAGAGATTCTGTAAGTATCCTATATATATTTATTAATCAGACTCTCTCCCCCCCCTATTCTTCTTATTTATTTATTTGTTGTTGTTCCTATGCCTCACTCATCTTGAAACATTGAAACACTTTATATTATTGATCATGATATTTTAAGTAAAGTACTCTACTGAGAAGTTTAATTTCTAAATATATCAAAATGTTCAACTTTTTCTAAACAAATTCCAAAGTGCTGCAGGACTAGAACATTTAGAAACAAATTTTTAGTATTAGAACTACAATTCAAGGGTAGGGTTCATATATATATATATATAAGGGTTTCATCCACAACAACCTTGCTGTGGAGCAACTTTTATTTTTGGCCAGTTGATTTTTTTTTTACTCCGGGCAAAATTTCAACAAGTTTAAAAGGGTTCTTTACAAAGAACCGGAAGTTTCTAGATATATGAAGGAAAGCTTTTCGTTTTGAAGAAATGCCATTTTATAAAGCAAGTTGCAGGTATAAACTTTCTAATTTTTAGGGTATAAGTTATAAATAAATATTACCATATTACTTTTTCTTTTACAGTTTTCCCACAAGTTATTTTGTGCTATAATATAACTAGGTAACCGTAAGTTTGCCTCTAGGTAAAAAAAAATAGTACTAAGAATAACTTTTAGAAAAGAAATAGTGCAAATATTTTTAACTTTCTTGGATTGCGTTTGCATGCGCAGTACTAGTGATCAGCTGCAGGCCAAAATCTTCAATAATTTTTTACCCTTCATATAATATATACATATATATATATATATACATATATTATTGTTTTTTTCTTGTGTTCCTCTTCAACAAATCACATACTTTGTAATTAAAGTGCATGTTTAGAATCAGCACGGGGATGGAACTGTGCAGAAGTTCTGTTGGTTCCTCTTTTTTTTTATTTTTTTTTATTTATTTTTTGGGTAATGATATTAATTTTTTTTTATATGTTTATGTGGTCGATGATCGATCAGTTGCATGTGTTGCCCCAAGAGATGCTAGGGAGATCAACATTTGGATTGTCCATGTGGTTACTCAAGTGGCTTCCCATACGGGTTGTGGATCATTTTTTGCTTCTAATTTCACGTCTCATGATTGGCGATACGGATCAACTCGGACTTTTTAGACCTAAGATTGGTCCCCTCCAACTAAAGAACAAATCCGGGAAGACACCTGTGTTAGACGTTGGAACACTTGCAAAGATTAAAAATGGGAGTATCAAGGTAATTATTTAATAATTAAATATCCATATATATAAACCGTTATTAAGGAAATGAAAACTCATTGATATTTTCACAAGAAAATTTAATATTTTAATAATTTTCTTAATGAGAATAAAACTCGTATTCAAGTGAGGGAGACATGAAAATATTATATTTTCAGGAACTATCAGATTCCTATATTAAATCATGACTTAGATGGTTGAATACTTTTAACACTATCCCAAATTGAATACTATGCAAACCTAAGTTATAATTCTACCCTTAATCACATAATTCCTATACCAAAACACTTCACAAATATACTTATTGGTGATATATATATATATATATATATATATACTTATTAGTGATATATGCAAAAATTAAGACAATGACGTACATAAATTTATATAAATATTGTAGGTTCATCCGGGAATAAAGAGACTAACATGTCATGCAGTGGAGTTTGTCGACGGGAGGGTAGAAAATTTTGATGCTATCATCTTAGCAACAGGTTACAGAAGTAATGTACCAACTTGGTTAAAGGTATATATATATTCTAAAGCTCTTAACTATTTTAGATACAACTTTCCTCAATTACTCATACAAGTATAATTAAGTTACTTAGGGATTAAATGTATGATTTTGTTCCACTTGCATTTAATTTGTTGCTTTTTAATTTGCAGGATGATAAATTATTTTCCAAGAACGATGGGTTTCCCAAGAAACCATTCCCAGAAGGTTGGAAAGGCGAAAAGGGTTTATATTCGGTGGGATTTACAAAGCGTGGCCTACTCGGTGCATCTATGGATGCAAGGAGGATTGCAGAGGACATTGCACAAGAATGGAAAGGAGATGCTAAACAATTTAAGTCCATCACTCCTGCACCAATAATTAATGGATGGTGTAATTGAGGTTCTTTCCCATTTAGGGTAAGGGCAAACTAATTAAGGGACACTTTAGATTGCACAGCACCATTAGAGGTAGGAAACATTAAGTAGGCGCGTGTACGTAATAGCCTGTATGTAACTAGCTAGCTATTATTTTTCTCTAGTAGGATATTTAATTTAATTTTGAGGAAGCGGGGTCTCTAGGGTAGGTAAATGTTAAAAGGTGGTGGGGTTAGTATGGTAGCTAACAGTTGTTGTGTAGGATATGGATTCAATGAAGTTAAAAAAAAATTCGATTCAATCTATCAATGCTATATATATATATGCTGTATTTGTATAACTAAATCAATGAACTTTTATATTCAACCACAATTTTTTGTTATAGTAACATTTTATATTAGCAGTGTGACCCAGGGAAAAATAGCGATTATGCGGACTAGGATAACAAGAAATTTACAAGCAAAAGAAGTAAGAAAATTATCCTAAACACAGAAAAATTTCTTTAATATATAAATTATATTTATCAAAACAAAAACTCTGTCATTCAAAATCTATTATATAATAAATGTATTATATTATTTTAATAATTAATTGATGTATTTGGTCAATGGAAAAATATGTGATCACTGATTTGAACCGGTGTAATTACTAGTTTGAACAGGTGTACTAATGAATCGGTGCAATGGTTTGATTTTGGTCACTAGTTTGAACCGGTGTGACTTTTAGAAAGAGTATTTGGTTCATATTTTTCAAATTAAAAAGGTGCCTTTTTCAAAGGGGGTGTTTGGATTAATTTAAATGGATTAAAACTCTCATTTTTGATAACAAATCATTCACAAAAAATAAATGCATAATTCTTTTTAAAAAATTTGTTTTATTATTTTCTTCTCATACAAATTATAGTTTTGAATAAATACTATTCTACACATAGTATTTATTACCGATTAATGTATGGGCCTCACTTATTTTGAGAGACCGATTCGTTGTAATCATGTGCATTTTATATAGAGACAAATCTGTCTTAAGAAAATAGTGAACTTCCTTTCAATTTAGAAAATTTCTCCAAAGTCCTACGACAAAAATTCCAACATTTTATTCAACTCTATATGTAAGTACAGTCATAAATGTTGATCAGGTATGTTGATCATTTGAAGGACAAGAAAATGACTGCACACCTACAGCAGATCCGTGGTGTAGATGAACCCTGTCCAAATAAAATATAATCAAAAAATAATTGGAAAACCTTAAAGGCTTAGCATGGTGTTGATGAACCCTGTCCAAATATGATGTAATTAAAAAATAAAAAGAAAAAACTTGAAAGCTTAGCATGGTTTTGAAAGAGACGTCATGCAATAATGCTACAGCTATGGAGGTTAATTAGGGTTTCAAGATTTGTACCTAGCTAGGTAGTGGGGTTTATTCCGACCAATATATATATGAAGCTGATGAATATAAATGATCGAATTATTGGGTTTAAAATAAACACATTAAATTCAATGAAAGAAGGGTAGATATCGAGAGAGAGAGAGAGAGGGAGAGCATCAACACCACAGAGAATTTTGTTCAAAAATCCCATTTAGGACCAACAGCTGCAAGGCCTACAAATAATTGCTAGGGCCATTAGATCCCACGTTGCTTTTCTCATTGAATCGCTATGTACTTTTACTCCCATTTATCTTTAGCTTGGGTAAAAATATTTCTTTTTGGAAGGTAATAAGTATAATGGGGTGTTCTCATGTAGTGGTGGAATTAGAACGTTTTTTGAGGGATGTCAAAATAAATCAGTAAAAAAAATTATTTATTGGCGAATGGAGTGTTTCTTTCAGCTGTACGACTGAGAGGAAGCAGATGTATCCTGCAACTCTGTATAGTTTGAAAATGTCTCAAAATTTGTTTCGTTTTCAATTGTTAAAAAAATATCCTTTTCAATATAAACTACCAGACTATCATTCATCCACTCGTCTCCTATTTTATTACGCAAGTCAGTATTGACAATTTTCATCGCAAAGAATACTCTTTCAACAGTAGCAATTACAACTGGTAAAACCATTGCCAACTCGATCAATCGATATACCAATGTAAAAGTCATATTTCTTTTTGTTTCAATCAACTTCTTAGCAAGACTTCCCAAATCCAAATCTTCGATCCCAAAAAATTGATTATCGCATCGCATATCATAAATGTAATTTTCAAGTTGATCCCCAAGTATCATGCGATCAGTAAATAAGAAGTCTTTTGGATAAAGCTCAGCAAGACGGAGTAACTTATTTTTGTCAAATTTAAGGAACGAATCCCCAAGTAACTTTGTGCTTGCTTCTGAAAAATGATTGTTCATCTCTTGAACAATTGAATCAACAACCTACATTGTAATAATGAAAAATCAACAAAAAAAGATAAATTCTTGGATAGGAATAATAAAAAAAGATTTATAGAGATTATACCTAACAAAAAATTTAAACACGATAATGATGAAAATTAGTAATAATTTGTCCAGTGCGCCTGCTACGACCGCGGGATCTCATGTTGTCTTCCATATTAATTATTGGGATCATGTTCTCGCAAAAAATATTGACTTCTTCCTTCAAAAAATTCTCCCATTCCGTCTCTCTAAAATCTTGTAGTCAAGCTTTCATTACCCCAATCAATCTCACAGCATGTACAATATTTTGACCTTTTTGTTATAAGGCAATGTGACAAATCATTTGTGATTCCCAATAAATATTTCATCAAATTTACTTCAAATACAAATTCCTAATTCTCCATCTTATCAATCAAACTTATGGTTATACCGCTATTATCATCAGAAGCACAATCATCATACACATTTTCAAGCACTTGTAATACAGAAGTCCACATAGACATAAGACGAATTAATTATTGTTATGTAATGTGACTCCCAACGAGTATCTCCTCGTCGTCTTAAATTGATTTTTTGATTTTTTTTCCTTTACCACTAACTATCTCTCCCTTTTCCAAACACTCTACGATCCTATCATGTTCAAGCTGTCTAAGTTTATATTTCCTTTTATTGAAAAAAATCACTCATAATACGCTTGCTCTTGGCAATAACAACAACAACTAATTGGAGTTTGTGAGAAAAATAATGGACATACTTTGCATATGGATTTTCTTTTAAAATAAGAGCCTTCAATCCATTGAACTCGCCTCACATATTTGAAGCCCCATCATATCCTTGACCTTTCAATCTCGATAATTATGATAATTTATGTTTTTCAAATAATTCATCAATAGAATTCTTCAAAGAAATAGATGAAGTGTCAGACACATGTACCACACCAAGAAACCTTCCAATCTCATCTCCATGGTTGTTTACATATCTCAAAACAACTCCCATTTGATCCTTTATTGAAACATCTCGAGACTCATCAACCATAATAGAAAAGATGTTGACCCCAATATCATTGATGATGGCAAGTGTAGTTTCCACAACACAAGCACTTGCTAGTTCTTTTTGAATTTTTGGAGAAGTCATTTGATTGTTTTTAGGAGCATTCTCATTAACTACCTTGCCTACCTCTTCATTTCGTAGGTTGTACCACTCAAAAAACTCAAGAAAATTTTTCTTATTTGATGAAGTCGATGACTCATCATGTCCACGAAATGGCAAACCTTGCTTCAAAAGAAAGCGTGTGACATCCAAAGTCGCCGTTAAACGAGTGCGATAAGTAACCTCCATCTCTTTCCCTTGTGCTAGTAGTATATGTGACGCACTCTGCATGCCTTTAATTTTGAAAACCTTGAAGTTGTATTCTAGAAACATTATGATTACTACTATTCGAAGCACCCCACATGTTTTTGAAATGTTTCCATTGCCTTTTTCTAGTTGCTGAACCCTTTTTTTGTAAAAGCATCATCTACTCTGTTTGAATTGCTAAATAGATAACAACAAAAGCAAAATACCGCATCCCTTTGAAAGGCTATACTCCAACCGCTCAAAATTTTTAAACCAAGCGGGCCGAAAGATTCGCTTCATATTAAAAAAGTGTTTTCAGGGATAATTATGGGTAATTGGTTGACATGGACCTCTAGTCAAATACTCTCTTCAAACTTGATCTCTAATCACAATATCAAAGTCTTCAATTGATTTATGTAACCCCAGATCACTAACAATATCATTCGGATTTAACTCACTACAAGAAAATCGGTTACTTCCGACGGAACTAAGTTTGACGAATATAGTCTGTAAGAACCTGAATTTTTAGAAAATATTAAAATAAGAATTTAGTAGATAAAAATTCTTGAGGAATGCGAAGGGTTCAAATAAAAACATATAATGTGTTACGTGATATGTGGTATTGAGTTACATAGGGTAAAATGAACTATGTAATAAGTAATTGATGTGTTTAAATAAATATATATCCTTATTATATATTTGTTATATATTGTAGAGATGAATTAGTAAGAAGATGGATAAAAATTTATCTATTGATGTTAAATAATTTATGTGAAATTATTTTATAATAGTAGGTTGGTGACATTAAAATATATCTTTGATAATCACCAATTTCTCGAGTGTTTGTACTAGTGAATATCAAGTCTAAGGTAGTGCAATCTTACTCTTTAATGGTTGACGTATAAGAGCTGGGCTAAACGATTCCTTCAGAGAGCGGAGGTATATACGAATTGGTAACCGATCTAACTCACTTTGAAAACAGTGTAGACGAGACAGAAACTAATTTGTTGGTTATTTGTGGAAAACCACTCAGTGTACTATATTGAATACTATTAAATACTTGAGGTGTGTTAGGTTTGGACTTGTATATATGTACGTTGTTGACAAGAGAAGAGAATTGATATACCTTTAAAGTGGTTGGAGAATTATTGAGTGAATTGATACACGACGAGAAGTGAGGATTAAAGGTATGCTTGTATGTGTTATATTCGAGTATTGTGTTGTCGGTGGTGAGAAACCGTACAAGAGATGTATAGTTGGTTAAACTAATAAGGGAGATAGAGTTTTAAAACTCGAAGTGTGATTCTTAAATTATTAAGGAAAATAGTAACTGATGGTGTGAAACCAAAGAGGGGATTTATGATTAGACGAGTTAACGCTTAAGGAGGATGTGTAGAATATTTAGAAGCGTAAGGTTTCAGTTCTGCTAATGTAGAACTTGTCTGCCTGAGAATTTGGTATGGCACAACTGCGCCATTACTAAGCCTATGACCAGTGTAGGTGCGTCGGTCTGTAAAATCAGTTTTTGGAATTTAAAATCTATGAAATGGTTATTAAGGACTCATAAGGATAATAAAATCTTAAATGATGGTTAAGTTGTCCATGAATGGATTTGAATAAGGTTTAACTAATTAACCCGGATTAATTAGTGGCTAATTAAGTGATATTATGGAATTATATTCTATTAATTAGAGGAATGCATAATAATGATTGAAAAGAAATGATTAACATTGATTAATTATTGTGTGGGTTGAAAGTACCTAACTAAATGATATTTAGCCCAATTAAAATATTAATGTGGGCATAATCATTAAAATAATATTACTAGGGGTAATATGAAAAATGTGAGCAGTAGTAACATATATACCTACGGCTTAAGAATACGTGGAGTGTGACATTTATTTGAGACTAATGATATAAGGTACCAAGTGGTACAGTGAAATCATATGTAGTGGTAATACAAAAATAATTAAATATCCGTGCATTCTAGAAAATGGGTAGGAGATTAAATGTTTGAATAAACATTAATATTAAATAAGATATAATGTCATTATGTGAGTAGTAGAAATAATTATGGAACTACTCGGATAATAATACCTTACTATGTTATTTTATTGCATGTACATGGATTATATGATGTGAGTATAAAATTTATCTTTAATTTCCTAATATGGTAACAATTGTACCTTAATATTGTATTACGGGAATTAAAGAACCAAATTAAGCCTTAGATGATCAAATGCTAAGGATTTAGAAGTTGTCCCAATATCAGTTTCACTTTTATATAACTGCCTTATGAATAGGGCATTGGCCTATCCTATTCTTTATCATTGTTGTAGCTGCTATTATGATCTGAGGAATGGAGGAGGAGGGAGTAGTTTACCAACTATTCATTGTCCATCATCTTCTTCTTCCTACTAGTAGTTTAATTCAATGTGCAAAGTCCAAATTTGGGTAATGAATCCTCTATAAATGGCAACCTCATCTTCCCAAATTCAAGTTGCTCATTTATCTGATAAGTTATATATAGAGAGAGTAATGTTGCTATTGAGTAAGGTTGCTCGATTTGAGCTGTAATCAGAAGTCTAAGGGAGAATGATTAGTCAATTAAGCATTACAAAGGTATAATTCTTTTTCCTTTCTTCCATTTCATTCTCTGTCAAAACAGAGTTCGTGAGTATTGAAATATCAATTTCTTGATTTCATTGAATTGGAGGTTAATGAGGTTAGGTATGGGTTATATGGTTGTTACATGACCATGTAAACATGTTTCAATTGTAATAGGAATGTTTAAAATCAAATTCGTGAGTAATTTCTATGGTTTGGTTAGTTTTCTGTTGAAGCAGTCTATTTTTGCTCTTGAACGGAGACACTACAAGCAATTCTATACATAATCAACTAAAGGCGTAAGCCTTGCAATTGCTTACCTCTGAAGTTCAGTTGAGCTTTCTATTTTAAAAATCTGCTAAGTATGATTAGTTGTTATGGCTTAAGACAACATGCAAGCATGTGTAACATGTATATATAAGTATAATAACCGAATATGAGCATGATTGGATGAGCATACATGATTAACGAAAGCATATAGTAAATGGAATTTTGGGACTTTAAGTTTTGGAAATAAACTTTGTTAAATTCATGTTCTGCAGATTTTGGACTTAGTTGTAAGACCCCAGCTTTTAATAAATAAAGATGAATTTTCTATAAATATTATTTTTGAATATTATGGAATAATTTGATATAATGTTATAGTTGTGGGTAATATTTATAAATTTTGCAAAGTATGCAAGTGGTTATATTATATTCGATTGGTCTGAGAATATTCTTATTTAGCAAGGAATATTCGTATAACTACTCAATCATTGGTGGACCCCACAACGTAATTATTATTGTGGATTGAGAAAAAGACAAAATATTTTATTGAAATAACGGCGGAAGTTTTACCGTGAGTTACCGTTGAACTACTCTCAGTAGTAAAAATACAAGAATACGTGTGGTTGCATAAGAAGCACACCTGCAGTATTGATTATCGATGCTTATGTGAGAAGTCACTCGCTTAGATTCCATTATCATCGATTAATAATATGAATTATTATAATGATAATGACGTTTTATTTTATTCGAAACATCTTTTTATATAAAATAGAATACTTTATTAAAGTTATTCTATAAATAGAATATATTATATTTTATTATGCATAGTATTGCATAGTGTTTTTGCATAGTGTTTTTGCATAGTATTGCATAGTGTTTGCATAGTAAAATGTTTTTATATAAATAGAATATATTATATTTTATTTAAAAGATTTTTCTTTAAATATGGACCGTCGATTAAAGTAAATCAATCTTGACCGCTTCATGGATTAGTTTACTTATGCATTCCATTTTCCTATAAATAGAAGCTCATTCCTTCATTATTTTCTTACAATTCATTGAAACTCTAGAGAGAGAATTATAGAGAGAGGCTTATAGAGAAAGTTATAGAAAGAAGAAGAGTATTCTGCTACTTCACTACTTCCATATTCGGTTCTTTTTACGGTGAGGGGTGTTATTCTTTCTTCTTGAAGAGAACTTCATTATTCCATTCACTATTATTCTCATTGGAATAACTTTGTAAAAGTGGCATACCCTATACATAACCTCATATGCTGGCAAACCCTATACTTGGTGAAATCCTTATGTTATTCCATTGCTTATTATTCTCATTGGAATAACTTTTGTATACGCTGGTTTACCCTATACTTGGTGACATTCTTCTATTATTCTGCTGGAACATCCTCGTGCATGTGTTTTACACCGGACCGGTTCCGCCTCTTTATTATTATTCTGTTGAACATCCTCGTCACATGTGTTTTTAATTCCGGACACGTTAAAATCTTTATCATTCTCATTGGAATATCCTATCAGGTGTTTTACACCTGATCCGGTTCCATCTTTATTATTCTCGTTGAACATCCTTGGGTGTGAATTTCACGACACCGGTTCCGTTATTATTATTCTCATTGAATAACTTTGTCTGCATGCGAAGGCACCGCATGCACGGTGATTTCTTTTGTTATTCCATTCTTTATTATACCCAGTTGGTTAAAACTTTGACTTATACTCCATGAAATTAGTAGAATATCCTTGATATTTGCGTTTCATCCAAAGATCTTTTCACGGAAATATTCTTCCGATCATTCTTGAATTTTACTCTACAAAGCGAAGATCATGTTGACAATTTGACGTTAATAATTCCCGGATAAAATAATTCTTGAACTTGTTTTATTGAATTCTTATATCATTGTCATCATCCTCATGTTTATATTTTTTTAAAGTCATCCGTGGCACCTGTAGAGCATGGATGGACTTGGTATGATTATGACCAGGATTATTCAAGGTAATCATGAATCAGTAATGTTACAAATGATGTGATTAAAAATCCTCGAAGGGTCAGTAGTGCATTGATGGACGCTTGTTGGCATGATCATGACCATTAATGAATACACAACTATTCTTGGCCCGTAGTGGCGGGAATAATTGTGATCGTGATACTTAAGAATATCCTCGGCCAGTAGTGCGGGGTGATTCGATGATGTGGATTATTTATTAAAGTTTGAGTCTCACTATAACAAAGGATGAAAACCTTTTAAAATCATAAAAGATAGTAGATTTTATTTTCTACTTGACTTTTTTAATGGATTGCATATTCACCTGCAGCTAAACCGGTTTGTTTATTGTATTTTATCGCTTTAACATTGTTGAAGACTATTGATAATTTATTCGCATTATCTTAGTCATAATATTTCTTCTTTGGGCTAGTTGAGCTCACCCTTTCTTTCACCGTTTCTTCTGTGAAATGAGAATATAAATTTGGACGACGTTTGGGAAACGAGTGATGGTCCTCAAGATAGCATTAGTAGTCCTCTACTATTCTGCGTGAAATAGTGTGATAATAATTGTAATGAGGACTTTTGTTTGAGTTTGTATAATATCTAGTAGACGATATTTGTATTTAAACTCACAGCTTTATGTCATATCAGCACGCATGCCTATGTTAATAAGTTGTATTTAAATTGCATACCATGTAAGTGGCGACCCAAGATGGGTGATGTATACCTAATTTTGGGGCGCCATAACAGGTATCGTAGCTAAGGATATGATCCTCGCTAAGATGTGAGAAAAGTACTAGGAGGGAGAGACGGGAATACCTTCGCTAGTATGACCTACCTAAATTTATGTGCTATTTTATTGGTTCATCGTAATATAAAGATAATTGTTTCATGTCAATTATTTTTTTGTTTTTGTGGCAAGATGTCTCAAAATGACATCCGAGAATGTTGAGAATAAAGAATGGAGCACAAAGCGATCGTTGATTCACCACATATCAATAATCGTGATAATGTGCATCGTGAAGGCGATAATCCTCATGCAAACAACAACACCGACTAAATGATGAATGATCAAATGTTCGAGGCTTTATGCAATTTATGCAACAAAGAAAGCAGAGCGACTCTCGGCCCAAAAACGTAGGTGGAAATACGGAAAACTCTCGAGGCACACCGCTAAACAATTCAAGGAGCCGGGACCACCGGAGTTTAAGGAGAGCCAAAACCACTTCGGCGGAAGCATGGATAAAGCAGACACCAAGATATTTGATGTCTTGGGATGCTCCGAGGAGCAAAAGGTTCCTTTCGCCTTTTATGTTGCGTGGAGAGGCAGACATCGGTGGGAATCGGAAACGTACTCAACCTCATTGATCAAGATATCTTGGGAGAAGTTCCAGAGTCGCTTAACGACAAATACTTTCCGAAAGTATTCGCCACATGAAGGAGGTGGAGTTTATCAAGTTGAAACAAACAATATTACCGTGTCGCAATACGAGGCAAAATTTGCGAGTTATCACGGTTTATATCCCCACTTGTGGATAATGAAGAGAGAATGGCGCGAATGTTTTAAGAGGTTTGAAGTCGGAGATACGCCAACATCTTATTTCTCATAAACCGTGTTTGTATTCGGATGTTGTAAATAGGGCTCGCTTAGTGGAGCGCGATAACGAGTCAACGAACTAAAAGAGAGCAAATTTCTAAGAAAGTTATAATACCAAATAAAAGTAGTCATCAAGCGGTGACAACAAGCGTGGAGGAATCAATAAAGCCAGATATGGTAACCACTTCTGTGGTAATCGTACAAAACAATAAAAATGGACATTTCAAGAAACGGAGATTCAACAATGATGGAAAGACGCCAAGACCAAAGACTCGTTGTTAAGGAAGGAGAAAGACCACCTATCATATGCTTCAAATGCGAGAAAAGAGGACACATCGGTTCGAATCGTGCCGTGCCGTCAAAGCATGTTATAATTGTGGAAGAGAAGGTCACTTAGCTCGATTTTGTCGCCATCAAGACAAATTCAACTAGGATGGAGGCACCAAAGGTCATCCCGTAAAAGTCAAAACCCAGAAGTGCAAGGAGAGCGTTTGTTGTGACCTCCCAGAGAGAAGGAACCCGAATGAGGTCATCACGTAAGCTTATCATAAACTCTAATGAAGTCTACACTTTATTTGATACCTGGTTTCTACCCATTCTTTTTATTTCTCCTACTTGCGCTACCATCGATTAAATTTGACTCGGAGAAATTAGACTTTGACTTATCTCGTGGAAACTCCGTTGGGAGAAACCTTCATTACATCCACTGCTTATAAGTCTTGTTTGGTTCAAATTCCAGACTCACATTACTTCGTCGATCTTATTTCATTAAAATACTTGCATTTGACGTGATTCTAGGGATTGATTGGTTAACTACTTATCATGCAAAAATTAATTGTTTTTCCGTAAGGTCATTAGCTTTCATATTCCTAATCAACCTATTATGCGAATTCAAACGACCAAACCATTAAAATCAATCACGGTCATCTCAAGCCATAAAGCTATTCGCTTATTGAAAATGGATGTCAAGCTTTCTTAGCTCATGTCACGATTTAAACAAAATACGCCGCTTTTGAGCGATATTTCTATTGTTAATAAATTTCGACGATTCCCAAAGAACTTCCTCGCCTACCCCAGAGCGTGAAATTGAATTTTGTATCGACCTTGAACCCGTGACAAAACCTATTTCCAAAGCCCCATATCGAATGGCTCCTATTGAACTTCGTGAGTTAAAGACCCAACTATGCAGGAATTGTTAGACATCGGCTTTATTCGGCCCTAGTACTTCTCCTTGGGTGCTCCTCTGCTCTATTCGTGAAGAAGAAAGATGGAAGTATGCGACTTTGTATTGATTATCGGGAGTCAATCATGTCACCATCAAAATAGGTATCCATTGCCACGTATTGATGACCTATTTGACCAAATTCAAGGAGCCAAATTCTTTTCAAAGATTGATCTTCGCTTAGGATATCACCAATTGAAGATTAGAACCACCGACATTCCAAAGATTTGCTTTTCGTAACTCTGAAGACGGCATTATGAATTCCTAGTCATGTCCTTTGATCGACTAATGCTCTCCGCCGCCTTCATGGATATGATGAACCGAGTATTCAAGGAATATTTAGATCACTTTGTGGTCGCTCTTTATTGATGACATCCTTATTTATTCCAAAAGTCGTGAAGATCATGAGCAACACTTGAGGTCGACCTCCAAAAGCTTCGTGAATATAAGCTTTATGCCAAGTTGAAGAAATGCGAGTTCGGGTGAAGAAGTAGCATTCCTTGGGCACGTGGTATCAAGTCATGGAATATCTGTTGACCCAAAGAAAGATAGAAGCTATTCAAAGTCGGGAACAACCTAAATCAAATGATCAAGTACGTAGCTTTCTGCTTAAGTTGGTTATTATCGGAGATTCGTGGAAGGATTTTCTCGAATCGCTACTCCATCGACTCAAATTGACTCGAAAAAGATACAAAGTTCGGTTGGAGCGAAGAATGTGAGAAGAGTTTTCAAGAACTCAAGAGAGACTTATTTCAAAGACTGCTCGACAATACCATCCGCCTCGGAGGGATTTGTCATCTACAAAGCGATGCTTCGAGCAAAGGGTTGGGATGTGTTCTTATGCAACATGGAAAAGTTATAGCCTATGCCTCACGACAACTCAAAGAATATGAGAGAATTATCCTACTCATGATCCGGAGTTAGCAAATGGCCATCTTCAGACTTAAAATTTGGAGGCATTACTTGTATGGGGAGAAAGTGGAGATCTTTACGGATCATAAAAGCCTCAAATATTTCTTCACTCAAAAGGAACTCAACATGCGACAACGACGTTGGCTTGAACTGTTGAAAGATTATGATCATACCATCCAATACCATCCTGGAAAAGCGAACGTGGTAGCTGATGCATTGAGTAGAAGATCGTATGCAAGTACGAAAAGCGTTATTGTCAACAACACAAAGGCCCATTTTGTGGTGACTTGCAAAGGATGGAGATAGAGTTAAAGACTCCAGAGACGCATGTGATGATAGCGAATATACGAGTAGAACCGACTTTAATCGATAAAGTTAAAGCTGCTCAAGCTACAGACCTGGAGCTGATGCGTATGAGAAAGAAAGTGCAAGAGGGTGCTATCACGGAAGCAAGAATCGATGAAGAAGAAATACTTGAATCAACTCCGCACTTTGTGTTCCTAACGACCACGATTTAAAGTATAATATCATGATGGAGGCGCACAACACACCATTTACAATCCATCTCGGAGTACCAAAATGTATCATGATATTCGCTATACATTTTGGTGGAGCAATACGAAGAGAGAGATAAGCGCTGCTTATCTCAAGGTGTCTAACTTGTCAACGAGTTAAAGCGGAGCATCAAGTACCAAAAGGTCCATCAGAACCACTTGAAATTCCGTAATGGAAGTGGGAGCACATTACCATGGATTTCAAGCACGGCCTTCCTAAGGTTTCTCATGGCATTGATGCGATTTGGGTCATTGTTGATAGATCGACCAAGTCCGCTCATTTCTTACCGATACGAGAAACTTATACACTTGAACGCCTTGCTCAGATGTACATAAACGAGATTGTAAGATCGCATGGTATGCAGATCCATAGTTTCCGATCGAGACCCAAGATTCACTTCACGATTTTGGGTTAGTTTGCAAAAAGCTATGGGCACAGACTTCACGATTTAGTTCGGCATATATCATCCTCGACGAATTTTTACGGATGGAGGAGAGACTATTCAAACTCTTGAAGATCTATTAAGACTCGTGTTCTTGATTTCAAGGGAGTTGGGACAAGTTCTTACCATTGGTGGAGTTTTCCCTACAACAACAGCTTATCAAGCAAGTATTGGCATGGCTCCATTCGAGCGTTATAGCGGAAGAAAGTGTCGCTTCTCGGTATCTTTGGGATGAGGTGGGTGAAGCAACGTTGTTGGGACCGGAGTTGGTACGTATGACTACTAAAAAGATTCAAACGATCCGACAACGATAAAACCTCACAAAATCGACAAAAGAGTTATGCCGATCTTCATCGAAAGGACGTGGAATTTGATATAGAGATCATGTGTTGTTAAAAGTCGCTTCCAAATGGAAAGGAGTTACAAGATTTGGAAAGAGAGGAAAACTTAATCCTCGATTCATCTGGCCCATTTTAATCCTCGATCGAGTAGGAATCGTGGCCTATAGACTCAGCTTTTTACCGCCAAATATGTCTCGTGTTCATAACGCTTTTCACATATCCATGTTACGTAAATATGTGAAAGACCCGAACCATATTATCGAAAGTTAGAACCGATTTAAATAGCGGAAGATTTGACGTATGAAGAGGTTCCTGCTCAAATTTTGGATAAGAAGGAACATATTCTACGCCCAAGGTTATACCTCAAGTCAAAGTTTTGTGGAGAAACCACGATGTTGAGGAAATGACTTGGGAGTTAGAATCAAATGAAATCAAGGTATCCTTACCTCTTCGACATACCAGTACGCACTTCTAATTTCGAGGGCTAAATTTCATAAGAAGGGAGGTTGTAAGACCCTCACTTTTAATAAATAAAGATGAATTTTCTATAAATATTATTTTGAATATTATGGAATAATTTGATATAATGTTATAGTTAGGGTAATATTTATAAATTTTGCAAAGTATGCAAGTGGTTATATTATATTCGATTGGTGAGAATATTCGGTTTAGCAAGGAATATTCGTATAACGGCTCAATCATCGGTGGACCCCACAAATGTAATTATTGTCGGATTGAGAAAAAAGACAAAATATTTTATTGAAATAACTACGGAAGTTTTACCGTGAGTTATCGTTGAACTACTCGGTAGTAAAAGTACAATGAATACGTGTGGTTCAGATAAGAAATACACCCAGATTGATTATCGATGCTTATGTGAGAAGTCACTCGCTTAGATTCCATTATTGTTTATTAATAATATGAATTATTATAATGATAATGACGTTTTGTTTTATTCGAAACATCTTTTTATATAAAATAGAATACTTTATTAAAGTTATTCTATAAATAGAATATATTATATTTTATTATGCATAGTATTGCATAGTGTTTTCGCATAGTGTTTTCGTATAAGTATTGCATAGTGTTTGCATAGTAAAATGTTTTTATATAAATAGAATATATTATATTTTATTTAAAAGATTTTTCTTTAAATATGGACCGTCAGATTAAAGTAAATCAATCTTGACCGCTCATGGATTAGTTACTATGCATTCCATTTTCCTATAAATAAAGCTCATTCCTTCATTATTTTCTTACTTCATTCATCAAACTCTAGAGAGAGAAATTATAGAGAGAAGCTATATAGAGAAAGTTATAGAAAGAAGAAGAGTATTCTGCTACTTCACTACTTCCATATTCAGGTTTACTACGGTAAGTGTTGTTATTCTTCTTCTTCGAAGAGAACTTCATTATTCCATTCACTATTATTCTGTTGGAATAACTCGTAAAAGTGGCATACCCTATACATAACTCAGATCATGCCAGATACCCTATACTTGGTGAAATCCTTATGTTATTCCATTGCTTATTATTCTCATTGAATAACCTCAGATACGCCGGGTTTACCCTATACTTGGTGACATTCTTCTATTATTCTGCTTGGAACATCCTCGTCACAGGTTTTACACCGGACCGTTCCGCTCTTTATTATTATTCTGTTGAACATCCTCGTCAGCATGTGTTTTACACCGACTGGTTCCGCTCTTTATCATTCTGCTGAATATCCTATCTCGTGTGTTTTACACCGGATCCGTTCCATCTTTATTATTCGTTGAACATCCTCGCTTGCGTGAATTTCACCGACCGTTCCGTTATTATTATTCTTCATTGAATAACCTGCTTGGCGCGGTCGTACCGCATGCACGGTGATTTCTTTTGTTATTCCATTCTTTATTATACCCAAATAAGTTAAAACTTTGACTTATATACTCCATGAAATTAGTAGAATATCCTCGATATTCAAGTTTCATCCAAAGATCTTTCACGGAAATATTCTTCCGATCATTCTTGAATTTTACTCTACAAAGCAAAGATCATGTTGACAATTTGACGTTAATAATTCCTGGATAAAATAATTCTTGAACTTGTTTTATTGAATTCTTATATCATTGTCATCATCCTCATGTTTATATTTTTTTTAAAGTCATCTACGTGGCACCGTAGAGAGTATGGATGGACTTGGTATGATTATGACCAGGGATTATTCTTGTATGTAATCATGACCGTAATGTTACAAATGATGTGATTAAAAAATCCTCGCTGGTCAGTAGTGCATTGATGGATGCTTGTTGGCATGATCATGACCATTAATGAATACACAACTATTCTCGCCCGTGAGTGCGAGAATAATTGTGATCGCGATACTTAAGAATATCCTCGTCAGAAGAGCGGGTGATTCGATGATGTGGATTATTTATTAAAGTTTAGTCTCAAATATATAATGTTGATGAAAAAACCTTTTAAAATCATAAAAGATAGTAGATTTTATTTTCTACTTGACTTTTTTAATGGATCAGATATTCCGCCGCAGCTTAAACCGGTTGTTCTATCAGATTTTATCGCTTTAATATTGTTGAAGACTATTGATAATTTATTCTCGCATTATCTTAGTCATAATATTTCTTCATCGGGCTAGTTGAGCTCACCCTTTCTTTCACCGTTTCTCTTCAGAAATGAGAATATAGGACGGACGAGCGAGGGAAACGAAGTGATGGTCCTCGAAGATAAGATTAGTAGTCCTCACTATTCCGTGAAATAGTGTGATAATAATTGTAATGAGGACTTTTTGTTTGAGTTTGTATAATATCTAGTAGATTTATATTTGTATTTAAACTCACGCTTTATGTCATATTGTACACTTGACGCTTATGTTAATAAGTTGTATTTAAATTTACATACCATGTAAGTGGCGACCCAAGATGGGTGATGTATACCTAATTTTATAGTATTTATGGGTTTACAAAATAGTTTTATGTAAAATATTTATGAAAATTAAAGCTATATATATATATAAATTAATGACAAACTTAAAAATATTGTGTCATTTAACACTATTATCACTATAAAGTGAATTTCTTTTGAAACAAATTAAATTAACTGATGAATCTAAGAGATTCTCTTGTTGATTTAAGACACGAAAATTTAATGGTTAAAGTCTTATTTTTGTGCACCTCCATCCTTTTGTCTTTCTTAAAAAATAATAAAAAAATTACTGACATAAGATAATCCACTCACTTTCAAATTCTTTATTCTAAAAAAGAGTATTATTTATAATATTTATTCATTTTATCCTTAAAATAGTGAAATTTATTTAATATTGTTGGTTTGATATATAATGAAATTATGGTAAAATATATATATATATATATATATATATATTGATATGACATGAATTTATTGAATTGGATTAAATATTATAATTGTTGGTTTAGAAAAGTTATTCCTAGTTATATTTAATTTACTTATTATAGTTAATTCATGACTTATATATAAATATAGATAAGCAGAGGAGAAACATTTAGAAGTACAATAATTTCATAATTATCTCTTTATCTTGATTTTTTATATTTTATTTAAAGTGATTTCTTAACTTTCATGTGTTTTTTTTCAATTGTTTTTCAATTAAATATATATTGTTTTATCCTTTGTTGATTTGTCATAACAAAGTTATAAAAATTGATTATTTTGATCATATTATGAAGCTAAGTTTTACTTCATCAACATAATTTTATATTAATAAATTACAAAATATTAGTTTCAATTTTTGGTAGGTTCTTTATGTTTCTTTTATAACAAGTCTTGAAGATATCAGAGAAGTCAGTAAGCTTGTAGATATGTTTGATCAAATTAGATATGAAAAAGCTAATATATGTTCGAATTTAATAAATGGATGATAAAACACTTTCGATAATTTTGTTTTGTTTAATTATGTGTCATAGAATGTTAAAAATACAAATCGATTTGTAGAAAAAATAATCTTATATTTATAACTACTAATAAGATTGAGACTTAAACAACTTTTTACACTTTGATATTAGAAGATACTCAAATCAAATGTCATATCATTTAATTCGATTGCTAAAAGATTTATAATAGATTTAGCGAGATATAGAATTAAGAAATTGATTTATCAACAAGACTATATCAAAGGATAGATCGTTTTGGTACGAAATTAAACAAAAATATATATCTTTTATTTACTTATTATCAAAAATTATCTCTTTAGATGATTTAGGAGGTTAATATATGATGTTTAAAAGAAGTAGATGTATGATTTCTTGTCCATATATTTCACATATGTCATTAGTGTGGTAAGTAGAATTTATCTCTTATTTGTTAGATTAAACGATATTTATTTTGAAAAATAAAATCTGATTATAGTTAAATTATGAATTTACTATTAACAATTATTATTACTTTATTCATTTTTTTATATGACAAAAATATATTAAATATTATCATAAAGAAGCTATTTTAGAGATCAAGAGATCAACATATTATGGAGTTAATGTTATCTTGATACTTTAAAATTATGAATTTATATTTTATAGTATAATCATAGAATATTTTTATATAATATGTAATATTAATTTTGAATTGACTCACTAAATTATATATATATATATATATATATATATATATATATATAAAAAAAATATAATATATATAAAGAGATTTTTTTTGTTAGTGATTTAGTAATTTAATAAATTATATATACGAATATTATACTGATTAAAATTGATATTTTATTTTTATTTTTTAAATAACTAAAAAAATTAATATTTTATAACTTGAATTTTTTCATAATACTTGCTTTTATGATTTTGGACATATAAAAAAAAATACATGTAAACTTTTTTAGTTTAAAAAAAGAAAAAAAATATTTTAACAAAATGAAGTCCTAGATCTCAATATATATATATATATATATATATATATATATGATGTATATATTTAGGCAAAGATGACATAATTAAGATTCAAGATTCTATATTAATTATGTAATTAAATTATCATTATAAAGTTTGAAACATATATTGTTCATTCAATTATGCACTAAAAGAATTAATTTCAATTGTTTTTATATTTTGAGGATTTATGAAGGATATTTAGACATGAATTTGTGGTATTACATATATATAATTTATTTGAAATTATCTTTTCTAGTTATATAATTTAATATTTCTTATCTTATTTCTATTAATTTTTCTATTCTATAAATATAAATGCAGATTTTGGAGAAAACATTAAAAATATTATAATAATTTTATATTTCTCTTTTAATTTGTTTTTTTAGATTTTATTTAGAATTTTTTATTTTCTGTAATCTTCACTTATGTAAAATCTTGTGTTATATATTGTCATTTTTTTGCAATTTATGTGTCTTTTTATAATTTATCATAATAATATATTGTTTCATTTTTTATATTCATATTAAAAAAATCTTTTAATGTTTAGAAAAATTTGAAAAATAAAATTATGTGAAACAAAAGTATTTCAATGTTTAATTGTCACTTAAATTTATAAGATAAATCAATAATAAGTAAAACAATATGATTTAAATTTATTAATTCTTTGATATTTCATTTATTATTTTATTTAAAAATTCAAAATATTTGTATTTTATTTACAGATTATATGTGATTTATCAAACTTGAATGATATTTATGATTAATAATTAAAATATTTAGATTTTATTATAAAATAATCAATTATAAATAGATAAAATCATATTTTTCTTATTAATTTTATAGCAGTTTTCATAATGCTATAATTTTAATTAAAATTGATTAATTATATGTTTTGAACATAATAAATTTAAATGTTAATTTAAATTACAGAAATGATATAATTATTATTTTGAATTAAATATTTAACAATTTCAAACATTCTCAAGGAATTAAAGGTTGTTAAATTGTTTTTAAAGAATATTGACAATAATACTACTCTAATCAAATCATAATCTTATATTTTGAATTTAAAGAAAATATTTAATTTTATTAGTCTGATTATTCAAGTTAGACTGAATTATTAGTATATTCTAAGTGCTACCGCACAATTAATGGCTTAGCATCATTAGCTAGAAAAAAGAATCATTTTGATGAAGTTAAAGCAAGATTTAATTAAAAGAAATGGCATAAAAAATTCAAGAGATTTCTTATTTAATATTTTGTCATTATTAACTTTATTTTGTTAATTTGAAAGAATA
Source organism: Panax quinquefolius (assembly GCA_020205615.1). NCBI lineage: Eukaryota > Viridiplantae > Streptophyta > Magnoliopsida > Apiales > Araliaceae > Panax > Panax quinquefolius. Next base: position 149,589,180 of record CM035154.1, on the reverse strand, counting down.
ACCATATAATCCACTCATGGTATCTGATCAAGTTGTGTAGTCTATATAGATTGATGCACCAACTTACTTTTTTATGTATTTAATTTCATCAAGGAAAAATTTTGATCCCATATCAATTAATTGTCACAAAAAGAAAAAAAAGATAAATATTGTAAAATCATTCATTCAGTGCATAAAATAAACTTTTCTTTTCCAAAAAAAAAAACATGAAGGGTCCAGAATGATAAGAAATATATAATATTATAGGTTGAAAATAAATATTATACTTACTTAGGCTTATTTGTTCCTTTATCTTGTATTTTTAACTAAAGTTACTTATTTATATCCCTTCATGTTTGTTAAAACCCCAACATTTAAAGATATTGTTAACATTAATTGCTGGTTATTTAAACTGATTATTGATTAATTTAAGAATTTTCAAGTATAAAACAGTATGATTCTGTCTAAATCCTCATGAGCTTATCAATTTATCCTATAAATATGATATATTCATCATGTTTTTATATCATTATATAACTTAATTTCTTTTAAGGATTCAAGTATTTAACATAAAGGAAGAAATTAAAATAAAAGAGAAATATAATCTTACACAAATATGAGAATAATTGAGATCTAAATTAAATTAATGTATAGCTTAATCACTCCAAAATTAAATAATAATATATTGTTTAATGAATTTATTATATTATTTTCATTTGGTTTCATATTTAAATGATTGTCAAAAGTGTTTAAGCTATTCTCATCAACTTTAATTTGAAAAATACATATATATATAATTAATTTTCTAATTAAGAATAAATGTAATCAAGAATATTATTATAAATGCTTTTTTATATAAAGATAAAAGTTACTTATAACGAAAAAAAATCGTCAACTAAATATTTCGGTTTTACGCTTCCTTATATTTATTTTATATATATATATATATATATATATATATATATATATATATATATGCATGTAATTATTGATTAATCAAAATAATGAAGTATCACACGAGTAATCAGGAAATTAGCTATTGGTCATAAGTAACATAAAAGGCTAGAGCATTCTAAAGCCTACCTGTAAAGAAAGTCTTAATTATATAACTTGAGAAAGGACAAATTATGCTATATAATTTGCGGGCAATAAGAAACTAATTACATGCCCTTGTAATGATAATAATAATGTTTTTGAATGGGTATTATTATAAGAAAAGTAAGTTTTTATTTTTCTTTATATATTTATATGATAAATTAATGTACTTTGTGATCATCAAAAAAATTATTTCTTTTAAAATACAAAAAATATACAATATAATTTGATAAAGAATAATTTTTATTTAATGATATTATTTATACTTAATTTATTATTTTTAAATACTCATATATATTCATAATTATAAATTTTACAAAGGATCACTGAATTTAAACATAAAATTTGAAAAATACATTCAATTTTAATTTTTTTAAAATTTACTCCTATACTATAGAAAAAAATACATTATATAATAAAATATATTAAAATAAAATAAATATAATTAGACACTCTCTTCTTAGTAATCTATTTTTGTAATTAATTTTCATGCCATTATCATAAGATTCATAAGCTTTTACAAAAAAATAAATTTTTAAATAGATGGTATTACATATCCCATATATATATATAAAAAATAATTAATTAAATTGTTAAATAAATCTACATTATATCGATTTTATGTTTAATGTAAAGTAATCAATAAAATAAAATAAACTTAAAAAAATTAATAAGTTTTATTTTTATAAATAAATTAATATAATTATTTTGTTTTACTTTTAATTATATTATAATTTTTATTTTAAATACTAATTAATTTATATGTTAATAAAAGTATTCTACCTTTAAATGATATTATTTATTAATTTGACAACAATTTTTTTATAATATCCAAGTAAATTTACAAGAAATCAACTAAGTCAGCTACGCTCTTGAAACATCATCACCAATTTTTTTTTAATATCCTAATAGTTAATCAAATAATTAAAGATAAAATTTATTAGATGACCACTCTCTTTCTTCCTCTAATTTCACGTGGAATAAGATTATTGGCTGCATCAATGTGGTCTCGCTATTAATATCCTTTGAAAAGCTGCCATGGACATGCACATGCATTATATATACAAAATAATTAACATTTTTTAGAATAAATCTAGACGACAGTATCGATTTTATGTTGTTTGTTACAATTTTAATTATATTTTATAATCATTAAGTAAATATATATATATATATATATATATATATATATATATATATACTAGCTAGTACTATCACTCTATGTTTTACTACTACTACTACTAGGTCTTAGTCTTTTGCATGAACTCTATACCATACTAACTTTCTCATTTTATCCTTCTCCCATCTCCATTTTATTAATGGATTTTAATTTCTTAAAAAAAATGGAAGGCATGAGAATCCATGATCATTTCAAAACAAACACCAAACTACAACCACACTAATCTGGGTTCCCGGCCCGATCATAGTCAGGAGGCCAGGCCGTCCAGACTAGCCACAGCTGCCTGCCTAAAACAACAAGGCATTCAAGCAATTCTCGAAAGGGCCCTAATTGTTTAGCTTCTTTATGGCAATTGAAAACCTATGATCGGCTCCATCTTCATGTTCCTAAACAATTCTGTGAGCTTCCTCTTGCAGCCATTCCCTTGATTTCCCAACTTACCCTACAAAAACAACAGTTTGTGTCATATTTGGAATCATGTGCCCGGAGTTTCGGGCTGCAGCCGGAGTATAATACGATATTTGCTGAGCGCGGAGATGGATAATGAGTTGGGGTTATGGCGGGTGAGAAGCGTTGGGTTGAAAATGGGGGAGGTTGTAGGGAGTTTGCGGGCAGGTGGTTGATTGTTGCAACAGGGGAGAATGCGGAGAGGTTGTACCCACTCATGTGAGGGTATGAATGATTTATTGGTCCTGCAGTTCATACAAGCCTGTATAAGAGCAGGCATGGGTTTCTGGGACAAGAGGGTTTTGGTTTGTTGGTTGTGGGAATTCAGGTATGGAGGTTTGTTTGAATCTTTGCAACCATAATGCTCGCCCTTCTCTTGTTATTAGAGATTCTGTAAGCCCCCTATTCTTCTTATTTATTTATTTATTTGTTGTTGTTCTATACCTCACTCATCTTGAAACATTGAAACACTTTATGTTATTGATCATTATATTTTAAGTAAAAGTACTCTAGTGAGAAAGTTTAATTTCTAAATATATCAAAATGTTCAACTTTCTCCTAAACAAATCCCAAAGTGCTGCAGGACTAGAACATTTAGAAACAAATTTTTTAGTATTATAACTACAATTCAAGGTAGAGGTTCATATATATATATATATTTATGTTTCTAGCTATAGGAAGAAGCTTTTCGTTTTGAAGAAATACCATTTTATAAAGCAAGTTGCATGTACAAACTTTACAATTTTGGGTATAAGTTATAAATAAATATTACCATATTACTTTTCTATTATAGTTTTCCCAGTTATTTTGTGCTATAAAATAACTTCAGGTAAGCGTAAGTTGCCTCTAGGTAAAAAAAAATAGTACTAAGAATAACTTTTAGAAAAGAAATAGTTGCAAATATTTTTAACTTTTCTTGAATTGCGTTTGCATGCAATACTAGTGATCAGCTGCAAGCCAAAATCTTCAATAATTTTTTCCTTCGTATAATATATATATATATATATATATATACATATATTATTCTTTTTCTCTGTGTTCTCTGCAACAAATCACATACTTTGTAATTAAAGTGCATGTTTTAGAATCAGCACGAGGGATGGAACTGTGCAGAAGTTCTGTTGGTTCCTCTTTTTTTTGATTTTTATTTATTTATTTTTGGGTAATGATATTAATTGTTTTTTATATGTTTATGGCAATCGATGATCGATCAATTTGCATGTGTTGCCCCCAAGAGATGCTGCTAGATCAACATTTGGATTATCCATGTGGTTACTCAAGTAGCTCCCCATACTGGTTGTGGATCATTTTTTTAGCTTCTAATTTCACGTCTCATGATTGGCGATACAGGATCAACTCGGACTTTTTTAGACCTAAGATTGGTCCCTCCAACTAAAGAACAAATCCAGGAAGACACCTGTGTTGAACGTTGGAACACTTGCAAAGATAAAAATGGGAGTATCAAGTGAATTATTTAATAAATAAATATCCATATATATAAACCGTTATTAAGAAAATGAGAACTGGATTGATATTTCAGCAGAAAATTTGATATTTCGACAATTTTCTTAATGAGAATAAACTAAATATTCAAGTGAGGGAGACATATTGAAAATATTATATTTTCAGAACTATCAGATTCCCTATATTAAATAATGGCTTAAATGGTTGAATGAATAATTACAGGGAGATATTTTTTC